>CM046394.1:26267500-27467500 GCA_025413875.1 Rhododendron molle | reverse complement strand
GTACAGGAAATGATAGAAATGATGAAGAAATGCAAAATAACATAAAACTGGAATCCTGTCACTGGGTTCACTCTCGAGCGCTCGGGAGCACTCCCGAGCGCTTGGGAGTATTACATGCTCAACCTGCAGATTGTGTTAGTACGAACAAGATACATTGCTGCAACTATGAACTAAGATGTTATTAAATGCTGTGAGCTCAGCAGAGGGCTTGGTGAACTGGAATAAGACTCCAATCTTCCAAGCCATGCATCCTTGCTTCTCTAAAAAGCAAATTTACAGTTCTAAGAGATAAAAAAGGGACGCATGCATGGACATCCAAAGGCAGGAGGAGGATCAAACGGGAAGGAAGATGGACTGAGGTTGCATGCAGACACTCCCGAGCGCTTGGGAGTGATCTACACCCCAGGACTGATTTCAATCAGCCAATACCCTCATTGTAGTGTTCTGGTACACCAAATCTTGTATTTTTGAAGTATGAAAATTCCTCCTTTTAAATCTTGAATAAAACACTTTTGCATGCCCTTAAATGAAGGTAATCTTCTTTATTTTGCTCTAAAAAGAAAAGATCGTCTACACCAGCACACCTCAAAAGAGTTGATTTGTTTGAAATCACGTATCACTCCCCTTGCATGTCCACTTAAATACCCAAAAGAAGGAAAATGAGACTGGAGGCATTCTCGAGCGCTTAAGAGTAGTCCCGAGCGCTCGGGAATGCATCCAGTAGGCTTAGCACAGAAAACACTTTTATGCCCCTTTGCTCTTGTAGTTAAACTAAGATCAAATGAGCTCACAAGCAATATGAGGAACTGGCATGAGCCCTTGATCCCCCCAGAAAACAGAAAGGCTTGAAAAGCCTTGTATTATACCTTTTTCTTGTTGCTTGGACTATGCTTCTTAGTCCGTGCTTCTTGGACTGATTTGGATGCTTGAAAATGCTTAGAAAACAGTAGGAAGATGGAGTAATGGATGGGCTAGAAATTTGAGGCTTTGAAGTACTTGAAAATTGTTTGAAATTTCTTAGAAAACACAAGTTTTGGAAAACATTTTAGGGAGGTTTAGAGGCTGAAAATCTCAGAGAAGAGCAAAGGGAGGGAGTGATATTTCGTGCTCCTTTGAGAGGTAGAAGATGAGGGTATATATAGGGGAGTGAAAAATTGGGGTTTTGACTTGAAAATCAAATCAAAAATGAAAAGAAAATGTTTTGGGGAGAGGAAATGGCATCATGAGATTCCTGCTAGCTCAGGCAGGCCTGGGATATGCAGGTTTGAATGTTGAATGGACTAAAAAGCCTGAAAAGCCATGGTCAAAGCCAAGCTCAACATGCATTGGCCTGTCAGCACTCCCAAGCGCTCTAGAGTGGTCCCGAGCGCTCTAGAGTGGCTGTCCTGAGCGCTTGGGAGTGTTCCCGAGCGCTCTAGAGTGGCAGCCCAACTTCAGAAGGGCGCCACGGACACTCCCGAACTCGGTTTTGGGTGTTTTTCGAGGCGTTGGAAAGCTCGTTGAGTCTTCTTTCTAACCCAATTGGTTTCATTCAAAGTTATTTTATATGCCAAAAAGTGTGCCAATTTTACCCTCAGGGTGTTGGGGAAAAGGAATGTTTTGATTTTGGAAAAGTCCAAGAAGCATTGTCCAAGTTCGTCTAAGGCTTGTTTTGATTCATTTTCATCATCGGGGAGCCTCGAGGGCACAAATTAAGGATAGCTAATAGGTCCAAATTGGGGTGTCTACAGTTGCCCCTCTTTGGACGGCGCTCGGCATCATGTCTGGATACGAGTGACGTCCAAAGATTGAGACAGCCCAATTCGAGCCCTACTAAATCCTTAATTCAAAATCAAATGCAAGTAAAGATGCACAAGCATTCGAAACATGAGGTCGCGCTCATTCGAGCTGCCTACGTACCCCGTTTGTAGGGATCAGACCAGCGTAGTTCTTTGAGGCAAATGCAAACATGCATGCTGTAGCAGGTGTGAAAACAAGCAAGCAAATAATCGACAAGATGCCAAATCCATGGCAGAAATTGATTGAAAGATGTCCCTCAGGATAGTGCCAAATCTATGGCGGAAGATGATTGAATGATGTCCCTCAGGACGGTGCCAAATCTATGGCGGAAGATGATTGAAAAATGTCCCTCAGGACAATGCCAAATCTATGGCAGAAGAGGATTAAAAGATGCCCCTCAGGACAATGCCAAATCTATGGCAAAAGATGATGGAAAAATGTCCCTCAGGACAATGCCAAATCTATGGCAAAATATGATTGAAAGATGTCCCTCAAGACAATGCCAAATCTATGGCAGAAGTCGAGAGAAAGATGTCCCTCAAGACAATGCCAAATCTATGGCAGAAGTCGAGAGAAAGATGTCCCTCAAGACAATGCCAAATCTATGGCAGAAGTCGAGAGAATGATGTTCCTCAGGACAATGCCAAATCTATGGCGGAAGATGATTGAAAAATGTCCCTCAGGACAATGCCAAATCTATGGCAGAAGATGATTAAAAGATGCCCCTCAGGACAATGCCAAATCTATGGCAGAAGTGATTGAAAAATGTCCCTCAGGACAATGCCAAATCTATGGCAGAAGATGATTAAAAGATGCCCCTCAGGACAATGCCAAATCTATGGCAGAAGTTGATTGAAATGTGTCCCTCAGGACGATGCCAAATCTATGGCAGGAGTTGATTGAAAGGTGTCCCTCAGGACGATGCCAAATCTATGGCAGAAGTTGATTGAAAAATGTCCCTCAGGACAATGCCAAATCTATGGCAGAAGATGATTAAAAGATGCCCCTCAGGACAATGCCAAATCTATGGCAAAAGATGATGGAAAGATGTCCCTTAGGACAATGCCAAATCTATGGCAGAAGATGATGGAAAAATGTCCCTCAGGACAATGCCAAATCTATGGCAAAAGATGATTGAAAGATGTCCCTCAGGACGATGCCAAATCTATGGCAGAAAAGGTTGATTGAAAGATGTCCCTCAGGACGGTGCCAAATCTATGGCAGAAGATGATTGAAAAATGTCACAGAGGACAACGCCAAATCTATGGCAGCACGTCAAGCAGTCGTGTTGACAAATATGATAGATGAAGGCGACCATAAGAGGTCGAGGCTAGAAAGTGAGACCCTTGTTTCAACATTTGACAACAACGATGATATTTTTTTTTTTTTTTGAAAAACAAAGGACATGTCCGAATACCCTTTCTGCTTTACTGTTTTTGGCCTTAGGATTTGGGATGGAGTTTGACTTTGGATGGAAATTGGGTTTGGGCTGGATCCAGGGCTTGAGCTGGAATTGGCTTGAGTTTGACTTTGATCAGAGCTTGAGTTTTGAGCATTCATGCCCCAGTCTTGATGTTGGTTGTATGCTTGCTATGACTGATGACATTAGGCCGATGTGCCCCAGTGAGTGACGGACCTCAATCCTGATTCTTTTCCTTGATTCCATTGATAGTTTCGGCAACCAGTTTCATCATGAGTGCAAGCACGGGTTTCCCATGTATTGGAATTTTTCTCACGAGTTGGGACCTTAAGATCAATATGATTTGACTCGGCAGATGACCTTGTGTGAATTTGGACAAGGCTTAGATGACTCAAAAGACAAGAAAGCCCATTTATGAGAGGACTGAGTTTCCATGATGACCTTGACTGGACGAGGAGCTTGATTTGACTCGACGAGAAACTTGATTATTTGAGGATTCAAAAAAAATGGCAAGCATGCCCCACAATTGACGTTTGAAATTGTCATGATAAAATCAAGTTTCGATGATTTTCCCAATTGGGGTTTTGAAATTGTTTTAGTTCCATCAAGTGATGCTCATTCAGGATTTTTCTTGATCTTGTCTTGCCAAAATACGAGGATTTTTACTACAAACCATGCCCCAGATTGCTGATGGCAACCCATGGATTTCGAAAGATGCCCCAGCTTGGATTTTGCAGGATTCACAAAATGCCTTGCCTTGCCGATCCTTCTTGTTTTCTCCTAGTGCCTAGGATTCTTGTTATCAAGTTGCGTTTTCCAATCTGAAAGGACTTTATCCGGGTTGTAACGTGGCCAAGGTTTGGCTTAACAAAGAAAGGATAATAGGCTCAAAATTTTTCATTTTCTTTGGGTTTCGAGAGCTAGTAGCCATCATGAACATTTTTGTGCCCTTTTTTGCTTTTGATGGGCGCCTTCATTCACTTGATTTGCTTCGCCTTTTGTTGTGCCGATGTGTTTGGCACTTTCGTTGATTTTGAGTTTTCTCTGATTTTTTCTTCAAAGTTTTGCATCTCACTGTGCCCATGTATTTGGCACTTTCACGCTTTGAATTCTGATGCGCTGATGATAACCTTGTGTTTGGCACAATTGTCCTCCTCATTTCACCCCAGTGTGGGGGATAGCTGCCTAGTTGGGTTCTTTCAAAGAAATTGATTTAGGCTCAAAAGGGGTTATCAATGGATATATATCTTCAAGCATTTGATAAAAGGAAAGAATGCCTTTCTTCATTTTGAATTGCACAACTTGATAACAGGATCCTAGATGCAAGTTAAGAGATCTGTGTGCTCTAACTTTTGCCTAGATCACGTTTTAAGGTTTTGATCTAGCGAGCTTTTCCTCGGGCCAAGGCGCCGCTTCTTGACAGTGCCAGGGAGTGGTCCCATGAAATTCTTCTTCTTGCAAGGGCGAAGTTTCTCGTGTTTTGATTCCTCAATTGATGGTGAAAAACAATTCCAAGTTAAGGGATTATCACAAAACACGAGTTTATTATGACAAATTCGACACAAGAAGCTTGAGATTGATTTCAAAAGACGGGACAGACCGACAACGGATTGACTGGAAAGATCGTGACTGAATTTTGAGATCGACTCGAATGAACATGACCGGGCCACAGGATGAGGCTGCCTACGTATCCTTCTTACGAAGGAATCAGGTCATAACGTAGTTCGGGACTACGAAACTGACTCTCTTTTTGGTTTTTCTTCTTTGACTACAAACTTGAATTTGAAAGCATACAGACACGAAAGCATAAAAGACTCGAGGTACAAACTGACTCAAAATTGAAAGACTCGACTCAGAAACTTCCCCAACTCGTGATAGATTCCATTCATGGATTGACTTTACTGCACTCAAAATCATCCTTCAGACCTGAGGTTCGACATTGGGATGCTTCCGTCATCAATTAGGTCTTGGATCTTGTGACGAAGACGGTGACAATCATTGGTAGCGTGACTGGGCATTTGGTGGAAAGCGCAGAAGGCATTGGGGTCGTCAGTATTTTCGAGGATGCCCAACTGAACGGCTTCTTCGACGGCCAGGCCTGTTTCGAAGAATGCCTTGAAGTCGGAAGAGGCTTGAGCTAGGATCATGTGCTTGGCAAGTGCGGGCTGGAGATTTCGGACAATCATCCGAATTTGATCTTTCTCAGAGGGTTTCTCCTTCATCTGAACAGTCTTTGCTCTCCATCTTCAGACAAAATCCATGAAAGACTCCTTTGGTTCCATTTTCGTTGATTCCAACTCTCGGGTGGTGTCCTCAAGTTGGATGTTATAGTCAAACTGGGCCACGAAAGCCTCACAGATGTCTTCCCAAGATTTCTTCGTTGTTATTTCCAAGGCAGTGAACCAGTGCATGGCATGCCCAATTAGTGTTTGAGGGAACATTTGGGCCATAGCGTCTTTCTCCACACCCCACATGGAAAGTGCCCTAATGTAGCCGATCAGGTGCGCTTTCGGGTCACCGGTTCCGTCAAACTTAGCAAAGTCGATTGGCTTGAATTTCTTGGGTAGTCTGGCATTTGGGAAGTGGCAGAGTTCGTCGATGTCGAAACCAATTGAGGTTATTCTTTCGCTTCTGGCTAAGGACTGCTCAAGTTGGGCCAATTTGGCTTTGATGACGGCCATTTCTGGGCTTTGGGGGTTTGGTTCAGGGGGTGGTTCATGGTTATTTTCAAGGGGTGTTTCTAGATTTTGAGGAGGTGGAAGTCGTCTGGCAACCTCGGTTATCATGAGCGTCAACTGGGTAATCTGGTTTTCTGTTCGCTCACCCATCTGTCGGATAGAGGTTCTGATTTGATCCAACTCATTCAGATTCCCTGTTGACTGTTCCCCGTTCGAATACTCCCCATTCAAATTTTCCACCGTTTGTTCCATATCTTCCCCGCAAATTCTGGGTTTATGAGGGTGTATGGCTTTGTTGTAGGATGGATGGCCCAGTGCTGACAGTAAAGTAAGAAGCGAACTCAGAATGTGCCCCTGTTGTGATTTATTGAAAAAGACGTGTATGAATAAAAGAATTGTTATTCACGTGTTGTCATCATCGACTCAAGGGATCAAACTTTACAGATAGTTCCAACAATCATGGGTAGGTCGATGTCAGGCAGGTTAAATTCCATACGTTGGGAATCAGAGCCAATCTCCTTATCTAAGACCATCCGAGACAGAGCAATAAGACTGCTGGAAGATGCATTGAATTAGAGGGAGCTTGGAGCTGCTGAGATGGTGAACATGGGCCTGAAGTCGCTGGGACAATAGGCAAGGAGCCCGTTTTGATAAATGGGCTTAGAGCTGTGGAGGCTGTCGAATATGAGTACGAGGCTATTCAAGATAGTTGTTGATGGTGGTGATGATAAGCATGACGTCGAGCTTATAATTGCTACTTGAGCATGAGGCCGGAGCTTGGATTTTGATGATCCTAGGTGGTCAAGCGACTAGCAGCTGTGAATTTGCTATTTTTTTTGGTGAGGAGAGAGCTTCCTTGTGCTTGGGTATGCCCCCAAGGCTGATTTGATCATTGGTTTTGTTGGTCATGGACCCAAAACTTCATAATGGCTTGAGTTTGGTGCATTGAGCAAGATCCACTGGGCTGAAGGAAATTGATTGGAAGGCCAGGAGATTGATCTAGCGGCCGAAGGATTGATGTCTCGGCCGAGTTATTGATGTCTCGGCCGCGGCATCGCTTTATTTCCAGGGGCCTATAAAAGGCCATGGCCTCAACCGTTTCATTTCATTCTGCTTTCTTCTTTCTCTCTTCGTTCACGTTTGAGAGTTCCACCGAGGGTTTCTCTCTTCTTTTTTTGCTTTATCTTTGCCGGGGCCAGGCCATGGGTGATGTGCGGACAGTGATCGCGGAGGGAGACCGTGACGTCCTTGGTCTTGTCTTGCTACTTGATTAGGGACCCTCGCATGGGTGGCTTGCTTCCGTGATGTGGAGCTTTCGGGGTGGCGAATGTACGCGGCATGATGGTTTTTCTAGGCTGCGTGATGTCTCTTCTGCACCGCAGTGCTTCTTTGGTACACGTTGGCCCAGGGGTTTCCTTTTCTTTTTTGCAGCTAGTCTCTGGTGTTTGGACCACCAGAGAATTCGGCATCCTCTTCTCCTTCTTTTTGCTTTCCTGCATAGGTTAGTTCGATAGGAATCCAATGTATAGCTTGTTTCGAAAATATGGGATGATTCACCTTGTGATGTAAAAGAACTTTTGTTCTATGAAATAAATCCTTTGCTTTGATATTATGATTGTGTGTGCTAGTTTTGTACGATAAAATTCTTAAAGCGTTGAAAAATCAGAACCGTGGAGGTGTTCTGGAAAAGACGGTTGTTTTGGCGGCCGAGGGATCAATCTTTCTTCCCTGGCTGACTTTGAATCAGCCTTGATTTTTTTATGGGCCGACGAATCGATCTAACGGCCGTTATATCGATATGGCGGCTGGGAAACCGATACGTTAGAATCCAATTCTGATTCAAACTTGGACTCATCCTAGCCTATAAGTATACGTTCTACGAACTTGATGGTATTTGTCAGCAACGATTACATGGCACAACCAGTCCTTGATCAGTGGTTGAATTCCTTTAACGGCCTCGACCGTCTGCACTTTAAGTCCTTCGGTATGGACTTCATCTTCTCCCCTCGCCAAATTTCTGTGAATTTTGCTTTTCTTCGGGCAGCCACCAGCCTGTGGGACCCTGTTTTTCACGTCTTTCGATTTAGAAGAGAGGAATTGTGTCCTACTATCGAGGAATTTGCAGCCATCATGGGTCATTCGGAAAGAGAATGTCTCATTATTCCTAACCCATTGTTTAATCGGGGCAATCTCCTAAAGGATTTGCTCCAAGTTCAGAAACACGAAGCTAAGTTCTTCATGGTGAATGGAAGTTTGGAAACTCTACAGCTTGTCCAGCATTTTGGTACCACTGAAGCTCATCGTCAAATTCCTCAACAGAAGGCGTGTTTTCATGCGCTGTGCATCTGTCTTCTCCATTACTACTTGCTTGGACCTTCTACTGGCCATGCGGACTCTATGCTGCTTGACTTTGCCCAACAGATGGGAAACCGTAGCTGGTTTAGTGTTGGCAGAGACTTTGATAGGCCTTGATATGGTAAAGGGTAATCCTACAACCCAGTTTTCAGGCAGCCCTTTGTTACTGCAGGTTCGCTCATTATTTATTTTTCTCTTGTCAAGTTTATCTTTTCGCTCGTCACTCTTTTGTTTTGACTCACATGTTCTCACAACTCGCAATTTTCCCTTGTTTTCCATAGGTCTGGCTTTATGAGAAGTTGAGGGTGTGGGATGTGCCAGAGCGGCTGCCCTATAGTTCAGATCACTGCATGGAGCGTCGTGTAATTAGACAGTTTCCCACTGAAGCTGCTTGGAAAGCATGGATGGAGACTCGTAAGGGTAATCGGATCCAATGGGTGTGCCCTTGGTATGGTGTGAAGAGAATGACTGCAAGTACCATGAACCATTTTGGTGTAGCAGTGATTGGTATCACTCAAGTTACCTTCTATTTCCCCGCTCGTTTCCAGAGGCAATTTGGGGCTGAACAGGTTAAAGTTTTGGGTGACCCTGAGTATGCTGTTTCTAACGTTCATGATGCCAACTTTAGTCGTAATGTGCTTCGTTTATGGCCACATCGAGTAATGCAAGAGGTTGCTGAGAACTTTGTTGACAAACTATCGGGTTCGTATAAGCGTTGCTTAGAGAAAAACCTTTTGGAGAACAAAAGTGCAAAGAGAAGGAAGACCTAGAGATCGACATTTTGCTTATGCTTTTTGAAAGATTTGATTCTAGTTTTCATAGACTGGGAATTGTTTGAGCTTGCTTTTCCTTTTTCCTTGGAAGTAATGAAACATTGGTTGCTCTATTTTGAAAAGGTTATTGCCATGGTTTGACAGTTAACATGCTTTAGGATAGACCTAGAAATTTGGAAGTGATAACAATAGCAGTGGCTGAATCTCAATTTAGAGATTGCCTACGTATCCCATGGAGGGAATCAGGCCATAAACGTAGTTCCAGCAAAGTTTGTTTGTTTTAGTTAGGGTTCACTCGGGTATTATCCTCTCCTTTTGTGCTCTTGATTTTGCCTAAACCGCCCTTGCAGGTTTTCAATCTAGCGAGCGCTTTTATTTATGCCTTAGTTTTTGCCTAAGCCGCCTTTACGGGTTTTCGACCTAGTAGGCTTGCTCTAATTTTTGCTTGGGTCCACCCACCCTTGTGGTTTTTGGCCCAACGAGCATCTCTCAGGGTTAATACTTCCTCAGCTTGTCAATGTTGACTGGTGTTGTGAATTCCATCCCATCTAGGTCTGCAATGTAGGCTGCTCCTCCAGCCAGTATACGCTTGATAAAGTAGGGTCCTCCCCAGTTTGGTCTAAACTTGCCTCTTGGATCTAAAATGTGGCGACGAATAGCCTTGAGCACCATGTCTCCCACCTTGAAGTCTCGCGGCTTCACCTTTTTGTTGAATGCTCGTGCGATGCGGCGTTGATACCCTTGCACATGGTATAATGCTTTCAATCTCCTTCCATCTATCAATGCTAAGTCGTCGTAGCAGTTTTGAATCCAATCTTCTTCGATCATACCAGTCTCAGCTAGAACCCTTAATGAGGGTAGTTCTAGTTCGATAGGTAAGACAGCTTCCATTCCGTAGACCAGGGAGTAAGGAGTGGCCCCAGTTGAAGTTCTTTTAGTTGTTCGATAACCCCATAGCGCTAGAGGCAGCATTTCTGGCCAGTCTGTGTAGGTGTCGGTAGTCTTCCGCAGAATCCTCTTGATGTTCTTGTTTGTAGCCTCAACTGCTCCATTAGTTTGAGGTTGATAGGTAGATGACCGATGATTTTGTATCCCAAATTCGGCAAGAAGCTTCTTTGTCGCCCCTTTGAAATGTGATCCACTATCGCAGATGAACTCGTGAGGTATTCCATACCGATAGATGACATTCGTGCAAATAAACTTAGCCACATGAGTAGCCTTAAGGGTGGCATAGGAGGCCGCTTCTACCCATTTGGTGAAATAGTCGATAGCTACTAAAATGAAATGATGCTTGTATTTTCCCTTTGGATTTATACTCCCAATGACGTCTATTCCCCAGGTGGAGAATGGCCAAGGAGATGTCATGCTGTACAATTCCATAGGTGGAATGCGCATGCGATCAACGTGAGACTGGCATTTGTAACATCGGCGAACATAGTTAGCACAGTCGGCTTCCATCGTAGTCTAGTAGTACCCCTGACGCAGGATTTTCTTTGCCATTGTGGCCCCATTCATATGCCGCCCGCAAATTCCCTCATGTATTTCTTCCATTACTTTACGACTTTCCTCTGCTATGACACAAAGCTGATTGGGACCTAGATACGCTCTTTGGTACAATGCTCCCCCGCAGGTTACAAATCGAGTGGCAAACTTTCATAGAGCCACCTTGTCTTTTAAAGTGGCTTCAGAGGGATACTCTCTTTCTTCCAAGAACTTCTTCACGTCCTTGTACTAGGGTTTACCATCATCTTCACTCTCTTCAATGAAAGTGCACTCGCATGCCGGTTTGACCTTCTGCTCGATCATAAGGGGTCGCATTGTGCATCCCAAGGGTATTTCGACCATGGAGGCCAGTGTTGCCAATGCATCTGCGAATCTATTGTTTTCTCGGGGAGTGTGCATGAAGATGACTGAGTCGAATTGTGGAATTAAGTCCTCCAGTACAGAGTGATATAGTTTTAGCGTATCTTCTTTGACCTTCCAGTCTCCTCTTGCTTGGGACACTACTAGATTTGAATCTCCAGTGACTTCTACCCTTCTTGCCCCTAGTTCCAAGGCTGCCTTCATTCCAGCGATGCAAGCTTCATATTCAGCTTGGTTGTTGGTGACTTCAAACCTTAGTTTATATGATAAGGGGATATGAGAGTTGTTTGGGGAAACTAGCAGTATCCCTATGCCATATCCACTTTGGTTCGATGCTCCATCGAAGTATAGTTGCCAGGTGTCGTCTAGGAGATATAAGATGTCTTCGTCAGGGAACATGAAGTCCTCTGCTTCGGCTTCTGTCACAGGGTGATCTGCCAGGAATTCTGCCACAGCCCTTCCTTTTACTGATTTCCTTGTCATGAACTTGAGGTCAAATTCTGCTAGAAGCAATAGCCACCTAGCTAGCTTTCCAATAAGTGTTGGCTTCTCGAAAAGATATTTGATTGGATCTAATGAGAAACTAACACTACCGGATGTGTAGAGACCCGTGTTAAATTTCAATAATTTTAATATTCAAATAAAAGTTAGAATTATGAAATAATGAGAAAGGTGATTTGTATGTGTGTTTGGGATTTATGTGATAGGATTTGGAAGTTTGGGGTGCAAGAGTAATTTGAAAGTGTGGGAGTATATATAGATGGGGTGTGTGTGTAGAGAACCCTTTTTCTTTTTCCCAAACACACACACACCTCACGGCTCTCTTTCCCTCTCTCGGCTCTGTCGCTCTCTCTCCGATATCTCTCTCTCTCCGATATCTCTCTCCCTCCTCTTTCTCACTCAAAACCCATGAGATTCAACCTCCATCCCACCTTCCTTACACGATCTTGAGCTCGTAGTTTGTTGGGTTTAGCTCGGAGTGGAGCGTTCGATTGATTTCAAAGCTTCGGAAACTAGGGCTTGTTCAAATCTCGTGGGTTTTGCTCTCCAAGCTTGAGGTAGGGATTTCTCTCCTCCTTTACGTGTTTATGAGTTGATTTGATGTGTTTAAGAGTATTTAAACGTCTGTATTTGTTGTTGAGAGAAATCTGTTGAAACTAGAAATCGTAAGCTGAAAACCCATGTCCTACCGGTAGGAATCTTGGACCTACTGGTAGAAACGCTGTCCAGTAGTGTCACTTTTGGGAAATTTTGGTCTCCTACCGGTAGGTATTCGAGTCCTACCGGTAGGTGTTCAAAAATCTGTCATTTTTGGGAAATTCTGGTCTTCTACCGGTAGGTATTGAATACCTACCGGTAGGTATTGAAAAATCAGCATTTTGGAAAAACTTCGAACGGGCATAACTTTTTCATCCGAACTCCGTTTTGGACAAATTTTATATCGAAATTGATGTACGGAAGGTCTACTTTCTAACGGTGGTGGTCGCATCTCCTAATTCTTAACTGAAAAGGTTTGGTAGCCAAAATAAGATAGATATGTTTGTATATGTTGGGAAATCCTTTCCCTTAAAGTCGTTTGGGTGAGACACGAATGTTCTTGGGTTCTCCTGAGTACTCAATTGAATGGTCTAACGAGGTTTATGTGGTAGGCTATCATAATAGGAAAAATGTTGGTCGGTACCTAGAGAAATTATGGGTCGGGATGATTGGTTGTATATCAAAGTTGGATCGGGGGTATGTGAATGACGACGATCAATTATCTTATGAAGTGAAAAGCGTGAGTTATAATGATTAAATTTCCTCTTGAACTGTAAATCGAAATGTGAAGTGTTCCTAACCACTTGCATGAGGTTCGGTTTGTGATTAGTTGGTAGATACTTAGTAGTAGAATAGATAGGATGGTGATGAGACTAATGATGAGAATCATGGAAAACGTTGTGTGTAACGGTTGGCTATGCATATGTATTGTTGCGGTATTGATATACACCAAGATGATTTGATATTGAAGTCATTCGATTGATAAGAACTAAGAGTTGTTGTTTTACGTGAGGGGAAGCGGGTCCCATAACGCCCGACAGGAGCACTTGCTCATGACACGGACTAGGCCCACCAACGGGTGTGGTGCTAGGGCAGGGGAAGTGGGTCCCATAACGCCCGGCAGGAGCATTCGCTCACAAGAACATATCTGAGAATTTGAGAATGAAAGACGATTATGAATGAGGAACTGAGAATGAAAGACGATTATGAATGAGGAACAATTAATGCGGAATATCGATGACTTTATTGGTCACTTATGAGAAAATTCAAAGAGTTATGGTCATTCTCTACCAGAGTTGTTATATTTTGTTCACTATAAAACATGGAGTTGTGGTTTATGAAAAGGAATTGGAAAAAAAAATGGAAGTTCTACATGAGAATGGTTTTGGTAGCCGTTAATGGAAAATGAGACAAGATGGTGTGATTATATGAGAACTATGAACAGTGAAGTGAACTTGAGTCGATATGTTAGATCGTTTGAAATGTTTGTGCGTGACTTCTTTTCTTCTTACACCCTTTTCGATTACTCTGGTTCATCAATTCTATGTCGGCTTGGTGACTTGTTTGATATGGAGACATGTTAATACTTGACGTGTGATAGTGGTTCTAGGAGGTTTAGATTAATATTTGCTTGAGGAGTTAAAATGAAAACTTAAGGAACATAGGGATAGGGTAAAGGGGCATGTGTGTGTGTGTGTGAAAATGAGTAGACGTTGATACGTTGGCTTTAACATGAGAAAGTCATAAAGGGGACACGAGGGAGGATACGATAAGCATTAACCTGAGGCTCAAGAGATTGAACCATGTAGGTCGTGACGTATAGTTTGAAGTGTCTTAGTTCGCTTTATGCTTCTCCTTCTCATACTTAGTGTGTATACTTAGATGAAATGTGGGTTAGTGAAGTGAGATAAGAAAGAAGAAATGGTCGTTACAGATTTGGAACGTTTCTAAGTCATTGAAATGGGAATGTAATAACAAAAGACATTATTGATAATGGCAAACCAAGGTCCAATGGAAAGGTGTATGTGCGTGGTTTATAAGGTTAATATGTATGAGATAGAGTGCTATGTTACGTTTTTGTTTTAAAAAGTTGAGACTGAGTTACTTGTTCTACTTCTAGTCAAAACGTTTTGTTTGCATTAAAATATTTTTCCTTGGCACTCGTCTTCTCATAAGCATATAGAGTTTGTTAGAGATTTTTCTACTGGGCTAGTGTAGCTCAACAAAATCCTTCTTTTTAGGTTCAAACTTCGGTCAATGGCTCACATATATCGAGTGCTTGGATGAAGAAGTATATTTTTTAGAAGCGGGCTTCATTAGTTTCTTAATCACCTTGAAATGGTCCCCCTTTTTTTAAAGACGGCATTGTAATTAAAAGCTTTTGAACTCCTTTGACCAAGCCGGTTGTAATCCAGCAATTTGTTTGTACTTGTACTTAAGTGTAATATTTGGGCCGGTGTGCCAAATTGTACTTCGTTTAATCTTGAGGACTTGATTTATAAAGTAATCAGGTGGAAGACTCTTTTGGGTATTATTCGTGATATGCGAGAGACTTTTATTTAAAATGGATTATTTATTTATGTTGAAAATCAAGGGCGTGACAGGATGTGCTAATAAGTAGTGCCTTAGGCTTTGTTCGGTTGTGGGTTTTAAGTTGTGTTTTTGAATAAAGGTAGAGAGAGAAATGAGAGTAATGATTGTGGAGAGAGGTAAAAAGTAGAGAGAGATAGAGTGAAAAATGAAAATAATGATTGAAAAGTCAGAGAGAGAAAAAGTAGAAAAGTTACTTTATCCAAAACCCTGGGTTTGGAATTCCAAACCGAACAAGGGCTTAGTTTCTTCGTGGCCCACACTAGCCCCCAACAAGTCTTCTCTAGGAGAGTATACCTTGTTTTATAGTCCATCATTTTCTTGCTGAGGTAGTATATGGCGCACTCTACTTTGGCGTTGTTTTCTTGCGCTAGGATGCATCCCATGGATGTGTCTGTTACTGAAAGATATAGAATCAATGGTTTCCCAGCGATGGGTGGTGACAGCACAGGTGGATTCTGAAGATATTCCTTGATGGCTTCGAACGATTGCTGACAGTCTTGGCTCCATTCAAAATCAGTACCCTTTTTATGAAGCTTGAAGAGGGGTTCGCAGGTGGTTGTGAGCTTGGAAATGAACCTGCTGATGAATTGCACTTTCCCCAGAAAGCTCCTCACTTCCTTTTCCGTCTTCAGTGGTGATATCTCCATGATGGCTTGTATTTTGGAAGGGTCTACCTCGATTCCTCTTTGAGTGATGAGAAATCCTAACATTTTGCCAGCGGTCACCCCAAAAGTGCATTTTTGAGGATTGAGACGTAGCTTGTATTGCTTAATCCTCTCAAAGAACTTTTGAAGTGCTTCGTAGTGTCCCTCCCTTCCCTTGGATTTGACTACCATATCATCGACATACACCTCTACTTCTTTGTGCATCATGTCATGCAGCAATGTGGTTGCCATCCTTTGGTAAGTGGCTCCAGCATTTTTCAATCCGAATGGCATCACTCGGTAACAGTAAGTTCCCCATGGTGTGGCGAAGGTGGTCTTCTCTCTGTCCTCGGGAGACATCAAAATCTGATTATACCGAGAAAACCCATCCATGAAAGATAGCAGTGCATGTCCCGCGGTGTTGTCCACGAGCTCATCTATGTGTGGTAGTGGGAAGTCATCCTTTGGGCTGGCTTTGTTGAGATCTCGGAAATCTACAAAGACCCTGATTCCTCCAGTTTTCTTTGGTACTGGAACAATGTTGGCTACCCACTGTGGATACTCAGTGACTATGAGGAAACCGACGTTGATTTGCTTAGTTAATTCTTCTTTTAACCTCCCGAGCGGGGCATCGCCATACAGTTTGAATATCGTTTGTTTTGCTCGTTTGGTTCCTTGCTTCATAAACCGAGATCTTGGACATTCCCATGGCTAGGAACATCGCCACATGATAGCGGTTATCATCAAAACAGAGTCGCCACCTAGTTTGTCAAAGCTAGGAAAACGGATAGAGATTCTAGATACGGAAGCCAAAGGTATAGTAAGGGGAAGGTGTTAGGCACCCCTCTCTGCCTAGCCGTGAGGCTAGCCCATAATCATTTAACATAAGACATATAGATGCTTTATCTAATTCAAACACGTAATCTGTTTTTATGCCTTTAAACAGTAAATAAGGTGAGCCGAGACAATAAGTAAATCATGCATCAGAAAGCAGGATAAAATAAAGCTGTGCCAGCAGATCGATTACTCGGCCGGTGAATGGATGTCACGGCCGAGTAACCACGCTGATTCAATGTACCGGCCGAGGCATCGAAGCCTCGGCTGGTGTTCTTCCTCACACCAGACAAAAAGGTTAACGAACAATCAAAACGCTAAGATTAAATGCAAATACGACAAATAAACCAAACCAGAGGCCGTTGGGCCTCACTACCTTGATCCCTCAGTTGCTTGATTGCTTCGGATTGATGGGGATTGACTGATTGATAGCTTCTTGAATGAAACCCTAGGTTTAGGGTTTGAACTCCGGGGTTAGATCGTCGGATTGATGGCTGCCTTCGGGAGGTTAGGGCTTTTGTAGAGAGGGTTTGTATGTATATTTCTGCAGTGTTTCATGATTGATGAGGGTGTGAAGGTGTATCAATTTCGTGGTGCAAAGGCCTCTATATATAGGCAATTTTGATGACTCACTCGGTCCAATCAAATCACGCGATTGCAATTGCAATGCAATTCGAACTCCTCGTTGTGATCTCGAACGTAGCCTGAATGCATCGGAAAGGTATCGTGGTTGGATCAAACAACCAACAGAACATTCGAGAGTCTGGAAAAAGGTCGATCTGGCGGCTGTAGAAAGGAACTGGCGGTCGAGGAATGGTTTGGGCAGCCGAGCCATTGATCTGGCGGCCGAGGCTTTGATCTCTCGGGGAGATTTGATTAGCAACAGGTTGCTTGGGTGAGGAATGGATGTTAAGGCCGTGAGATCGATGTTACGGCCGACCGATGGATTTTCCAAGAACACTGTGTTTCTGTCTGAAAGGCTATTTGTATCTGGATTGGGTTCTCTAAAGTGGCTCAAGGTTCTTACCATAAGTCCAGGGGTTTCACAAGAAGGCAATCAGCAATCATCGAATCCATTTCATCATCGGGATGGTCCCAAGGTGAACCTTGAAATAATCGTTAGGCCAAATTGGGGTGTCTACAGATGCCCCTCTTCGACTGAGCTCAGACGGATCGTGAGACATGTTTGAGTAAAAGTCAAAGCTGTAAAAGCAACTCAATTTGGTCCAACCACTATTCCAAGGGTTTTTGAAAAAAGGTTTTGTTATGGCCGGGCTGGGAGGCTGTCTACGTATTCCACAGGGGAAATTCAGACCAACCGTAGTTCTGGGGCAATAAAAAAAGAAAAAGTTTGGAAGGTTGGAGATAGAAGACGTAGCTTCGGGCTTTGAAAGCCGTAGTGTGACGTACCTAGGCGATGCCAGGGTTTTGGCGGAGAGTAGTTGAAAGAGCGCGGGGCTGCCGGGGGAAGTTTTTGTGGAGAGTTACCTTAGTATTTCGGGGTAGATCAGTATACGGCAGGTGTGTTTCCTTTTCTTGATCATCCTTACTTTAACTGAGAGGAGCTCGATAGAGTAGCCTATCTTTGCGAATGAGCTGGAAGGAATTGATGTCATTGGGGTGGGATCCAAGCCATCTTCCGGAGACGAGTTGGATGCCGTTTCTTGAGATATGGGAGGCACAAGGGCCAGTAACTTGAGCACGGAGCATGGGAATGAAGGAACCGAGGCGCGGAGCCGGTTGCAATCATGAGGCGAGAGCCTGATGTAGGGAGGTAATCCCGAGCAGGCACAAATAGTGACTGAACATGTGATGTTCGGGGATCACGTGAGACGCTGGATAAGGGGCGCCGCCGTGCAGCGGTTAAAGGCCGGTGACAGAAGGGGTCACTAGGACCAGACGATCTGTTCAGCGGAAAAGACCAGAGACGTGAGGGGTCTTTGGTCTAAGTTACTCAAGCAGGGGCATGCTCCGGTGAACATGAGGAGTTGCTGGACCAGGTAAGTGACATGTGAAATCACTGGTCCAGGTAGGCTATTCGGCAATAAGGAAGCCGAACAGGATCAGCATTCTGGAGGAGGATCCAAGAATGGCAATACTCAGTAAGAAAGCAGAATCTAGACAAGACACCCCACGGGAATGGGATCCGCGGTCCATCATAAGAAAGGTTCCTAAATGATCTAAATGGAAACAAACGATTTATGGAATGAGAATCCAAGGGATATGGGGTTTCCTATACGAGATAGGAAACCTAGGGCAACAAAGATGCTTGGAGGGCAAGTAGCTGTGAATCTATAAATACGAGGTAAACCTAGAGGTAAAGGTACGCAGTTTGTGGTTTTTGAGTTATTTACTTACTCATAATTAGGGTTTCTTAAGAGTACGTGATACTGACTTTGGCATCGGAGGGCCTTTGCTGACGAGAGGCGAAGGTGCGCTCACCCCTGTTTGTTTTGCAGGTAGGATTCCGGCGGAAGGCTAGGGTTCCCGGCGAGGAGGCACGTGAAGCTGTCCACCAAAAAGCTAGAGTTAGCACTAAGCGGATTTTTTCCTCCTACAATTGGCGCCGTCTGTGGGAAACGAAGGAAATCCCTTTTGAAAAACGACCATGGTGGAAGTAGATCCAGTCACACTGCTGGCTGAGAAGAACCAGGCCGGTGGGGGAGGAGACGAGTCCCCTCCAGGTACTCCAAAGAAGCATGCTGGTGGCCATAGCAGGAGGACGACGAGTAAGGATCGTCCCCTAACCATCCAGGATGATCCCAAGAACAAGGAAGGTAGGATTGCTACGGACTCCACGAGAAGGAGCAAGTCCCACCATAGAGGAGAGTCGGTGGCACATTCGAAAAGTGTGCGCAGCAATAAGGATATCCTGGATCAGAAGAGATAGGAAATAGAGGAGTACGCTCGCCTGATTAAGAGGTGAGAATACTAATGCAGCAACTCGAACGGATACGAGAACATCCGGAAGATTCTGGACTTTCACGAAGAAAATTCGGAGGATGAGGTCTGGTGATGGCGAAGTATAAGAAAGCCTCTTCACGAAGAAAAAGGAGCAGAAGCCTCACCCCGAAACGGCCGAGGGCTTCTTCACGAAAAAGGAGAAGCAAGAGCAGAAGTTCCACCCCCGAGGAAGGTGGGACCAGGAAGCATCACAGGGACAGGTACGAGAGACCTGATTCCGATTGGGAGCGGCATGCTGCTAAAATCGCGAAGGGACAAGAAGAGGCAACCATGTCTGCACGAGAAGCAGCACGGAAGGCTCTTAGCAACATAGCCTCTTCTCCTTTTGTGAAGAAATTGAAGGAGGCAAGGTTGCTGAGTAGGGTGAAGCACGGGACGTTCGTCCCATATGAGACTAATGCTGACCTAGTGGCACACATACGGCATTACCAGCAGGCAATGTTCATGCATGACGGCGATGACGCGATCATGTGCAAGATGTTCCCATCTAGTCTGGGGAAGGTGGCCCTATCTTGGTTCCATAAATTGGGGCCGAACACCATACGAGGATGGAGGCAGTTGGCTGAAGAATTCACTGCTCGGTTCCTAACGAGCAGAGAACCACCTAAAACTTTCGAGAGCCTCTCACTTATGAAACAGGGAGAGAACGAGCCGATCAGAGACTACGCCAAAAAGTATTGGGAGACTTTCAACGAGATTAAAAGTTGCAGCGAAGAGTATGCTATAGTTACGTTCAAAACTGGGTTGCCTGTTCGGGGAGAGCTACGAAAGTCCCTGAATATGAGTCCGGTGAGCACGCTGGCAAAATTGATGGAAAGAATTGAGTAGCATGCCAGGAACGAGGACGACATACTACGAGAAGATGGCAAGCTTGATACCGAACAGTCCAAGGGCCATGCAAAGAAGGCGGATAAGCCAGAGCCTAAAACATACAAGGAAAGAAAGGAGTACGGGCAGGCTAAGAGAGAGCCGAACAGAGAGAGGCCACCCTCTGATCCAAAATCATTCTTTTCCATTACTACGGTTTGGAAGGAGCCTATCTACAGGATTCTTTATCGAATTAAGAATCAACCTTACTTCAAATGGCCCTAACCCCTGGGAGGAGATAAGGATGCGAAGCGTGCTACGAATCAACATTGCAGTTACCACAAAGACTGGGTCACATGACTGAAGACTGCGAGATGTTTAAGAGGCACCTTGACGATTTGGTCTCTCGGGGTTACCTCAAAGAATTCATCCAGGAGGATCCCAAGGATAAGGGGAAGGCCATGGAGCTGGATTACAAGCAAAATCCTAAAGGAGTAATCCACATGATACATGGGCTGGCCACACCTTATACGAAAAATGAGGTGAGGCTGCTCCAAAGACAAATCAAGCACGACCAACACGTCATGCGGTTGGGAAAGAAGAGAGGGCGAGAAAACGACATATGCAGCGAGGGCATAGTTTTCTCAGATGAAGATCTGGGTGAGGTTCATGTACCCCACAATGATGCTTTGGTTATAACCCTACGAATCAGGGAATATGACATTGAAAGAATCCTCGTGGACTCAGGGAGTTGTACAGAAATACTATACTACGACGCGTTTAAGAAATTGGGCTTGGCACAGGCGGATTTGGAGCAGTCAATGACGCCCCTAGTTGGGTTCGGTGTAGGGGCCGTTTGGCCCCTAGGAAAGATAACCCTACCTGTTTGTGCGGGTTCTGTAGTCCTAAGAACTGACTTTCTGGTTGTAAACGTTCCGTCCTCTTATAACGCGATTATAGGAAGAACTTGGTTACACAAGATGAGAGCTGTTTTCTTCTACTTACCACCGGATGGTGAAGTTCCTGGGGTCTAACGGGATTGAAAAGATCAGGGGCAACCAAAAGACGGCACAGCAATGCTTGGTCTCCATCATCAAGAGAATGCCAAAAGCCCATAATGTCCATGTAGTAGAAGTGCCAGATCAACTGACTATCGAAGACGTCAGGAGGAACCCAGCGGAAAAAGTGGTAGAAGGCCTGAAGAAAATACAGATCAACGAGACTGATCCGGAGAGGTATTTTTGATTGGAGAGTCACTGCAAGAAACAGAAGAAGCTGAATTGGTGGGTTTCCTAAGGGAACATGTCAATGTTTTTGCATGGGTACCAGAGGAGATGCCCGGAGTGGATGCAGATGTGATCTGCCACCACTAAAACGTAGACCCTCAACACAAGCCCATAATCCAAAAGAAGAGAAGGGCAGCCGTCCAACACGTCGATGCTGTCATCGAAGAGGTGGATCGTCTGTTGGAAGCCAAGGCAATACGAGAGGTTTATTATCCAGAATGGCTATCCAACACTGTTGTAGTGAAAAAGAAGAACGGAAAGTGGCGAGTCTGCGTGGACTTCACGGATTTGAATAAAGCGTGCCCAAAGGATAGCTTCCCCTTCCCAGGATTGATCAGTTAGTTAATGCAACTGCAGGGTACGAACGGATGAGTTTCCTCGACGCATATCGAGGATATCATCAGATCGCCATGATTGGGCCTGATCAAGAAAAAACTTCCTTTATTACACCGCGAGGGTTATACTGTTATACTGTAATGCCTTTTGGGCTGAGGAATGCAGGGGCGACTTACCAGAGACTGGCCACCATTATCTTTAAAAGATTGCTTGGAAAGAGTATGGAAGTTTAGATAGACGACATGGTCGTAAAGAGTAAGACCAGGCAATGGCATATAGAAGATTTGAGAGAAACTTTCGGAATCCTAAGAAAATACAAGTTAAAACTCAATGCCTCGAAGTGTGCATTCGGAGTCGGCTCTGGAAAGTTCTTGGGCCATCTTGTAACCATAAGGGGGATCGAGGCGAACCCGGATCAGATAACCGCCTTGCAAGGGCTCCAGAGTCCCAAGACAACGAAAGAAGTCCATAGGCTAACTGGAATGGCCGGAGCCCTCAACATATTCATCAGCCGGTCAAGTGACAAGTGCAGGCCCTTCTTTCAGTTGTTGAAAAAGAGAGAAGGATTTGAATGGGGAGCAGAGTGCGAGCAAGCTTTCCAGGACTTGAAGAAATACCTGGCTTCTGCCCCACTCCTATCAACCCCAAAACCAGGTGAGACCTTGGTCTTGTACTTGGTAGTTTCTGAGCATGTTGTAAGTGCGGTTCTGATAAGAAATAAGGGATCTGAACAAATCCCAGTTTATTATGTGAGTAAAACGCTCCTAGATGCAGAAACGAGATATCTGCCCCTTGAGAAGTTGGTTCTTGCTTTGAGGACAGCCACAAGGAAGTTACTGCACTACTTCCAAAGCCACAAAGTAGTAGTCTATACAAAGTATCCACTGAAATCTCTGCTACGAAAAGCAGACTTCTCGGGAAGAATCTCCACCTGGTCTGTCGAGTTAAGCTAGTACGACATTGATTATCAGCCGCGCACTGCGATTAAAGGCCAAGTGTTGGCTGATTTCATGGCGGAGTTTTCTCCCACGGTAGCCCCCCAGCCTCCTACGAGAAAGGAGCAGCCAGCGAGGACATCAACCAAGAAAGATGTGGCACTTACCGAACAGGACACCGCGGAATGGAAGTTATTCGTTGATGGCTCGGCGTGCAACTTCGGTTCTGGTGCTGGTGTTGTCCTGTTCCCTCCCCAGGGAGTTATGGTAGAACTCTCTGTTCGGCTGGGATTCAGTGCATCGAATAATGTGGCGGAATACGAAGCGCTTCTGATCGGCCTTAAAAGCGCAAAAACTTTGAAGGCGAAAAAAATAAGGGTCTACTGTGACTCTCAGTTGGTGGTATGTCAACTGTCCGGGGAATATGAAGCCCGAAGTGAAAAGATGGCAGCCTACGTGGAGGCAGCCAAAGATTTGATTGATACGTTTGAGAAGGTATACATCGAACAGATAAGTTCTGGACAGAATTCCCATGCAGATTCCCTAGCTTGGTTAGCTGCAGCTGTACCAACTGAGTTTAGAAGGAAGGTAGCAGTTGACTATCTCAACGAGCCAAGCATAGGAAGGAGTGTGGAAGTGGTTCTAGACGTCGATCACGGACCAAGCTGGATGGACCCAATTGTGAGGTTCTTACGAGATGGGACGCTTCCTTCTGATAAAAAAGAGGCTCACAAAATTAGAACTAAGTCTGCCAGGTTCTGGCTGTCTCCGGAGGGAAAGCTTTACAGAAAGTCCTTCACTGGACCTTATTTGCTTTGCGTACACCCCGAAATGGTGCAGAAGTTCCTCCATGAGATTCATGAAGGCACATGTGGAAGTCATGCTGGGGGCAGGTCCATTGCCCACCGAGCAATTACCTAGGGGTACTGGTGGCCCCATATGCAGGAAGATGCCAAGGTCTATGTTAAAATATGTGAGAAGTGCCAGAAATTTTCACCAATGATAAGGACACCAGCCGAGGATCTGGCCCCATTAACTAGCCCTTGGCCATTTGCACAGTGGGGGATGGACATCGTGGGTCCACTTCATAAGGCAACTGGGAATCGAAAATTCCTGTTGGTAGCCACAGACTACTTCACTAAATGGATTGAGGCAGAACCATTGGCCAAAATCACCGAACCTATGATAGAAAGGTTTGTGTGGAAAAGCATCATTACTCGGTTTGGAGTCCCATATTCTTTGATTACTGACAATGGGTCGCAATTCCAAAAGAAATTCAAGGCTTTCTGTGCCCAATATGGAATAAGAAATTATTATTCAACCCCAGCCTACCCTCAAAGCAATGGGCAAGCAGAAGCATCCAATAAGACCATTCTTGATGGGATCAAGAAGAGGTTGGATAAAGCAAAAGGGAAGTGGCCTGATGAGTTGCCAGTAGTACTCTGGGCACATCGAACAACGCCTAGGAGGTCTACGGGAGAAACCCCCTATTCATTGGCATATGGTACAGAGGCAGTTATACCATTAGAAGTTGGCCTTCCAACCAATAGGACTGCATTGGTTGAAAGTGGGGGCAATGACAGGGCTCTCGAAATCGAGCTTGACCTTGCTGAAGAAAGGAGGGAAAGGGCCCTGGTGCATCTGGCCTCTTATCAGGAACAGTTAATGAAGTGCTACAATAAGCATGTTCACCCATGCGAGTTTGGTGTTGGAGACCTTGTACTTCGAAAAGTGCTCGGCAATACCAAGGTGGCTAACGAAGGCAAGTTGGGAGCTAGCTGGGAAGGCCCGTATCGAGTTACGGAGATTGTGGGCATTGGGCTTATCGTTTGGCAGACTTGGACGGGAACCCAGTGCCACGGCCTTGGAATGTCCACAACTTGAGAAAGTTCTTTGTTTGAAAGACTTCAATTTTCCTTTTTATTTTGTTTTAGGACCACGTGATTGTGTGGGAATTACGAATAAAATTCCCTTGTGTTTCATTTTTTAGTTGCATGGGATACGCGTAACGACCCCCTGAGTTTCTGAGATTATGATTAAAATCACATGATTGCAGTATATTGACTTTTCGGATACTTTGTTACTCTATCACTTATGGTTGTTTTGATCTGTAAAATTCGAATAATGGCCTTATCTTCCCCTTCTTCGTATTGGGGAGCTGGCAATGGGTACGAATAAACTCGATCATAGATACGTATGTACGAACGTATCAATTTTGCAAATACAAAATAATTTTCCTTTTAAGTACGAAACACTTAAAATTACACAAGTATGAATACACTTGTACTGCATACGCATATAGGCACAGATCACAATTATTTTGGGTATGAAAAAACCAACTTAATACTTGAAAACTTATCTCAGTACGTGATACTTACAAGTACGAAATACTTGTATTGAATTTCGTAAAGTACGAAATACTTGCATACGAAACGATGCAGATTATACTTACCAAGTCTGAAACACTTGGGTACAAAATAACGTGGTTATGATACGCTTATAACCTTAGTGACTATAGGCATCCGAACATATGCAAACACACGAAATCCTAGCAAACACGTTTATGGCCACGAAAGGCCGAGCAAATTCAACAGGCCTAGCAATGGCCACCAAAATTAAAGTATCATGCCATGAAAGGCCAAGAACTGTGTTATCAAAAACGTTTAAGTTAACTAATGCCGCGCAGGGCCAGGAAAATCATGGTCACGCAGGACCAGCAGTACTGTTGTTTCTGGGAGAAAGGGGTAAGGGCTTACCATGTCAATCCTGATTTCGGATTTCTGGAGGGGTACTGTCAGGGACCTTAGCGTTAGCTCCAGTGCCGGACCTACTGACAGCAGTGTCTTCTTCCAAATTGACAGCTGCGGTTAAGGTCTCCTGGGCAGCTTGTTCGGCAGGAACTTCTTGGTTCTCCACCTGCACAGTTACGTCTGTGTCATCAAAGTTGTCGATCTGACGCTCGACGTCATCCTCCTCCTGCTCCATATGATCCTGAGAGACTGCTGCACGGGTACTTGGCAAGTCATTCTCTACCTATAGAGGGCAGTCTTCTGCAGCACCAATCTTTGTCAGGCACGCTTCCCAGCCAGCAGCCCAAATCTGATCCTGGATACCCGGCATCTGCTCCACGTAACTTGCTGTGGTAGTGTCAAAACCCTTCTTGTAACCATCTTCAAAAGCAGCCTTCTTGGAACTATCAATTTCAGCCAGAGCCTGATTAAGGCTATCCTCGGTAGTCGCAAGCTTGTCTCTTGCTTCTTCGTAATCCGACTTTGCGTTATTTCTCTCGCTCTCTAGCCGAGCAATTGTTCGAAGTTGCCTGGTATTGTCGTTCAGCAGCTTGATCCTCTCGCGTTCTGCTTCCTGGTACTTCTCCCCCAGCACCATCATCTTCTGGATAAACTGGGAAAAACATCGAGGAACATTTTAGAAGATCAAAGCCTAATCTATCACAAGAGGAGCTAAGAACTTAAAGGGAAGAATGTATTACCTTTATTCCACTAACGAGGCCAGTGGAAACAAGCCGGTCCCCAGGGGAAGATGCTTCCTTTTGCATGTCAACCGGTAACAGCAAGCCTTGTGCAAGGGCCAGTGCAGTCTCTGAGGAACTGGCACTATCCCCAACGTGGACTGGACGGTCACCTCTTATGAGTTGAGGGGTCCAAACCTCATGAGTTACTCGAGTGTTCGGGGAAGGAGTCTCCAAGTTGGATACTGCAGCTTGGGGAGCAGAATCCCCAGCTTCTTGATTTCTGGGACGTTTGTCCCGATGAGCATCTGGTGCCTCAAGGGAACTATCGCGTTCCCGAGGGGAAGAAGAAGATCGTGTTGAAGCCCCCCTAGTACGACGAGGCCATGGGGGGGCGTGACCAGTTGATGCCACCCTGCCGGAGGCACCTCGTCCCCGAAAAGAGATGGTAAGGAGGGAACTGAGGTTCAAAGGTTGATGAGACATGTTACCTGAGTGTGGAGGTGATGGAGAATAACCAGAGGAAGATGACTGGCTGGTGTCCAGATTTGGAATTGGCTATTCGGGCTGATGTTGAGAAGAGGTTTGACGACGTAAAGATCTTCTTGCAACCACGCGAGTAAGTGGGACGCTGTCGGGAATAGTAATTTCTCCGGCTTGACCAGCGACAGTCACCCTAGAGTTGGATCTTTGGCTTCTTGATTGAGAGACAGAGGACGTGGAGGCAGTACTTGTGCTAGGGTGGGCAAGTCTTCGGTCAATAACTCCCCTGTACGAAGGGTTGTAGCCTTGCAGTACTTCAGCGTTACGACCACGACCATAAGTACGAGTCCCACGCTCCCCCTTGTATCTCAGGATTCTGTTTATTTCCTCTGTTTATTTCCTCTGTTCGGACGCAACTCGGCTCCCTGCTCGGACGAGTATTCACGTTTGTGGCTGCAAAAGCAAAGGCGAAAGTTAACGTTAGCAAATGCAATGAGAGTGCAGAGACGAAAATAACAAAAAGATGCGAATTAGGAGCATACGTGGGTAGCCCCACTCGTGGGGGCAGTGGCAACCCACCACCTGGCCATCCTCCCCCATTGGCTCGAAGCCTCCAGTAACATAAAGAAAATCCATCTCGTGATCCCGAGCAGAATCTTGCAAGTTAAGCACGAGACGCTTCTCCGCTTTCCTCACCTTGAGGTAGTAGGTGTTGTATTCGCGGTTTAAAACGATGCTATACCACCATTGGATGTCCCAAATTCCTACTTGAGTACCTAGGATCCTATTTAAGGCCACAATCCACATCACCAATCTGAAGAAGTTGGTGGAAACTTGCATAGGTGTGAGACGGTACCAGTTTAGTACACGCCAAAGCAGCGGATCGAGAGGGAAACGAACTCCGCCCTCGACGATGGCAACGATAGGAATGCGAGTACGTTCCCAAGAACAGGCGTTCCTCTCTGCACCTAAGGGAGCCAGTTCGATTACAACGTTGTCTGGGACGTTGTAAGTTGTCCTAAAAGCTGCCATTGCAGCGGGGGTTTCGTAGAGTCTTCTAAATTTACCAGGTTTTGGGCCACTATCGCTACCATCGTCACCCGCCATGGATGGACTCGAGAAAACAATGAAGGAAGTAAGAAGTCTTACGATGGTAAGAATGACGATCGCCGGAGATGCAGTTAATTTGCAGGCGGCAGCGATGGCAGAAGATGAGGAGGGGCTCTCGCTTGGTTCTTTAGAGAGAGAAGTACGAAATCAAAAGTGGAGGAATTAAAGCCCAAAATACCCCCTTTTTGGGTATAAGGGAGATAAACGGAGACGAAACGTCTCATTTAACTCCGTTACATGAAAGGTAACGGGGAGAAGAGGTTGAACAGATGGTGGTCTACGCCGTTATCTAAAACGCCAGTCGAATTAAATGAAGAGCGTACGAGATACGCCACGTGGAACCCTTATTTCGAGAAAATGCTGGCTGAAGCCGCCAAAAATAAGACTTCAAAAAGACGAGAGTAACTATACCCCGTTAGAACCGGGATATTTAAACAACGGTTTGAGTTTCCCCCTATATCCCCGAACAGCGATATAAGGGAAAAACTGGGGAGCAATTGTAGGGAGGTAATCCCGAGCAGACACAAATAGTGACTGAACATGTGATGTTCGGGGATCACGTGAGACGCTGGATAAGGGGCGCCGCCGTGCAGCGGTTAAAGGCCGGTGACAGAAGGGGTCACTAGGACCAGACGATCTGTTCGGCGGAAAAGACCAGAGACGTGAGGGGTCTTTGGTCTAAGTTACCCGAGCAGGGGCATGCTCCGGTGAACATGAGGAGCTGCTGGACCACGTAAGTGACATGTGAAATCACTGGTCCAGGTAGGCTGTTCGGCAATAAGGAAGCCGAACAGGATCAGCATTCTGGAGGAGGATCCAAGAATGGCAATACTCAGTAAGAAAGCAGAATCTAGACAAGACACCCCACGGGAATGGGATCCGCGGTCCATCATAAGAAAGGTTCCTAAATGATCTAAAAGGAAACAAACGATTTATGGAATGAGAATCCAAGGGATACGGGGTTTCCTATACGAGATAGGAAACCTAGGGCAACAAAGATGCTTGGAGGGCAAGTAGCTGTGAATCTATAAATACGAGGTAAACCTTGAGGTAAAGGTACGCAGTTTGTGGTTTTGGAGTTATTTACCTATTGATAATTAGGGTTTCTTAAGAGTACGTGATACTGACTTTGGCATCGGAGGGCTTTTGCCGACGAGAGGCGAAGGTGCGCTCACCCCTGTTTGTTTTGCAGGTAGGATTCCGGCGGAAGGCTAGGGTTCCGACGAGGAGGCACGTGAAGCTGTCCACCAAAAAGCTAGAGTTAGCACTAAGCGGATTTTTTCCTCCTACACCTGAGGTTTTGGAGCTTTGAGCTTGATTGAACTGAAGCGCGGAGCTGGCTTTGATCATAAGGCGAGAGCCTGAGGTGATAGAACCGAAGCGCGGAGCTGGTGATGATAGTTCAAAGAGCTTTGCCTTCTGGAGGTGAGAACTTGAAATATCGGAGCTTTGAGCCTGATGTGATTGAACCGAGGCGTAGAGCCGGTTGTATTTTGATGGTCTGAGTGCGGAGCTTTCTCATCATAAAATGTGGCATAGAGCCAAAGGATCGAGGTTCTAGACCGATCAATAAAACTGAGGCATGAAGCCGGTTGATTGCTGGATTGACCTGTTGCATGAATAAGGGAGATATGCAGAACATAGCATGTATGTATGATGATGTTTGTTAGATGTGAACAGATATGATAATACAGACTCGATGTATTTGATGCAATATGTGCACGGGCCCGTGCGTGTGTGTTTTGATATAAGCTTAGAGCTTCTTTTAAGTTCCGGACTTGAGCATTCAGAGCGTAGAGCTCGAGCATTCGGACGGCAGAATCCGAGCATTCAAAGTACAGACTTTGAGCATCCAGTACGCAGTGGTTGGGCATCCAAGCATAGAGCTTGAGCATTCAAGTGTAGAACTTGAGCATCCAGTACACAGTGGTTGGGCATTCGAAGAGCTCCGAGCATTCAAAATGTTGGACTTTGAGCATTCAGGCATAGAGCCCGAGAATTGATGATTTCTTGATTGGGGCGGCATAGAGCTGGTTGAGAATTGTTACGGCGTAGAGCCAGTTGAGATAGTTACGGCGTAGAGCCTGTTGAGGGGTGGGCTTTGAGCCGCTGAGTTGATAACAGGTGTAGAGCCTCTTGAGCGAGCGTAGAGCTGCTGGTAGTGAATACAGGCATAGAGCCGTTGAAATAATAGGCTTTGAGCCGTTGAAATAATAGGCTTTGAGCCGTTGAGTTGATGATTGTTTGACTGGGGCGGCGTAGAGCCTGTGGGGATAATTACGGCGTAGAGCCAGTTGAGCGAGCGTAGAGTTGCTGATAATGGGCTTCGAGCCATTGAATTTGATAATAGGCGTGGAGCCGCTGAGGTGATGAGCCTAGAGCTGTTTGAATAGCTTAAACACGGGCTTTAAGCCACTTGATTGGCGAATACGGGTGTTGAGCCGCTGATGATAGATAATAGGCGTAGAGCCGCTGAAGATAGATAATAGGCGTAGAGCTGCTGAGGTAATGGGCCTGGGGCCTCTGAATGGCTTAGAGCCATTGGCAGTGAGCACGGGTGTAAAGCTAGTTGAATTGATGGGACAGCGGGCATAGAGCCGCTAAGCGGCGAACATAGAGCTGCCAGGTGATAGTGAGCTTTGATGGTGGTTGTTGAGATGATTAGGGGCATAGAGCCGCTGAGTGATAGCGAGCATGAAGCTGCTGAGCTTACGATAATTGGTGATGCACTGAGATGATGGGCGTGGCACAAGCTTAAAGCCACTAAAGTGGTGAAGGTGCAAGAAGCATGGCATTGCTGAGATAATAAGCTTGGGGCTGCTGTCGTTTTGTTGTAGGTGGACTTCTTCATGCTCGGGCGTGCCCCCAAGGCTAATTTGCTTGAGAATGTCTCCAAGGCTGATTTGATCAATGGTTTTGTTGGTCATGGACCCAAAACTTCATAATAGCTTGAGTTGGTGCATTGAGCAAGATATGATGCTGCTGCGAGAGATTGATTAGAGGGCCAAGAGATCGGTATCTCGGCCGAGCAATGGATATCGCGGCCAAAGGATCGATGTACCGGCCGTGGGAACGCCAAAGTCAGAAAATCGATTTAAGTTTGGTTTAATCGATTTCACGGCCCATTTAATCTTTTCTCCTCCTCTCTCCCTCTCCCTCTCGTCTGAGAATTCTCCGTTTCCCTCTTCCTCCGACCACCGTCGTCCAGCCGCCGTTCTTCCTCCGGCCACCACTGCTTGCCGCCGTTCGCAGCTGTTGTTGGTTGTTTCCGTGCCCTCTCTCTCTCTTGCTTTGAGTCATGATGGCTACGCCATCTTCTACAGACGCTGCAGGTTCTTCCTCGCATCCTCCATGCAGGTGCGAGTATCCATCATCTGACGAGGAGACGATTGAGGAGCCTGGTCTGTTTGACGCCGCTACCTACGTTCTTCCTTCGCGTAAGTTGGGTTTTGGCGGCTTTCTTCAGTACCGTCCTCTTGTTGGCGGCCCAGAGGCCGAAGTAGTTCGCAGGGAGCCTGAGTTGCATCTGAGTGTCCTCAATGTACCGGTGAGTTTCCTAAAAAGTAAAAGTTTACTTTTAGTTCGGAGTTTAATTCATCAAATATTGATTTTGTTTTCGGGATGAAATCCTTTTTAGCCAGGGGCGAAGATGATAAGGACCCGTGGTTGGGTCAAATTTGTTTTGTTTAAAGAATTTAAGATAACTATGCCCCCTGTTTGGGCAATGCATGCTTTAAGATGTTTTAATCTGATGCCCCTAGCTTTTGTTCATTATATGCAATCATTAGATTGACTCCATTTTGTCTTTGATGGATCTTTGCAGAGGAACAGGAGATTAGAGGCTCGCGGTGGAGGTAGAGAGGCGCATAAGTGGTTCTTGACTCTGCCAGAGCAGGCTCGGGAGTTAGTACGCGCTGCTGGTTTTGAGGCATTCGTTCTGGGCCTCAACCTTCCAAAGGTTGATTGGTCATTGATGATCTCGTTGGTGGAGAGATGGTGGGACACCACCAATACATTCCAGTTCCCTGCTGTTGGCGAGATGACCATCACGCCAGGTGACTTTTCTTTGCTGACCGGTTTGCGGGTAGGCGGGATTCCTCTTCGGGTTGATCCCAGGCTTTGGGAGCGGACAGGGGCTCTGGAGTGGTTCTTGGGCAAGGTGCCCCCTCTTCATTCTCGAGGTCATATTGACCTTGCTTGGCTGATCAAGAATTATATAAGAGCTAACATTCTGACCCAGGTGAGCGTGGAGCAGCTAGCACGGGCCTTTCTCCTCTATGTCCTTGGGCAAACGTTGTTTGCCAACAAGGATAGTTCGGTGCATACACAGTTCTTGGTCCTTTTACAGTATTTGGAGATTGTCAGGGATTTTGATTGGGGAGCGTCCGCTTTGGCCACCTTGAATGGCAATCTTAGAGCTTGCTCACGGCACAAGAGTCCCATTCTTGGCGGTCACTACTGGGTGCTCGAGGTATATACCTTTTTCCTCTATTTCCTTTTCTGCTTTGACTTCTCCAAGTACCGAACTTATCTTGGTTAATTCTGTTTTTTAGCTCTGGGATTTCGAGCACCTTCTTCCGTTTCCCACCGATACTAGACATGGGAACGCAAACTGCGTTCCTCGCTACCAGCGATGGCTGACAGGGTATCGGAAGCCGCGGTCACCTGTTTTGACCCTTCCGGAGTGGCAACGAGTCTTGGACCAACTGACGGTTGATTAGGTGCTTTTCTTCTCCCTTTGCACTCCTTGTCTTTTAGATTTCCATATCTTTGTATTGTGGCTGATTTGATCTTGCTTTGTAGGTGTGGTTTGACCCTTGGGGTGGTGTTCCAGAGGATGCTTTTCTTGCACGCTCCAGGGTTCTGGATCGTACTCGCAGCTTGCTCGAGGGTCCATTTTGTCGAGCTTGGTACCTGGGTGATCGGGTGGCTAGCCAGTGGTGCCCGCGGGCTGAGGCGCTTTAGTTCGTTCCTCCTCCTCCTCCAGTATCGATGAGGTCTACTTCTTCAATGTCTAAGGAAGATTTGAAGAATGCTCGGCTTAGAGATTGGGTAGGCTTGCTTCTTCTGGCAGGTGACTACGCGGAGTACTGCCGCGTTTTCTTGGCTCCTGCTGTTGTAGCTCCTCCTATTTGGCCACGGGCCCCTTTCTTTGTTTCCTTCCATTCTGATGATGGAGAGGAGGAGCGTCTGGCGCTTACTCCTTGCACGACCCAGCTTTATACGTTGCCAGCTGGAATTTCCCAAGTATCAGTCTGAATTTGTTTCTCTGTTTGTATCTGCTATTTCAATGGTTGAAATATTCGATTTGCTTTTACAGGTGCCCGCTGAAGTGGTGCAGGAGTGGCTACATGCTTATCAGAGCGCGGAGGCTTTGGTCCGGAGACAGTGTCCTCGGATCCTAGAGGTATGGCTTTTTCCATGTATTCCATTAGTGTAACGACCCTGATTTTTGGTAAATAAAAATTTCGTTAAAAATTTGAATTTTATTTTAATACTTGGATTTCATTTTTAACACCCAAAAATCGGTCGTTATTGGCTTATGAAAATTTTGATAAAATTTTAAATTTTATTTTAATTGCTTGGATTGCTTTAAAATTTCCTTTTAAATTCTAATAATCCGTCATAATTAGATTTAAAACTTGGAAAATTGAATTATTTTACTCCGGACAATTTAGTCCTTCTCCCATGACTAGTATACTTGCAAACGTACTCGTATATTTTCCTAATAAGTAAATAATATCTTTAAATTATATTTCTCATTGAAATCCTACTTAGCAAGCATAGTTAGCTTTTAACCGATTAGTTAGCAAACCATAACTACCGTTTGGCTTAGTGATGCATCGATGCCGGAGTGGTTAGTAGAAAAAAATTTTGGTCTTTGCCTTGACCGTCGGCTTGACCGCCTTGCTTTGGCTTGGCTGGGCTGCCTAGGCATCGGGTTTATTAGACACTGCCTCGCCAGGCATCGGGCCTCTGTCGGACCTGCCTCGCCTCGGTGTCGGCTCACTGTCGGGCTTGCCTTGCCTTAGCGTCGGCTCACTGTCGCGCTGCCTCGCCTCGGCGTCGGCTCATTGTCGCGCCTGGCCTCGGCGTCGGCTCATTGTCGCGCTGCCTTAGCGTCGGCGCTTGTCGTACCTATAAATTCGGGTTCTCACCTCACACCAAGAAAATGCCAACAGTTTGGGAGCTTGTTTCCCCAGATGTATTTGGTTCTATTCAATCTCCACCTGTTCAGATTCTTGGTCACCCTGGTTCTCAGTATATGTCACAGATTTTACCACCATCTCAAATGCAGCAACATCAGTACATGCCTCAGCACATGATGCCACAACAGCAACTGCAGCAGTCTTTCTTTTCTCCAAACATGAATTTTGACGGAGGAAGAGGCAAGGGTCCTCATATGCCATGTGATATATGTGGCCACTGTTTGGCCACCGCTTGGCCACTGCTTGGCCATCAGGCTACCTTGGCCATGCTCACGCCTTGCCTTGGCGTTTGGCACCGTTGGGCTTTAATGGTCCGTTATTTGGCAATTTTCTACTAGATAAAAATCTCGCTGTTTATTCGTAAATATTTTGAATTTTCTTTTAATCGCTTATAATCCGTTATAATTAGATTCATTAAGGTCAAAACCTATTCTTCTTCACGACGGTCAGCAAGACCATTTTCGTTAGACAAGAACATTGGCATATTGTTTTCCCTAATCACTAAGGTTAATCCCCTAATTACTCGACTTGTTTAATTATCCTACTTAGCAAGTTCAGTTGATCCTAATTAGGTCATTTGGAAACCCTAACTAAAACCTTGACCAAAGTCAACCTTGAATCTTTATCCATTGGACGATAAAGGCTAGGGTAATCTTTATCCATGGGTCAATAGATACTAGGGTAATCTTTATCCATTGGACAATAGATACTAGGGTAGTCTTTATCCATTGGTTATTACATGCTAGGAAGACTTTTGACCATTGGACAATAGTTGTTAGGAGAAGACCAAGTTTGACTAGTAGTTGGAATAGTCTAGTCAAAAGCAAATAGTGTACTTCATGATGACTAGTCTTTACCCATTGGTTATTACATGCTAGAAAGATCTTTTGACCATTGGACAATAGTTGTTAGGAAGAAGACCAAGTTTGACTAGTAGTTGGAATAGTCTAGTCAAAAGCAAATAGTGTACTCCATGATGACTTTCCTTGGACCATTGGTTAATAACCGCTAGGGAAAACTTTACCCATTGGATAATAGATGTTAGGATTTGCCAAATAGGATGACAAGACAAGTCATGTACTTCCTCATCATTACTTCTTTCACCCATTGGTTAATAACCGCTAGGGAAATGTTAGACCCTTGGACAATAACCATTAGGGAAATTATTATCCCTTGGATAATAGCATTGTCCAATTTTCCCATGGGATTCTTAGTGAAAGATATGATAGTACCTTCTCCTACAAAAAGAATAATCATTAACCATGTGTGCATTTAAGTAGCCTTGTCCTTATCCTCCTTGTCTACCACAAATGTACACATATATATATAGATATATATATATATATATATACATATAAGTACTTTGACCAAGATAGAGAATCGGCTAGGGAGAGAGAAGAGGGGGGCCGAATGGAGAGAGAGAGTGAGGTGTGTGTATGTACCTTTGGCCACTTGTCCAAGCCACCTAATAGCCTTAAGCCTATTTGTTACATGCCAACCCATGCCTAGTCAAACCTAGCCAATGATTCTAGTCTTTCTTCCAAGTAGACCCATTCTAGGACAAGACTACACCATGACCACCTCATCATTGTTTGGACCCTCATCATTACCTAGATACACTTGGTTGGAGTACTATAGCATGACAAGACTAGTCATGTGTACTTTGCCATACAAAGAGAATAATCATAAGCCATGTGTACATTTAAGTAGTTTGTCCTTACCTTCCTTGTTCTTTCCATAAATATACATATAGATATACACATATATATATATATATACATACATGATCATACTTTGACCAAGAGAGAGAGAGGGCCGAATGGAGAGGGAGAGGAGAGTGAGTGCATGTGTGTTGTACTTGGACATGTGCATTGTACTTGACACTATTTGACCTAGATACACTTGAATGATGTACTTTGGCTTGACAAGACAAGACCATGGAACAAATCCATGGGGAAGAGAGAGAGAGACATGGCCGAATGAGAGGGAGAGGGAAAGGTGAAGTGTATGTGTGTTGTACCATGGCAAGTTGTAGTACTTTGATACTATTTGACCAAGTTGCACTTGTGTTGTACTTTGGCTTGACAAGACTAGACTATGAGACAAATCCATGGGAGAGGAGAGTGAGAGAGAGGCCGAATAGGGAGAGAGGGAGAGTGAGGTGTATGTTGGTTGAATTTAGACACATGGTTGTACTTTGACACTATTTCACCAAGTGGCACTAAGTTGGCATACTATTGCTTGATAAGACTAGTCCATGGAGCAAATTTATGGGGAAGAGAGAGAGAGGGACGGCCAAGTGGAGTGAGAGGGGAAGCTCCATTTTGCCTATAAATAGCATCCATTCCATGCCTTTCAACTCACACCTTCACCATTCAACTTCTCTCTAGAAAGCTTAGTGTTCTTGCTTGTTCTTGCCTTGTTCTTGAGTGTTCTTGAAGTTCTTCCCTTGTTCTTCAAGAAACTCATCCTAAGCCGCCACTAAACCACCACTCCACCACCCTTCGATCCATAAGAGTTTAGTAGTATAGTCAAGACTTAGTTTCGAGAGAAACCCTTCTCTTTCGAAGCTAGGAAGTCCACCGTAAGCCGTTACTCCGACGAAATTCCCGTAGCCACCCTACCGCCAAGAAGAGCGGTAGAGAGTTCTTCGAACCTACTTATCCTAACTATAATTATATGCATGTCGAATTGAATGTAGTATAATCATCCATAATCCTAAATATATGTTAGACACTACTTCTTGTCGTAGTTTTAACCTAGCTAAGTCGTGATAATGAAAGCATGATAATGATAGTTTATTTTCTTAAAACGTTGGATGCATGATAGTTAGTGAACTTAATATTGCCATTGGATGATTAAGCATGATTAGAATCAACTTAAGATATAACTTCGTGTAAAAGTAATCGCATGTTGATCTTTTAACTTAACTATAAGCTTATATTCCAGTGCTTGTGATATTATAACAAAGCATATGGTGGATTACCACCCCAAGGGCGTCCGCACATGTGGCGTTATGCTTTAAGTAATGGTTATGGATCTACTATGTACTTGCTTGTATTACTTGTGGTAAAGTAACAAAGCATATGGTGGATTACCACCCCAAGGGCGTCCGCACATGTGGCGTTATGCTTTAAGTAATGATTATGGACATGCTATGTACTTGCTTGGATTATACTTACTTTAAGTATACAACCATGAGTTAAACGGTTAAGGTATCAAAGCTAGTTAGTAAAATCTTGTTTACTAAAGTACTAAAGAAGAATGAGCATGCCAAATAATGAATTTCTACGTCAATAAACATATGTTGTTTTCCCACAAAGGAAGAAAGAAGGGATTTTTGTAATATATTATTGTCTTGAGGATGATTATGAACATGTATGTATATTTGTCGCATTACTTGTTGCTGATAAAACATAAGTGGCTTTAAGTAATAATTTGAGTACGATTAGGTAATATAGAGTTGGATGATCTTGCTAGTTAAATTTCAAGATTTCTTTAAAGTGATTCGTCCCCGCGGAGTCTATGCATGATTACGAGACACAAAAACCGAAAAGTAGAAACATGACACTTAAGGAGTGGTTGATATGGATAAAAAGGATTTTTGAGACTACATAATGGCCGGACTTGGTAGCCTTATGTGAGTTGTGAAAACCGCAAGGTGGCCGGACTTGGTAGCCCTTTGTGTGGACTTGCGAAAACCGCAATGAGGCGGACTTGGTAGCCCATTGTGTAGATTGCTAATGGAGCCGGACGTGGTAGCTTCATTGGTAATTGGGCTTGGTTATCCGCGGAGAGGAGCCAATGCAAGATTTTGTAACGTGGCCGGACTTGGTAGCCCGTTGAATGACAAATGATTTTCTTAAAATGAAATGGTGACACAATACGATGAGTCGCGTAGGAGAAACCAAGAAAGGCATGACACCAACGTAAGCAGGATAGTGAATGCGGATGTATCATTGTTAATTATGTTGTTAAATGAGTATATATGATTATTTATATGACTATTTGTTGTAAGTTATGGGTTAGCGGGTTGGATTATTCTATTGAGCTTTTGTAGCTCACGGTGTTACCTTTGTGGTGACCCTGACATATTATTTTGGGGGCGACGCTGGTATAATGTGTCAGACTTTATAGATGAGCAGCATGAACAGTACACTTTGGAGGCCTTCGGAGCCGAGGAGCTTGCAAGGATGGAAGAAGAGGCGGAGCAGTAGTTAACCTTAGTTTATCCCCTCCTTTGTTGAATAAAAGTACTCTTGTGAGAATTATGTTGTAATAATGAGCTAGACTCTCTTTAAGCTTATTCAATAAAAATGTTTATTTAACGTACCCAAAATTCGGGGCGTTACAACATGGTATCAGAGCTCTAGGCTCAATACTCGGCCATGGGTAGAATGGGTAGCCTTTAAGATAAGTCTTGAGATATGTTTAAGATAAGTTGACCGTTGCACAAACGTGAATTGAGTTTAAGTTTACCGTCCCAAATTGGGTGGAATTCTGACAAACAATCTTCTGATTGAAGCAAGGTGTGGAAGTTGGCAGTACCACCTGGGAATTTTCGAACAATTGGATGATGACTTAAATCAAGAATCGAATGTGGGCGTAGCTAAATCCAAGTTTTTCATTAGTGTTAATTGAACCCTTGTCTTTAAACCGTGACTAATTGAGGTTTAAACTTTCCTTGTAGATGAGCCAACCGAACCTTTACCAAGTCAACCTACTAGCGGAAGCTTCGCCGATTTAGAAACACCATAGAAACCATGACAACCCAACTAATGGAGGATCCCAATTTTCCTATACTTTTCCCTACATTCATGACTTCTATCGGAAGCATGGTGCCATTCCACTTCCGAAAATGAGGAGGAAGATGGTAATGAAGCTATACCCGTCATAGTCCAAATAACATTTCCCGACGATGAGGAGTTTATAATTGAAGAAGTTGAAGAAGAAACCGGAGATGAGAAAGTTGCCAACAAGGTGACTGGGGAGGGAGAAGTCAGTGGAAGTAAGGATGTCAATGAAGGGAATCTCGAAGAGGACGATACCCCAAAAGCAGAGGATGCCAATTAGGCGTATCTTAGATAAGCCGAGTAATAATTGTAATCCTTCGGGATGTAGGAAGTTGGAAAATTAGGATCACCCTTGTCTATTTAAGAGTCCATCTATGTTGTATGCATTTCTATTTCAGTAAAGACTTGTAAGATCATCTATGTGTACTTGTTTCCATTTAATGAAAGACTTGTATTTTCCTATCAACACATGATCACTGTTTACGTGCATACTTGTATTTTATATTCGTATACGATTTTCTTTTACACCTCGAGTCGTAGTAGTATCATAGTAGGAGTATGTAGGATCGTTTCAACTTGTATTAGGGAGAAGCTTAGGATGCTATTTGCCATTATAGTAAGAAGCTTGGTAGTAGTAGACTTTTGATGTAATAGGAAAGTCTTATCTTTTGTCTTGTAATAGAACTCTATGCTTATGTTTGTAATCCTTTGCTTATCTATGAAAAACTTATTTTCTTAAAATAAAGAGTACTGTTGTATACTATACAATATTTTACTTTAGTAAACAAAACCCTTATTACAAAGGACAATTATTTTAGTTGACGTAAGTTGCTAAATGATAGAAATCTTTTTATCTATAAAATTTTCTTTGTTACGGGTACTGTAGCACACTACCATTAGACATTTCATTTTAGTTTGATGAGAGCGCCAAGTGTCGACCATAACCCAAAGGGGGGCCCGGTAATCGCGCGTCGGCCATACCCGAAAAGGGGGCCCCGGTAAACCACCCTCAACCTCCCCCCAAAATTCAAATTAAACATTTCCCTCCTTCACACCCCTCACCCGGCCCTATAAATACCCCCCCTCCGCTTCTCATTTTCTTCACCCCATCTCTTCATTTCTTCATCTCTCTTTCACCATCTTAAACCCCTCCAAACCACTATCCAATCAAACCAAGCCATGGCAGCGATCTATCGACGAGGATTCCCGGAGGACGCCCAGTTCCGAGAGATGGAGCGAATCGAGCTCACCTCGATGATCCGAGCCATACAGTTACTGCCCTTCACCTTCATCCTCTTCTGGGCCGTGCTTACTATAGCCATGCCACGGTGGTTCGACAGGAATGACCGCCTCACTACCTTCTGGTATTGGATTCCCGCGGTGGCCGTCGCATTCGCGGCGTTCGGAAAGGAATACGAACGCCGTGCGCTCCAAGCCTTCGCCGATCGATGGCGGCTCGAGGAGTAGCAATGGCACCTTAGCCATTATTATCTGCCTTTACTTTTATTTTCTGGTATCTGATAATACCGTTAGGCGTGTAATATAATGATCTTGTTCTATAAAAAATATATATATATATATATATTTTTAGTTGCTTGATCTATCTTGTTCATTGCATGCTAACATCAGTAACAAAACCCTAAGGTCGAGTAAGGCAGTATGATCACCATTTCGGGAGAGTGCAGTTGTTAGTCTAAAGTAAGTAGCGAGTGCGAACTAGAAATAGCCAACCTACGCCTAACCTGTGACTTAAGAGTGACTTGCTTATTTTAAGGGGGATAGACGATGATTCCAAGACCGATATAGTAATTAAGCCTAACCCGTAGTCACGTGCGAATTTCGAGGACGAAATTATTTTAAGGGGGATAGGTTGTAACGACCCTGATTTTTGGTAAATAAAAATTTCGTTAAAAATTTGAATTTTATTTTAATACTTGGATTTCATTTTTAACACCCAAAAATCGGTCGTTATTGGCTTATGAAAATTTTGAGAAAATTTTGATAAAATTTTAAATTTTATTTTAATTGCTTGGATTGCTTTAAAATTTCCTTTTAAATTCTAATAATCCGTCATAATTAGATTTAAAACTTGGAAAATTGAATTATTTTACTCCGGACAATTTAGTCCTTCTCCCATGACTAGTATACTTGCAAACGTACTCGTATATTTTCCCTAATAAGTAAATAATATCTTTAAATTATATTTCTCGGCTGGAAATCCTACTTAGCAAGCATAGTTAGCTTTTAACCGATTAGTTAGCAAACCCTAACTACCTTTGGCTTAGTGATGCATCGATGCCGGAGTGGTTAGTAGAAAAAAATTTTGGTCTTTGCCTTGACCGTCGGCTTGACCGCCTTGCTTTGGCTTGGCTGGTGCGCAGGGCATCGGTCATTGTTAGACTGCCTCGCCAGAACATCGGGCCTCTGTCGAACTGCCTCGCCTCGGTGTCGGCTCACTGTCGCGCCTGCCTTGCCTTAGCGTCGGCTCATTGTCGCTGCCTTGCCTGGCGCGTCGGCTCATTGTGCGCTGCGGCAACCTTAGCGTCGGCTCATTGTCGCGCTTTGCCTTAGGCGTCGGCTCATTGTCGCGCCTGCCTCGCCCAGGCGTCGGGTCGCTGTCGGGTCTGCCTCGCCTAGGCGTCGGGACCCTGTCGGGTTGCTCTGCCCTGGTTGCCATCGGGTTCTGCCTTGGCGTCGGGTCGCGCCTTGCTTTTGCCTTTGCCCGCTGGCACTGTCGCTTGGCCACGCAGCCAGCGCAGCTATCGGGCTGCCAGCCTTTGTTTGGCCAGGCTGCCTTGGCCACCGCTTTGCTGGAGCTATCGGGCTGCCTTGGCCTTTGTTTGGCCAGCTGCCTTGTACCGCAGCCTGGCAGCTCTGCAGTCGCCTTGGCCAGCTGCAGCCTTGGGTTGCTCGGCCAGCAGCCTTCAGCTATCGGTGCCTTAGCCTTTGTTTGTGCCACCGTTTATTTGTACCGCCGCCACCGCTTTGCCATCAGCTACCTTGGCCATGCTCACGCCTTGCCTTGGCGTTTGGCACCGATTGGGCTTTAATGGTCCGTTATTTGGCAATTTTCTACTAGATAAAAATCTCGTTGTTTATTCGTAAATATTTTGAATTTTCTTTTAATCGCTTATAATCCGTTATAATTAGATTCATTAAGGTCAAAACCTATTCTTCTTCACGACGGTCAGCAAGACCATTTTCGTTAGACAAGAACATTGGCATATTGTTTTCCCTAATCACTAAGGTTAATCCCCTAATTACTCGACTTGTTTAATTATCCTACTTAGCAAGTTCCAGTTGATCCTAATTAGGTCATTTGGAAACCCTAACTAAAACCTTGACCAAAGTCAACCTTGAATCTTTATCCATTGGACGATAAAGGCTAGGGTAATCTTTATCCATGGGTCAATAGATACTAGGGTAATCTTTATCCATTGGACAATAGATACTAGGGTAGTCTTTATCCATTGGTTATTACATGCTAGGAAGACTTTTGACCATTGGACAATAGTTGTTAGGGAGAAGACCAAGTTTGACTAGTAGTTGGAATAGTCTAGTCAAAAGCAAATAGTGTACTTCATGATGACTAGTCTTTACCCATTGGTTATTACATGCTAGAAAGATCTTTTGACCATTGGACAATAGTTGTTAGGGAGAAGACCAAGTTTGACTAGTAGTTGGAATAGTCTAGTCAAAAGCAAATAGTGTACTCCATGATGACTTTCCTTGGACCATTGGTTAATAACCGCTAGGGAAAACTTTACCCATTGGATAATAGATGTTAGGATTTGCCAAATAGGATGACAAGACAAGTCATGTACTTCCTCATCATTACTTCTTTCACCCATTGGTTAATAACCGCTAGGGAAATGTTAGACCCTTGGACAATAACCATTAGGGAAATTATTATCCCTTGGATAATAGCATTGTCCAATATTCCCATGGGATTCTTAGTGAAAGATATGATAGTACCTTCTCCTACAAAAAGAATAATCATTAACCATGTGTGCATTTAAGTAGCCTTGTCCTTATCCTCCTTGTCTACCACAAATGTACACATATATATATATATAGATATATATATATATATATATATACATATAAGTACTTTGACCAAGATAGAGAATCGGCTAGGGAGAGAGAAGAGGGGGGCCGAATGTGAGGAGAGAGAGAGTGAGGTGTGTGTATGTACCTTTGGCCACTTGTCCAAGCCACCTAATAGCCTTAAGCCTATTTGTTACATGCCAACCCATGCCTAGTCAAACCTAGCCAATGATTCTAGTCTTTCTTCCAAGTAGACCCATTCTAGGACAAGACTACACCATGACCACCTCATCATTGTTTGGACCCTCATCATTACCTAGATACACTTGGTTGGAGTACTATAGCATGACAAGACTAGTCATGTGTACTTTGCCATACAAAGAGAATAATCATAAGCCATGTGTACATTTAAGTAGTTTGTCCTTACCTTCCTTGTTCTTTCCATAAATATACATATAGATATACACATATATATATATATATATACATACATGATCATACTTTGACCAAGAGAGAGAGAGGGCCGAATGGAGAGGAGAGGGAGAGTGAGTGCATGTGTGTTGTACTTGGACATGTGCATTGTACTTGACACTATTTGACCTAGATACACTTGAATGATGTACTTTGGCTTGACAAGACAAGACCATGGAACAAATCCATGGGAAGAGAGAGAGAGACATGGCCGAATGAAGGGAGAGGGAAAGGTGAAGTGTATGTGTGTTGTACCATGGCAAGTTGTAGTACTTTGATACTATTTGACCAAGTTGCACTTGTGTTGTACTTTGGCTTGACAAGACTAGACTATGAGACAAATCCATGGGAGAGGAGAGTGAGAGAGGCCGAAGAGGGAGAGAGGGAGAGTGAGGTGTATGTTGGTTGAATTTAGACACATGGTTGTACTTTGACACTATTTCACCAAGTGGCACTAAGTTGGCATACTATTGCTTGATAAGACTAGTCCATGGAGCAAATTTATGGGGAAGAGAGAGAGAGGGAGGGCCGGCCAAGTGGAGTGAGGGGGAAGCTCCATTTGCCTATAAATAGCATCCATTCCATGCCTTTCAACTCACACCTTCACCATTCAACTTCTCTCTAGAAAGCTTAGTGTTCTTGCTTGTTCTTGCCTTGTTCTTGAGTGTTCTTGAAGTTCTTCCTTGTTCTTCAAGAAACTCATCCTAAGCCGCCACTAAACCACCACTCCACCACCCTTCGATCCATAAGAGTTTAGTAGTATAGTCAAGACTTAGTTTCGAGAGAAACCTTTCTCTTTCGAAGCTACCGGAAGTCCACCGTAAGCCGTTACTCCGACGAAATTCCCGTAGCCACCCTACCGCCAAGAAGAGCGGTAGAGTTCTTGAACCTACTTATCCTAACTATAATTATATGCATGTCGAATTGAATGTAGTATAATCATCCATAATCCTAAATATATGTTAGACACTACTTCTTGTCGTAGTTTTAACCTAGCTAAGTCGTTATAATGAAAGCATGATAATGATAGTTTATTTTCTTAAAACGTTGGATGCATGATAGTTAGTGAACTTAATATTGCCATTGGATGATTAAGCATGATTAGAATCAACTTAAGATATAACTTCGTGTAAAAGTAATCGCATGTTGATCTTTTAACTTAACTATAAGCTTATATTCCAGTGCTTGTGATATTATAACAAAGCATATGGTGGATTACCACCCCAAGGGCGTCCGCACATGTGGCGTTATGCTTTAAGTAATGGTTATGGATCTACTATGTACTTGCTTGTATTACTTGTGGTAAAGTAACAAAGCATATGGTGGATTACCACCCCAAGGGCGTCCGCACATGTGGCGTTATGCTTTAAGTAATGATTATGGACATGCTATGTACTTGCTTGGATTATACTTACTTTAAGTATACAACCATGAGTTAAACGGTTAAGGTATCAAAGCTAGTTAGTAAAATCTTGTTTACTAAAGTACTAAAGAAGAATGAGCATGCCAAATAATGAATTTCTACGTCAATAAACATATGTTGTTTTCCCACAAAGGAAGAAAGAAGGATTTTTGTAATATATTATTGTCTTGAGGATGATTATGAACATGTATGTATATTTGTCGCATTACTTGTTGCTGTTGATAAAACATAAGTGGCTTTAAGTAATAATTTGAGTACGATTAGGTAATATAGAGTTGGATGATCTTGCTAGTTAAATTTCAAGATTTCTTTAAAGTGATTCGTCCCGCCGCGGAGTCTATGCATGATTACGAGACACAAAAACCGAAAAGTAGAAACATGACACTTAAGGAGTGGTTGATATGGATAAAAAGGATTTTGAGACTACATAATGGCGGACTTGGTAGCCTTATGTGAGTTGTGAAAACCGCAAGGTGGCGGACTTGGTAGCCCTTTGTGTGGACTTGCAAAAACCGCAATGAGGTCGGACTTGGTAGCCCATTGTGTAGATTGCTAATGGAGGCGGACGTGGTAGCTTCATTGGTAATTGGGCTTGATTATCCGCGGAGAGGAGCCAATGCAAGATTTTGTAAACGTGGCCGGACTTGGTAGCCCGTTGAATGACAAATGATTTTCTTAAAATGAAATGGTGACACAATACGATGAGTCGCGTAGGAGAAACCAAGAAAGGCATGACACCAACGTAAGCAGGATAGTGAATGCGGATGTATCATTGTTAATTATGTTGTTAAATGAGTATATATGATTATTTATATGACTATTTGTTGTAAGTTATGGGTTAAGCGGGTTGGATTATTCTATTGAGCTTTTGTAGCTCACGGTGTTACCTTTGTGGTGACCCTGACATATTATACTGGGGCGACGCTGGTATAATGTGTCAGACTTTATAGATGAGCAGCATGAACAGTACACTTTGGAGGCCTTCGGAGCCGAGGAGCTTGCAAGGATGGAGGAAGAGGCGGAGCAGTAGTTAACCTTAGTTTATCCCCTCCTTTGTTGAATAAAAGTACTCTTGTGAGAATTATGTTGTAATAATGAGCTAGACTCTCTTTAAGCTTATTCAATAAAAATGTTTATTTAACGTACCCAAAATTCGGGGCGTTACAACATGGTATCAGAGCTCTAGGCTCAATACTCGGCCATGGGTAGAATGGGTAGCCTTTAAGATAAGTCTTGAGATATGTTTAAGATAAGTTGACCGTTGCACAAACGTGAATTGAGTTTAAGTTTACCGTCCCAAATTGGGTGGAATTCTGACAAAACAATCTTCGGATTGAAGCAAGGTGTGGAAATTGGCAGTACCACCGAGCTGGGAATTCCCGAACAATTGGATGATGACTTAAATCAAGAATCGAATGTGGAACGTAGCTAAATCCAAGTTTTTCATTAGTGTTAATTGAACCCTTGTCTTTAAACCGTGACTAATTGAGGTTTAAACTTTCCTTGTAGATGAGCCAACCGAACCTTTACCAAGTCAACCTACTAGCGGAAGCTCGCCGATTTAGAAACACCATAGAAACCATGACAACCCAACTAATGGAGGATCCCAATTTTCCCTATACTTTTCCCTACATTCATGACTTCTATCAGAAGCATGGTGCCATTCCACTTCCCGAAAATGAGGAGGAAGATGGTAATGAAGCTATACCCGTCATAGTCCAAATAACATTTCCCGACGATGAGGAGTTTATAATTGAAGAAGTTGAAGAAGAAACCGGAGATGAGAAAGTTGCCAACAAGGTGACTGGGGAGGGAGAAGTCAGTGGAAGTAAGGATGTCAATGAAGGGAATCTCGAAGAGGACGAGACCCCAAAAGCAGAGGATGCCAATTAGGCGTATCTTAGATAAGCCGAGTAATAATTGTAATCCTTCGGGATGTAGGAAGTTGGAAAATTAGGATCACCCTTGTCTGTTTAAGAGTCCATCTATGTTGTATGCATTTCTATTTCAGTAAAGACTTGTAAGATCATCTATGTGTACTTGTTTCCATTTAATGAAAGACTTGTATTTTCCTATCAACACATGATCACTGTTTACGTGCATACTTGTATTTTATATTCGTATACGATTTTCTCTTTACACCCCGAGTCGTAGTAGTATCATAGTAGGAGTATGTAGGATCGTTTCAACTTGTATTAGGGAGAAGCTTAGGATGCTATTTGCCATTATAGTAAGAAGCTTGGTAGTAGTAGACTTTTGATGTAATAGGAAAGTCTTATCTTTTGTCTTGTAATAGAACTCTATGCTTATGTTTGTAATCCTTTGCTTATCTATGAAAAACTTATTTTCTTAAAATAAAGAGTACTGTTGTATACTATACAATATTTTACTTTAGTAAACAAAACCCTTATTACAAAGGACAATTATTTTAGTTGACGTAAGTTGCTAAATGATAGAAATCTTTTTATCTATAAAATTTTCTTTGTTACTGCTGTAGCACACTACCATTAGACATTTCATTTTAGTTTGATGAGGCGCCAAGTGTCGACCATAACCCAAAGGGGGGCCGGTAATCGCGCGTCGGCCATACCTGAAAAGGGGGCCCCGGCAAACCACCCTCAACCTCCCCCCAAAATTCAAATTAAACATTTCCCTCCTTCACACCCCTCACCCGGCCCTATAAATACCCCCCTCCGCTTCTCATTTTCTTCACCCCATCTCATCATTTCTTCATCTCTCTTTCACCATCTTAAAACCCTCCAAACCACTAAACAATCAAAACGAGCCATGGCAGCGATCGATCGACGAGGATTCCCGGAGGACGCCCAGTTCCGAGAGATGGAGCGAATCGAGCTCACCTCGATGATCCGAGCCATACAGTTACTGCCCTTCACCTTCATCCTCTTCTGGGCCGTGCTTACTATAGCCATGCCACGGTGGTTCGACAGGAATGACCGCCTCACTACCTTCTGGTATTGGATTCCCGCGGTGGCCGTCGCATTCGCGGCGTTCGGAAAGGAATACGAACGCCGTGCGCTCCAAGCCTTCGCCGATCGATGGCGGCTCGAGGAGTAGCAATGGCACCTTAGCCATTATTATCTGCCTTTACTTTTATTTTCTGGTATCTGATAATACCGTTAGGCGTGTAATATAATGATCTTGTTCTATAAAAAATATATATATATATATATATTTTTAGTTGCTTGATCTATCTTGTTCATTGCATGCTAACATCAGTAACAAAACCCTAAGGTCGAGTAAGGCAGTATGATCACCATTTCGGGAGAGTGCAGTTGTTAGTCTAAAGTAAGTAGCGAGTGCGAACTAGAAATAGCCAACCTACGCCTAACCTGTGACTTAAGAGTGACTTGCTTATTTTAAGGGGGATAGACGATGATTCCAAGACCGATATAGTAATTAAGCCTAACCGTAGTCACGTGCATCGAATTTCGAGGGCGAAATTATTTTAAGGGGATAGGTTGTAATAACGATTTTTGGTAAATAAAAATTTCGTTAAAAATTTGAATTTTATTTTAATACTTGGATTTCATTTTTAACACCCAAAAATCGGTCGTTATTGGCTTATGAAAATTTTGAGAAAATTTTGATAAAATTTTAAATTTTATTTTAATTGCTTGGATTGCTTTAAAATTTCCTTTTAAATTCTAATAATCCGTCATAATTAGATTTAAAACTTGGAAAATTGAATTATTTTACTCCGGACAATTTAGTCCTTCTCCCATGACTAGTATACTTGCAAACGTACTCGTATATTTTCCCTAATAAGTAAATAATATCTTTAAATTATATTTCTCGGCTGGAAATCCTACTTAGCAAGCATAGTTAGCTTTTAACCGATTAGTTAGCAAACCCTAACTACCTTTGGCTTAGTGATGCATCGATGCCGGAGTGGTTAGTAGAAAAAAAATTTTGGTCTTTGCCTTGACCGTCGGCTTGACCGCCTTGCTTTGGCTTGGCTAGGCTGCCTAGGCATCGGGTCGCTGTTAGACCTGCCTCGCCCAGGCATCGGGCCTCTGTCAGGCCTGCCTCGCCTCGGTGTCGGCTCACTGTCGGGCTTGCCTTGCCTTAGCGTCGGCTCACTGTCGCGCTGCCTTGCCTTGGCGTCGGCTGTTGTCGCGCTGCTGGCCTTAGGCGTCGGCTACATTGTCGCGCTGCCTTAGCGTCGGCTCATTGTCGCGCTGCCTCGCCAGCGTCGGTCATTGTCGGGTCTGCCTCGCCTAGGCGTCGGGACCCTGTCGGGTTTCTCTGCCCTGGTTGCCATCGGGTTCCGCCTTGGCGTCGGGTCGCGCCTTGCTTTTTGGCCTTAGCAGCCTTTGGGTGCCTTGTGCCACGGCAGCCTTTGCAGCTATCGGGCTGCCTTAGCCTTTGTTGGGCCACTGCCTTGGCCACCGCAGCAGCAGCTATCAGTGCCTTGGCCAGCTTTGTTTGGCCAGCTGCCTTGGCCAAGCAGCTGGCAGCTCTGGGGCTGCCTTGGCCTTTGCTGTAGCCCCAGGGTTGCTCGGCCACGCAGCGCTTTGCAGCTATCGGTGCCTTGGCCTTTGTTTGGCCATCGGGCTGCCACCGCTTTGCCATCGAGGCTACCTTGGCCATGCTCACGCCTTGCCTTGGCGTTTGGCACCGTTGGGCTTTAATGGTCCGTTATTTGGCAATTTTCTACTAGATAAAAATCTCGCTGTTTATTCGTAAATATTTTGAATTTTCTTTTAATCGCTTATAATCCGTTATAATTAGATTCATTAAGGTCAAAACCTATTCTTCTTCACGACGGTCAGCAAGACCATTTTCGTTAGACAAGAACATTGGCATATTGTTTTCCCTAATCACTAAGGTTAATCCCCTAATTACTCGACTTGTTTAATTATCCTACTTAGCAAGTTCCAGTTGATCCTAATTAGGTCATTTGGAAACCCTAACTAAAACCTTGACCAAAGTCAACCTTGAATCTTTATCCATTGGACGATAAAGGCTAGGGTAATCTTTATCCATGGGTCAATAGATACTAGGGTAATCTTTATCCATTGGACAATAGATACTAGGGTAGTCTTTATCCATTGGTTATTACATGCTAGGAAGACTTTTGACCATTGGACAATAGTTGTTAGGGAGAAGACCAAGTTTGACTAGTAGTTGGAATAGTCTAGTCAAAAGCAAATAGTGTACTTCATGATGACTAGTCTTTACCCATTGGTTATTACATGCTAGAAAGATCTTTTGACCATTGGACAATAGTTGTTAGGGAGAAGACCAAGTTTGACTAGTAGTTGGAATAGTCTAGTCAAAAGCAAATAGTGTACTCCATGATGACTTTCCTTGGACCATTGGTTAATAACCGCTAGGAAAACTTTACCCATTGGATAATAGATGTTAGGATTTGCCAAATAGGATGACAAGACAAGTCATGTACTTCCTCATCATTACTTCTTTCACCCATTGGTTAATAACCGCTAGGGAAATGTTAGACCCTTGGACAATAACCATTAGGGAAATTATTATCCCTTGGATAATAGCATTGTCCAATATTCCCATGGGATTCTTAGTGAAAGATATGATAGTACCTTCTCCTACAAAAGAATAATCATTAACCATGTGTGCATTTAAGTAGCCTTGTCCTTATCCTCCTTGTCTACCACAAATGTACACATATATATATAGATATATATATATATATATATATATATATATACATATAAGTACTTTGACCAAGATAGAGAATCGGCTAGGGAGAGAGAAGAGGGGGGCCGAATGTGAGGAGAGAGAGAGTGAGGTGTGTGTATGTACCTTTGGCCACTTGTCCAAGCCACCTAATAGCCTTAAGCCTATTTGTTACATGCCAACCCATGCCTAGTCAAACCTAGCCAATGATTCTAGTCTTTCTTCCAAGTAGACCCATTCTAGGACAAGACTACACCATGACCACCTCATCATTGTTTGGACCCTCATCATTACCTAGATACACTTGGTTGGAGTACTATAGCATGACAAGACTAGTCATGTGTACTTTGCCATACAAAGAGAATAATCATAAGCCATGTGTACATTTAAGTAGTTTGTCCTTACCTTCCTTGTTCTTTCCATAAATATACATATAGATATACACATATATATATATATATACATACATGATCATACTTTGACCAAGAGAGAGAGAGAGGGCCGAATGGAGAGGGAGAAGGAGAGTGAGTGCATGTGTGTTGTACTTGGACATGTGCATTGTACTTGACACTATTTGACCTAGATACACTTGAATGATGTACTTTGGCTTGACAAGACAAGACCATGGAACAAATCCATGGGGAAGAGAGAGAGACATGGCCGAATGAGAGGGAGAGGAAAGGTGAAGTGTATGTGTGTTGTACCATGGCAAGTTGTAGTACTTTGATACTATTTGACCAAGTTGCACTTGTGTTGTACTTTGGCTTGACAAGACTAGACTATGAGACAAATCCATGGGAGAGGAGAGTGAGAGAGAGGCCGAATAGGGAGAGAGGGAGAGTGAGGTGTATGTTGGTTGAATTTAGACACATGGTTGTACTTTGACACTATTTCACCAAGTGGCACTAAGTTGGCATACTATTGCTTGATAAGACTAGTCCATGGAGCAAATTTATGGGGAAGAGAGAGAGAGGGAGGGCCGGCCAAGTGGAGTGAGGGGGGAAGCTCCATTTTGCCTATAAATAGCATCCATTCCATGCCTTTCAACTCACACCTTCACCATTCAACTTCTCTCTCTAGAAAGCTTAGTGTTCTTGCTTGTTCTTGCCTTGTTCTTGAGTGTTCTTGAAGTTCTTCCCTTGTTCTTCAAGAAACTCATCCTAAGCCGCCACTAAACCACCACTCCACCACCCTTCGATCCATAAGAGTTTAGTAGTATAGTCAAGACTTAGTTTCGAGAGAAACCCTTCTCTTTCGAAGCTACCGGAAGTCCACCGTAAGCCGTTACTCCGACGAAATTCCCGTCACCCTACCGCCAAGAAGAACGGTAGAGTTCTTCGAACCTACTTATCCTAACTATAATTATATGCATGTCGAATTGAATGTAGTATAATCATCCATAATCCTAAATATATGTTAGACACTACTTCTTGTCGTAGTTTTAACCTAGCTAAGTCGTGATAATGAAAGCATGATAATGATAGTTTATTTTCTTAAAACGTTGGATGCATGATAGTTAGTGAACTTAATATTGCCATTGGATGATTAAGCATGATTAGAATCAACTTAAGATATAACTTCGTGTAAAAGTAATCGCATGTTGATCTTTTAACTTAACTATAAGCTTATATTCCATTGCTTGTGATATTATAACAAAGCATATGGTGGATTACCACCCCAGGGCGTCCGCACATGTGGCGTTATGCTTTAAGTAATGGTTATGGATCTACTATGTACTTGCTTGTATTACTTGTGGTAAAGTAACAAAGCATATGGTGGATTACCACCCCAAGGGCGTCCGCACATGTGGCGTTATGCTTTAAGTAATGATTATGGACATGCTATGTACTTGCTTGGATTATACTTACTTTAAGTATACAACCATGAGTTAAACGGTTAAGGTATCAAAGCTAGTTAGTAAAATCTTGTTTACTAAAGTACTAAAGAAGAATGAGCATGCCAAATAATGAATTTCTACGTCAATAAACATATGTTGTTTTCCCACAAAGGAAGAAAGAAGGGATTTTTGTAATATATTATTGTCTTGAGGATGATTATGAACATGTATGTATATTTGTCGCATTACTTGTTGCTGATAAAACATAAGTGGCTTTAAGTAATAATTTGAGTACGATTAGGTAATATAGAGTTGGATGATCTTGCTAGTTAAATTTCAAGATTTCTTTAAAGTGATTCGTCCCGCCGCGGAGTCTATGCATGATTACGAGACACAAAAACCGAAAAGTAGAAACATGACACTTAAGGAGTGGTTGATATGGATAAAAAGGATTTTTGAGACTACATAATGGCCGGACTTGGTAGCCTTATGTGAGTTGTGAAAACCCGCAAGGTGGCCGGACTTGGTAGCCCTTTGTGTGGACTTGCGAAAACCGCAATGAGGCCGGACTTGGTAGCCCATTGTGTAGATTGCCATTGGAGCCGGACGTGGTAGCTTCATTGGTAATTGGGCTTGGTTATCCGCGGAGAGGAGCCAATGCAAGATTTTGTAAACGTGGCCGGACTTGGTAGCCCGTTGAATGACAAATGATTTTCTTAAAATGAAATGGTGACACAATACGATGAGTCGCGTAGGAGAAACCAAGAAAGGCATGACACCAACGTAAGCAGGATAGTGAATGCGGATGTATCATTGTTAATTATGTTGTTAAATGAGTATATATGATTATTTATATGACTATTTGTTGTAAGTTATGGGTTAGCGGGTTGGATTATTCTATTGAGCTTTTGTAGCTCACGGTGTTACCTTTGTGGTGACCCTGACATATTATACTGGGGGCGACGCTGGTATAATGTGTCAGACTTTATAGATGAGCAGCATGAACAGTACACTTTGGAGGCCTTCGGAGCCGAGGAGCTTGCAAGGATGGAGGAAGAGGCGGAGCAGTAGTTAACCTTAGTTTATCCCCTCCTTTGTTGAATAAAAGTACTCTTGTGAGAATTATGTTGTAATAATGAGCTAGACTCTCTTTAAGCTTATTCAATAAAAATGTTTATTTAACGTACCCAAAATTCGGGGCGTTACAATTTGCTTTGCATATCTCCTTGATTCTGAGCATTCGTATCCTCTTTCGGGTGCAGCTTGAGGCTGAGCGAGCACCGATTGCTGATAGAGAGGACGTGGAGGCTAGCGAATAGTCCTTGCCTTCTTCCCAGAGATCGCCTTGTTTTTAGGGCTTTTCTTTTTCCTATTCATAGTTAGTGGAAAATAGGCAGGAACTATATTTGTATAGTGAAAGCAACCACATCAATGATTTTGATAAACAAGTTTTTGTCTATGAACTGAGAAATGTTTTTTTGTGCCCCTGAATGCTTTGAGCTATGCATGCGAAAGTCAGAACATGGCTTTGAACAAGCATTTACTGATAGACAGCAATTTGTGTAAAATGAAATACTGGCCGAAGAATCGATTACTCGGTTGAAGAATCGTTGTTGCGGCCGAGGTATTGATTATTCGGCCGTTATGTCTATTTTCTCAAGGAAGCTGGGTTTGTTTTAGCCAAATGGCATTCTGTTTCACATTCCTTCTTATGCTTAGTCTTTGATTTTTTGTCTTTCGCTTTTGCCACGTTCCATGGTCTGTTTGCCAAACTCGAAATCTTTCGAGGTTTCTTGCTTATTGTATCAATGACCCTTAAGTTGGAGGGGATGACCAGCAATTCTCGTGTCCTTCGGTAGTTGCCAATTCCTCGAAAAAGGTGTACTTATCTTTTGCGAGCTCAATACGCAGGGTTAGCTATACCCATCACTGAGTACAAACATGTTGATGTTTTTCCTTTTTTCCAAATGTTTGGGCCGCATCTCAATGTGAGATTGCCTACGTATCCCAATCAGGGAATCAGGCCATGAACGTAGTTCCAAGATAATAACCTTTGAGGCTGGGTTTCCACTCTTGGTTTTTCTCCTCACATGCTCTAAGTTTTGCCTAGGTTACCTGATGGAGGTTGAGTCCCTAGCGAGCTTTTCTTTGAATGCCTTAACTTTTGCCTAGGCTGCCATTTTGCATTTTCTTGCCCTAGCAGGCTTTGCTCTTACTTTTGCTTGGGCTGTTTGGTCACCCAACGAGCATTTTTCTCACAAGAGGTTTTATGTATTTGACGGAGATGTTTTCATGAATCTCGCTTAGGAAAGGAATTTGGTGGGGATGCTTTTCTAAATTTCCCTTATATTTGTACCTTCGTAATGGGCAAGCTAACCTTAAGTGTTCTCACGGAGATAGCATCTTCTTTCTAAGTTTTGACAAAAACCCAGTTTCTTAAGTAACTAAGGTTCATCCCTTCTTTCTTTTTGTCATCGATACAAGGAACTTGATTCCCTGAAATTTTCCTCATTTGGCAAAGAGACCATAGTATATTGGCTATTGCAATTTTAGGAATTCAAACCATTGAATAAGCATAGTTTAGAAGATAAAACAGAAACTCACTTAGTAGAAATAAAATGCCCAAACAGGGGCCCAAAATATGTCCTAGCTTGATTTAGAAAATAAAAGCAATGTTTTAATGTTCTTTGCCATGTTGTAACCGCAACATTCAGGGGCCACCCTCCTTTGCTTTGACTTCCTCAATTTTATACTCTTCTCCACCCTCTTCTTTGCCAAACAGAGCCTTTGAATTGGATCCATCTGTGATACTTGCGTAGCGGCCACTTCTTCGAGACATGAGCAGTCCCCAAATGGAAACGTCAGCTTGGACTTTCTTGTCTTCTTTGTTGACCGTGTAATCAGTTACCTCCTCTTGGTTGAATAGTGATGCTAAGGAGATTCCATCGAGTGGATCATTGTATTCTTCTTCCATTTCGTCAAAGTCACTCTCCCCTGCTTTATACAGATCGGAGCATACGAAATCCAGATCTTCTCTTTCCTCTATCCGTTGGCTGTAATCGCATTCATCATAGGTGTTGATCCATGGCTGCATTTGGAATTCCTCCACCTTTTCTATGAGATTGATCATCTCCTAGATAATGGGAGGCATCGGAATTTTAGGGCGGTTAATGGGTACCACTATTTGGGCAGGCTCGAAGCGGGCATGTCTTTTCATCATAATGACCCTTTCTTTCTCCTTTTTCCTGTTCTCAAACCAGATACGTAGCCATTCGTCATCTTCCACAAATGGGATATCAGGATCCTCTAAATTGTGCTTTGCCCAGGAGTGCTCCTTCCACTTCCCCAGTTTTTCTTCCTTTGCTTGCTCTTCCTCATCACTCATATCGGGATCAATTACTTCTGATTGATCAGATTCAACATCCTCTAATTCTTCCATCATGAAGCACTCATCTTCCTCTGGGAAGGTTAAGGTTGGTTTGGTTTGGTTGTTTTGGACAATGTACTGGCTTGGATTGTATGTGGGATTGTGAGATAAGTTTATGAGGTTGACATTCTGAGGTGGCTCAGCGTTGGGTGTTTTGGTTTGTGTATCAGGTTGTGGAGGTTTTATGGCGCGGCTATCAATGAGATCTTGAATGTCATGGCGAAGGCGCATGCAGTTGTCTGTCTCGTGCCCAGAATGTTGATGGTAGGCACATTGCTTGTTGGGATCATGGTTTGGGCCATAGGGTGGCGGAGGAAGTGGTTTGTTCAAGGGTTTGAGATGTCCTTGACAGCTTAGAATGGTTAAGGCTTGGGAGAGAGTCATATAGAGAGGGCTAAAATTATGGCGGGGCCAGTTTGGGTTTCGGGATGAGCTAGCTTGGAAAGGGTGTTGTGGTGAGGCCGAGTTAAGGGTGTTGACAGAGACATGAGATGTACGAGTTGAAAAGGTTTTCTTGGGTGGAGGAGCTTCTTCTTTCCCAATGAGTCCTAGTTTGAGCCCTTCTTCAATCTGCAGCCCAGTAGCATGCAAGCGCTTGAAATCATTGATAGCCTATGAGTAGATATGCTTGAGATACTTCGGTTGCAGATTTTTGACAACTATCCTCACTTAATCTTCCTTAGAGGGGCGGTTCTTCATTTTGGCAGCCTTTTCCCTCCATCTAGCCACGAAAGTGATGAAGTCTTTGTTGGACTCTTGCTTGGTCATTTCCAGATCTCGAGTGGTTAGTTCAACTTGGACGTTGTATGCATATTGCTTGATGAAAGCGTTGGCGATCTCAGGCCAAGTATGGTAGTGTTCAAATTCCAAGGTGAGGAACCAGTCGAGAGCGCTCCCAGTGAGAGTTCTTTGGAACAGTTGAGCGATGAGCTCATCATTCAGACCCATCGGCTTTAGGGTGTTGATAACATGGCGGACATGGCTGGTGGGGTTACCAGTTCCATTGAACTTCTCAATGTTTGGCATTTTGAACTTCTCGGGCAGTTCAGAATCAGGGAAGAGACAAAGTCCAGAATTTGGTCTCCCTGCGAACGGGCCAAGGCGTGCTTGATTTCCTTAACTTGCTTGGCTAACTTAGGGTTTTCGGGTCTATTCTCGTTTGCCATTGATCTTTCCTCATCTTCAGCATCTCTTGCCGCTTTTTCTACTAGCAAAGTAGCGATTTGTGCCTGAAGGTCGGCGATAGTGGCGTCGTTGTCTGCCATGGGAACAAGAGGATTGCTTGGCGAAGCTTGAGATTTGATAGATGATCGATGTTGCTGAGAAGATGATCGCGAAGTCCCAGGAAGTGATTGGGACCGTTGCGGTGAAGGAGTTTTGACAGGTGAAGACGACAGGCAAGATGGCTGTAACCGCCTCTGTTTAGCGTGGTTTCGGGTGTTGTAAGAGTATAAAATTGGCTGTGGTTGCTTTCTTGATTTACCTATTGTGCTTGCTTTAAAAGTTAAAGTACCTGCAAGTCAGTACTTGGCTGTTGTTTTTAGGGTTAGCATTTGGGCTGAAAATCCCAACCCTTCTACACAGAAAGAGTTAATACAATATGATACAAGGTGTGAGGAAGAACTTGGAAGCAAATGCAAATAGGTTCCTAGCCTGTAGGTTCCTATCTTAGTTTGATATGTTCTAAGGCTTGCTAACACATGTAAGGTTTAGGTAGTCTCAGGGTGCTCCGTTATCAAAGGGCACCAGTCCTTTCACCAGTCCATCATAGGCGGTAATTGGGTGATTCCCTTTTTGATATACCAAATGGTACAAGTGACTGCAGAGTTTGCTGGAACCCTTAACATAGCCCGTGTCATGCCGAGATATTAGGTGCACTCAACGAGGCTTGCCTGCTCGATGCATATGATAAATGAATTAAATAAGGCATGTATTAGTCTTATGTTGAACTTTTTGGTCATGGCTCTCATGTCCCCAGCAGAGTCGCCAGAAAACTGTAGACACCTCCCGAGCAGGGCATCGCCATACAGTTTGAATATCGTTTGTTTTGCTCATTTGGTTCCTTGCTTCATAAATCGAGATCATGGACATTCCCATGGCTAGGAACATCGCCACATGATAGCGGTTATCATCAAAACAGAGTCGCCACCTAATTTGTCAAAGCTAGGAAAATGGATAGAGATTCTGGATACGGAAGCCAAAGGTACAGTAAGGGGAAGGTGTTAGGCACCCCTCTCTGCCTAGCCGTGAGGCTAGCCCATAATCATTCAACATAAGACATATAGATGCTTTATCTAATTCAAACACGTAATCTGTTTTTATGCCTTTAAACAGTAAATAAGGTGAGCCGAGACAATAAGTAAATCATGCATCAAAAAGCAGGATAAAAAAAGCTGTGCCAGCAGATCGATTACTCGGCCGGTAAATGGATGTCACGGCCGAGTAACCACGCTGATTCAATGTACCGGCCGAGGCATCGAAGCCCCGGCTGGTGTTCTTCTTCACACCAGATAGAAAGGTTAACGAACAATCAAAACGCTAAGATTAAATGCAAAATACGACAAATAAACCAAACCAGAGGCCGTTGGGCCTCACCACCTTGATCCCTCAGTTGCTTGATTGCTTCGGATTGATGGGGATTGACTGATTGATTGCTTCTTGAATGAAACCCTAGGTTTAGGATTTGAACTCTGGGGTTAGATCGTCAGATTGATGGCTGCCTTCGGGAGGTTAGGGCTTTTGTAGAGAGGGTTTGTATGTATATTTCTGCAGAGTTTTGTGACTGATGAGGGTGTGAAGGTGTATCAATTTCGTGGTGCAAAGGCCTCTATATATAGGCAATTTTGATGACTCACTCGGTCCAATCAAATCACGCGATTGCAATTGCAATTGCAATGCAATTCGAACTCCTCGTTGTGATCTCTGAACGTAGCTCGAAAGCATCGGAAAGGTATCGTAGTTGGATCAAACAACAGATAGTGTAACGCCCCGAATTTTGGGTACGTTAAATAAACATTTTATTGAACAACAAAAGAGAGTCTGGCTCTTTATTACATCATAAACTCCCAAAGGGTTCTTTTAGTACACAAAAGGGATGGATATCTAAGGTTATCTATAGCTCCTTCTCTTCTTCCATCCTAGCAAGTTCCTCAGCTCCACAAGCCTCCAAGGTGTACAGCTCCCCTTGTTCATCTAACAAGTCTGACACATTATACTACCGTCGCCGCCAGTATAATATGTCAGGGTCACATAAAGCAACACCATGAGCTTGAAAGCTCAATAGAATAATCCAAAAATCCACTAACCCTTAACTTACAAATAGCAAGTCATGCATATATCATAAAGAGTCATAACAACACATGCATTAATATAACAATAACAACAACAATGACACATCCGCATTCGCTATCTATCGTTGGTGTCATGTTTCCATGTGTTTCTCCTACGCGACTCATCGTAAACTGTGTCACCATTTCATTTCGAAAATCCGTTAACAATCTACACAATGGGCTGCCAAGTCCGGCCACGTTATCAAATCTTGCATTGGCTCCTCTCCGCGGATAACCAAGCCCAATTACCAATGAAGCTACCACGTCCGGCTCCGTTAGCAATCTACACAATGGGCTACCAAGTCCGGCCTCATTGCGGTTTTCGCAATTCCACACAAAGGGCTACCAAGTCCGGCCACCTTGCGGGTTTTCATACTACCATTGGGCTACCAAGTCCGGCCACAATGTAGCTTCAAAAATCCTTTTTATCCATATCAACCACTCCCTAAGTGTCATGTTTCTACTTCTCGGTTGTCGTGTCCCGTAATCATGCATAGACTCCGCGGTGGGACAAATCACTTTAAAGAAATCTTGAAACCAACTAGCAAGATCATCCAATTCTATATTACCACAAGTAAGGCAAGCAATATGCTATCAAGCTTACAATCTTTGAAATGGTCAAAATACGAAATACTTCGTTTTAAAACAATACTTTATCTTTAAAAATGAAAATGTATAACCTTCTTTTTGGAAGTTCAAAACAACATATGTTTATTGACGAGTTCATAAAGTCATGTGATCTTTCATTCTCAAGGTCATGCTATCAAATATTCACAAGATCAAAGTAAACTACGTAAAGCAATCATACTAACACATAGCCTTCAATACTTAGGAAATCATGCTTATAACTTCTATTATACTTAGAATAGTAGGTTCGAAGAACTCTACAAGATCATGCAATCAACTAGTCTTACGAAGAAAGTATGCTACATATACTTAGAGATAGCGGGGTTGGAGTAGTCTACCTTAATCCGAAACTAGTCGGGGCCGAATAAGCTAGTTGAAAAATTCTACGGGCGGTGAAACTCTCAAATCTGGACCGAACTTTGGATGGCAGTAACTCGGTCAAAACTGGGCCGACTAGGATCGTTCTTGAGTCTAAAACGAAGATCTCAAAATTTTCTACAACTTCCGTGAAGGACGTTATTCCTAGAAACGACTTTCGCCCGGAGAAAAATGGGGATAAGAAAGTGGACAGTGAGCTGTCTGGAATGGAATTTCCAGATTTTTCACTGAACTTTGGAGGTCGATATCTTGGTCATCTCTTGACCGTTTGGGGTGGTTCTTGGGTCTAAACTGAAGCTCTCGAAGTGTTCTACGACTTTCGTGGAGGTCGTTGTTCCTAGAAACGACTTTCGCCCGGAGCAAAATGGGGATAAGAAAGTGGACAGTGAGCTGTCTGGAATGGAATTTCCAGATTTTTCACTGAACTTTGGAGGTCGATATCTTGGTCATCTCTTGACCGTTTGGGGTGGTTCTTGGGTCTAAACTGAAGCTCTCGAAGTGTTCTACGACTTTTGTGGAGGTCGTTGTTCCTAGAAATGACTTTCGCCCGGAGAAAAATGGGGATAAGAAAGTGGACAGTGAGCTGTCTGGAATGGAATTTCCAGATTTTTCACTGAACTTTGGAGGTCGATATCTTGGTCATCTCTTGACCATTTGGGGTGGTTCTTGGGTCTAAACTGAAGCTCTCGAAGTGTTCTACGACTTTTGTGGAGGTCGTTGTTCCTAGAAACGACTTTCGCCCGGAGAAAAAATGGAGTTTTTCAGAGGACAGTAGGTTGTCTGGGCAAAACAGAATGGGTTTTAGAGAGAAGTTGGAGAATGAGGTGAAGGTGTGAGTTCAAAGCACCAAGAGCTTGGTATTTATAGGCAAGGCACCCTCTCTCTCTCTCTCCCTAGCCGGCCTCTCTTTCTCTCTCCTATATCTCATTTTTTTTATTCAAGCAAATCTTGTTTGCTTGCAAGTTTAACCCTAGAACTAGGCATGCAAGGCTATGGATGTGTCCTTTGGATTGGATTTTGGAAGATTGATCAAGGAAGGTGGATTTGATTCAAGTAAAGAAATGGGGTTTGTACAATGAAGGACAAGATTGGATGGCATTGGTTATGCTTTCACTTGAAAGTATACACAAACTAGGATAAGGATGACCAAGCAAGGCCATTCAAGGAAGCAACACATCACACTCTCCCTTTCTCTCTCCATCCGAATCTCTCTCTCTCAGCCCCTCTCTCTCTCTCTCTCTCTCTCTCCCACTTGTTTGTACTATGAAAGACTACATATATACTAATATATATATATGTACTATGGGTCTTTCAAAATCTTGTATTTAAAACTAAATATAGATTTTTCTTATTATAAAATTCTATATACACACATGGGTACTTTCATTATAATATATATATCTATATATATATATATATATATACAAGTACATATATATAATATACAAGCTAGTACTTACACAATCTAGTCTAGGGTTCCATAGTCTAATAAACTAACCTAATGCTTTCAAAGTACAATGGAAGCACAAGAAGTCAATCCAAGGTACTATCTCTCTCTCCTCCTTTCTTTCTCTCTCTCTCTCTCTCTCTCTCTCTCTCTCGGCCCAATCTCTCTCTCCCCTCTCTCGGCTTTCTCTCTCTCTTTCTCTCTCATGTACTATATATATATATAGATACATACTAGAAAGCAAACATATATAATAATGTATTAGTGTACTAGAATATCTAATAGATTTACAAGCAAAAGGATTTTCCAATTAAAAATTGTAATACACACATGCACAATACAATATTATATATATATATATATATATATACACATATATATATATATACATACAAGTACATACATATAATATACAAGCCATGTACCACAAATCTAGCCTAGATATGACCTAGTACAATATCTAATAAACAATTATACTACTTTCAAAGTACAAGGTCCTAAATGAATAACCTAATGTACTAATTATATTATAATAGATTTTAACACATGCCAAATCTAATATTTTAATCTACCTAGTACATGATTGTCAAGACTAACTATTATCCATTGGATAATGGTTTCCCTAGCGGTCAATAACCAATGGGTAATGATGGCTAGGATTCTAGTCTATCGCCCAATGGGTAAAGAATCTCCTAATGGTTATTATCCAACGGTTTATACCAAAAAGTATAATACTTTGCAATTAAGCACTAAACTAATCTAATCTCGTACTTAGGAAGATTAACCAAGGTTTACCTAATGGGTAAAGGAAACTCTAACGCTATTGTCCAATGGCTAAATATTACTCTAGCTTTTATCGTCCAATGTATAAAGACAAAAAGGGTAAAATGGTCCATCTAGGGTTAGGGAGAAGTGATTAGGCTAAATGGGCATTAGGCTATTCTAACTAATTGATTAAAGACTAACGATACGTAATCTAGGCTTTCATTGCTCGAGTGGTATTTTGGTTTTGTTTAGGAAGAAATCGCCTAATAACGGAATATTAAAGCCCGACGGTGCCAAACGCCAAGGCAAGGCGTGAGCGTGGCCAAGGTAGCCCGCTAGCAAAGCCGGTGGCCAAGCGGTGGCCAAAGCAGCCCGGTGGCCAAACAGTGGCCAAGGCAGCGCGGTAGCCAAGCAGAGGCCAAGGCAGCCCGGTAGCCAAGCAGAGGCCAAGGCAAAAGCAAGGCGTGACTCGATGCCAAGGCAGAACCCGATGGCAGCCAAGGCAGAGCAAGGCAGCCCAGCAACGCCAAGGCAAAAGCGAGGCGCGACCCGATGCCAAGGCAGAACCCAATGGCAGCCAAGGCAGCCCAGCAACGCCAAGGCAAAAGCAAGGCGCGACCCGATGCCAAGGCAGAACACGATGGCAGCCAGGGCAGAGCAAGGCAGCCCAGCAACGCCAAGGCAAAAGCAAGGCGCGACCCGACGCCAAGGCAGAACCCGATGGCAGCCAGGGCAGAGCAACCCGACAGTGACCCGACGCCTAGGCGAGGCAAACCCGACAGCGACCCTGTAACGCCCCGAATTTTGGGTACGTTAAATAAACATTTTTATTGAATAAACTAAAGAGAGTCTAGCTCATTATTACAACATAATTCTCACAAGAGTACTTTTATTCAACAAAAGAGGGGGGTAATCTAAGGTTAACTACTGCTCTGCCTCTTCCTCCATCCCTGCAAGCTCCTCGGCTCCGAAGGCCTCCAAAGTGTACTGTTCATGCTGCTCATCTATAAAATCTGACACATTATACCAGCGTCGCCCCCAGTATAATATGTCAGGGTCACCACAAAGGTAACACCGTGAGCTCTGAAGCTCAATAGAATAATCCAACCATTAAACCATAACTTATAACACGAAGGTACATAGGCAATTACACATGCTCATTCAACAACATAATTAACAATGACACATCCGCATTCATTATCTTGCCTACGTTGGTGTCATGCCTTTCTTTGTTTCTCCTACGCGACTCATCGTAAACCGTGTCACCATTTCCAAATCAACATTTTGAAAATCATTTCTCATTCTTTATTACCAACGGGCTACCAAGTCCAGCCACGTTATCAAATCTTGCATTGGCTCCTCTCCGCGGATAACCAAGCCCAATTACCAATGAAGCTACCACGTCCGGCTCCGTTAGCAATCTACACAATGGGCTACCAAGTCCGGCCGCATTGCGTTTTCAAGCAAGTCTACACAAAGGCTACCAAGTCCGGCCATTATGTAGTTTCAAAAGTATTTTACCAAGCCCAATTATTTCCTTTATCCACAACCTAGGTGACATGTTTCTACTTTCTCGATTTTCGTGTCTCGTAATCATGCATAGACTCCGCGGCGGAACAAATCACTTTTAAGTAATCTAGCAAGATCATCCAATTCTATATTACCTAAACGTACTCAAATTATTCCTTAAAGCATAACGCCACATGTACGGACGCTTGGAGTGGAAAGCCACTTATGCTTTATCAACAACAAGTAGTGCAAGCAAATATACATACATGCTCATAATCATCCTCAAGACAATAATATATTATCAAAATCCGTTCTTTCTTCCTTTGTGGAGTTTTCAAAACAACATATGTTTATTGATGAGTTCATACATGAACAAGCAACTACCATGAGATCGAGCAATCAAGTAGTCATAAGATCAAAGTAAACTACGTAAAACAAGTCATACTACACATATGGCTTCATGCTCATACAATACAATATACTTAGAGGAAGTAGTTAGGGATTAACTACATTCAATTCAACATGCATACAATTATACTTAGGATAAGTAGGTTCAAGAACTCTACATATACTTAGAGTTAGAGGTTATAAGAAGATTCTACATTTATTTCAATCATGCTCATAACTTATGATATACTTAGGGAAGTAGATTAAGGAAATCTACATGCACATAACATACGATATACTTAGGATTAGAGTGTAAGGATAATCTACCGTTCTTCTTGGCGGTAGGGTAGCTACGGAAAGTTCGGCGGAGTAACGGCTTACGGTGGACCTCCGGTAGCTTCGAAAGAGAAAGGTTTCTCTCGAAACTAAATCTTGACTAAACTACCAAACTTTTATGGATCGAAGGGTGGTGGAGTGGCGGTTTAGTGGCGGCTTAGGATGAGTTTCTTGAAGAACAAGAGAAGAACTTCAAGAACACTCAAGAACAAAGCAAGAACAAGCAACAACACTAAGCTTTCTAGAGAGAAGTTGAATGGTGAATGTGTGAGTTGAAAGGCATGGAATGGATGCTATTTATAGGCAAAATGAAGCTCCCCCCTCACTCCACTTGGCCGGCCATATCTCTCTCTCTTTCTCTCCTATAGATTTGCTCCTATTGTCTAGTCTTGTCATGCAATAGTATGCCAACTAAGTGCCACTTGGTAAATAGTGTTCAAAGTACACCCACATGCCAAGGTTCAATGCACATACACCCCACTCTCCCCTTCTCTCTCATTCGGCCATATCTCTCTCTCTCTCTTCCATGGATTTGCTCCATTGTCTAGTCTTGTCAAGCCAAATCCCAACAACAAGTGCAACTTGGTCAAATAGTGTTCAAGTACTACAACTTGTCAAAGTATGACACACATACATCTTACCTTCCCTCTCCCTCTCATTCGGCCATCTCTCTCTCTCTTGGTCAAAGTACATCTATGTATATACATATATGCACATTTATGGAAAGAACTAGGAAGAAAAGGACAAGACCACTTAAATGCTCACTTGGCTTATGATTATTCTTTTTGTAGGAGAAAGTACTATCATATCTTTCACCAAGAATCCCATGGGAATATTGGACAATGCTATTATCCAAGGGATAATAATTTTCCCTAATGGTTATTGTCCAAGGGTCTAACATTTCCCTAGCGGTTATTAACCAATGGGCGAAAGAAGTAATGATGAGGAAGCACATGACTTGTCTTGTCATCCTATTTGGCAAATCCTAACATCTATTATCCAATGGGTAAAGTTTTCCCTAGCGGTTATTAACCAATGGCCCAAGGAAAGTCATCATGGAGTACACTATTTGCTTTTGACTAGACTATTCCAACTACTAGTCAAACTTGGTCTTCTCCCTAACAACTATTGTCCAATGGTCAAAAGATCTTTCTAGCATGTAATAACCAATGGGTAAAGACTAGTCATCATGAAGTACACTATTTGCTTTTGACTAGACTATTCCAACTACTAGTCAAACTTGGTCTTTTCCCTAACAACTATTGTCCAATGGTCAAAGGTCTTCCTAGCATGTAATAATCAATGGATAAAGACTACCCTAGTATCTATTGTCCAATGGATAAAGATTAAAAGAAAAGGGTAAAATAGTCCTTCTAGGGTTAGGGAAAAGTAATTAGGCTAAATGGGCATTAGGCTAACGATACTTAATCTAGGCTTCCATTGCTCGAGTGGTATTTTGGTTTTATTTAGGAACTCACCTAATAACGGAATATTAAAGCCCGACGGTGCCAAACGCCAAGGCAAGGCGTAAACGTGGCCAAGGCAGCCCGCTACTAGTGCGGTGGCCAAGTGGTGGCCAAGCAGTGGCCAGGCGGTGGCCAGGCAGTGGCCAGGCAATGCAGCCCAGCAACGCCAAGGCAAAAGCAAGGCGCGACCCGACGCCAAGGCAAGGCAGGCTCATCAGCGACCCGATGCCTAGGCAGCCTAGCCAAGTCAAAGTAAGGCAGTCAAGCCAACGGTAGATAAGGTTTGTTAACTAATCGGTTAAAACTAACTATACTTGCTAAGTAGGATTTCCAGTCAAGAAATATAATTTAAAGATATTATTTACTTACAAGGAAAAATATACGGTTACGTTTGCAAGTATATTAGTCATGGGAGAAGGACTAAATTGTCCGGAGTAAAATGAATTCAATTTTACAAGTTTCATATCTAATTATGACGGATTATCAGAATTAAAAAGAGAAGTATTAATACGATAAAGAATTTCCTATATAACAACGAAATTTTTATTTAGTAAAAATCCGAGTTGTTACAGACCCGACGCTTAGGTGAGGCAGGCGCGACAGCGAGCCGATGCCAAGGCAAAGCGGTAGCGACATGCCGCCTGCGATGAGCCGACACCAAGGCAAAGCGGCGGCGAGCAGCGCGCCAAGGCAAGGCAGCGGCCGACGCCAGGCAAAGCAGCCGTCGGCGAGCCGACGCCAAGCGGCGAGGCAGCGAACCCGATGCCTGGCGGCGAGGCGTGACAGCGAGCCAACGCCAAGGCAAGGCAGGTCTAGCCAAGCCAAAGCAAGGCAGTCAAGGCAACGACCAAAACTTTTCTACTACCTACTTCGGCATCTATGCATCACTCCAGGTTAGGGAAATGTAACTAAGCCAAACGGTAGTTAGGGTTGCTAACTAATCGGTTGCCATGTAGGATTTCCAGCCGAGAAATATAATTCTAGGATTTTACTACAATTACCAAGTAACTATACCAAGGTCTTAATAGGCATACTCGTCTTTAGAAAATGACCTTAATGCCCGGGCGATGAATTCCAATCTCCTAAGTCATAAACCTAATTATGACGGATTATTAATCGCAAAAAGGGATTTATAAAATAAATAAAGAATTTTCAAATATAATAACAAAATTTTATAAGTCGATAACGACCGATTTTTGGATGTTAAAATGAAATCCAATTATTAAAATAAAATTCAAATTTTTAGCGAAATTTTTATTGACCAAAAATCAGGGTCGTTACAGATAGAACATTCGAGAGTCTGGAAAAAGGTCGATCTGGCGGCCGTAGAAAGGAATTGGCGGCCGAGGAATGGTTTGGGCAGCCGAGCCATTGATTTGGCGGCCGAGGCTTTGATCTCTCAGGGAGATTTGCTTAGCAACAGGTTGCTCGGGTGAGGAATGGATGTTGAGGCCGTGAGATCGATGTTACGGCCGACCGATGGATTTTCCTTGAACACTGTGTTTCTGTCTGAAAGGCTATTTGGCTCTGGATTGGGTTCTCTAAGTGGCTCAAAGTTCTTACCATAAGTCCAGGGGTTTCACAAGAAGGCAATCAGCAATCATCGAATCCATTTCATCATCGGGATGGTCCCAAGGTGGGACTTGAAATAATTGTTAGGCCAAATTGGGGTGTCTACATATTTTTTAAAACCCAATCAGGGCGCATACGTCTTAGCTTTTGTTTAACAGGTTTTGCATCAGGATGAAGAGGAATTTTGTTCTGAACGATTTCAGGGTCTATCCCAGGCATGTGTTTGTAAGACCAAACAAAAACATCTTTGTATTTTTTTAGCAAAAGGATTAATTTTTCACTTTCTTGAGAAAGATAGTGTTGCACCAATTTTAACCAATTTGGGTTCGTTTTCAGAGTCTATGTTTGCTGTAATTATTTCCTCGGAAAAAGGTTTAGCGTGCCTTTCTTCTTCTCTTTCAATGGATTCTAGAATTTCTTTGGAAATTTATTCCTCAAAATTTGGATTGTCGGAATCCACGCAGTTAATTATAGGCAAAGTGAAATATTCTAAATTTTCCTTCTCATTGCTAAAGTTGTCAAAAGACATTTCAGGGTCAAATTCAAAATAGATGTTATTCTTTGGCACTTTGACCAGGTTTTCCTCACTAGGCTCAGTAGTTTGGGAAGATGAAAAACTAGACTCGGATTGAGTTGACCTAGAGTCGGAATTAGAATCAGAACTAAGATCGGAATCAGCATTTTTCGTTTTGTATTTTAAAGTGTGTTCCACGGTTCAGTTAGGGTAGGCCCCTCTTTCAGCATCCACAATCAGCTCAGAGCAGTCTTTTTCATCACCAAGGTTGATCATCAACACTTCGTTGTCACTTTGATTCGCACTTTCATCATTGTCACTCTGCAAGTCTTGGAGGGCCATTTGATTTTCTATTGCCGTTATCTCTTCCAGTTGAGCTTCAATTTCTGCTTCGTCGCTGTTGTCGACTCGTCATGTGCCGACAAATCCCCACCAATTATCAAACCTCTCTGTGATGGGGTGGATCACCCTTATTTCATTGTTGGTGACCCTCTCTTCAAAGAGTAGGTTCAGTGATACTTCATCTAGCGGATCATTGTCAGCAGATTCTTCTTCCCTTGCTTCTTTAGCCTCAGTGTTGTTGTAGGGAGGTAATCCCGACTAGGTGTAAAAGAGGCCCGAACACATGGTACATAGGACCCAGGTTAAACATAATCAGAGCATCCGCCGTGCAGCACGGTGAACGGTAGAGAGAACCGGGGACACGAGAGGTCCCAGGTCCGAGATACCCGAGCAGGGGTATGGTCCAAAGAGCAAGGGAAGTTGTTGGACCAGTCACATAGTAAATGGACCAGTGATATGAGAAATCATTGGTCCAGGTAGTCTGTTCGGCAACGAGAGGGCCGAACAGGAGCAGCGTTTTGGAGGAGATGCTCCAGAAGAGTCCAAGAATGGTAAGTACCCAGTAAGAAAACGAGATCTGGAAAAGATACCCAACGGGAATGGGGTGAATGGCCAATTAAGGAAAGAGTTCCTAAACGGTCTAAAAGGAAATATGCAGTTATGGGAACGGGAATCCCTGATGTTCCGGGTTCCATTTACGAGAAAGGAAACTTAGGGCAGCGAGATGGCTTGGACAGCAAGCGTACAAGGATCTATAAATATGAGAATAGGGTTTTCACTAGTACGAGATACTAACTTTGGCATCAGAGGGCCTTTGCCACGAGAAGGCAAAGGTGCGCTCACCTTTGTTTGTTTTACAGGTTCAACTCCGGCGGTGTGCCTAGGGTTCCGGTGTGGAAAAGAAAGTAGCCGTTGGATCTTGGTGCTAATCAAAGGCCTTTTCATTTTCCGGCACCTACAATTGGCGCCATCTGTGGGAAACGAAAGAGATCCCTTTGAAAAAGCGACCATGGCTGAAGAAGATCCAAAGACTCCACTCGACCCAAACAATCAGCTGGGTGGGGGAGGTGACAAGTCCCCACCAGACCCTCCGAGGAAACCCGACGGCGGGTGGGCGGGGAGGACCACGAGTAAGGACCGCCCCCTCGCAGTCCATGGCGACTCCAGAAACATAGACGGACGGACGGACGGCCACAAGATCTACGAGAAGGAGTAAGTCCTGCCGTGAGAGGGAATCAGCGGCACGTTCGAAAAACGTGCACAGCAGGGAATATATCTTGGACAAAAAGAGACAGGAAATAGAAGAATACGCTCGTCTGATTAAGAGACGAGAATATGAGATTCAACAACTGCAGCGGATACGAGAACATCCGGAGGATTCTGGACTTTCACGAAGAAAGTCCAGGAAGGAAAGGCTGGATATGGCGGAATACAAAAGAGCTTCTTCACGAAAAAGAAGGAGCAGGAGTCTCACTCCAAAGCGGTTGAGGGCTTCTTCATGAAAAAGGAGAAGCAGGAGTAAGAGTTCCTCCCCCGAGGAAAGAGGGAGCAGGAAGCACCACAGGGATAGGTACGAGAGACCTGATTCCGACTGGGAAAGAAATAATGCCAGGGCTGCAAAGGTGTCAGAGGAGGGGACCATGTGCGCACGAGAAGCGACCACTTATTTACTAGCAACATAGCAACTTCTCCTTTTGCAAAAAGATTGCAAGAGGCAGGTTGCCGAGCAGGGTTAAACACGGGGCGTTTATCCTGTACGAAACCAATGCAGACCGTGCACATACAGCATTACCAGCAGGCGATGTTTATGCACGATGGTGATGACGCGATCATGTGCAAGATGTTCCCATCTAGTTTGGGAAAGGTGGCCCTGTCATGGTTCCATAAGTTCGGGCCGAACACCATACGAGGATGGAGACAGTTGGCCGAGGAATTCACTGCTCGGTTCCTGACGAGCAGGAAACCACCCAAAACTTTTGAGAGTCTCTCAGTTATGAAGCAAGGAGAGAATGAGCCGATCAGGGACTACGCTAAGAAATATTGGGAGACTTTCAACGAGATTGAAAATTGCAGTGAGGAGTATGCAATAGCAACATTCAAGACTGGGCTGCCTGTTCGGGAGGAGCTACGAAAGTCCCTAAACATGAGTCCAGTGAGCACGCTGGCAAAGCTGATGGAACGTATTGAGCAGCATGCCCGGAATGAGGATGACATACTACGGGAAGATGGCAAGTTGAGTGCCGAGCAAGTCAAGGGTTCCGCGAAGAAAGTGGATAAACCCGAGCCCAGGACTTACAAAGAGAGGAAGGAGCACGGACAGACTAAGAAAGAGTCGTACTGGGAGAAGCATGCCCCTGACCCAAAGTCGTTCTTCTCAGTAACGACAATTTGGAAAGAACCAATTTATCGGGTTCTTTATCGAATAAAGAACCGTCCGTACTTTAAGTGGCCTCCACGGCTGGAGGGTGATAAAGATGCAAAAAGGGCTAAGAGTTAGCATTACAGTTACCACAAGGACTGGGGTCACATGACGGAGGACTGCGAGATGTTCAAGCAGCACCTCGATGACCTGGTCACACGTGGGTATTTGAAGGAATTCATCCAAGAGGAGCACAAAAGTGCAGAGAGAGCAATGGAGAGGGTATTTGAAGGAATTCAAGGGCGTGATCCATATGATACATGGATTAGCCACACCTTATACGAGAAATGAGGTGAGGTTGCTCCAAAGGCGGGTAAAACACGACCAGGACGTGATGCGGTTGGGAAAGAAGCGAGGGCGTGAAGCGGAAGGATGCAACGAGGGCATAGTCTTCACGGATGAGGACATGGGAGGAGTCCAAGTGCCGCACAATGATGCTCTTGTGATAACCCTATGAATTGGGAATATGACATGGAGAGGATCCTGGTGGATTCGAGGAGCTGCACCGAGGTGCTCTATTACGACAGCGTTCAAGAAGCTGGGATTAGCGCAAGCGGACTTTACGATCAATAACTCCGTTGGTTGGGTTCAGTGCAGGAGCAGTCGGCCATTGGGCAAGGTGACCCTTCCTGTTCGGGCAGGTGGCGCTGAGAACCGACTTTTGGTGGTGGGCGTGCCATCTTCCTATAACGCGATTATAGGAAGGACTGGGTTGCATAAGATGAGGCAGTTTCATCCACCTACCATCGGATGGTGAAGTTTCCAGGGGTCCAATGGGATCGAGAGAATAAGGGGGAACCAAACAGCCCAGCAATGCTTGGTTTCCATAATCAAAAAGGCACCCAAGGCACAGTTGGTGCAAACAGTTGAGGTTACCAACCAGCCGACCATCGAGGATGTCGGAGGGGATCCGGCCGAGAAAGTGGTGGAAGGATTGAAGAAAATCCAGATCAACGAGAATGATCCTGAAAGGTATTTCCTGATTGGGGAAAACCTGTGCAAAGAAGAGGAGGAAGAGTTGGTGAAGTTTCTCAAAGAGCACGTTGATGTGTTTGCTTGGGTGCCCGAGGAGATGCCTGGGGTGGATGCAAACGTGATTTGCCACCACCTGAATGTGGACCCACAACACAAGCCCGTAATATAGAAGAGAAGAAGGTCTGCCGTACAGCATGTGGATGCTGTTATTGAAGAGGTCGACCGTTCGCTCGAGGCAAAAGCGATACGAGAGGTTTACTACCCCAAATGGTTATCCAACACAGTGGTGGTGAAAAAGAAGAATGGGAAATGGCGGGTTTGCGTCGATTTCACAGATCTGAACAAGGCTTGTCCAAAAGACAGTTTTCCCCTACCCAGGATAGATCAACTGGTGGATGCAACAGCTGGGTACGGGCGTATAAGTTTTCTCGACGCTTATCGAGGATATCACCAGATAGCCATGTACGGCCCCGATCAAGAGAAGACGTCCTTTATCACACCACGAGGGTTGTACTATTACAGTGTTATGCCCTTTGGTCTGAGGAATGCTGGAGCAACTTACCAGAGACTAGCAACGATTATGCTAAAGAAGTTGCTCGGCAGAACCATGGAGGTATACATAGACAATATGGTGGTCAAAAGTAGGGAGAAACGGGACCACATCGCTGATCTGAATGAGGCTTTCGAGATATTAAGGGAGTACAAGCTGAAACTCAATGCCTCGAAATGTGCGTTTGGAGTAAGTTCTGGGAAATTCCTGGGTCACTTAGTGATCATTAGAGGGATAGAGGCGAATCCCGATCAAATAACAACTTTGCAAAAGCTGCAGAGTCCAAGGACCACGAAAGAGGTCCAGCGGTTGACGGGGATGGCGGCAGCCCTTAACAGGTTCATTAGTCGCTCGAGTGACAAGTGTAGACCTTTCTTTCAGTTATTGAAGAAGAGAGAAGGTTACGAATGGGGAGCAGAGTGTGAGCAAGCGTTCCAAGACCTGAAGAAGTACTTGGCGGCAGCCCCACTCCTGTCTACTCCTGAGCCTGGCGAGATCCTGACCCTGTACTTAGCAGTATCCGAACATGCTGTAAGTGCGGTCTTACTGAGGAACAAGGGATCCGAGCAAATCCCTGTCTATTACGTGAGCAAGACGCTATTGGATGCAGAAACAAGATATCTGCCCCTTGAGAAGTTGGTCCTGGCACTGAGGACGGCAGCTAGGAAGTTGCCCCACTACTTCCAAAGTCACAAAGTGGTGGTTTACACAGAGTTCCCGTTGAAGTCATTGCTTCGAAAGGCCGATTTCTCGGGACGAATATCAACTTGGTCGGTGGAATTGAGCCAGTATGATATTGATTATCAGCCGCGCACGGCAGTCAAAGGGCAAGTTTTGGCAGATTTCGTGGCAGAGTTCTCTCCCACAGTGGCTCCACGGCCTCCTACGAGAAAGGAAGAATCAGTTCAACAACCAACTAGAAAAAGGCATCCGCCGAGCAAGACCCATTGGAATGGAAGCTTTTATAGATGGATCCGCATGCAACACCGGATCTGGAATTAGAGTGGTGCTTTTCCCTCCGAAGGAGTTATGATCGAATTGTCCTCGCTACGGGTTTCAGCAAGGTCGTCGAACAACGTGGCGAATCTGAGGCACTCTGGCCGCCACGGAGCGCAAGAACCTTGAAGGTAAAAAGAATTCGAGTATTCTGTGATTCACAACTCTTGGTGAATCAGCTGTTCGGGGAATACGAGGCCTGGAATGAGAAGATGGTAGCCTACGTGGAGGCAGCCAAGGATTTGCTTGATACCTTTGAGAAGATACACATCGAGCAGGTAAGCTCTGGGCAGAACGCCCACGCTGACTCACTGGCTTGGTTGGCAGCAGCTGTGCCAACAGAGTTCAAGAGGAAGGTGGCAGTGGACTATCTTGCTGAGCCGAGCATTGGGAGAAGTGTGGAATTGGTCTTGGACGTGAACCAAGGACCAAGTTGGATGGATCCAATAGTGGAGTTCCTACGAGATGGGACACTCCCCACAGATAAAAAAGAAGCTCACAAGATAAAGACAAAATCTGCGAGATTTTGGCTATCACCAGAGGGGAAGTTGTACAGAAAGTCCTTTACTGGACCGTACATGCTTTGTGTGCACCCCGAGATGGTGCAGAAATTCCTCCATGAAATACACAAGGGAACGTGTGGGAGTCATGCTGGGGGCAGGTCCATTGCTCACCGTGCAATTACCCAGGGATACTGGTGGCCGCACATGCAAGAAGATGTAAAGGTGTATGTGAAAATCTGTGAGAAGTGTCAGAAATTCTCACCTATGATCCGAACACCAGCCGAAGATCTGGTGCCATTAACAAGCCCTTGGCCGTTTGCGCAATGGGGAATGGACATCGTGGGTCCCCTCCACAAGGCTACTGGGAACAGGAAGTTTCTGTTGGTAGCAACGGACTATTTTACCAAGTGGATTGAAGCAGAGCCACTGGCAAAAATCACAGAACCTATGATAGAAAGGTTCGTGTGGAAGAGCATCATCACTCGATTTGGAGTTCCTTATTCCATGATCACTGATAATGGGTCGCAGTTCCAGAAAAAGTTCAAGGCTTTTTGCGCCCAGTATGGAATAAGGAACTACTATTCCACACCGGCCTACCCTCAGAGCAATGGGCAGGCAGAGGCGTCCAACAAGACTATACTTGACGGGATCAAGAAAAGGTTGGACAAAGCAAAAGGCAAGTGGCCTGACGAATTGCCACTGGTCCTGTGGGCACACCGAACAACTCCTAGGAGGTCTACGGGAGAGACCCCCTATTCGCTAGCATATGGAACAGAGGCTGTGATTCCATTGGAGGTTGGTTTGCCGACCAACAGGACCACATTGGTGGAGAGTGGGGGCAATGACAGAGCCCTGGAAATTGAGCTGGACCTCGCCGAGGAGAGGAGAGACCGAGCTCTGGTGCACCCGGCCTCGTACCAGGAGCAGCTGATGAAAAGCTACAACAAGAATGTACACCCACGAGAGTTCGGCGTTGGAGACCTTGTGTTACGAAAGGTGCTCGGCAACACCAAGGTGGCCAACGAGGGCAAGTTGGGGGCCAATTGGGAAGGCCCATATCGTGTTACGGAGGTTGTGGGTATTGGGGCATATCGATTGGCAGACCTGGACGGGAACCCGGTACCAAGGCCCTGGAATGTTCACAACTTGAGGAAGTTCTACGTGTAAAGAACTTCGATTTCGTGATTGTGTGGGAATTACGAATAAAATTCCCTTGTGTCTGCTTTTATTAGTTGCAAGGGGTGCGCGTAACGCCCCCTTGAGTTTTTCGAATTATGAATAAAATTCCCGGATTTTGGTAACACAAACGCTGTTTTTTACGAGTTTTTCTTTTATTATGCTTTAAATACGAAGTCAAGCTATGTCCTTTGTCCTCGCTTCGTATTGGGGAGCAGAGGTATAGGGTAACTAAATGGAATTTCGAATATTTCAGAATTGAGCCAAGTACGAATATACTTGTTTGTTTGCTCGGGAACGAATACACCCAGAATTGAGCCAAGTACGAATATACTTGTCTGTTTGCTCGGGTGCAAATACACCCAGAATTGAGCCAAGTACGAATATACTTGTCTGTTTGCTCGGGTACGAATACACCCAGAGTGTATACGAAATTATGCACACTGTTCTCAAACACGAATATGTTTGGGATAATTTCAAGTACGAATAGACTTGTTTACTTGTACGGGTGCATGCCCACACGAATTTACAACATAACCTGGGTATGAATAAACTCAAGATTACCTAGTCCAAATACGAGCACATTTGGGTAACCTAAGTACGAATATACTAGGGAGACTTTCCAAGCACGAAACATGTGGGCTGCACACGAGAATATGCAGCAATATCCAAGTTCGAAAAAACTTGAAGGTTGCTCGGGTACGAACAGACCTTGAGCACATATGAAAAAAATACAAACATTGTACGAATAAGGGTAGCAGCTTGCTCGGGTACGAGCATATCCTGAATATGTACGAGTACATGTATTGGTAGGAAAGCTACGAGTGCAGTTAACACTGTTCTAAGGTACGAGAAACCTGCAAAAGTGTAAATGTGAATACAACTAGATCATCAGCAGGCACGATGAGACCTGGGGAGCATACGTGACTATGCATAAGGCTAAGTACGAAGACACTAAGCACATAAAATACTGGCCATGGGACGGCCACCTGTGTTAAGGAAAGGCCACGAAGGGCCAGAACCAGCAGAGTTAAAGTATGCAGAAATGTATCAAGTGCCACGCAGGGCAATACCAAAGGCCACGCAGGGCCAGTCAAAACTGATTCAAAGTTTCCATTGTTATTACTACGAAGAGTCCAACTTACTCTTCGATTGTCAGGTCCTCAATGACAGGGGGGAGGCTGGAGCCGTTGCAGAGGCTGGAGCGGTTGTAGAGGTAGGGGCAGTTGCATCATCCACAGCAGTGCTAGGTTCAGACGGACCGCCACCGGCTTCCTTCTGGCCAGGGTTGGTCACTTCTCCAGTCTGATCAGCATCAGCACTTTGCTGTTCGGGGACGTTGGCATTAGGCTCCAGGTTGTCTTCTTCTACAACCTCTTCCTGCTCCTCAACAACTTGGATGCTCGGTAAGTCAATCTCTGTCCAAAGGGGGGAAGACTCTGCTGTACCAGACTTTTTGAGGCAGGCCAACCAACCGGCCTCAAAAACTTGGTCTTGGATTCCTGGCATTTGATCCGTGTAGCTCTCAGTGGCCACACGGATTCCCTCGTTGTAGCCCTGTTGATATGCGGCCTTGGCCTCGTTCTTGCTCACCTCCAGCTCCGTGAGAGTCTGGCTCAAACTGTCTTCGGTTCCCTCCAGCTTGCCCCTTAGCTCATCTGCAATCCCACGAGCCTGGTTCCTCTCCCTCTCCAGCCTGACGATAGTATTTTGCAGCTTGGCGTTCTCACTTGCCAATCTGGCACGCTGGGGCTCAGATTGGCCAAGCTTTTGTGCCATGGCCACCATCCTCTGCATTGCCTGGAGATTTTGAACACGAAGCAATGTCAGGCAGATAACAGGAATAACGATCTGAAGCCATCAAGCAGACAAAAATAAACATGACAAGTTTACCTTAGCACTGTGGCTCATAAATGAGCCAAGGAGGTTGTCTGGGGAGCTGGTGATCACTTTCTGCATGTCCCCAGGAAGCATGAATGCCTGAGACAGTGCAAGTGCAGTGCCTTCAGACTCCACACTGTCGCGGATAGTGACTGGCCATCTGCCATGGGTGAATTGAGGAACCCAGAGGGGGGTTGGAGGTGTTGTGAGTTGGGGAGGAGATTGTTCGATTGAAGAGGCTTCCAGCCATTGGCGTTTGTCCCTGTGGCTAGCCTCAATCTCCTCGGGGGAGAAGCCTGGAGGAGCGTCTGTTGAAGCTGGTCCTCGGCGGCCATGAGACGGCGCCGAGCTCTGAGAGCGTCCGCGGCCACGAGCAGTGCCGCGGCCTCTACCACGGCCGATAGTGAGCAGATTGCTGAGATTGATTGGTTGATCCATTTCTCGAGGTGGGGGAGATGGAGAGTATCCACTCGACGACGTGGAGGCTTCGTCGGCGAGCTGGACGGGTTCGTCGGGAAACGGAGGGGTCTGAGAACGCCTCTCGTTTTGTTGCTCGGGTAGTTGAACAGGAGGATTTGGGATAACAGGATCGTCGGCTGCTCGGATCCTCCGATCAATGAATCCACCGTACGAAGCTCGGTAGCTCAAAAGGATTTGAGCTGCTCTTGCACGGCCAGCCAAGCACGTGCCTTGCCCGTTGAAAGCAAGTGCACGGTTGATATCAGTAACGTGAACCTGAGGGGTGATGATGGCGTGCCCCTGGTTGACGTTTGTGGCTGCAAATACGAGAAAAATTAGCAGTCAGTAAAGCGAAAACATGTAATGCAATATGAAATATTGCTCGGTATGAAGTTCTACGAGAAAGAGAACTAACGTGGAGTTCCAAATCTGTGGGGTGCATGAAAGCCGACGACTCTACCGTCCTCGTCTCTGGGCTCGAAGTTCCCCGTGATGATGAGGAAGTCGTCGTCGTCCCCTCTGGCAGAGTCAGGCAATTCAAGCACCAGCCTTTTCCTGGAATCCCTACTCTTGAGATAGTAGGTCAGAGCATCTTTGGTTCGAGAGATGCTGTACAGATGGTGAATATCGTGCAAACCTAGGGACATACCTAGCATTTGGTTCAGGGCATTGATGCCCATGACAACCCTAAAGAAGTTGGCTGAAACTTGCATAGGGGACAGTCTGTAATGGGACAGAACCTGGCAGAGCAATGGTGCCAGGGGAAACCTGACGCCGCCCTCAACTACAGCGACGACAGGGATGTGCAGGGTGTCATTTTCAAAACACTCGCAGATGCATTTTCAGGGGCCAATGTAGTGGCCATGTTGTCTGGGATCTCATAGCGAGATCTGAACTCGGCCATCCTTTGGGGAGTGTCACAGTGCCTAAGAAATTGACCCATAAATTGCGAGGAGACTGTGGGAGTCCAAAATCAACGAGGAAAGCGGAATAGAAAAGGGGAGTAAGAACTTACGAATGAGTAGAACCCTAGAATCAGACCCTGAGACGGTGAGCAGAGCTTTAATGGTGAGAGCGTTTGGGCATGCTTTTTGCAGAGGGAACTAAGGTGAGAGAAAAGTGGGTTTAAAATTGGGACGAAAACCCAAGTATACCCCAGCAAAGGGGGTGACGTATGAGAAACGTCACCCCAGACGCTGTTTGGGCGTTCTGTTCCCCGAAACGTCTGCTCGCATTTAATATGGGCAGTACAGAGCGTGCCGCGTGTAAAAGTGATAGCTAGAAAAGCCTGCCCAGACCAAACGATGAGACGTTTGGCCTGGACTAATGATGAAGTTTGCACCAAAGGGTGCAGCAGGGTGCAGGAGCAAAGGGCGAGAACCTTGCTCGGTGTTGAAGCTTTGCTCGTCATATTAAGAAAATATAACGAAAAGCCGAGGAGCCATTGTAGGGAGGTAATCGAGCAGGTGTAAAAGAGGCCCGAACACGTGGTACGTAGGACCAGGTTAAACATAATCGGAGCATCTGCCGTGCGGGACGGTGAGCAGTGAGGGCCGGGGACACGAGAGGTCCCAGTTCCAAGATGTCTACAGGTATGGTCCAAAGAGCAAGGGAAGTTGTTGGACCAGTCACATGGTAAATGGACCAAAGTGATATGAGAAATCATTGGTCCGGGTAGTCTGCTCGGCAACGAGAGGGCCGAACAGGAGCGGCGTTTTGGAGGAGATGCTCCAGAAGAGTCCAGAATACCCAGTAAGAAAGCGAGATTTGGAAAAGATACCCAACGGGAATGGGGTGAATGGCCAATTAAGGAAAGAGTTCCTAAACGGTCTAAAAGGAAATATGCAGTTATGGGAACGGGAATCCCTGATGTTCCGGGTTCCATTTACGAGAAAGGAAACTTAGGACAGTGAGATGGCTTGGACAGCAAGCGTACAAGGATCTATAAATATGAGGTAAACCTAGAGGTAAAGGTACGTAATTCTTGGCTATTGGCTGATTACCTACTGAGAATAGGGTTTTCACTAGTACGGATACTAACTTTGGCATAGGAGGGCCTTTGCCACGAGAAGGCAAAGGTGCGCTCACCTTTGTTTGTTTTACAGGTTCAACTCCGGCAGTGTGCCTAGGGTTCCGGCGTGGAAAAGAAAGTAGCCGTTGGATCTTGGTGCTGTTCAAAGGCCTTTTCGTTTTCCTGCACCTACAGTTGTTGACCTCATCGATTGGCCAGTAGTCATCGGTAGGTGCAAAAGGGTCATAAAAATAGATTGGGACCCTGCCAAGCCCTTCTTCTTCAATCATGTCATTTATCTCTTCTTCATGGACTGTTCTTGTAAACATGACATGGTTGTCTTCAATGATAGTTACCACAGGCCTTGGTTGTTCCATCGGAGAGATGTATTTGGATGGATCAAAATCCTTGACTGCAGAGTGAGGCGGACCAGACAGCTTGGTGACAATTTGAAAGTACGAATCGAACATGAACATCGACGTGGCCATTTTTCCTGAAAAGTTTTTTAGCTTTAGTTAGATTAGTTTAGCTTACCTATTTGGTTTAGCAAGGCCCCTAAGGCTCAACTTGCAAAAGAAGGCTTTACAACATACATGTATAAAATGGGTGTAAGGAAGAACTTTTGCAAGTAGATGCAAATAGGTCCTAACCTGTAGGTTCCTGTCTTAGTTTGACAGGTTCTATGGCTTTCTAACACATGTAAGATTTTGGTAGTCTCAGGGTGCTCCGTTGTCAAAGGGCACTAGTCCTTTCACTAGCCCATCATAGGCGACAATTGGGTGATTTCCTTTTTGATATACCAATAGGTACAAGTGACTGTGGAGTTTGCTGGAACCCCTAACATAGCCCATGTCATGCCGGGGTATTAGGTGAACTCAATGGGGCTTGCCTGCTCGATGCATATGATAAATGAATTAAATAAGGCATGTATTAGTCTTATGTTGAACTTTCTTGTTATGCCTCTCATGTCCCTAGCAGAGTCGCCAGAAAACTGTAGACACCTCCCGAATGGGGCATTGCCATACAGTTGGATATCGTTTGTTTGCTCGCTTGGTTTCTTGCTTCATAAACCAAGATCATGGACATTTCCATGGCTAGGAACATCGCCACATGATAGTGGTTATCATCAAAACAGAGTCGCCACCTAGTTTATTAAAACTAGGAAAATCGATAGAGATTCTGGATACGGAAGTCAAAGGCACAGTAAACGGAAGGTGTTAGGCACCCCTCTCTGCCTAGCCGTGAGGCTAGCCCATAATTATTCAATATAAGACATATAGATGCTTCATTTAACTCTAACACATAATCTATTTTTATGCCTTTAAACAGTAAATAAGGTGAGCCGAGACGATAAGTAAATCATGCATCAGAAAGCAGAAAACAAACAAAGTTGTCCCAGGGGAATGGATCCCGCAGTCGGTGAATAGATGTCACGGCCAAGGGATCCTTCTGGTTTAGATGTATCGGCCAAGGGATCGAAGCCCCGGTCGATGTTCTTCCTCACACGAGACAGAAAAGTTAGCAAACTATCAAAACGCTATGATTAGATATAAAAGCGATAAATAAACCGAACCAGAGGCCCCTGGGCCTCACCACCTTGATCCCTCAGTAGCTTGATTGCTTCGGATTTGATCAGGATTGACTGATTGCTTCTTGGGAAACCCTAGGGCTAGGGTTTGAGACTTCGGGGTTGATCGTCGGATTGATGGCTGCCTTCGGGAGGTTTGGGCTTTTCTAGAGAGGGTTTGAAAGTATATTTTGGCAGAGTTTCGTGGCTTGAGAGGGTGTAAATCTGATGAATTTCGTGTGTGTATTTTAGAGTCCAAAGGCTCCTTTATATAGGCAAATTGGTGACTCACTTGGTCCAATCAAAATGCACGATTACAATTGCAATTGCAATGCAATTCGAACTCTTTGTTGTGATCTCTGAACATGGCCCGAACGCATCAGAAAGGTAGTGTGGTTGGATCAAACAATCGACAGAACGTTCCAGAGTCTGGAAAAAGGATGATCTGGCGGCCGAGTGAAGGATGTGGCGGCCGAGGAAGGGATGTGGCGGCCGAAGGATGGATCTTGCGGCCGTGGGACTGATCTCTTAGGGAGATGTTTGGGCAACAGATTACTCGGGTGAGGGAATGATGTTAAGGCCGTGAGATCAATGTTACGGCCGACAGATGGATTCTCCTAGGCTTTTGTATTTCTGTCTGAAAGGCTATTTGGCTTTGTATTGGGTCCTCTAAGTGGCTCAAAGTTCTTACCGAAAGTCCTAAGGTTCTCAAGAAGGCAATCAACAATCATCGTATCCATTTCATCATCAGGATGGTCCCCAAGGTGGGACCTGAAATAATCGTTAGGCCAAATTGGGGTGTATACAAGTAGTTTGAACTTGACTGTAGATTTCTCTTGAACGTTTGATTATATTACAAGTAGTTTGAACTTGACTGTAGATTGCTCTTGAACGTTTGATTATATTAAAACTGGTAGTTTGGAACTCGACTGTACTATGCCTGATAACTTGATGCGACTAACAAAATGCTTGAAATGATAATCGACTAAAAGAGTGCCCGATAGCTTGATCGACTATAGACTATCTGTAACTTTGTTATCGACTGATAAGACTGCTTGATAGCTGAATTCGACTACCTTACCAGATTTGAACTGCCCATACTAACATATTCCATCTATTTTTGCTTTCATTATGTACAAAGAGGGGCAGCCAGCTCGCGGGGACATGGCGGTCCAGCTCACTCGCTCGAGCTGTAGAGGGCCTTGCCTAAGCGGGTCCACGAACTGGTGGACATTGCAGGTTTTGGCCTATTCATCCCCACGCTGACAACAATGAGGAACGATCATGCCCTACTGACTGCACTGGTTGAACGGTTGTGGGATACGTCCAACACTTTCCACTTTCCGATCGGGGAGATGACGGTGACCCCACTGGACTTTGCAGCCATTACTGGTTTGAGGGTAGGAGGTGAGCCCATCTTGTTTGACTCGGGGATTCACAAGGACACAGCAGCGCTGAGGTGGTTCCTGGGACAGGTGCCGGTGGGTGGTGAGGAGACGGTCTGACACAACCAGTTCAGGGTGTACTTACAAGGGAAGACCGACTTCTGAGCAAGAGGAGGAGCAGATGGTGAAGGCCTACTTGTTGTACCTATTTGGGGCTATGTTGTACCCAAACAAGCGAGCCACAATGCACTTGTCTTACTTGCCGACCCTTTATGACTTACACACGACCTCTCGGTACAACTAGAGAGGAGCTGCTTTAGGGGCATGCTACGGGTTCATGGGCGAGTTCTCACGAGGGAAGAAGGCAACTGCAAGTTACTATAGAGTGTGAGAGGTAAAAAGAAAAACTTATAGCCCAATTTCATTTCATACTTGCACTTTTCCCTAAATTGTATATGTTGTATTTCTGATGCTTTGATTGTTTGTAAACCTTGAAGCTGTGGGCTTATGAGGTGTTAAAGATGTACCCACCAGAGAACAAATGCCCAGACTTGAGGATGCTCCCTCGTGCCATGATCTGGGGACCGTTGCACAGGAAGAACTAATTCCATTTGTAGATCATGCGCTTTGAAATGCTTCAATGCTGTCGCTGATATCCTTTGCCTTGGTTGTTTGAATATGATGCAGGTGTTTTGGGACCCGTGGAGCGGTGCGGAGCCTGAGCCTGAGTATCTGGCAAGGAGCAGAGTGGTGACTGCGAGCCGAGTTCTACTGAAGTCAACTTTCGGGTGGCAATGGTACTTGGGTGACTGAGTGACACGACAGTCGCTTGGCTCGTATGAGTTCTTAGTCCCTGGGCCACTTCTGTCTCGTGTTTCGCACACAAGCCGGTACACACTCGCTGAGCTGCAGCGTTTTACTACTCCAGAGGACCTTATTTCCTTTTTTTGAGGCCTGAGTGTAACTATGCTATCTACCAAAAGCAGTACTTGGCGGGCCCGCTTAGGGTGATGGAACACCAAGTGGTGGCGAGCGAGGCTCTAGAGCCTGGTGAGGAGAGACGGGGCCAGAGGGGCTGGACAGCTAACTCGAGGGAGAGGAGTGGTTATGCAGTGGTGACCGGACTTCCTCAGCTTTTGTGGACACTGGCAGTGCAGGACGCACAGGGTGAGGCTACAACAGTTCGGTTTGAGCTAGCTAGGACGGAGCCAACGTAGACCACGGGACCGGTATGATGTAATTTCAACTTTGACGATTTCCTTGCACCAAATTTGAATTGTATTTGAGCTGTATACTGACTTTGTTTCCAAAATCATAACACAGGTGCTAGTAGAATGGGTGCAGGAGGCCGTTCGCTTGATGCTGGCCATGGAGAAAGAATTTCATAAGATAGCAAGCGGTATCCCTCTGCGACTACAATATCCACCGGCAGCTCCGGCTCCTACTATTCGACCTTAGGTATAACCCCGAAGACATGTTCCATTTAGCTTTCGATACTTGGATAGGCCTGCTTTTGATACAATGCATGCTTGATAGACCTGCTCTTGGTACATGTTTTCAACATTATATACAATATATGCTGAAATGATTGAATAAATTGACAATGTAGGGATAGACTAAGGTGGCTTCTAGGCGCAAAATGGTATGGTAGGTTCCTCAAAAGAAAAAGGCCACGAGCACCTCCCCCACCCCTACCATGACCCAGAGACAGAGGAGCGATCTACAACCAGCAACCAGGGGAGTAGAGATCATCTCGACTAGCGATGAGCCACAGTTCCGTAGAGAGCTGAGGAAGAGACCAACGCAGAAGAAGCCAACTCAGGGGCCAGCACAGAAGAAAATGAGGCAAGAGGCCGAGAGCGAGGAGAGAGAAGAGGACGAGGACAAGTACGAGGAAGAAGAGCGCTCACTTTTCAGTAGCAGCTCTGACGACTCCGTCAACGATCCCAAGTAATAGATGGATCCGAGAGAGCGAGACGACGACGCTGAGGACTTTGACAACTGAGGGTTATCACCGAGCCTTAGCTGCTTTACTGCCTTTTGGGTTTTGACTTTTATACTTGATTTTGATGGTACTTTGATACTTGATACTTTGAGCGCAGGCCCTCTTAGCTTTTTGGTGGATGTGCCCCGTTGATAATACTTTGCTCGGGCCGTTGTGCCATTACATACATTGTTCCACTTTTTGCTTTTTTGCTGCTTTGCTTAGTGATATTGCTAAAGGGGTAGTAATAAAATTTGCATCTTCCGTTAATTGATGAAAGAATGAATAAACCCTCCACTAATATCCACGTGCATTGACAAATGACCTGAATCGGCACATAAACGCTCGCGTATGTACAAAACTGACCGAGCTCGAAAGAACAGGGCAGAAAAGTCCAAGGATACGACACGCATCCTTGGACACACGAAAAATAATGAAATTTTGGGTATTAATGGGTCAAAATTCAAAATTCTCCTAGAAAAGGGAAACTAACTCTTCTGTAAGACCATATAGATGTACAATGACCTGTACGAATCAACAGAACTAGGAAAAGCATCCCGAAATGAGAAATATACAGAAAAATGCTAAAAATATCTTAAAAATGGACATAAGATGCAAAAGATGACTCGATTTAGTCTCGGGCTGAAACGAACACCCCCGTATAGTCACATTAGGTCCATATGACATGTACAGCATGACAAAACTTGTCAAAAGTCCCCGAAATGGATTTCGACCATCCGAAAGTTGATTTGAACTTGAAACGGGCCATCAGAGGTCCGAAATCTTTGGTAAGCGCGACATTTGGAAACCTACGCTTCGACATTGTCCCATATACCATTTTTGTCTGGTATGAACCCTCAAACTTGCAAAACAGGCCCCGGAATTGAAAACGGACACTCAATGGCAGTAGCATCTGCAAACTGGTGTCTGGTGAACCTTACAGGCGTGTGCTAGTAGTTACTGGAGTGCGCTAGTAAAGGGGATACGTGCACATCGGTAAGATACTGGTGTACGCTGGTGAGGTCTGATGCAGATCCACTCGTCTGACCAACTCTCCTTTTAGGGAGCATGCTTTGTCATCATCCTCACACGGTTTGAACACGATTTCTGAGTATTAGAAGACAGTGTCCTTGCTTACTAGGATTGTCTGGACACTAATGCTTGGTTTTAACTTCAACACGAGAATTGAGGCTCACTTCTGCCTATAAAAGGAAGGTGCAATCTTTGTTGAACCCACACTCTCATTCCCCATACTCAGTATTCTTTAACATCTTTGGTGGAGAACCCACTCCCAACATTGATTAAGCCTTGGTTAGTGCAATTTTTGACTGTCAATTGGTTAAACTTCCAATCGCACGGCCTTGCCTCGTTGCGATACCTTCGACATGTGTCCCTCCGTCCCGGGCTATTGAAAGTTGCTCTCAGGTTTTGGGATCTTGATGTCCACGTCTTCCACTTTGGCGATGACGAGATGTGCCCGACTGTTGAGGAGTTCCAAGCGTACCTTCGGAGCTTCTTATCTCCTATGCTTGTTGTCTCGCCATGCCGGAGCATGCTTGGCCTACTGGCATCTTCACTCAACATTCCCCGGGGTTTGGCCAACACTTTGCTCAAAGGCGGTCAAATCAATATCATGCACCTGATTGAGAGGAATAGCCCTAGCAGTGACTTGACTAGCGATACAGTGCAAGCTCAGCATCATTTGCTTTGGAGCTTTGTCTACTTGTTGCTTACCTACTGATTCCTACTGATGGGCAGGTCAGTCCCCTGCTAGTGAGTGTTGCTGCTCAAATGGGGGCGCGGAGGAACGTGATTCCTTTGGTCCTAGCGGGGACGTTCCTGGGTTTGGATTTGATCAGTACCGGTCAAGTGAACATTTTAAGTGGAAGTCCACTTCTCCTTTAGGTAAACTCACTCAGCTCTCCTTTTTTCGGTTTTTTCACACTTTCTCATTTTACCTCGACATTCGGCTTAGGCTGCTCCCTAGCACCTTACTTATTTTTTTTCTGCTCAAATTTTATCTGGCTTCTTACTTGTCTTTTCGTTCATGTAGTTATGGATGTCGGACAACATTGGGTTGTTGCACCCGCCGGTGGCAGGCTGGAACCTTTTTCCGAAAAGAATTCACCTAAGGGAGATGAGGTACCCTGATTTGGATCTGGAAGACTGGTATGAGTTCCTACAGCACATGCAACCTGATGAGATCGTGTGGAGGTGCTCCCGGCTGGACCTCCCTGATATGGCTACTCACTCTAATGGGTTTGACAAGATGTGATTGCAGGGCTGACAAGGTTCACCTTCTACATTCCCGGCCGTATCCTTCTCCAATTAGGCATTCCCCAGGAGAACAATGTATCAGCATCGAGAACTTCCGTCTCCCTAACTTCAATGCTCAGACACTCGGCATATATCAGAGACGCTAGGGCCTTAGGGTTATTCAGGCAGAAGTGCCAGATTTCACCCCGATGCTGAAGAATCGCTATAGGTAGTGGCTACGAGCAAAAGTAAGTGCAAGAGAGAATATTGACCGACTCCGGAACCACTTTGCTATCCTTAGAATAAGCTGTGAGCCGTTAGGCTTCTCAAGCATTTTGTTTTGTTTTTCATGCTTCAACTGTTTTTAAGGCTTTAATGCTCAGCCTATGTATTAGAAGTAGTAGTTTGCAATAAAGTTGAAAGATGAAGGGTTTCCCCCTTCTGATTCTCCAATGAAACCTTGACTTGTTCTCGACCCTTTTCAACCTTTGATGTGGACCCAAAATGTCAAACCATGGATCAAGTTGATAGAATATGACCGGGTCTTAAGGAGAGACTGCCTACGTATCCCATTCTTGGGAATTAGGTCAAAACGTAGTTTAGGCCAAGGTTCACTCATGTGTTTTACCTTTCCTTTCGCGCTCTAACTTTTGCTTAGAACCGCCTTTTCAAGTTTTTGGTCTAGCGAGGTTTCGACTTTTGCCTATTTATTTTTACCTAGACTAGCTCCTTAGGTTTTCGGTCTAGCAGGCTGCTCTAACTTTTGCTTAGAACTGCCCGCCCTTGTGGTTTTCGGTTCAACGAGCACCTCTCAGGGATAGTAATGCTTGAGTTGATCTAGGTTGACTAGGGTGTTGAATTCGTTGCCGTCGAGGTCAATGAGTTTAGCAGCACCCTCAGATAGGATGGTCTTGATAATGTAAGGCCCGGATCGTTTTAGTCGGAACTTCTCGCGAGGATCAAACAACGGAGCCCGGATTTCCTTTGTGATCATGTCTCCCTCAACAAAGCCCCTGGACTTCACCTTTTTATCGAATACGCGAGCAATTCGATGCTGATACCTTTGAACATGATACAAAGCATGGAGCCTTCTCTAATTAAACAACATCAGTTCGACAAATCTTTCACTCAGCCATTCGGACTCTTCGAGACCACTTTCAACCATGACCCTCAAAGATGGAACCCCAAGCTTTATGGGGAGCACTGCCTCAATTCCATAGACCAGAGAAAAAGGAGTTGCGCCAGTTGAAGTGCGAATCGACATTCGGTACCCCCAAAGCGCTAGAGGCAAATGCTCGTGCCAGTCCCTTGCAGACTTAGCGGTCTTCTTGATGATCATCTCAAGATTCTTATTTGAGGCCTCGACTGCTCCATTTGTTTGTGGACAATAGGTTGTGGAATGATGGATCTCAATGTTGAATTCTTCGAATAGCTCCAAAACCCAACCCTTGAAATGACTTCCATTATCCGATACAAATGACTGAGGGACACCGTATCGATAGATGATGTTCTTCCGAATGAATTGAGCAACTTGAACCGTTGTCAGGGTTTTGTAAGATTCTGCTTCGACCCATTTAGTAAAATAGTCTATCGCCACTAATATGCACTTATGGCCACTTGAAACAGATGGTCTAATCATGCCAATAACATCGATGCCCCACACAGAGAAAGGCCAAGGCACGGTCATGCCATACAGTTTAGATGGAGGAACATGCTGCAGATTAGCATGGATTTGACATGTGAAGCAGCGCCGTACGTAGTCAATGCACTGCGACTCCATTGTAGACCAGTAGTACCCCTGCCTGAGGATCTTCCTAGCAAGCATAACACCACTCATGTGAGGACCGCAGACTCCTTCATGAATCTCCTCCATTATCCTTGTTGCTTCGGTGCCATTGACACATAGCTTGTGCATTCCGCAGTGTGACCTTCGATACAGTTTCCCTCCACAAATGATGTCCTGAGCGGCTAACAAAGCGATCCGATCCTTCTTAGTGGCTTTAGCAGGAAACTCCCCACGCTCCACCAAGTTCCAAATGTATGTCAAGGTACCAGAGTAGGCCATCATCGATGGCGTTGACGTATTCATACGCGAGCAAGTCCCTCTGTTCAATCACAATCGGTCCCAACTTAACTCCTATTGGAAGTTCGATCATTGAAGCCAAAGTCGCCAAAGTATCGGTGAACTGATTCTTCAAGCATGGAATATGAGTGAAAGTCACCTTATTGAAGCAAGGAATCAATTCTTCCAAATCTTGGTGATAAGGCTTCAGCTTTTCCTCACAAACTTTCCAATCCCCATTGGCTTGAGAGACTACCAGGTTTGAATCTCCAATTACTTCGAGCTTCTCGACTCCAAGTGTAATAGTAGCCTCCATACCGACAATGCAGGTTGATTATTGGTGACATCGAAAGTTTAACTTGAAAGCAAGCGGAATATGAGCACCGGCGGGCGTGATCAACAACACCCCGATCCCAAATCCCTTCTGATTAGCTGCCCCATCAAAGTAGAGCATCCAAACTTCCTCGATTACCGTTAGCACATCCTCATTAGGGAAAGTGAAATCCACGTCCTCCGATCCATCAATCGGGTGATCGACCAAGAATTCTACCACGGCACGACCCTTCACTGATTTCCTCATGACATATTGGAGATCAAACTTAGCCAGCAGAAGCAACCAACGTGCACATGGGTGAGCGCAGGCTTATCAAACAGATACTTGATAGGATCCATCTGAGAAATCAGTCAAACCGAATAGGCTAGCATGTAGTGTCTAAACTTTTTGGAAGCCTTAACCAGTGCCCAACACGTCGTTTCCAGAAGAGTATAGCATTCCTCACATCCTACCATCTTCTTGCTCATATAGTAGATAGCTTTCCCGACTCCAATATCTCCTTCTTGTGCTAGCAAACATCCCATAGCTGTTGGAGTGACAAACAAGTACAGGATCAAAGGTTGACTTGGCGTAGGCGGCATCAACACGGGTGGATTCCGTAGGTACCTTTGAATAGACTCGAAAGAAGCTTGGCACTTATTTGTCCATTTGAACGGGACACCCTTCTTGAGTAAACAAAACATCGGCTCGCAAGTTAGAGTTAACCTAGTGATGAACCTGCTGATAAACTGGACCTTCCCCAAAAAGCTTCGTACTCCCTTTTCAGACCGCGACAGTTCCATCTCGAGAATCGCCTTGATCTTGGATGGATCAACCTCGATTCCTCTTGCACTAATTAAGAACCCCAACATTTTGCCTGCTGTCACCCCAAATGTGCACTTCTGCGGGTTGAGATGCATTTTGTACTTACGGAGCCTCTCGAGAAACGGTCTAAGTGCCGGAATGAAGTCCTCTAGTTCTTTCACCTTGACAATCATGTCATCCACATAGACCTTGACTGTCTTGTGAATGAAATCATGTAACAAGGTCGTTTGGGTGCGCTGAAAGGTGCACCCAGCATTCTTTAGCCCAAACGACATCATCACATAGAAGTATGTTCCCCATTCAGTAACGAACATTGTTTTCTACTGGTCCTCTGGTGCCATGAAAATCTAGTTGTATCCTTAGAATCCGTCGACAAAAGAGAGCAAAGCATGCCCCGCCGTGCTGTCCACAAGCACATCGATGTGTGGCAAGGGAAAACTATTTTTGGGGCTTGCTTTGTTCAAGTCCCCAAAATCGACGCAGACTCGGATTCTCCCATCTTTCTTAAGAACAAGCATAATGTTAGCATTTAGGATACTCCGCAACCTTCAAGAAACCAGCATAAATTTGCTTGGTGACCTCTTCCTTGATCTTTTGAACCCAATCTGGCCTCATTCTGCAGAGCTTCTGCTTGACAGGTATAGCTCCAGGTGCCAAAGGAATCCGGTGTTGCACTAGCTCATGATCGATGCCGGGCATATACTTGTGAGACCATGCAAAAACTTCAAAGTATTCTTTGAGTAGGTTGATCAGTGCAGTGCGATCCTCTGGGGACAAAGTTGAACCAATTTGCATCATACGGGGGTCATCCTCGTCTTTCAAATTTACAGAAATTACTTCTTCTTTTAGAGGCTGAGCATGCCTTTTGTCTTCCCTTTCGATGAGGGAACGCAATTCAGCTGGGATGTTCCCGTCAAAATCTGTTCCTTCATCGTTGGGGTAGAGACAATTTATATAAAAGTCACCAAAGTAGTCGGAAGTAGGATCAAGCATTTCATAAAACCCTTCAGGGTTGCCAACTACAGTCGACTCAAACTCGAAATAAAAGCTATGACGTGGAGGGCCGAGAGGCACAAACTCTGACTCTGAGCTAGACTTAGACTTGACAGACTCCGTGTCAGATTTAGATGTATTGTCAATGCATGTTAGATGTGGAGTGAGAATGCAGTTATTAATACTACCCTTTGCTTCCACAATGAGCGAGGTGGGATCTTCGAGAGTGTCCTAGAGAGTCGGGCCCAAGCATCAGCACTTCAGCCTCTTCATCTTTGCCAACCAACCTTACCTGGGAGAACAGCATCTCGAAGCTCCCCTGATCGAAAGTCTTCAACCAGTCGGTCTTCTGCTGATCTTAGCCAGCTGCTTCTTGAATTCTTCTTTGGCAAGCTCTTCCTTAGCCATTTCCTCCTTGCTATCAGACTAGGTGTCAGCAGCAAAGATTTCAAAACCCGACAGCCAGGTGCGAGTCTCCGGATCCCAAAAAGGTTTAACCTGTCCCAAGTAAACAGTGCCTCCTCCTTCGCGGACAAAGTAGCTGTCGGGATTACCATAAAGGGTTTGAGGCTTTCTCGCACCTTTCCTCTTTTTGTCACCTTTGGCAGGGGGAACGTATCCCAAACCAAAACCGCCTTCGCTGAAAGGAATGGTAGGGAATTTGGCGATCCTTTGCTGGTTGATTCCAAAGGCCAAACCAGGCATGAACTGTAACGACCCTGATTTTTGGTCAATAAAAATTTCGCTAAAAATTTGAATTTTATTTTAATACTTGGATTTCATTGTAACATCCAAAAATCGTTCTTATCGACTTATAAAATTTTGTTATTATATTTGAAAATTCTTTATTTATTTTATAAATCCCTTTTTGCGATTAATAATCCGTCATAATTAGGTTTATGACTTAGGAGATTGGAATTCGTCGCCCGGGCATTAAGGTCATTTTCTAAAGATGAGTATGCCTATTAAGACCTTGGTATAGTTACTTGGTAATTGTAGTAAAATCCTAGAATTTATTTCTCGGCTGGAAATCCTACATGGCAACCGATTAGTTAGCAACCCTAACTGCCATTTGGCTTAGTTACATTTTCCTAACCTAGAGCGTTGCATCGATGCCAAAGTGGTTAATTTTTAGTCTTTGCCTTAACCGTTGACTTGACTGGCCTTGCTTTGGCTTGGCTAGACTGCCTTGGCGTCGGCTCGCTGTCGGGCCTGCCTTGCCTTGGCGTCGGCTCGCTGTCGCGCCTGCCTTGCCTTGGCGTCGGCTCGCTGTCGCGCCTGCCTCGCCTAGGCGACGGTCACCGCTGGTTGCTCGCCTTTGGTCGCCATCGGGTTACGCCTTGGCGTCGGTCGCGCTTGCTTTTGCCTGGCGTGGCCGCTTTGCTTTAGCCGCCGCCACATTTGCTTGGCCACCGGTCGCTGGCCGCTTGGTCACCGCCACACGGCCGTTTGGCCACCGCTGCCACCGCTATTACCAGGTCGCTTGACCAGCTGCTTGGCCACCAGTCGCTTTGGTCGCCGCAGCCATCGTTTGGCCACCGGGCCGCTGGCCACCGCTGGCCTCTCGCTTGACTACCGGTCGCTTGGCCTTGCTTTACCAGTCGCTTGCCACCGCTGGCCTTTGTTGGCCACCAGGCTGCTTTGGCCCCCACTTGGCCACCGGGCTGCCTTGGCCACTGTTTGGCCACCAGGCTGCTTTGGCCGCCGCTTGGCCACTGTTTGGCCACCGGGCTGCTTTGGCCACCGCTTGGCCACCGCTTTGCCACCAGGCTGCCTTGGCCACGCTCACGCCTTGCCTTGGTGTTTGGCACCGTCGGGCTTTAATATTCCGTTATTAGGTAATTTCCTCCTAAATAAAACCAAAATACCACTCGAGCAATGAAAGCCTAGATTAAGTATCGTTAGTCTTTAACCGATTAGTTAGAATAGCCTAATGCCCATTTAGCCTAATCACTTCTCCCTAACCCTCGATGGACCATTTTACCTTTTTTGTCTTTTTACATTGGACGATAAAAGCTAGAGTAATAATTATCCATTGGACAATCGCGTTAGAGTTTCCTTTAACCATTTGGTCAATAGGTAAACCTTGGTTAATCTTCCTAAGTACGAGATTAGATTGGTTTAGTGCTTAATTGCAAAGTATTATACTTTTTGGTATTAACCGTTGGATAATAACCGTTAGGCGATTCTTTACCCATTGGGCGATGGACTAGAATCCTAGCCATCATTAACCATTGGTTATTGACCACTAGGGAAACCATTATCCAATGGATAATAGTTAGTCTTGACAATCATGTACTAGGTAGATTAAAATACTAGATTTGCCATGTGTGTTATTTGATTAAAATACAATTAGTACATTAGGTTAGTATTATTATACATGGTACTTTGAAAGTAGTAGAATACTATATTAGATATTAGTCCTAGGTCATATCTAGTATAGATATTGTGTAGTACATGTATATATATATATATATATGTATGTATGTACTTGTTGTATATATGTATTATATTGTATATAGCATGTGTGTTATTAAGTATTTTATTTAGAAAATCTAATTTACTTGAAAACTTAGATTTTATGAAAGACCCATAGTACATATATATATATTAGTATACTAGTATACTTTCCAAGAGAGTACAAGTGGGAGAGAGAGAGAGAGGGAGAGAGAGAGAAAAGCCGAGAGAGAGAGAGAGAGAACCCGAGAGAGAGAGAGAGAGAGAGAGAGAGAAAGAGAAGGAAAAGAGAGGGAGAGATGTGATGTATTGCTTGATTTTTGTCTACCAAATCCTAGATATATGTATATGTTAGTACTTGTACTAGGTGAAAGAAGTAGAAAGGAGAAGATAGAAGAGAGATTTGAGGTACAAATCTCTTACAAAGTCAAACCCTTACTCTTCCTTTGTCATCCACCAATCTTGTCCTTATATATATATATATATATGGTTATATATATATATATATATATATATATATGTACATAATACAATGTACCAAGAGGAGAGAGAGAGAGAGAGGCCGAGAGAGAGAGATTGAGAGAGAGAGATTCGGATGGAGAGAGAGAGGGAGAGAGTGATGTGTGTGCAAGTGATTGACCATGCTTTGGTCATCCTTGTCCTAGTTTGTGTATACTTTCAAGTGAAAGCATAACCAATGCCATCCAATCTTGTCCTTCTTTGTACAAACCCTAATTTTATACTTGAATCAAATCCCATTTGCTTGATCAATCTTCCAAAATCCAATCCAAAGGACACATCCATAGCCTTGCATGCCTAGTTCTAGGGTTAAACTTGCAAGCAAACAAGATTTGCTTGAATAAAAAAATGAGATATAGGAGAGAGAGAGAGAGGCCGGCTAGGGAGAGAGAGAGAGGGTGCCTTGCCTATAAATACCAAGCTCTTGGTGCTTTGAACTCACACCGTCACCTAATTCTCCAACTTCTCTCCTTAAAAGCATAAGAGTTCTTAGTGTTCTTGAGTAGTTCTAGCTTGTTCTTGAGTTTTCTTTCCATCTCCGCCACTAAACCACCATACGACCACCACCTCGATCCTAACGTAGTAGTAGTATAGGTTACGATCTAGTTTCGAGAGAAACCTTTCTCTTTCGAAGCTATCGGAAGCTTATCGTAGGACATTACTCCGTTCGAGTGCCGACTTTCTTTCCGTCGATCTTTTACCGACTTTCTTCCCGTCGATCTTTTCGTAGTCTTCCTACCGCCAAGAAGAAAGGTAGATTTTCCCGATCTACTCTTCCTAAAATATAGATAAGATGTGTGTTGAGCTTTTCGAACTATTTTCGCTAAAGGAAATAAAGTTAGTTGTATGAATTAGCTTGTAGAACTTTCTTACTAAAAGTACGTAGTTTACTTTGATCTTGAGAATAATTGAATGCATGGTTTATAGAATCTTCCCAACTTGATTAACTCGTCAATAAACATATGTTGTTACGATTTCGTTTAAAAATAAAGTGTTGTTTCAAAACGAAGTATTCGTATTTTGATCTTTTCAAGGATTGTGAACTTGATCGCATGATTGCTTACCTTACTTGTGGTTGTAAACAAGCATGATTAAATAGAGTTGGATGATCTTGCTAGATTACTTTAAAGTGATTCGTCCCACCACGGAGTCCATGCACGATTACGAGACACGAGAACCGAAAAGTAGAAACATGACACTTAGGGAATGGTTGATATGGATAAAAAGGATTTTTGAAACTACATAATGGCCGGACTTGGTAGCCTTATGTGAGTTGTGAAAACCCGCAAGGTGGCCGGACTTGGTAGCCCTTTGTGTGGACTTGCGAAAACCGCAATGAGGCCGGACTTGGTAGCCCATTGTGTAGATTGCTAACGGAGCCGGACGTGGTAGCTTCATTGGTAATTGGGCTTGGTTATCCGCGGAAAGGAGCCAATGCAAGATTTGATAACGTGGCCGGACTTGGTAGCCCGTTGGTAACAAAGAATGAGAAATGATTTTCGAAATGTTGATTTGGAAAGTGAAATGGTGACACGGTCTACGAAACGCTGCGTAGGAGAAACTCTGATGACACGGACACTTACGCCGATTGAGTAATGAATGTGCATGTGTTATTGTACATCTCTAAATGTGAAGTTATTGAATGCACATGTGTTAGTTTGGTTAATATCATGTATCTATGACCTGCTACGTGTAAGTTACGGGTTAGCGGGTATGGGATTGTTCTGCTGAGCTTTTGTAGCTCACGGTGTTACCTTTGGTGACCCTGACATATTATATCGGTGGCGACGCTGGTATAATGTGTTAGACTTTGTAGATGATCAAGATGGACAGTACACCTTGGAGGCTTTTGGAGCCGAGGAGCTGGCTAGGATGGAGGAGCATGCGGAGCTATAGTTAGGAACCCTAGATCCCTCCTTGTATAAATATTGGACCCCAATGGGAGTTATGATGTAATAAAAAGCCAGACTCTCTTTTAATGTTCAATAAAATGTTTATTTAACGTACCCAAAATTCGGGGCGTTACATGAACGACATTCTCCTCATTATCTCGAGGGCATCAGAACTTATGATAAAATCATCGTCCATGGCATGATGAGGACTGAGACAGATGTGTCAAAAGAGAAACCTCTGAAGTCTGAATCTTTCTCTCCGTGCATGATCTCTAAGATCGGTATCCCATCTTCGGCATGCAGTGCATGCGGATGGATTCCAGAGTCTCTGCAAATTGTCAAAGTCCTGGGGGGGAGTCCCAACATGACCTTCTAGTGCAAAGTTGAGGGTACTGCCACGATGTCTGCCCTAAAAAGCCACAGCCTACGCAGCAGTATTTGAATGCTATTAAAATTTTTTCGAAGACAGCGTTCAAAAAATGCTATTAAAAGTATGTCATAGACAGCGTTCATAAAACGCTATAAAAGGGTAGTATACCTTAGCCTGCATTGAATGCTGTTGAAAGTCTTGACTTTTAATAGCATCGGCTAATAAGGCATTCTTTAGAATGCTATCTATGACATTCAACAGCGTTTTTCGCACGCTATAACATGTGATTTGTGTTGTAGTGTGTCAAGGTACCAGAGTAGGCCATCATCGACATCATCGATGGCGTTGACATATTCATAAGCGAGCAAGTCCCTCTGTTCAATCACAATCAGTCGCAACTTAACTCCTATTGGAAGTTCGATCATTGAAGCCAAAGTCGCCAAAGTATCGGTGAACTGATTCTTCTAGCATGGAATATGAGTGAAAGTCACCTTATTGAAGCGAGGAATCAATTCTTCCAAATCTTGGTGATAAGGCTTCAGCTTTTCCTCACAAACTTTCCAATCCCCATTGGCTTGAGAGACTACCAGGTTTGAATCTCCAATTACTTCGAGCTTCTCGACTCCAAGTGTAATAGTAGCCTCCATACCGACAATGCAGGTTGATTATTGGTGACATCGAAAGTTTAACTTGAAAGCAAGCGGAATATGAGCACCGGCGGGCGTGATCAACAACACCCCGATCCCAAATCCCTTCTAATTAGCTGCCCCATCAAAGTAGAGCATCCAAACTTCCTCGATTACCGTTAGCACATCCTCATCAGGGAAAGTGAAATCCACGTCCTCCGATCCATCAATCGGGTGATCGACCAAGAATTCTGCCACGGCACGACCCTTCACAGATTTTCTCGTGACATATTGGAGATCAAACTTAGCTAGCAAAAGCAACGAACGTGCTAGCTTATGGGTTAGCACAGGCTTCTCGAACAGATACTTGATAGGATCCATCCGAGAAATCAGTCAAACCGAATAGGCTAGCATGTAGTGTCTAAACTTTTTAGAAGCCTTAACCAGTGCCCAACACGTCGTTTCCAGAAGAGTATAGCATTCCTCACATCCTACCATTTTCTTGCTCATATAGTAGATTGCTTTCTTGACTCCAATATCTCTTTCTTATGCTAGCAAACATCCCATAGCTGTTGGAGTGACAGACAAGTACAGGATCAAAGGTCGACTTGGCGTAGGCGGCATCAACACGGGTGGATTTCATAGGTACCTTTGAATAGATTCAAAAGAAGCTTGGCACTTGTTTGTCCATTTGAACGGGACACCCTTCTTGAGTAAACAAAACATCGGCTCACAAGTCAAAGTTAACTTAGTGATGAACCTGTTGATAAACTGGACCTTCCCTAAAAAGGTTCGTACTCCCAAATGTGCGGAGCTTCTGCTTGACAGGTATAGCTCCAGGTGCCAAAGGAATCCGGTGTTGCACTAGCTCATGATCGATGCCGGGCATATACTTGTGAGACCATGCAAAAACTTCAAAGTATTCTTTGAGCAGGTCGATCAGTGCAGTGCGATCCTCCGGGGACAAAAATGAACCAATTTGCATCATACGGGGGTCATCCTCGTCTTTCAAATTTACAGAAATTACTTCTTCTTTTAGAGGCTGAGCATGCCTTTCGTCTACCCTTTCGATGAGGGAACTCAATTCAGCCGGGATGTTCCCATCAAAATCTGTTCCTTCATCGTTGGGGTAGAGACAGTTTATATAAAAGTCAGCAAAGTAGTCGGAAGTAGGATCATGCATTTCATAAAACCCTTCAGGGTTGCCAACTACAGTCGACTCAAACTCGAAATAAAAGCTATGACGTGGAGGGCCGAGAGGCACAACTCTGACTCTGAGCTAGACTTAGTCTTGACAAACTTCGTGTCAGATTTAGATGTATTGTCAATGCATGTTAGATGTGGAGTGAAGATGCAGTTATTAATACTACCCTTTGCTTCCACAATGAACGAGGTGGGATCTTCGAGAGTGTCCTAGAGAGTCGGGCCCAAGCATCAGCACTTCAGCCTCTTCATCTTTGCCAACCAACCCTACTTGGGAGAACAGCATCTCCAAGCCCCCTTGATCAAAAGTCTTCAACCAATCGGTCTTCTCCTTATCTTAGCCAGCTGCTTCTTGAATTCTTCTTTGGTAAGCTCCTCCTTAGCCATTTACTTCTTGCTATTAGACTAGGTGTCAGCAGCAAAGATTTCAAAACCCGGCAGCCAGGTGCGAGTCTCCGGATCCCAAAACGGTTCAACCTGTCCCAAGTAAACAGTGCCTCCTCCTTCGCGGACAAAGTAGCTTTCAGGATTACCATAAAGGGTTCGAGGCATTCCCGCACCTTTCCTCTTTTGGGCACCTTTGGCAGGGGGAACGTATCCCAAACCAAAACCGCCTTCGCTGAAAGGAAAGGTGGGCAATTCGGCGATCCTTTACTGGTTGATCCCAAATGCCAAACCAGGCATGAACGACATTCTCCTCATTATCTCGAGGGCATCAGAACTTATGATAAAATCATCGTCCACGGCATGGCGAGGATGAGACATGTAACGCCCCGAATTTAGGGTACGTTAAATAAACATTTTTATTGAATAAATTAAGGAGAGTCTAGCTCATTATTACAACATAAGTCTCACAAGAGTACTTTTATTCAAAAGAGGGGATAATCTAAGGTTAACTACTGCTCCGCCTCTTCCTCCATCCTTGCAAGCTCCTCGGCTCCAAAGGCCTCCAAGGTATACTGTTCCTGCTGCTCATCTAGGAAATCTGACACATTATACCAGCGTCGCCCCCAGTATAATATGTCAGGGTCACCAAAAGGTAACACCGTGAGCTACAGAAGCTCAATAGAATAATCCAACCCGCTAACCTATAACTTACACAAAGAGTCATATAAATAATTACACATGCTCATTAAACAACATAATTAACAATGATACATCCGCATTCACTATCTTGCTTACGTTGGTGTCATGCCTTTCTTGGTTTCTCCTACGCGACTCATCGTGCTGTGTCACCATTTCATTTCAAAAATCATTTCTCATTCAACGGGCTACCAAGTCCGGCCACGTTATAAAATCTTGCATTGGCTCCTCTCCGCGGATAACCAAGCCCAATTACCAATGAAGCTACCACGTCCGACTCCATTAGCAATCTACACTATGGGCTACCAAGTCCGGCCTCATTGCGGTTTTCACAAGTCCACACAAAGGGCTACCAAGTCCGGCCACCTTGCGGGTTTTCACAACTCACATAAGGCTACCAAGTCCGGCCATTATGTAGTCTCAAAAATCCTTTTTATCCATATCAACCATTCCCTAAGTGTCATGTTTCTACTTTTTGGTTCTCGTGTCTCGTAATCATGCATAGACTCCGCGGCGGGACGAATCACTTTAAAGTAATCTAGCAAGATCATCCAACTCTATTTTAATCATGCTTGTTTACAACCACAAGTAAGGTAAGCAATCATGCGATCGAGTTCACAATCCTTGAAAAGGTCAAAATACAAATACTTTGTTTTGAAACAACATTTTGTTTTTAAACGAATCGTAACCACATATGTTTATTGACGAGTTAATCAAGTTGGGGAGATTCTATAAACCATGCATTCAATTATTCTCAAGATCAAAGTAAACTACGTACTTTTAGTAAGAAAGTTCTACAAGCTAATCATCACAACTACATTATCATGCTCATATACTTCAAAGAATTCTACGTCAACAACATCATGCGATCAACTAGCCAAGTATTACATATTCTTACTCACATTCATATCATACGATATACGTAGGGTAGGGGTATAAGAAGATTCTACCTTTCTTCTTGGCGGTACGAAGACTACGAAAGATCGACGGAAAGAAAGTTGGCAACGAACGGAGTAACGGCTTATGATAAGCTTCCGATAGCTTCGAAAGAGAAAGGTTTCTCTCGAAACTAGATCGTAACCTATACTACTACTACTTTAGGATCGAGGTGGTGGTCGTATGGTGGTTTAGTGGCGGAGATGGAAAGAAAGCTCAAGAACAAGCTAGAACTACTCAAGAACACTAAGAATTCTTATGCTTTCAAGGAGAGAACTTGGAGAATGAAGAGGTGTGTGTTGAATGAGAAGTGTGAGGTCCTATTTATAGGCAATTGGGCTCTCCCTCCCTCTCCTTGGCCGGCTGCCCTCTCTCCCTCTTTCCTCCAATTTTTTATTCAAGCAAATCAAGTTTGCTTGCAAGAAATAACCTACAAATCGAGGCATGCATGGCTATGGATATGTCCTTTGGATGGGATTTTGGAAGGTTTGGCAAGGAAGGAGATTTGATTCAAGTATTCTAATGGGGTTTGTACAAGGAAGGACAAGATTGGATGGCATTGGTCATGCTTTCACTTGAAGCATACACAAACTAGGACAAGGATGACCAAGGCATGTCAATCACTTGCACACACATCACTCTCTCCCTCTCTCTCTCCATCCGAATCCCTCTCTCTCTCAATCTCTCTCTCTCGGCCTCTCTCTCCTCCTCTCTCTCTCTCTCTCCTCTTGGTACATGGTACTATGTACATATATATATATATATATAACCATATATATATATAAGGACAAGAAGGGTTTGACTTTGTAAGAGATTTGCACTTCAAATCTCTCTCCCATCTTCTTCTTTCTACTTCTTTCACCTAGTACAAGTGCTAACATATACATATGTCTAGGATTTGGTAGACAAAAATCAAGCAATACATCACATCTCTCCCTCTCTTTTCCTTCTCTTTCTCTCTCTCTCTCTCTCTCTCTCTCTCTCTCGGCTTTTCTCTCTCTCTCTCTCCCTCTCTCTCTCTCTCTCCCTCTCTCTCTCTCTCCCACTTGTATGTACTATGAAAGACTACCTATATACTAATATATATATATATATGTACTATGGGTTTTTAATAAAATCTAAGTTTTCAAGTAAATAGGATTTTTCCATTATAAAAATCAATTACCCACATGTTGTACTTACATTATAATACATATATCTATATATATATATATACAAGTACATATATATAATACACAAACTAGTACTTACACAATCTAGTCTAGGGTTCCATAGTCTAATAAATTAACCTAATGCTTTCAAAGTACAATGGAAGCACAAGAAGCCAATCCAAGGTACTATCTCTCTCTCCTCCTTTCTCTCTCTCTCTCTCTCTCGGCCCAATTTCTCTCTCTCCTCACTCGGCTTTCTCTCTCTCTTTCTCTCTCATGTACTATATATATATATATACATACTAGAAAGCAAACATATATAATAATGTATTAGTGTACTAGAATATCTAATAGATTTACAAGCAAAAGGATTTTCCAAAAAAAAAAATAATAATAATACTCACATGCTATATACAATAAAATATATATATACAACAAGTACATACATATATATATATATACATGTACTACACTATATCTATACTAGATATGACCTAGGACTAATATCTAATATAGTATTCTACTTCATCCAAAGTACCATGTACTAACCTAATATACTAATGGACTAATCTTAATTTAATGGATTTTAACACATGGTCAAATTTAATATTTAAATCAAACAAGTACATGATTGTCAAGACTAACTATTATCCAATGGATAATAGTTTCTCTAATGGTTAATAACCAATGGGTAATAATGGCTAGGATTCTAGTCTATCGCCCAATGGGTAAAGAATCTCCTAATGGTTATTATCCAACGGTTAATACCAAAAAGTATAATACTTTGCAATTAAGCTCTAAACTAATCTAATCTCGTACTTAGGAAGATTAACCAAGGTTTACCTATTGACCAATGGGTAAAGGAAATCCTAACGCTATTGTCCAATGGATAAATATTACCCTAGCTTCTATCGTCCAATGTAAAAAGACAAAAAGGGTAAAATGGTCCATCTAGGGTTAGGGAGATGTGATTAGGCTAGATGGGCATTAGGCTATTCTAACTAATCGGTTAAAGACTAACGATACTTAATCTAGGCTTTCATCGCTCGAGTGGTATTTTGGTTTTATCTAGTAGGAAATTGCCTAATAACGGAATATTAAAGCCCGACGGTGCCAAACTCCAAGGCAAGGCATGAGTGTGGCCAAGGCAGCCTGGTGGCAAAGCTGTGGTCAAACGGTGGCCAAAGCAGTCCGGTGGCAAAGCGGTGGCCAAGCGGTGGCCAAGGCAGCCTGGTGGCCAAACAGTGGCCAAGCGGTGGCCAAAGCAGCCCGGTGGCCAAGCAGAGGCCAAGCGGTAGCCAAGGTAGCCCGGTGGCCAAACAGTGGCCAAGCGGTGGCCATTGGACAAACAAAGGGCTGCCACCAAGAGCTGCGGTGGCGGCGACCTAGTGGCCAAGGGCCAAGCGCTGGTAGCCTAGCGGCAAGTAGTGGCCAAGCGACTGGTAGCAGCATGAGCGGTGGCCAAAGCAGCCCAGTGGCCAAACAGTGGCCAAGGCGGCCTGGTAGCCAAGCAGTGGCCAAGCGGTGGCCAAAGCAGCCCAGCAACGCCAAGGCAAAAGCAAGGCGCGACCCGATGCCAAGGCAGAACCCGATGGCAGCCAAGGCAGAGCAAGGCAGCCCAGCAACGCCAAGGCAAAAGCAAGGCGCGACAGCGAGCCGACGCCAAGGCAAGGCAGGCGCGACAGCGAGCCGACGCCAAGGCAGCCTAGCCAAGCCAAAGCAAGGCAGTCAAGTCCACGGTTAAGGCAAAGATTAAAAATTAACCACTTTGGCATCGACACAACGCTCTAGGTTAGGAAAATGTAACTAAGCCAAACGGTAGTTAGGGTTGCTAACTAATCGGTTGCCATGTAGGATTTCCAGCCGAGAAACATAATTCTAGGATTTTACCACAATTACCAAGTAACTATACTAAGGTCTTAATAGGCATACTCGTCTTTTAGAAAATGACCTTAATGCCCGGGCAAAGAATTCCAAGCTCCTAAGTCATAAACCTAATTATGACGGATTATTAATCGCAAAAAGGGATTTATAAAATAAATAAAGAATTTTGAAATATAATAACAAAATTTTATAAGTCGATAACGACCGATTTTTGGATGTTAAAATGAAATCCAAGTATTAAAATAAAATTCAAATTTTTAGCGAAACTTTTATTGACAAAAAATCAGGGTCGTTACAAGACAGATGTGTCAAAAGAGAAACCTCTAAAGTATTAATCTTCCTCTCCGTGCATGATCTCTAAGATCGATATCCCATCTTCGGCATGTAGTGCATGCGGATGGATTCCAGAGTCTCTACAAATTGTCAAAGTCCTGGAGGGGAGTCCCAACATGACCTTCTAGTGCAAAGTTGAGGGTACTGCCATGATGTCTGCCCTAAAAAGCCACGGCCTACCCAGCAGCAGATTGAAAGTAGCGGGGATGTCGACCACATGAAACTCCACATCCATCTCAAAGCCCTCAGTGTCGAGCTTGAGCATTAGAGTCCCCTCTACAACACGGTGTATGCTATCATATGCCTTGACCGCCAAGTTAGACGGCACAAGGTCCTTCTTAGTAAGACCGAGATGGTAAAACCCTCATAGGGCATACGTTGATTGCGGAGCCATTGTCAATAAGCACGGTCAGCACCCAATGTCCTCTACACTTAATGGTGATATGCAACGGGCGATTATGAGCAGTCCCTTCGACAGGTAGATCCCTTTCGGTGAAAGTAACGGAGTGTGCAGAGAGAAGAGGCAATATGATGGTGATCATAGCCTCGGAAGTGATGTCAGTTGGTGCCTTGAGACGAGCCAGAGCTGAAGACAACTTCTCACGATTCTCCTTTGAAGAAGATATCAGACCCCAAATAGAGACAACAACAGGGATCCGTTCGAGTTGCTTCTGGATGACATCCTCCTCCAGGATGCCACCTGGAACTATCGGAGCACTTCTTTGAGCAACAGGAGCGTTGGGCCTTCGAATAAGAGGATTAGACGAGCTTCTAGCCTAAAGATTGGGAGGCTGAAAGACTCGGCCACTCCTCGTGACATTGGCGATATCCCACCAAGAAGATGTATCATCAAAATCCCATAGGTCGGTAAACACATCTCCCAAGTTACGCTTTCCTTTGTTGACTGACGCAACCGTTGCTGACGAATCTTGCCCCAGAGCTGAATCCCATTCCAAGTCATCCATCACTAATCCCTTTCAAAAAGCAGGGTCATGAGTAGCAGCTTCCTCGAAAGGTGTCCCTAGGTTGGTGACGAATGGAACATCCTAAAAGCCTCCATCCACAAGGGAAGAATTGACAGTCCACACCTCATTGCCTACGGCCACATCGACGACAGTGTCTACATCCCATAAATTAGTGGGTGGTGGAGTCTTGCCAATGTCGATGATCTCGTCCACATCCCAAAGGTCGTCGGGTGGTACATTTAGGACCATGATAGCACAATCATCGCTAGGAGCAACATACGGACGTGATTCCTCCACGGAGACTATATTGAGGGTGGGATCGCACCCATGGTCACATTCATGAACAGCGTCTGAGATCGAATCTACTATAGGGAGAACAGCTCCAAGCTGGCGACGTCTATTGAGAATGATCTCTCCCTCAACGTAGTAGCTCAAATACTTCTCATCTATGTCATTATCGTTGTCATACTGACCCAAGTTGAAATTTAGACCCCATGCTAACTGCCTAACATCGGGCTGTGGGTCCCAAACGTACTCTTTGACTTCCTCCTCGGGAATGACCGGCTCAGGCTGGTGGTAAAGCATGAACAAAGATAGGCCATCCAAGGGATCTGCCTGTGCTGCGTTCCATTCGCCCTCCCAATGGTTCAGCCAAGCTTGATCGACATGAAGAGCCGCAGGGAAGCCCATGCTGTAACGCTCGTTCCAGTCTCTCTAGAGTTCTTTCCACTCATTAGCTTTGTCTCCCATGTTCCAACCAACTGCCAACATATTGAATTCACGATCGGATGGGATGGCTGTAACCGGCTTAGGGTGATTTTTTGGGATGATATGGTCGGTGGGGTTGAATATAGTGGAGCTTGGGTTGATTATAGCGGAGCTGTGGGTTATCTGGTTGATTTGTGTGTTAGAATTGTGTTTAGGCAAGGAATTGGAAATGACATTGGGTTTAGTAGAGGTGGGGTTGGAAGAGTACCATTGTCTACCAAATCTTGAATCGCATGACGAAGACGATAGCAAGAATCGGTGTGATGGCCACATCTGGTGGTAGGCACAGAAAACGTTAGGGATGTGGCTAGGAGGTAGATTTTGAGGAAGATAGGTTGGAGTCAAGGGCCTTAGATGGCCGGTGTCACGCCCTGGATTTTTAACATAAATATAAAAGATTTTCCATAAACAAATCCTCACGATATTTCATACGAAACCCAAAAGCTTGCCGTATTCTCATTCCCATGTTAATAAACCCAAGTTCATAAGGTTCCAAAATATTACAAGATCGGCTCAACGGCCCCAAATTGATATAAGTCTCAAATATCATTAAGAAGTTAAGGGTTACAATATTCCAAGTCAAAGAATTACAATTTTAGTTACAAATACATCTTTCAAAATAAATTCACAAAGATGAATAAGTAACTCATTTGGTTAGCTTTCAAAAGTAATGTCCACACTCCAAGCAATCCAGGCATGCAAGCTAAGATTCCGGGTTAGCACCTGAAAATATTATAAAGCTTGAGCTACACTAGCCCAGTAGAAAAGTCTACGCAAACTCTCTATGCAAATGAGCAAAACAAACGAACAAATGATGGGAAATCAAATGACAACGGAGAAAGCACAACTATCGTGATCAAGTGCCCCAATATCTCAAATCCTTCTTTATTTAAACTCATAAGTCATATTCGTCCAACTTGTGTCTCAACAAAACGTATCCTTCGTGTGTCTGAGCCCAAGCTCCTGCCGGGCCAATTATAGGATCCCGATATCCCCTTCCAAGCACCCACCTTGTAGGTTAGGCCTTGAGTGTTCAATATGAGCATTACCCCCTCCCGGGCCAGTTGTGGGATCCCGATACCCCCTGCCAGGCACCCACCCGTCGATGGGCCCTGAGTGTTCGCGCGTCGATCACAAGCTCAAATGTGTCGTGCTAAAAGGCTCATACTTTTCATTCCATAGTTTTCCCAATTTGAACAATCCATTATATATTTCTCATTGATCAAAATGACATGCATGATTGTCCATGCTTTTACCACATATAATAAAATAACCATGTAAACTCATGAAAGTGGCTTAAGGCTTTGGAAAAGTCAAAGTGCAATGACACAGGAAGATTTATCATTTTCTAGTGGTCTACCGGTAAGAATTGAGGGTCTACCGATAGCATGTGGAACAGTGGTACACATTTTTAGCTTGCAAGTTTTCTACCGGTAGATAAGAAATTGGTACCGGAAGAGTCTAAGAAAAATTCACAATCCTACCGGTAGAGAACAAATCCTACCGGTACAACTCAAAACAGTGGGTACAAATTATCAAGACGACAAAATTCTACCGGTAGAGAAAAAATGTCCTACCGGTAGGAATCCGAAAATTCTGATGATTTTTCACACCGCGATAGATTTTGATCCAATTGCAATAACAACTAATACGAGCTCAAAAGAAGCACAGATACACTCAAATAACATATAAAGAGAGGTAGAATTTCCTACCTCGAGTATCCAAGCTGAAAATAAAGAGATTGAGAAAACCCTAGTTTCCTGAATCCAAATTGAACAAAAATATGCCAAACTGAGCTCTATCCAACGCGATACGAACTTGAATACGCAAATAGAAGATGGAGTTGATATTGATTGTTGTGGATTTTGGGTTTAGAGATAAGTTTTTGGGTGAAGAAGTGAGAGAGCTGGAGAGACAGAGAGAGAGAGAGAGCTGGTGATGAAAAGTAAAACTGGGAAAAGAAAAAAGAAAAGTTCCCCTGCTATTCACGGCACACACATGCACAAATTACACCAACACCCCTATTCTTCAATACCCTTGCACATTTAACCCCCACCTTCGTCTTCATACCATTTTCACCCTTTTCTCTTCTCTTCTTTTTTTTTTTTTCAACTACAAATATTAAAATTAAATAAAGAAATTTACGGGTCTCTACATTCTACCCTCCTTAAAGAAATTTCGTCCTCGAAATTTAAATAACCATGCTCAACTAAGTCATGCATCACTTATATATGCAAAAACCACAATCACCAATATTATGCTACATGTTAAACGTTAAAACACTACAATCTCGAGTACTCACATTGGTATTTATGCCGGAAACAAGTGCGGATACTCCTCTCTAACCTCGTCTTCCCTTTTCCAAGTCGATTCCTCACTACCCTGACTTCTCCACAAGACTCGCACCAATGGTATCGTCTTACCCCTTAACACTTGATCGCATGAATCTAGAATACGGACCTGTTCTTCCCCTTAAGACGCATCGGCCTCTAACTCGAGTTCGGACCACTCTAACACATGTGAAGGATCCGGTTCATATTTCCGCAACATAGACACATGGAACACATCGTGTATGCCCGATAACCTCGGTGGCAAAACCAAACGATACACAACCTCCCCAATCTTCTCAATGAGGTCGAACGACCCGATATAATGTGGCGAAAGCTTCCCCTTTTTCCCAAAATGAGACAAACCCCGATGCGGCGATACCTTACGAAAAACGTGATCCCTTTCTTCAAATGATAACGGTCGGCATAATTCTTTTGCCTACTTTGCGCGGTCAACAATCTTTGGCGAATCACCTTGACTTGTTCAGTTGTTCTTTCTTGAGCTTCCAAAAGGCGTTGGCGAATTGTTCTCATGCTCTTGGAGGTCTCCTTGATCATATCCGGCCCTACTAACAGCCTCGCCTAATTCGGTCCAACATACGGGTGATCTACACGGCCTTCCACACAAAGCCTCACTTCCCAAATCTAAAGGCTTACTCCAAGTCTTAAAGGAAACCATTCCTAGCTACCTTTCCACCTCCCTTTCATGAGTCAATAATTCAACGGTGTAACCTTTTAAATGTTCTACTCTGTCGCTACCCCACGTTTGCTCTCTATTATAATAACCAACACTCCAACTCGATCTTACGACCAAAATCGACTTAACATTTCCCTTTTCAAACGCCATAAGCCAATCTCTCACATTGAGAACCACCTACCGAATGTTATTCTCATATCTTTCTACCAATTTCAACAGTTGTTTGTTCTTACATATATTTACCCAACACCACTTATCTAACAGGATCAAAACCATTCAAGCACTCCTACTAACAACAAAACGACTTTCCCAAAGATTTTGACACCTTAAGCAAACCATTTGATACCAATTACTTTGATACTCACGTCCCATGATCTCAAGTTATTCCCCGTTGTTCTATGTCACCATTTATCATTTACCCCACTTTCGATCATTCAAACGCCAAAACTCTTCTTTCCTAGGCCACGGCCTCGACATTCCCTTTCTATGCCTTTGATACTCATATTCCAATGTACCACATCCATATAATTTCTCTTATTGCCTTTTACTTTTAGCTAGGGAATAAACCAAATCTCCTTGAAACATCATAATCTCTCCACCAAGCGACATACCATATCGATTTCTTAAGACCTGTTTACTAAGCACAAGACTAAAGGACAATACGCACACTCCATCATTACTTCCGTCATTTCAATGGACATTCCCAACTAGTGTCACCAAAAGTTATCACACTATATTGACTCCTATTTGAACTCCTCAAAACAGAATACTCCCCAAGTTAACCACTTGACTAGCCACATGTATAGCCACTCCAATAATGAATTCCTGCTACAATAGCCACTTGAATTTAAACCAATTGAGTTCTCAAACCTCTAATTATAATTGTGACCTCCTATAAGCCTTTCTAGATTACTCGTTTAACAATCCACTTCAATTCACAAATTCAAAAGAAACGACTCATTCCTCCTAGATTCAATCCACATAATGTGACATTAGAATTCTCATATGTTTTCATGTAAATTTTACAATCTGTCTAGCCATCAAACCTTGCCTTCCAAAACAAAATAATCGGTTCCTTACCTAAGTTTGGTCAAATACTACTGAGAATAAAACCAGTATCCACTACTACAATAATAGATAAATACCACACTAAGGAGATTCACAAAAATCACAGTTTTCAGTGAAAGCGTGATAAAAAATTATAGATTAACTTTTCAATCTCAGTTTAAATCAAAAGCTGAGATAAAAAGTGGTGCTTAGCCACAGAAAATAGCAAGATAATAGATCTCACTCTTGCGATGAGATAAAAGATAAAAGATCACACCCTTACAGTGTGATAGAAGACTTTAAGACCTCGCTCGTGCGGTGAGATAGAAAAAAAAGATCTCACCCCTGTGGCGTGATAAAAAACTTTGGCACGAAAAAAAGCGAGATAAAAGATCACGCTTTTGTGGCGAGATAAAAGACTGTGATCAAATCGGGAACTTGTGAATTTTTTGTGCGAGCGCTGCTTCTCGCATTTAGGCGCGAATTAAAAAGTTACGTGCTTAAAACGACGTCGTTTCACGTCAGCCCAAAATTAAAAAGTTACGTGCTCAAAACGACGTCGTTTCACGTCAGCCCAAAATAAGCCCTAGTTCCACTATCTATCCACCCACCCGATCAATCTCAGTACTCATCCTCACCCGCCTCTCCGGTACACGTTTCATCTCCATCCAGATCCTCACTCTCCGCCGCCCCTTCGCCCCCATCCTCATACGCTGCCACCGCCTTATCTCTCTCCACCACCACCGTGAAGGAAGAAATGGCGCGATCCCTTGCGCGAGTTTGTTATCAGAGAGAGAGAGACCTTCAAATGGAGAAGTCGATCAATCGAAATGGAAAATTCCTAAACCCAATAGGTATTGTTCTTCTCTCTCTCTAAAGACTTCGCAAATCAACAGGTATTTATGCAGTTTAAGTGTTTGCAAGCATTTTGGTTTAGGTTTTTAGTTATTGCTCTTGAAATTTTGTCATGATCAGAGAATTTCCAAGAGAATTTGTTTTCCGTTAATTCCCATGACAGAAGGGAAGTTGGTTAGTTAGTTAGGACCAGCTGAGCTGGCGCGTGCTCCTTGTAATTCCGTTACTGCGTAACTGATTTTCCTATTGCTTTGTACCTAGGCTATAAGTAGTGGTAACGTGGGAAATAAGGGAGGTAATTTTCTTCTGTAAAATCATTGGGTTGGAATAAGAATCTGTCTTTCTTTTTCCATTACTTTCCAGCTTTCTTCTTCTTAGTCATTACATTGGTATCAAGAGCCAGGCTTTTCTTTGCCTGTGGAGAGCCATTGCAATGGCCGATGGAACTAGGGGCCAAGAATTCAAGAGATTGGATGACTCTATTCGTCTGCTTAAGGAGGGTTACGAAGGTTACAGTACCGAGATGGAAGAAATCAAGAATTCGTTGAAGAATCACGGCAAGGAAATGGGGGAACTCAAGCATTCTTTGAAAGATTTGGGGGATATTAAGGAATTGCTGACTGCTGTTACTCTGAAGTAGGATCAGATTGCTGCTCATGTCTATGGGAAGAAACAGCCTCAAGAAGCATCGAAAGAACGAGACAATCAGATGGAGGTTATTGGGACTTCCCACCATGGATTCAATCAGCAACAATCTCAATCTTCTCCTAGTTTTGGAACCAGGTATGCCAAGATTGATTTTCCCAAGTTTTTTGGTGAAGATCCCAGTGGGTGGGTCTATAAATGCGAGAGGTTTTTTGAGTATAATTCCATTGATAACAACAATAAAGTGAGGTTAGCCATCTTGCATTTGGAGGATAAAGCTATACAATGGTATCAGTGGTTCGAGAAAACCCACTGTGTAGTCAACTAGAATATGTTTAAACAAGGGCTTATTACTCGATTTGGGCCAGATTTGTATGAGGATGCTGTTGGAGAATTAACAAAGCTTAGACAAATTGCTTCTGTCAAGGAGTATCAGGAACAATTCGAAATCTTGGCCAACAAAACCCTAAATTTGCCTGAAACCTTCTTTACTAGTTGTTTTATCAGTGGGCTTAAGGAAGAAATTAGGGCTAATGTCTTGATGTTCAGACCAACGACCATATCCCAAGCCATTAGTCTGGCCAAACTTCAAGAGTATAGCATTGAGGCCTTAACTAGGAAAACCAGACAAGGGATCAAGATAGGGGAATCCAGTTTTCCTAACCAGTTCAAGCCTAGTAATTACCCAAACTCTGTGAGGAAGGAGCTTCCAAAGGAATTAGAGGAGAAAAAGGCCAAGGGATTGTGTTTCAAGTGTAATGAAATATACTCTAGGGGACACCAGTGCAAGAGAAAACAGTTGTATGCCTTGGACGGGGAGCAGGAGGACCAAGAACTGGAACAATTGCAAGATGGGGAAGAAGAGGAACTTCAAGAACAGAATGAGGAATTGCAGATTTCAATTAATGCCCTCACTGGCTCAACTTCCTACAGAACAATGAGGATTCAGGGCAATGTTAAGAAAAAATTGATTATAATTCTGATCGATTCCGGAAGTACCCACAATTTCCTTAACCTGGAAGTGATCAAGAGGGCAGGTGTGCAAACCACAGAAACAGATCCACTACCTGTATCTGTGGCAGATGGGACTAGAATGGTTAGCACAACACTTTGTAAAGGCTTCAAGTGGGAAATGCAAGGCACAGTTTTCCAAGCTGATATGAGGGTCCTACAACTCAAGGGTTGTGATATGGTATTGGGCATACAGTGGTTGGCAACTTTAGGACCAGTTAAATGGGACTTTAAGAACTTGTGTATGGAATTTACCCTCAATGGAAGGAGGCATGTTCTGAGAGGGGGAAAAAGGGAAGTATCGCAAGTGATTGGCCCAGAAAAAATGCAGAAGCTACTTCTGAAACAACCACAAGGACTGGTAGCACAAGTCTTTGCTTTGCAAGTTGAAGAGCAGTCTGAACCTACAAGTCTTGAAGTACAGCAGTTGTTGGCCAAGTATGATGGAGTATTTCAAGAACCCAAGGAGTTACCTCCTTCACGAGCACATGACCATCACATTCCATTAAAACCAGGAGTTGAGCCACCCAATTCAAGACCATATAGGTACCCCTATTTTCAGAAAACTGAAATAGAGAAACAAGTAAGGGAAATGATGACATCAGAGGTCATACAAGCTAGTGTAAGCCCTTATTCCTCACCTGTCTTATTAGTTAAGAAGAAAGATGGAACATGGCGTATGTGTGTAGACTACAGGGCTTTGAACACTATCACTGTTAAGGACAAATTTCCTATTCCTGCCATAGATGAATTGTTGGATGAGCTCTGTGGAGCTAAGTACTTCTCTAAATTGGACCTAAGGGCTGGATACCATCAAATTAGAGTATTTCCACCTGACATTCCAAAAACAGCTTTTAGAACTCACGAGGGACATTATGAATTTCTGGTAATGCCCTTTGGATTGACTAATGCTCCTTCTTCTTTCCAAAGTCTCATGAATGAGGTCTTTAAAGCATACCTCAGAGATTTCATTTTGGTTTTCTTTGATGATATACTGGTATATAGTAGAACATTTGGGGACCATTTGAAGCATTTGGACCAGACACTAAGGCTACTGCAGAAACATCAGCTTTATGCTAAAGGGTCAAAGTGTGTATTTGCCAAGCAAGAGGTAGAATACTTGGGGCATTTAGTCTCTGACAAAGGTGTGTCTGCAGAAACTACTAAAATCTCAGCTATGCTTAGCTGGCCAATTCCTCAAACAATCAAAGAACTGATGGGTTTTTTGGGGTTGACAGGCTATTATAGAAGATTTGTCAAGAATTATGGTAAAATTTCAGCCCCTCTGAACCAGTTGCTTAAAAAAGACTCATTCCAATGGTCTGCTACAGCTACTGCAGCTTTCAATGAACTCAGAACTGCCATGACCACATTACCAGTATTAGCACTACCTGACTACACTAAACTATTTGTGGTCAAAACTGATGCATCGGGTAAAGGTTTGGGAGCTGTGCTCATGCAAGAAGGACACCCAATTGCTTATTGGAGCAAGAGCTTATCAGAAAAGAACCAAGCACTTTCTACTTATGAGAAGGAATTAATGGCAGTTGTATTAGCAGTACTTAAATGGAGGCACTACTTATTGGGCAGGCATTTTCTCATCAAAACTGATCATCAGAGCCTCAAATTCTTGCTAGAACAAAGGGTTGCTACTCCTTTTCAGCAAAAGTGGATTACTAAACTCATTGGGTATGATTATGACATTGTCTATAGGAGTGGACAAGAGAATAAGGCTGCTGACGCTTTATCTAGAAGAGAAAATTCCATTCAGGAAACTGCCACTTTGAATGCCATATCTTCAGTTGCTACCAATTGGATGCCTCTTATACAACACAGTTGGCAACAAGATGGTCACTTACAACAGTTAATGGCAGACTTGGCACATGATGGAGTCACTCACCCTGGATTTTTGTTAGAACAAGGGATGCTTACCTACAAAGGCAGTCTAGTGGTTGGAGATTCAGCTGAGTTAAGGGAGAAGATCATAGCAGAATACCATAATACATCAGTAGGAGGACATTCTGGAATTGACAAAACCACAAGGAGGATTAAGAAAACCTTTTACTGGAAAGGTCTCAAGAAGGATGTGCAGAAGTATATCTCAGAATGTGATGTTTGTCAGAGATTTAAAGGAGAAAACGTGCATGTTCCAGGGCTGCTGCAATCCCTACCTATTCCAGAGAAAGTATGGACAGATATCTCAATGGATTTTATTGAAGGCCTTCCTAAATCCCAAGGTAAAACTACTATATTTGTTGTCGTGGATAGGTTGACCAAATATGCCCACTTCTTGGCCCTTTCTCATCCTTATACTGCTAAAGATGTGGCTCAATTATTCTTGGATAATATCTATAAGTTGCATGGGTTACCTGCTACCATTGTGTCAGATAGGGATGCAGTTTTTACTAGTACTTTCTGGCAAGAGCTCTTTAAGTTGCAAGGGTGTCAACTCAATCTTAGTACAGCTTACCATCCTCAAACAGATGGCCAGACTGAAATTGTCAATAAATGTTTGGAAAACTATTTGAGATGCATGTGTGGGGACTGTCCAAAACATTGGGCAAAATGGTTGTCATTGGCAGAGTGGTGGTACAACACCTCTTACCATTCCTCCATCAAGACCACTCCTTTTTATGCTGTATATGGGCAGGAGCCACCAGATCACAACTTTATGAATATTAAGACTTCATCTGTGGCAGCAGTAGAGAATTGGGCTAGGGAAAGGGCTACCATTCTGAGGATGCTTAGGGAGAATCTGCATTCAGCTCAACAAAGGATGAAACACTATGCTGACAAACTGAGAACTGAAAGGGAATTCGCTGTAGGTGATTGGGTGTTTTTGAGACTACAACCATATAGGCAAACATCTCTAGCTCTGCAGAGGAACATGAAGTTGGCACCACGGTTCTATGGACCCTTTCAGGTCATTTCCAAGATTGGCAAGGTAGCTTATAGGCTGTTGTTGCCAGATACAACCCAGATTCACCCTGTGTTTCATGTATCGTTACTGAAAAAGAAGTTGGGGACAGGTGTGGTGGCCACTCCAACTCTTCCACCAGTTAATGAGGAGGGTAACTTGCAAATAGAGCCAGTGGCTGTGTTGGAAAGGAAAATGGTGAAGCGTAACAACCGTGCCGTAGTTCAGTGGTTGGTGCAATGGTCCAGATCTTTTCCAGAAGATGCCACTTGGATCGACTATGAAGAGCTTGTCTCAAAGTTCCCGAACTTCCAGCCTTGAGGTCAAGTCTGCTTTTAAGGGGAAGGGAATGTCATGATCAGAGAATTTCCAAGAGAATTTGTTTTCCGTTAATTCCCATGACAGAAGGGAAGTTGGTTAGTTAGTTAGGACCAGCTGAGCTGGCGCGTGCTCCTTGTAATTCCGTTACTGCGTAACTGATTTTCCTATTGCTTTGTACCTAGGCTATAAGTAGTGGTAACGTGGGAAATAAGGGAGGTAATTTTCTTCTGTAAAATCATTGGGTTGGAATAAGAATCTGTCTTTCTTTTTCCATTACTTTCCAGCTTTCTTCTTCTTAGTCAACAGGTATTTATGCAGTTTAAGTGTTTGCAAGCATTTTGGTTTTGGTTTTTAGTTATTGCTCTTGAAATTTTTTGTTCCGCTTGAAGTTTTGGCTTCCCCAGTTCTCATGGATTTATGGTGTACTTAAGATCTAAAATACATAGAGTTTGGACCCAGAACGCCATGGCCAAGGAAAATACGTAATAAGGGCAGGTTGGAAGCTACATTTATACATATCACAATTACCATGTAAGTTGAGCGATGCCTTCATATCCTTCTGTAGTTGTATCAACACTAAATTGCCCTTGTTCGTTGCGTCACTATCCCTTCTTTCTTGTAGGCAGGGATGCCTCTATCTGTTTACATTTGTCTCCTTTGCTACATACCTCCTTAAAAGAAGGGGTTTCGCCATCGTTGAGGAGTAAATTTGATAGTTCGGATGAATTTTTTGAGGCTTCAACGAGGATGAATGGTAACGGTGGACTACTACTGCTTTTTCCTCCATTTTTATTCTCTACTGATTTATTGTTTACTTATCAAGGCCTTACTTCTTCTATGCGTTGCTAAATAAAACTGATTCTCTTGGTGGACATTGGTTGCAAGCTTTATTTTTGTTTGATAGAATGAGTGCTAAAATATGTGGGCCTTCTATGTTGGTCATGAATCATGATGGATTACCTTCTGTAGTGAACACATAGGTTTTTAGTATTGAGACCAGTATCAAGTTTACCAAAGATGTTATAAAGACTAAATAAGTACTTGCGTCATTTAACGATATGGTGTATTGGTGGATGGTTAGGTGATCGTGCAAAAGTCATTGGCATGGTTCAAAGGAAGCCTGGTCGTGGAGATGCAACTCTATCAGTGAGCTGCTCTGATAAGATTGCCCGTTGGAATGTTGTTGGAGTACAAGGTTCATTACTTGTTTGGCTTGCACCAAAATAATCACACCTATTTGTCACACTGTTGACACAAAAATAACACTCTTCCATTGTTTCACTCACAGTTTCTGTATATTTTTATTTTTTTGCATCTCAGTACTATTAAGATGCTGTTCCTTTTAATATGCTGTGTTTTAGTATCGTGGCATCTGCAGGGCAATGAATTCTATGTTTGGAAACTTAGATTGTCTTGCAACTTCATTTGGTTCTTTCTTCCTTTCCTGCAGGAGCTTTGCTGTCTTACTTCCTGCAACCAGTTTACCTTTCTTCCGTTACTGTTGGGCAAATCCATTATACATCTGAACCTATTCCAATAGTAGACTACTTGGGTAGAGCTCTATACGAGCGGGTCCAACCTCTGTCAACGCAACTAAGGAGTTCTTTTCAAGTGAACAAGGTGGTATGCACATGATAATAATTCTCTTTTTTGGTGGGACGTGAATGGAGTATGATAAATGACTAAATGTGATTATTCCAATTGGCAGCCCCTATTTTACGAGGCTCCAATACCGCCAAAGGAGTTTCAGCATTCTGAGACTGCTGTGACCAGTTTAACATGTGGGTAAGCTTTCTTCATTCGATCAAATCGTTTTTTTTTTTTTTTTTTGCACCATATCTTCTTGGCACAATGCTTTACGCTTTTATTCACAGATATTCTCTGTGCTGGAACAAGTCTGGCTTGCTTGAAGTCATTCTTGGAACTACTGGCAGAAAGCAGGGCACCTCTGCAAAAGGGGCAATGTATCCTTCTACGGAATCATCTTTATGCAAGTAAGCCAGCGAGCATTCTTTGAAGAACTTACTTGTTAACAGCATAACCATTTATAGAACCGTCATTCTCAAATCACAGGAAGCGATTGTTGGAGTTATTTCGGTCACTGAAGCATGAATTTTCAGGGGAGTGCCCAATGCATGTGGTTTCTTATAAAGCAATTAAGGTAATCGCATCCGGGATAGCTAATTGTTTTTAACTTTATTACCATAGTGTACATCCTTGTGCATGTTGCCTATTGTCAAGGTAAAATGAAGTATGTAGTTGGTGATATTAAAGGCTGCATACGGATAAGATGTAGCTGATTAGGAACTGTTAGAGCAAACATAACTTTTTGTGGGGTTGGGTTAGTTACAGTTTGGGACTTCACTCCTAGGGGAATATTACCTTTAATAAGTCCTTTTTGTTCTGGTGGTTTTTATCAGGGATTTCGACGCCAATCTGTTCTGATGTTGATGATAATAGGGTGGTTTTTGCCATGCTGCCTTTTTCATTTGTGCATGTACGGGTGTTAATTTAGTGGTTTAGCAGTTCCAATCTTAAACCGAAACTGGCAGGGTGACCCAAACTGCAATGTATGGTTTATTGAAATTGGCCCATTTTCAAGAAAATACAAAACTAGTTTTTGGCATCATCGGTGTCCTTGAGTCCATTATTGAGTGAAGATGGCCTGAAAATGCCACCTTGTATGAACTATGGTAGTTTCCGTTCTTAAAGTCTGTGATATGATCAGTCAAATTGAGTTTTTAAAAGATTGGAACATGTCCTATGCGATTCCGTATTGGGACCACGTCTGAATAGATTGAACGGCTTTGTTGGTGATAATGCTAAATAAGTGTTACTTTTGCAGGAAAGTGCTAGAGAGTACTGCTCAACTTCAAAAAAATTCAAAGAAAGCCCGCCTTTTGACACTTGGCTTGTGAAACCCTCAAACATGGAGGCCTTCTCGTGAGGTGAGTCGTTATGCTTTCGTTACAAGGAGCAGAAGAAATTAGTAAAGGTAACGTTGACATGTTGAAAAGTTGAATGTTGAAATGCATTTGGCAATTTTTTTGGTTTCCAGAAATTTTTAACCGTTTTGAAAATTTTAAGAAACAAAAGACGCTGTTATTTCGCTGATTTCAGAAACAAGTACTTATTTCCTCCTCCCCGCCACGAGTTAGTTCGAATTGCTTAATTTGCTTCCATCCCCATGTGTCTGTTTACACGAGGTTCTACCTATTCTGTGATTCAACTTTCACGTTTCCTTTTCTGATTTGCAGCAAACCTTCCCTGTGATGGGTTCCATGCTTGGATTAGTACGAACTGCAGTTAAAGTCACTTTGAAGCCAAGTGATTTGCTACCCCATTTTGATCAAAGGAGACTTGTGCCTTGAGGTCCCACATGGATTTTCCCCAGTGCTTGCCAATTAATGCTCACTTATTATATCAAAAGGTAAATATTAAGCGTTCTCGTTCATACCCAATTTTGAAAAGATCATGCTGAGTTGTATAATTTGTTCGTAAATGGATTGTCCTTTAATTAGCTGATAATTGGTTTTTGAAGGTAGTATTGGAGTAAATCCCCAACATAATGTAAGTAGAGATTATCCTATTTTCTTGTTTGACATTTGGTAACGGTGGACTACTACTGCGTTCTTAATGTTGGATCCTGCTTTGCAATTGTATTTTCCACTGAACTGAGAGTTTTATTTGATAGGTTATTGAATTTTGTCACCTTCCTTTCTGTGTTATCAGAGTAATTTAGTATAGAAGTGGTGATTACTTTTCTAGAGTAATGAACTGCCAACAGATTTTGTGATTTGATTTTTGGGGGGGCTGGTAATGCTTATTGCCTTCCCCTTGAAATATCTATCATAATCTAAATTGAAGAGTAATACTAGCTGAATATACAGATGGACACTTTGATGCTGAACACTTATTTCCCATCTGCTTGTTTGTTCGTCTGCTTTATTGTGTACAGATGGAAAAAACCCCCTTTTGCAATAGTAATGTTTGGAAAGTTGGTTGTTGCTTGATTTGTGCGGTCATATAAAGATGTGCTTTAGAGAATGACGAGTGCTTGAAATTGGCTTCAGAGAGAATGACGAAGTGCTTGAAATTGGCTTCACATAATGAAGAATTCGTTGTAGCTTAGGACATAACTCCATACTTGTGGTTCAATTAGTTTTCTTTGTCCTTTTTATTGTTGACGCTTTTTTTCTACATTTTTTATGCATTTTCAGAAATTTGATTGATGTTAGATTAATTCAAAGTAGGCTTTCCGACACGATGTTTGTATCTATGACATGTTTTGTGCAAGATGCAATATTAGTTATGCATATTTTGTATTGCTGTCTTTTGTTTTAGAGAAGATAGCTACGGGTTGAATATATATTTTATGTGTATTTATTATTGGTTAGAGATTCGGGCATTTTTTAAATGCACAAAAAAAAAAAGATGCATCTTTCAATCACATTTCTAGACTGTGATGATAAGAACATTTAATCACAGTTTTAGACAAAAACCGTGATCTAAAAACAAAAAAAGATCACACCTTACTATTTTTCATCTCAGTTTTTAGACTTGAAAGATCACAGTATTTGGTGGTGATCGTTAACTACATATAATCACGGTTTTTCAGAAAGAGTGATCAAAACCCGGCTCAAGAACACGGAAATGACTTTCTATCACGGTTTTTCCTGGAAACGATCACGCTTTTTGGGCGTGATTGTTTCTACCTTTCAATCACGGTTTATAACCGTGATAAAAGAGAGTGACTTACAATCACACCCCAATCTATCACGGTAGGAGGAGTGTGATAGAAGACTAACTATCACTGCCAATAGCTGTGATTGTTATGCTTTATTGTAGTAGTGATCTCATGACTATACGTGCCACCAAACGATCTTCAACATTATGGCCCTTTTCCACTTAGCAAGAGAACGAGTAAACCTTAATATTCGCGCATCTATAATACCTATAACCACTTATAATTGCTCACTATATAACCCAACAATCTTTCCTCAACGTGATTTTAACTCTATCCTCACTTCGTATCGAATAAAAATGGAATTTTAACCTAACGAGACTTACGATTCTCCTTCAATCCTTAACCAAAGCCTAAACATCCAATTCCTAGCAACAAGATTCACTTCCTCTTTTCTAACCCCATGGCAATTGAATTTCCCGAACATACGTATGAATGCTCCTTTATGAGTCCCAACTACTCACTCACAATACCAACCTTCGGTGTATCCATAAGACTTAGGTCAAGCGACATCTGGTTCCGCCCAAGAGTCACCACTCGACCCAATGAAACAAGACTTACTCCAATCATTAGCTAAGTTTTGAATTTACTTAGTCACGGAGAGGTTACAAATTAATTCTAGTCCAAATCACGTAGGCTAAGCTATTCCAACATCCATGATTTATTCATCACTAACTTGTTGCCTGTAAACCCAATTTTTAATCACCTAACCCCTCCATCCTTACATTGCTTATACTCTTCACTGGTTCTACGGTTCAACTTATTCTTGTCCAAAGACCCATTAAGCCAAAAGCAAACATTAGTAACCAAGTCTTTATATCTACCTAGGGTAGTAGGTAGTCCACACCCCACAGTGGTGGTAAACCCAGTTTCCAGACATAGTGTCATCAAACCCGATTACTTTAATCATATCTTAAAACAAGTGATAAATGGCTAGTTAAAGGCTGAACAAAACACTTCTCCGCTGAACCCTCCAGAAAGCACTCTGAGAAGCTAGGTACATTTATCCGCAACTTTTACTAGTTAATTAAGTTCTATCACTAACCTCAGTGTTATGACCGAACCAACTAGCTCCTAGTCTTACTCTTAAAGTAACACGTAAAGCACATTACGAACCCACACTTCACAAACTCACCTTGCTCCCTGATGGTAACTCCAAGCAATAATTCAAATCTAATGTCATAGCATCTCATCTTAGAAATTCCCTGGCAACCTCACAATTTGTCTCCTCAAACCTTCCTTCATAACTAGAGTTTCACTACATAACCATAAACATTTCAGAAAGTCCAAAACTTCAAATGAACCTTTTCTTTTTGTACTTCACAACCATCCCCTCCGGACAATAACTACTCCTAATTCTTACCCTCACAAGTTATTCCACAAGATAAGTTTTCTTCCCCAACATCCGAGGATTTTACAATAGTATTATGCCGGTGTCTGAAGCGTTCCGACCACTTATGCGCGCTCCTTAATCATACTTTCTTATAATCCGATAAATCATAACAACATCCTTCGTGTACTCTGACCTTCTTAATTTCTCATATACATCACTTCGGTTCACCCTAAGGCACCCCATTTACTGATGCACCCACAAGCGTTCTAAATACCTTCATTCTCACCGGACACACCTCTTTGCCATCAAACATCCCCTTTGCCAACAATAGATCGTAACTAACCACTTATGTGCCTACAGGACACTTTTACCCTCTTCAACAATTATATCTCCTGCCGAACAACATACCCAAAACTGAACCTCTTGTCTCTCTCTTATTTAGATTACTGGTATAGCTCGATTCCTTTTTTCTTTTGACACCACCATCCATCAATTTAGCTCGACACGAAAACTATTTCCCATATTACAGCACCCGTATCTATATACATATATCCCTCGTCTATCTTTCATTGCTCTCCATGCACATAGCACCAAAGGTGAAAGATCATAAAGTTCTCTATATCTGATCGATATGTCAAAAACATTGTCCTTTTATCATGGGAATATGGCAAAATGACTATCCTTTAATATCAAGTATAGAAGAAGTTTTTGTAATAAAAGAATTTTGTGTTGCAATGGCAGCCGTAGTGAGAACTAAACAAGGCATTCCATTTTGAAGTCGCGTCGGCCGCACGCACTTCAAATCAAATAGTCAAGCTTAGTAACCCAATAAGGCCCCAACGCACAAAAATAGTTTAAACGCTTTACATAGCCATAGATTACTAAAATGGACCATTCAGGCTCCTCAAACATAAAATATAATTTATAGATGCTAGGCTATAAAATGATAGAACTCTAATGCATTGACTCACACCCTTCTCTAAGGACCCTTCTAACAAATATCAACTTCACCTCAAGCAGGCAATACCCAGTCACCTGGGACCCCAAACTTCAACAATTTCCAAGTGACACTCCCACCACCTCCAAACGTCAACATCTTACCTCGATTTTTCAAAAATTTCAAAGAAACACACTGGCTCCAATCAAATTTCACCATGCTATAACATCACATATAGAACACAACAAACATAAGTTTACAATGCAATTCTACTCAAATTCATCCTATGTCGATACAAGCATCATGCCACGTAGGTGGATGGATGTCACATGCACACAAGCACCCACATGTAATGCCCCTTCCTTTTGAAACATTTGATGCAATGGTTTTAAAACCTGAGGTAAGCTTCCCCACGGTTCCTAGGTATTCTAACCTACAGCTCTGATACCAAGTTGTCACGTCCTGGATTTTTAACATAAATGTAAAGATTTTCCATAAACAAATCCTCGCGATATTCCATACGAAACCCAAAAGATTGCCGTATTCTCATTCCCATGTTAATAAACCCAAGTTCACAAGGTCCCAAAATATTACAAGATCGGCTCAACGGCCCCATATCGATATAAGTCTCAACTATCATTAAGAAGTTAAGGGTTACAATATTCCAAGTCAAAGAATTACAATTTTAGTTACAAATACATCTTTCAAAATAAATTTACAAAGATGAATAAGTAACTCATTTGGTTAGCTTTCAAAAGTAATGTCCACACTCCAAGCACTCCAGGCATGCAAGCTAAGATTTCGGGTTAGCACCTGAAAATATTATAAAGCTTGAGCTACACTAGCCCAGTAGAAAAGTCTACGCAAACTCTATATGCAAATGAGCAGAACAAACAAACAAATGATGGGAAATCAAATGACAACGGGGAAAGCACAACTATCGTGATCAAGTGCCCCAATATCTCAAATCCTTCTTTATTTAAACTCATAAGTCATATTCGTCCAACTTGTGTCTCAACATAACGTATCCTTTGTGTGTCTGAGCCGAAGCTTCTGCCGGGCCAATTATGGGATCCCGATATCCTTGCCAAGCACCCACTGTAGGGAGGTAATCCCGAACAGGTGTAAAAGAGGCCTGAACACGTGGTACGTAAGACCCAGGTTAAACATAATCGGAGCATCCGCCGTGCAGCACGGTGAACGGCAAAGAGGACCGGGGACACGAGAGGTCCCAGGTCTGAGATACCCGAGCAGGGGTATGGTCCAAAGAGCAAGGGATGTTGTTGGACCAGTCACATGGTAAATGGATCGGTGATATGAGAAATCATTGGTCCAGGTAGTCTGTTCGGCAACGAGAGGGCCGAACAGGAGCAGCGTTTTGGAGGAGATGCTCCAGAAGAGTCCAGGAATGGCAAGTACCCAATAAGAAAGTGAGATCTGGAAAAGATACCCAACGGGAATGGGGTGAACGGCCAATTAAGGAAAGAGTTCCTAAACGGTCTAAAAGGAAATATGCAGTTATGGGAACGGGAATCCCTGATGTTCCGGGTTCCATTTACGAGAAAGGAAACTTAGGGCAGCGAGATGGCTTGGACAGCAAGCGTACAAGGACCTATAAATATGAAGTAAACCTAGAGGTAAAGATACGCAATTCTTGGCTATTGGCTGATTACCTACTGAGAATAGGGTTTTCACTAGTACGAGATACTAACTTTGGCATCGGAGGGCCTTTGCCACAAGAAGGCAAAGTGCTCACCTTTGTTTGTTTTACAGGTTCAACTCCGGCGGTGTGCCTAGGGTTACGGCGTGGAAAAGAAAGTAGCCGTTGGATCTTGGTGCTGTTCAAAGGCCTTTTCGTTTTCCTGCACCTACAATTGGCGCCGTCTGTGGGAAATGAAAGAGATCCCTTTGAAAAAGCGACCATGGCGGAAGAAGATCCAAAGACTCCACTCGACCCAAACAATCAGCTGGGTGGGGGAGGTGACAAGTCCCCACCAGACCCTCCGAGGAAACCCGACGGCGGGCGGGCGGGGAAGACCACGAGCAAGGACCGCCCCCTCGTAGTCCATGGTGACTCCAGAAACAAGGACGGACGGACGGCCACAGGATCCACGAGAAGGAGTAAGTCATGCCGTGAGAGGAAATCAGCTGCACGTTCGAAAAGCGTGCACAGCAGGGAAGATATCCTGGACCAAAAGAGACAGAAAATAGAAGAATATGCTCGTCTGATTAAGAGGCGAGAATATGTGATTCAACAACTGCAGCGGATACGAGAACATCCGGAGGATTCTGGACTTTCACGAAGAAAGTCCAGGAAGGAAAGGCTGGATATGGTGGAATACAAAAGAGCTTCTTCACGAAAAAGAAGGAGTAGGAGTCTCACTCCAAAGCGGTTGAGGGCTTTTTGTAACGACCCTGATTTTTGGGTCAATAAAAATTTCGTTAAAAATTTGAATTTGATTTTAATACTTGGATTTCAATTTTTAACATCCAAAAATCAGTCGTTATTGACTTATGAAAATTTTGGATAAATATTTAAATTTTATTTTAATTACTTGGATTGCTTTAAAATTTTCTTTTAAATTCTAATAATCCGTTATAATTAGATTCATTAAGGTCAAAACCTATTCTTCTTCACAACGGTCAGCAAGACCATTTTCGTTAGACAAGAACATTGGCATATTGTTTTCCCTAATCACTAAGGTTAATCCCCTAATTACTCGACTTGTTTAATTATCCTACTTAGCAAGTCCCAGTTGATCCTAATTAGGTCATTTGGAAACCCTAACTAAAACCTTGACCAAAGTCAACCTTGGATCTTTATCCATTGGAAGATAAATGCTAGGGTAGTCTTTACCCATTGGTTATTACATGCTAGGAAGATCTTTGACCATTGGATAATAGTTGTTAGGTAGAAGACAAGATTTGACCAGTAGTTGGAATAGTCTAGTCAAAAGCAAATAGTGTACTTCATGATGACTAGTCTTTAACCACTGGTTATTACATGCTAGAAAGATCTTTGGACCATTGGACAATAGTTGTTAGGGAGAAGACCAAGTTTGACTAGTAGTTGGAATAGTCTAGTCAAAAGCAAATAGTGTACTCCATGATGACTTTCCTTGGACCATTGGTTAATAACCGCTAGGGAAAACTTTACCCATTGGATAATAGATGTTAGGATTTGCCAAATAGGATGACAAGACAAGTCATGTGCTTCCTCATCATTACTTCTTTCGCCCATTGGTTAATAACCGCTAGGGAAATGTTAGACCCTTGGACAATAACCATTAGGGAAATTATTATCCCTTGGATAATAGCATTGTCCAATATTCCCATGGGATTCTTGGTGAAAGTTATGATAGTACCTTCTCCTACAAAAAGAATAATCATTAACCATGTGTGCATTTAAGTAGCCTTGTCCTTATCCTCCTTGTTCTTCCACAAATGTACACATATATATATATATACATATAAGTACTTCGACCAAGATAGAGAATCGGCTAGAGAGAGAGAAGAGGGGGGCCGAATGTGAGGAGAGAGAGAGTAAGGTGTGTGTATGTACCTTTGGCCACTTGTCCAAGCCACCTAATAGCCTTAAGCCTATTTGTTACATGCCAACCCATTTCTAGTCAAAACCTAGCCAATGATTCTAGTCTTTCTTCCAAGTAGACCCATTCTAGGACAAGACTACACCATGACCACCTCATCATTGTTTGGACCCTCATCATTACCTAGATACACTTGGTTGGAGTACTATAGCATGACAAGACTAGTCATGTGTACTTTGCCATACAAAGAGAATAATCATAAGCCATGTGTACATTTAAGTAGTTTGTCCTTACCTTCCTTGTTCTTTCCATAAATATACATATAGATATACACATATATATATATATATATACATGATAATACTTTGACCAAGAGAGAGAGAGAAGGCCGAATGAGGGGAGAGGGAGGGTGAGTGCATGTGTGTTGTACTTGGACATGTGCATTGTACCTTGATACTATTTGACCAAGTTGCACTTGTATTGTACTTTGGCTTGACAAGACAAGACCATGGAACAAATCCATGGGGAAGAGAGAGAAAGACATGGCCGAATGAAGGGAGAGGGAAAGGTGAAGTGTATGTGTGTTGTACCATGGCAAGTTGTAGTACTTTGATACTATTTGACCAAGTTGCACTTGTGTTGTACTTTGGCTTGACAAGACTAGACTATGAGACAAATCCATGGGAGAGGAGAGAGAGAGAGAGGCCGAATAGGGAGAGAGGGAGAGTGAGGTGTATGTTGGTTGAATTTAGACACATGGTTGTACTTTGACACTATTTCACCAAGTGGCACTAAGTTGGCATACTATTGCTTGATAAGACTAGTCCATGGAGCAAATTTATGGGGAAGAGAGAGTATTGTATGGGCCGGCCAAGTGGAGTGAGGGGGGAAGCTCCATTTTGCCTATAAATAGCATCCATTCCATGCCTTTCAACTCACACCTTCACCATTCAACTTCTCTGTAGAAAGCTTAGTGTTCTTGCTTGTTCTTGCCTTGTTCTTGAGTGTTCTTGAAGTTCTTCCCTTGTTCTTCAAGAAACTCATCCTAAGCCGCCACTAAACCACCACTCCACCACCCTTCGATCCATAAGAGTTTAGTAGTATAGTCAAGATTTAGTTTCGAGAGAAACCTTTCTCTTTCGAAGCTACCGGAAGTCCACCGTTAGCCGACGAAATTCCCGTAGCCACCCTACCGCCAAGAAGAACGGTAGAATTCTTTGAACCTACTTATCCTAACTATAATTGTATGCATGTCGAATTGAATGTAGTGTAATCATCCATAATCCTAAATATATGTTAGACACTACTTCTTGTCTTAGTTTTAACCTAGCTAAGTCGTTATAAGGAAAGCATGATAATGATAGTTTATTTTCTTAAAACGTTGGATGCATGTGAACTTAATATTGCTATTGGATGATTAAGCATGATTAGAATCAACTTAAGATATAACCGTGTAGAAGTAATCGCATGTTGATCTTTTAACTTAACTATAAGCTTATATTCCATTGCTTGTGATATTATAACAAAGCATATGGTGGATTACCACCCCAAGGCGTCCGCACATGTGGCGTTATGCTTTAAGTAATGATTGTGGACATACTATGTACTTGCTTGTATTACTTGTGGTAGAGTAACAAAGCATATGGTGGATTACCACCCCAGGCGTCCGCACATGTGGCGTTATGCTTTAAGTAATGGTTATGGACCTACTATGTACTTGCTTGTATTACTTGTGGTAAAGTAACAAAGCATATGGTGGATTACCACCCCAAGGGCGCCCGCACATGTGGCGTTATGCTTTAAGTAATGATTATGGACATGCTATGTACTTGCTTGGATTATACTTACTTTAAGTATACAACCATGAGTTAAACGGTTAAGGTATCAAAGCTAGTTAGTAAAACTTGTTTACTAAAGTACTAAAGAAGAATGAGCATGCCAAATAATGAATTTCTACGTCAATAACCATATGTTGTTTTGAAAATCCCACAAAGGAAGAGAGAACGGATTTTTCGTAATATATTATTGTCTTGAGGATGATTATGAACATGTATGTATATTTGTTTGCATTACTTGTTGTTGATAAAACATAAGTGGCTTTAAGTAATAATTTGAGTACGATTAGGTAATATAGAGTTGGATGATCTTGCTAGTTTAGTTTAATTTTTCTTTAAAGTGATCTGTCCCGCCGTGAGTCTATGCATGATTACGAGACACGAAAATCGAGAAAGTAGAAACATGTCACCTAGGGTGTGGATAAAGGAAATAATTGGACTTGGTAAAATACTTTTGAAACTACATAATGGCCGGACTTGGTAGCCTTATGTGAGTTGTGAAAACCTGCAAGGTGGCCGGACTTGGTAGCCCCTTTGTGTGGACTTGCGAAAACCGCAATGAGGCGGACTTGGTAGCCCATTGTGTAGATTGCTAATGGAGCCGGACGTGGTAGCTTCATTGGTAATTGGGCTTGGTTATCCGCGGAGAGGAGCCAATGCAAGATTTGATAACGTGGCGGACTTGGTAGCCCGTTGTGTGACTTGGTTATCCGCGGAGAGGAGCCAAGATTTGTTGAGATACAATGTGCCGGACGTGGTAGCCGTTGTGACAATGAGTCGGACTTGGTAGCTCATTGGTGTGTGTGTGCGTATGATTTTAAGAAATGATGATGAAAGATGAGACACAAAACGATGAGTCGCGTAGGAGAAACACGGGAACCATGACACCAACGATAGCTAGTGAATGCGCATGTGTAATTGTTATGTGTTCTTTCTTAAGCATGTTAAGTTTGGAAAATCGTATCTATACTACCTTGACTTGTACGTATTGTATTCCGCTGCTTGTATACTCTGATATTGGTAAAGTTATGGGTTAGTAGATATAGGATTATTCTGCTGAGCTCTTGTAGCTCACGGTGTTACCTTTGGTGACCCTGACATATTATACTTGGGGCGACGCTGGTATAATGTGTCAGATTTTGTAGATGAACAAGATGAACAGTATACCTTGGAGGCCTTTGGAGCTGAGGAACTGGCTAGGATGGAAGAAGAGAAGGAGCTGTAGATAACCTTAGATATCCATCCCTTTTGTGTAATATAAGAACCCTTTGAGAGTTTATGATGTAATAAAGAGCCAGACTCTCTTTTACTGTTCAATAAAATGTATAATTAACGTACCCGATTTTGGGGGCGTTACACTTCTTCACGAAAAAGGAGAAGCAGGAGCAAGAGTTCTCCCTCGAGGAAAGAGGGAGCAGGAAGCACCACAGGGATAGGTACGAGAGACCTGATTTCGATTGGGAAAGAAATAATGCCAGGGCTGCAAAGGTGTCAGAGGAGGGGACCATGTCTGCACGAGAAGCAGCACGGAGAGCCCTTAGCAACATAGCACTTCTCCTTTTGCAAAAAGATTGCAGGAGGCAAGGTTGCCGAGCAGGGTTAAACACGGGACGTTTATCCTATACGAAACCCCTGTAGACCCGGTGGTACACATACAGCATTACCAGCAGGTGATGTTTATGCACGATGGTGATGACGCGATCATGTGCAAGATATTCCCATCTAGTTTGGGAAAGGTGGCCCTGTCATGGTTCCATAAGTTGGGGCCGAACACCATATGAGGATGGAGACAGTTGGCCGAGGAATTCACTGCTCGATTCCTGACGAGCAGGAAACCACCTAAAACTTTTGAGAGTTTCTCAGTTATGAAGCAAGGAGAGAATGAGCCGATCAGGGACTACGCTAAGAAATATTGGGAGACTTTCAACGAGATTGAAAATTGCAGTGAGGAGTATGCAATAGCAACATTCAAGACTGGGCTGCCTGTTCTGGGGGAGCTACGAAAGTCCCTAAACATGAGTCCAGTGAGCACGCTGGCAAAGCTGATTGAACGTATTGAGCAGCATGCCCGGAATGAGGATGACATACTACGGGAAGATGGCAAGTTGAGTGCCGAGCAAGTCAAGGGTTCCGCGAAGAAAGTGGATAAACCCGAGCCCAGGACTTACAAAGAGAGGAAGGAGCACGGACATACTAAGAAAGAGTCGTACCGGGAGAAGCATGCCCCTGACCCAAAGTCGTTCTTCTCAGTAACGATGGTTTGGAAAGAACCAATTTATCGGGTTCTTTATCGAGTAAAGAACCGTCCGTACTTTAAATGGCCTCCACGGCTGGAGGGTGATAAAGATGCAAAAAGGGCTACGAGTCAGCATTGCAGTTACCACAAGGACTGGGGTCACATGACGGAGGACTGCGAGATGTTCAAGCAGCACCTCGATGACCTGGTCTCACGTGGGTATTTGAAGGAATTCATCCAAGAGGAGCACAAAAGTGCATAGAGAGCAATGGAGCTGGATTACGAGCAGAATCCAAGGGGCGTGATCCATATGATACATGGATTAGCCACACCTTATACGAGAAATGAGGTGAGGTTGCTCCAAAGGCAAGTAAAACACGACCAGCATGTGATGTGGTTGGGAAAGAAACGAGGACGTGAAGCGGAAGGATGCAACGAGGGCATAGTCTTCACGGATGAGGACCTGGGAGGAGTCCAGGTGCCGCACAATGATGCTCTTGTGATAACCCTACGAATTGGGGAATATGACATGGAGAGGATCCTGGTGGATTCAGGGAGCTGCACCGAGGTGCTCTATTACGACGCGTTCAAGAAGCTGGGATTGGCACAAGCAGACTTGGTACAGTCAGTAACTCCGTTGGTTGGGTTCAGTGCAGGGGCAGTCTGGCCATTGGGCAAGGTGACCCTTCCTGTTCGGGCAGGAACAGTGGCGCTGAGAACCGACTTTTTGGTGGTGGACGTGCCATCTTCCTATAACGCGATTATAGGAAGGACCTGGTTGCATAAGATGAGGGCAGTTTCATCCACCTACCATCAGATGGTGAAGTTTCCAGGGTCCAATGGGATCGAGAGAAGAAGGGGGAACCAGAAGACAGCCCAACAATGCTTGGTTTCCATAATAAAAAAGGCACCCAAGGCACAGTTGGTGCAAACAGTTGAGGTTACCAACCAGCCGACCATCAAGGATCTCGGAGGGGTCCGGCTGAGAAAGTGGTGGAAGGATTGAAGAAAATCCAAATCAACGAGAATGATCCTGAAAGGTATTTCCTGATTGGGGAAAACCTATGCAAAGAAGAGGAGGAAGAGTTGGTGAAGTTTCTCAAAGAGCACGTTGATGTGTTTGCTTGGGTGCCTGAGGAGATGCTTGGGGTGGATGTAAATGTGATTTGCCACCACCTGAATGTGGACCCACAACACAAGCCCGTAATACAGAAGAGAAGAAGGTCTGCCGTACAGCATGTGGATGCTGTTATTGAAGAGGTCGACCGTTCGCTCGAGGCAAAAGCGATACGAGAGGTTTACTACCCCAAGTGGTTATCCAACACAGTGGTGGTGAAAAAGAAGAATGGGAAATGGCGGGTTTGCGTCGATTTCACAGATCTGAACAAGGCTTGTCTAAAAAACAGTTTTCCCCTGCCCAGGATAGATCAGCTGGTGGATGCAACAGCTGGGTACGGGCGTATGAGTTTTCTCGACGCTTATCGAGGATATCACCAGATAGCCATGTACGGCCTCGATCAAGAGAAGACGTCCTTTATCACACCACGAGGGTTGTACTATTACAGTGTTATGCCCTTTGGTCTGAGGAATGCTGGAGCAACTTACCAGAGACTAGCAACGATTATGCTAAAGAAGTTGCTCGGCAGAACCATGGAGGTATACATAGACGATATGGTGGTCAAAAGTAGGGAGAAACGGGACCACATCGCTGATCTGAATGAGGCTTTCGAGATATTAAGGGAGTACAAGCTGAAACTCAACGCCTCGAAATGTGCGTTTGGAGTAAGTTCTGGGAAATTCCTGGGTCACTTAGTGACCATTAGAGGGATAGAGGCGAATCCCGATCAAATAACAGCTTTGCAGAAGCTGCAGAGTCCAAGGACCACGAAGGAGGTCCAGCGGTTGACGGGGATGGCGGCAGCCCTTAACAGGTTCATTAGTCGCTCGAGTGACAAGTGTAGACCTTTCTTTCAGTTATTGAAGAAGAGAGAAGGTTACGAATGGGGAGCAGAGTGTGAGCAAGCGTTCCAAGACCTGAAGAAGTACTTGGCGGCAGCCCCACTCCTGTCTACTCCTGAGCCTGGCGAGATCCTGACCTATACTTAGCAGTATCCGAACATGCTGTAAGTGCGGTCTTACTGAGGAACAAGAGATCCGAGCAAATCCCTGTCTATTACGTGAGCAAGACGCTATTGGATGCAGAAACAAGATATCTGCCCCTTGAGAAGTTGGTCCTGGCACTGAGGACGGCAGCTAGGAAGTTGCCCCACTACTTCCAAAGTCACAAAGTGGTGGTTTACACAGAGTTCCCGTCGAAGTCATTGCTTCGAAAGGCCGATTTCTCAGGACGAATATCAACTTGGTCGGTGGAATTGAGCCAGTATGATATTGATTATCAGCCGCGCACGGCAGTCAAAGGGCAAGTTTCGGCAGATTTCGTGGCAGAGTTCTCTCCCACAGTGGCTCCACGGCCTCCTACGAGAAAGGAGCGATCCGTTCAGGAACCAGGAAAGCCAAAGGGCATCCGCCGAGCAGGACCCATTGGAATGGAAGCTTTTTGTAGATGGATCCGCATGCAACACTGGATCTGGAATTGGAGTGGTGCTTTTCCCTCCTGAAGGAGTTATGATCGAATTGTCCCTGCGCCTGGGTTTCAGTGCGTCGAACAACATGGCGGAGTACGAGGCACTCTTGGCCGGGCTTCGGAGTGCAAGAACCTTGAAGGTAAAAAGAATTCGAGTATTCTGTGATTCACAACTCGTGGTGAATCAGCTGTCCGGGGAATACGAGGCCCAAAATGAGAAGATGGCAGCCTACGTGGAGGCAGCCAAGGATTTGCTTGATACCTTTGAGAAGATACACATCGAGCAGATAAGCTCTGGGCAGAACGCCCACGCTGACTCACTGGCTTGGTTGGCAGCGGCTCTGCCAACAGAGTTCAAGAGGAAGGTGGCAGTGGACTATCTTGCTGAGCTGAGCATTGGGAGAAGTGTGGAATTGATCTTGGACGTGAACCAAGGACCAAGTTGGATGGATCCAATAGTGGAGTTCCTACGAGATGGGACACTCCCCATAGATAAAAAAGAAGCTCACAAGATAAATACAAAATCTGCGAGATTTTGGCTATCACCAGAGGGGAAGTTGTACAGAAAGTCCTTCACTGGACCGTACCTGGTTTGTGTGCACCCCGAGATGGTGCAGAAATTCCTCCATGAAATACACGAGGGAACGTGTGGGAGTCATGCTAGGGGCAGGTCCATTGCTCACCGTGCAATTACCCAGGGATACTGGTGGCCGCACATGCAAGAAGATGCAAAGGTGTATGTGAAAATCTGTGAGAAGTGTCACAAATTCTCACCTATGATCCGAACACCAGCCGAAGATCTGTTGCCATTAACAAGCCCTTGGCCGTTTGCGCAATGGGGAATGGACATCGTGGGTCCCCTCCACAAGGCTACTGGGAACAGGAAGTTTCTGTTGGTAGCAACAAACTATTTTACCAAGTGGATTGAAGCAGAGCCACTGGTAAAAATCACAGAACCTATGATAGAAAGGTTCGTGTCGAAGAGCATCATCACTCGATTTGGAGTTCCTTATTCCTTGATCACTGATAATGGGTCGCAGTTCCAGAAAAAGTTCAAGGCTTTTTGCGCCCAGTATGGAATAAGGAACTACTATTCCACACCGGCCTACCCTCAGAGTAATGGGCAGGCAGAGGCGTCCAACAAGACTATACTTGACGGGATTAAGAAAAGGTTAGACAAAGCAAAAGGCAAGTGGCCTGACGAATTGCCACTGGTCCTGTGGGCACACCGAATAACTCCTAGGAGGTCTACTGGAGAGACCCCCTATTCGCTAGCATATGGAACAGAGGCTGTGATTCCATTGGAGGTTGGTTTGCCGACCAACAGGGCCACATTGGTGGAAAGTGGGGGCAATGACAGAGCCCTGGAAATCGAGTTGGACCTCACCGAGGAGAGGAGAGAACGAGCTCTGGTGCACCTGGCCTCGTACCAGGAGCAGCTGATGAAAAGCTACAACAAGAATGTACACCCACGAGAGTTCGGTGTTGGAGACCTTGTGCTACGAAAGGTGCTCGGCAACACCAAGGTGGCCAACGAGGGCAAGTTGGGGGCCAATTGGGAAGGCCCATATCGAGTTACGGAGGTTGTGGGCATTGGGGCATATCGATTGGCAGACCTGGACGGGAACCCGGTACCAAGGCCCTGGAATGTTCACAACTTGAGGAAGTTCTACATGTAAAGAACTTCGATTTCGTGATTGTGTGGGAATTACGAATAAAATTCCCTTGTGTTTGCTTTTATTAGTTGCAAGGGGTGCGCGTAACGCCCCTTGAGTTTTTCGAATTATGAATAAAATTCCCGGATTTTGGTAACACAAACGCTGTTTTTTACGAGTTTTTCTTTTATTATGTTTTAAATACGAAGTCAAGCTATGTCCTTTGTCCTCGCTTCGTATTGGGGAGCAGAGGTATAGGGTAACTAAATGTAATTTCGAATATTTCAGAATTTTGTCAAGTACGAATATACTTGTTTGTTTGCTCGGGTACGAATACACCCAGAACTGAGCCAAGTACGAATATACTTGTCTGGTTGCTCGGGTACGAATACACCCAGAATTGAGCCAAGTACGAATATACTTGTTTGTTTGCTCGGGTACGAATACACCCAGAATTGAGCCAAGTACGAATATACTTGTTTGTTTGCTCGGGTACGAATACACCCAGAATTGAGCCAAGTACGAATATACTTGTCTGTTTGCTCGGGTACGAATACACCCAGAATTAAGCCAAGTACGAATATACTTGTCTGTTTGCTCGGGTACGAATACACCCAGAGTGTATACGAAATTATGCACACTATTCTCAAACACGAATATATTTGGGATAATTTCAAGTACGAATAGACTTGTTTAACTGTACGGGTGCATGCCCACACGAATTTACAACATAACCTGGGTATGAATAAACTCAAGATTACCTAGTCCAAATGCGAGCACATTTGGGTAACCTAAGTACGAATATACTAGGGAAAATTTCCAAGCACGAAACATGTGGGCTGCACACGAGAATATGCAGCAATATCCAAGTTCGGAAAAACTTGAAGGTTGCTCGGGTACGAACAGACCTTGAGCACGTATGAAAAAAATACAAACACTGTACGAATAAGGGTAGCAGCTTGCTCGGGTACGAGCATATCCTGAATATGTACGAGTACATGTATTGGTAGGAAAGCTACGAGTGCAGTTAACACTGTTCTAAGGTACGAGAAACCTGCAAAAGTGTAAATGTGAATACAACTAGATCATCAGCAGGCACGATGAGACCTGGGGAGCATACGTGACTATGCATAAGGCTAAGTACGAAGACACTAAGCACATAAAATACTGGCCATGGGACGGCCACCTGTGTTAAGGAAAGGCCACGAAGGGCCAGAACCAGCAGAGTTAAAGTATGCAGAAATGTATCAAGTGCCACGCTGGGCAATACCTAAGGCCACGCAGGGCCAGTCAAAACTGATTCAAAGTTTCAATTGTTATCACTACGAAGAGTCCAACTTACTCTTCGATTGTCAGGTCCTCAATGACAGGGGGAGAGGCTGGAGCAGTTGCAGAGGCTGGAGCGGTTGTAGAGGTAGGGGCAGTTGCATCACCCACAGCAGTGCTAGGTTCAGACGGACCGCCACCAGCTTCCTTCTGGCCAGGGTTGGTCACTTCTCCAGCACTTTGCTGTTCGGGGACGTTGGCATTAGGCTCCAGGTTGTCTTCTTCTACAACCTCTTCCTGCTCCTCAACAACTTGGATGCTCGGAAGATCAATCTCCGTCCAGAGGGGAGAAAAATCTGCTGTACCAGACTTTTTGAGGCAGGCTAACCAGCCGGCCTCAAAAACTTAGTCTTGGATTCCTGGCATTTGATTCGTGTAGCTCTCAGTGGCCACACGGATTCCTTCGTTGTAGCCCTATTGATAGGCGGCCTTGGCCTCGTTCTTGCTCACCTCAAGCTCCGTGAGAGTCTGGCTCAAACTGTCTTCAGTTCCCTCCAGCTTGCCCCTTAGCTCATCAGCAATCCCACGAGCCTGGTTCCTCTCCCTTTCAAGCCTTATAATAGTATGGTGCAGCTAAGAGTTCTCAGTTGCAAGTTTGGCACGCTGGGGCTTAGATTGGCCAAGCTTTTGTGCCATGGCCACCATCCTCTGCATTGCCTGGAGATTTTGAACACGAAGCAACGTCAGGCAGATAACAGGAATAACGATCTGAAGCCATCAAGCAGACAAAAATAAACATGACAAGTTTACCTTAGCACTGTGGCTCATGAATGAGCCAAGGAGGTTGTCTAGGGAGCTGGTGATCACTTTCTGCATGTCCCCAGGAAGCATGAATGCCTGAGACAGTGCAAGTGCAGTGCCTTCAGACTCCACACTGTCGCGGACAGTGACTGGCCGTCCGCCATGGGTGAATTGAGGAGCCCAGAGGGGGGTTGGAGGTGCTGTGAGTTGGGGAGGAGGTTGTTCGATTGAAGAGGCTTCCAGCCGTTGGCGTTTGTCCCTGTGGCTGGCCTAAATCTCCTCGGGGGAGAAGCCTAGAGGAGCGTCTGTTGAAGCTGGTCCTCGGCGGCCATGAGACGGCGCCGAACTCTGAGAGCGTCCGCGGCCACGAGCAGTGCCGCGGCCTCTACCACGGCCGATGGTGAGCAGATTGCTGAGATTGATTGGTTGATCCATTTCTCGAGGTGGGGGAGATGGAGAGTATCCACTCAAAGACGTGGAGGCTTCGTCGGCGAGCTGGACGGGTTCGTCGGGAAACGGAGGGGTCTGAGAATGCCTCTCGTCTTGTTGCTCGGGTAGTTGAGCAGGAGGATTTGGGATAACAGGATCGTCGGCTGCTCGGATCCTCCGATCAATGAATCCACCGTACGAAGCCCGGTAGCTCAAAAGGATTTGAGCTGCTCTTGCTCGGCCAGCCAAGCACGTGCCTTGCCCGTTGAAAGCAAGTGCACGGTTGATATCGGTGTAACGTGAACCTATGGGGTGATGATGGCGTGCCCTTGGTTGTGTGTGGCTGCAAATACGAGAAAAATTAGCAATAGTAAAGCGAAAACATGTAATGCAATATGAAATATTGCTCGGTAAAGTCTACGAGAAAGAGAACTAACGTGGAGTGCCAAATCTGTGGGGTGCATGAAAGCCGACGACTCTACCGTCCTCGTCTCTGGGCTCGAAGTTCCCCGTGACGATGAGGAAGTCGTCGTCGTCCCCTCTGGCAGAGTCAGGCAATTCAAGTACCAACCTTTTCCTGGAATCCCTACTCTTGAGATAGTAGGTCAGAGCATCTTTGGTTCGAGAGATGCTGTACAGATGGTGAATATCGTGCAAACCTAGGGACGTACCTAGCATCTGGTTCAGGGCATTGATGCCCATGACAACCCTAAAGAAGTTGGCTGAAACTTGCATAGGGGACAGTCTGTAATGGGACAGAACCTGGCGAAGCAATGGTGCCAGGGGAAACTTGACGCCGCCCTCAACTACAGCGACGACAGGGATGTGCAGGGTGTTGTTGTCAAAACACTCGCGGATGGCATTTTCAGGGGCCAATGTAGTGGCCACGTTGTCTGGGATCTCATAGCGAGATCTGAACTCGGCCATCCTTTGGAGAGTGTCACAGTGCCTACGAAATCGACCCATAAATTGCGGGTACGTGTTTTCTAAAAAGAAGGTTGGGTACGAAGAAGCCCTAAAAGAGACTGTGGGAGTCCAAAATCAACGAGGAAAGCGGAATAGAAAAGGGGAGTAAGAACTTACGAATGAGTAGAACCCTAGAATCAGACCCTGAGACGGTGAGCAGAGCTTCAATGACGGGAGCGCTTAGGTGTGCTTTCTGCAGAGGGAACTAAGGTGAGAGAAAAGTGGGTTTGAAATTGGGACGAAAACCCAAGTATACCCCAGCAAAGGGGGTGACGTATGAGAAACGTCACCCCAGACGCCGTTTGGGCGTTCCGTTCCCCGAAACGTCTGCTCGCATTTAATATGGGCAGTACAGAGCGTGCCGCGTGTAAAAGTGATAGCTGGAAAAGCCTGCCCAGACCAAACGATGAGACGTTTGGCCTGGACTAATGATGAAGTTTGCACCAAGTACGAGAAACGGGGTGCAGGAGCAAAGGACGAGAACCTTGCTCGGTGTTCAGAAGCTTTGCTCGTCATATTAAGAGAAAATAACGAGTAAAGCTGGGGAGCCATTGTAGGGAGGTAATCCCGAACAGCTGTAAAAGAGGCCCGAACACGTGGTACGTAGGACCCAAGTTAAACATAATCGGAGCATCCGCCGTGCAGCACAGTGAACGGCAGAGAGAACCGGGGACACAAGAGGTCCCAGGTCCGAGATACCCGAGCAGGGGTATGGTCCAAAGAGCAAGGGAAGTTGTTGGACCAGTCACATGGTAAATGGACCAGTGATATGAGAAATCATTGGTCCAGGTAGTCTGTTCGGCAACGAGAGGGCCGAACAGGAGCAGCGTTTTGGAGGAGATGCTCCAGAAGAGTCCAGGAATGGCAAGTACCCAGTAAGAAAGCGAGATCTGGAAAAGATACCCAACGGGAATGGGGTGAACGGCCAATTAAGGAAAGAGTTCCTAAATGGTCTAAAAGGAAATATGCAGTTATGGGAACGGGAATCCCTGATGTTCCGGGTTCCATTTACGAGAAAGGAAACTTAAGGCAGCGAGATGGCTTGGACAGCAAGCGTACAAGGATATATAAATATGAGCTAAACCTAGAGGTAAAGGTACGCAATTCTTGGCTATTGGCTGATTACCTACTGAGAATAGGGTTTTCACTAGTACGAGATACTAACTTTGGCATCGGAGGGCCTTTGCCACGAGAAGGCAAAGGTGCGCTCACCTTTGTTTGTTTTACAGGTTCAACTCCGGCGGTGTGCCTAGGGTTCCGGCGTGGAAAAGAAAATAGCCGTTGGATCTTGGTGCTGTTCAAAGGCCTTTTCGTTTTCCTGCACCTACACCCACCTCGTAGGTTAGGCCTTGAGTGTTCAATATGAGCATTAGCTCCTGCCGGGCCAGTTATGGGATCCCGATACCCCCTACCAGGCACCCACCCATCGATGGGCCCTGAGTGTTCGCGCGTCGATCACAAGCTCAAATGTGTCGTGCTAAAAGGCTCATACTTTTCATTCCATAGTTTTCCCAATTTGAACAATCCATTATATATTTCTCATTGATCAAAATGACATGCATGATTGTCCATACTTTTACCACATATAATAAAATAACCATGTAAACTCATGAAAGTGGCTTAAGGCTTTGGAAAAGTCAAAGTGCAACGACACAGGAAGATTTATCATTTTCTGGTGCTCTACCGGTAGGAATTGAGGGTCTACCGGTAGGAATGTGGAACAGTGGGTACACAGTTTTAGCTTGCAAGTTTTCTACCGGTAGATAAGAAATTGATACCGGTAGAGTCTGAGAAAAATTCACAACCCTATTGGTAGAGAACAAATCCTACCTGTACAACTCAAAACAATGGGTACAAATTATCAAGACGACAAAATTCTACCGGTAGAGAAAAAATGTCCTACCGGTAGGAATCCGAAAATTCTGATGATTTTTCACAGCGCGACAGATTTTGATCCAATTGCAATAACAACCAATATGAGCTCGAATGAGGCACAAATACACTCAAATAACATATAAAGAGAGGTAGAATTTCCTACCTCGAGTATCCAAGCTGAAAATAAAGAGATTGAGCAAGCCCTAGTTTCCAGAATCCAAACAAAACGAAAATACGCCAAACTGAGCTCTATCCAATGCGATACGAACTTGAATACGCAAATAGAATATGGAGTTGAGGTTGATTGTTGTGGATTTTGGGTTTAGAGATAAGTTTTTGGGTGAAGAAGTGAGAGAGCTGGAGAGACCGAGAGAGAGAGAGCTGGAGATGAAAAGTAAAAATGGGAAAAGGAAAAAGAAAAATTCCCCTGCTATTCACGGCACACACATGCACAAATTACACCAACACCCCTATTCTTCCATACCCTTGCACATTTAACCCCCACCTTTGTCTTCATACCATTTTCACCCTTTTCTCTTCTTTTCTTTTCTTTTTTTTTTCAACTACAAATATTAAAATTAAATAAAGAAATTTACCGGTCTCTACAGCCGGACTTGACTAACTTCTCCAACACCGAGGAAAGAGGTGCCTTAAAGTTGCCGAAGTTTCGGGGTTGAGTTCGGTTTCAGGGCTTTTGTGGGGTTTGGACTTGGTTAACATCCACAATGTGGTTGGAACTTTGGGTGGTGGCATTGTTGCTGCCAGAGGCTGCATGGGCATTGTTCCTGGTGTAAGCACGGGGCTTAGCTTTCGGAGTTGAGGTAGAAGAGGAAGTGTCACTCTTTGGCAAAACCCCCGTTTGGAGAGCTTCTTCGATAGCCAGGCCAGACTCAAAAAAAGTCTCGAAGTTAGCTCACTGAACTAGCACGAGGTTCTTGCGCGAAGTTGGGCTACATGTTACGGGAAATGATACGGATCTGGTCCTTCTCGCTTAGGCGATTGGTCATTAAAGCTACCTTACCCCTCCATCTCTTGACAAAGTCCACAAAAAACTCCTTTGTGTGCATCTTGGTAGATTCCAACTCTCTAGTGGTCATCTTGAGCTGGGAGTTATGGTTGTATTGAGCATTGAAGGCAGTGCCGATGTCTTCCCATGTTATTCTTTTGGAAACATAGAGAGACAAGAACCATTAGAACGCTGGGCCAGAGAGAGTTTGTGGGAACAATTGTGCCATTGCATCCTCTTCGACCCCATGCAATTTCATTGCACCATGATACCTCAAAAGATGAGTTTTCGGATCTCCAGTTCCATCAAACTTTGCAAAGTCTGGCATCTTGATTCTTTCGGGTAGCCTAGCATTCGGGAATGGGCAAAGACGGTCCATGTCCAACCCTCCAGCACCAATCTTTTCAGACTTAGAGATAGTCTCTTTAAGCTTTGCCATCTTGGCGTTTAGAGCAACCATTTCTGGGTTAGGGACAGGGTTTTCGATAGGAGGAACTTCTTCAGGCTTTGGCTCGGGCCCACGCTCGCGCCTTTCACCTTCAACTCTACCTCCTCCCGCTGGGAGTTGTTCTTCGATTAAGGCACACAAAATGGCCATGCTCTCGCGCATGCGCCCGTGTGGTCGGCCCTTTGTTGCATGATAGCTAAGTTGTGTTGGAGATCTGCCAAGACCGCAGCATGATCCTGAGGTGGAACGTCAGCCATGATAAGAGCTTCTGTTTTGACAGCTTTCAGTGAGGAAGTTGATGAAGGAGAAGTCGGTGGAGTTCCTTCCCTTGGCAGAGAACAGGCCAGAGGTTCCGTTGTGACTAATTGAGAAGCAACCCTACCAAGTCTTCTGACGGACAAACCTGGCAGACGTTCCCAAGTAGGTTTGGCTCTTAATTTTGGAACTTTCCTTGACGGTGCAATGGCTAGATAGTAAAGTACAAGGGCTCAGCGACAGCTTGCAGCAATTTGTTGAAAGAAATGAAAGAATGGAAATGCGCACATCAATGTCGTCAATGTCCTTCTAGACTCTACAACTAGAAGACAAGCCCGTCTCATGACGTTCGGACGCTGCTAAAATCCTCGAATTTCTTTTCGACAGTGTATTCTTGTTTGAATCGACTAACACTAAGTGATGTCAAAACAGCTTAAATCTTTGACTATTCTGTTCTCAAAGTTTCAATTTTAGATTCGGAACAACTCGGTGTAGATGTCGTGATACCGGAACCGGTGTGGCATAAGCAGCATTGTGCCGGAGCCTGAGCGGTGTAAGTGTTTAGTACTTTTAACCTTGATGGTTTGAGTATCATGACATTCTCTCCGTTGTTCCTAGTTTTCTATTTTTGAAACCTCGATCGGGCTTTAGACAAGAATTTAGAAAGTCTCTATTTCTCGAAATCTCGTCGACTCAAGGAATTTTGAAAATTGATAACATGCATCATCGAAATACACGACTCTTCATCAGGCCGAGCAGTGTCCTAATAGCCATAAGACATACTTGAAAGATAGACAACCTAAAAGCCACCTTAGCATGCTACTACGCAAAACAGTATGTATGTATGTACAGGCATGCGATATGGAAAGCAATAACACAAAGACAGTTTATGGGGGTTAGATGCAAATAATCCTACCCTGTAGGTTCCTGTCCTAGGTTGAAAGGTTCTAGTGCTTTGTACGCATGTAGAGGCCGGTTTTGGTTTGGGAGGGGGGGGGGGGGTCGGTTCTTCTGACTAAAGCCGTGATATAACTTTCGCTGCAACGCGTATTGCAGAGCAACGGTCGAACGGTAGTACAACTCATCATCATCCAAGGTTGTTGGGACGTTCGAGGACCCCGGGCTCCAATAAATTGTGTCAGTTACCCAAAATACCTCAATGGGGCTAACCAACATCGATGCAAACGGAGAATGCTGAAGAATGGTTGAATGAGAGAGAAACGCAACATTTTGATAATCCCTTTTCCAAGCTTGGCCCACTTTTATTAATTGATACTTGGAGAAAACTACACAAGTGAACAATAGTAAAAGTCTCAGTTCGGATTGGTCGGATATAAGATCCTGTTACATTACCATTCCGTTCTTCAGCAGCGCGGAACGTACTGTTTTGACAGACTTTTGAAAGATTTGTTCATTTATGTATTAATTGCCAAATATCAATCAATGCAATGAGTCCCTAGCAGAGTCACCACTGTGGGCACACGCCCATAAAATTCATGAAATAATCGGGTGTGCCCCTTCTGAAAAGCGTGGTGAAATGCTTACAATTCAGAGTCATCACTTGGATTTTAGCGGTGAAACACCCAAGGAACCAAACTTAAAACGATTGCTGCGTTTTGATATGGAAAAGGTTTAGTAGACTGGACCGTCGTCACCTTCGATATCTAAGGTTCGGGAGCCAGGTTACGAGAGAGAAAGGGTTTTATAGCACCCCTCTCGCCCAATCTGGAGATCGGTCTCTAATCGGACAGTTTGTAAAACGTATGCATTTTTCTCTCATTAATCATTTTTTTAGCCATTTAGGGTGGGGGAACAGTTAAAGGGGGATTAAGCTGTAACAAGCTTACAGTATGTGATAAATGGTATGTTTGCTTTATTGAAACAATTAGCATAGATTGAAAACAGGCTTCTATGAGCATTTTAAACAAACTGGAACACACTGGTCTGGAATGACTTGCGCTGGAAGAAACCTGCATGCACTGGCCATGCCATTGCATGTAGACCTGACCAGCGCACACCATTACCTTACTGGCGTACTTCAGTGAGCCTAAACTCACAGCTCTTACTCTTAACCCTTTGGGCTCTAGAAAAGACTAGTGCACACCTAAGACAAAACACGCAATTTATGGAGCCAAATATATATAGTTACAGACAGTTGAAATGGCTTTAGAGCAATAAAATGAACAAAATACCCCATAAATAGTGTGGGAAAATAAACAGAGGCCAAGGCCTAGTTGCCATGCAAGGGCAAGCCACTGCGCTAGATCTTACTGTTGTACGCCAGTATGTTTATACCGTACGCCAGTTACATCCTTTTATCCAGTGCTTGGCTTTGCATTTTCTCGGCTCTGGAACTTGACCAGAAGGATCTTAGAGGCATTCCAAAGCAGCAGAAACAAATATTGAATACTACAACTACACAATTCTAAATTTAGAAAGCAATAAACTAGTTTTTTAACATACATAAGGTGATGAAATGGAAAGAAAAGTAGAAAGTAGCTAAGCACTGATCCCCACGCTAGTACTGCACGTACAGCCATGACTGGTGTATGACTTAATACTACTGGCGTGCACCATTGCTAGCTATATGTGACTTTGAAACCTTGCCAGCTTTAGGGCCAGGACTGGTATTGATTACCAACCTTGACCCTGCCAGCCCCCCCTTGGGATCAAAACAGAACATGTACAAAAGGTGGTATACCTTTGCTTTGAGTTTGATAGAATGTTTTGAGTTTGAGCTTGTGGTTTGAGGGATGGATGATGAGTGTTTAGGTGTGGATGGTGTATGAAAGGGCCTGCTTGCTTACTCTTCGAAGGGATGGAAGAAGAGAAAGCAAGAAACCAAAGGAAAGAAAGAGAGGAAGAAACTTGGAGCACTTATGTTGGTAACCCCTTGCATATAAATGCAAGGGGGGTATATATAGGGAAAGGATTGAAGGGAGATGGGTGGTAATCAGCTTCAAAGGGCTGGTTGAGTTAGAGAAGGAGTCTCCATGCATTAAATGCATGGAACTTATTGATGGATCTTGTAGGAGAGAAGGGGGGAACATCCCCTGCATGTTTGCACCAACCAGACGAATGTACAGGATTTTGGGGACCCAAAAGTCTTGTGCACGTGGTTGAATAAAGGTGATTTGACTTGCTTTGACCAGTGTACGCCAGTGATGTACCTGTGTGCGCCGGCGGTAACTTGGTCAACGGTCAAAGTTGATCGATGACTGACAAGTGGCAGTGGACCTGCGTACGCCTGTACAGTACCAGAGTGTGCAAGTAGGGTTTTGTTGCGGCCTTTGGTTCTAGTTTGAGGGGCTTGAAAATGGGTTCGAAAGGGTTTGAATGAGGTTTGGAATGCTTAAAGCTCAAACACGCTACCATTCTCAAGGAGTTCTTGAACTTATTCATCATTGGGGAATCAAAGACCATAAGTAACTAATCTGGACAGTCCAGAATAGGGTGTCTACACCTTTAACAGTTGATAAGGTGAGTCAAGACGATAGTTGAAAGCGTGCATCAAAATATGCAGAAAAACAAATAGGCTTTCTCAGAGAATAGATCCCATGGCTGGTGAATAGATGTCACGGCCGAGGGATCCTACTGGATTGATGTACCAGCCAAGGGAACGATGTCCCAACTAATATTCTTCCTCACACCACAATATGAACAATTAATAAGAAATTCAAGATACTATGATTAACGTACAGAAACTAAGAGTAAATCAAACCATTGGCCTTTGGGCCTCACCACTGTAGACACTTCCCAAAAATGGCATCGCCATACAGATCAGATTAATGTTTGTTTGGTTCCGCTTCATAAACCAAAAACGTGGATATTCCCATGGCTAGAAACATCACCACACAATAACGATTATCATCAAAATAGAGTCGCCACCAAGTTTATAAAAAGAGTGTTGCTATGAGTACCGATGGAATCTGTAGGGAAATCGTACCGATCGGCCCGCCGGGCCATCTTCGGCCAGCAGACGGCCGATCCGAGCCGTCCAAAAATTCTAAAAAAAAACAGAGAGGCCCTACGGGAGAATCAACGGCATCCGATGTGTGTAGAGTGCTTGATCTGTGTACATATATACACGAAAAAGGGTGTTTAGATCAAGCACTTTACACACATCAAATGCCGTTGATTCTCGCGTAGGGCCCCTCAATTTTTTTTAAAGAATTTTTGGACGGCTCGGATCGGCCGTCTGGGGGCCGGAGATAGCCCACGGGCCGGTCGGTACGATTTACCTCTAAATTCCATTGGTACCTGTATCTTTACTGTTATAAAAACTAGAAAAAATAGATAGAGATTCCGGGTACAGGAGCCAAGAGTACATTAAGGGGAACGTGTTAGGCACCTCTATTTGCCCAGTCGTGAGATTGGCCCATATTTGTTCAACATAAGATGTATACTTGCTTTATTTAATTCTAAACATAAACTGGTTTTAGCCTTTAAATAGTTGATATGGTGAGCCAAACCAATAATTGAAGCATGCAACAGAAGAGACAGATTGTCCCAGCAAATAGATTCCTCAGCCAGTGAATTGATGATACGGTTGAGGAATCCCACTGGATCAATGTATCGACTGAGAGAACGATGCCCCAGTCAATGTTCTCCCTCATACCAGATCAGATGATTAACAGAAAATTAGAATGCTACGATTTAAGTACAAAAACATAAAAAGAATCAAACCATAGGCCCTTTAGACACCCCAATTTATCCTAACGATTATTTTAAGTCCCACCTTGGGGACCATCCTGATGATGAATGGATACAGTGATTGCTGATTGACTTTTTGTAAACCCATGGACTTTTGGTGAGTACTTTTAGCCACTTAGATGACCCAATCCAGAGCCAAATAGCCTTCCAGACAAAAATACAAAATCCTAGGAGAATCTATCCATCGGCCGTAACATTGATCTCACAGTCTCAACATCATTCTTTCACCCGTGAAACATGTTGCTTAAAAATCTCCCTGAGAGATTGATTCCTCGGCAGGCAGATCCATTCTTCGGCCGCCCAATCTATCCTTCAACTGCCAGATCTTATATTTTCCAGATTCTGAAATGTTCTGTCAATCGTTTGATCCGTTCACAAAACCGTAGCAACCAAACTCTGATGCGTTCGGGCTACGTAAGGAGATTATGAAAAGAGATCTTTTGCATATATACTTCCCATTCGAATCATGCATTACGATTGGTTGAAGTGAGTCACCCTCATGCTTACTATATAAAGGAGCCTTTGGCTCTGAAATTAATAAGATAAAACACCATCTCTAGCCTCAAAACTCTGCACACATACTCCCTCATATCCTTTCTTCAAAAGCCCTAACCTTCCGAAGGCAGTGGCAATTCGACGATCAAACCCCGAAGTACAAATCCTAACCCTAGGATTTTCAAGAAGAAAATTAGTCAATCACCCTCAATCTGAAGCAATCAAGCAACTGAGGGATCAAGGTGGTGAGGCCCAGGGGCCTATGGTTTGATCTCTTTTACGTTTTTGTGCTATAACCATAGTATTTTGATTCTTTGTTAATCATTGAACTAGAAGGGTCCCTCGGCCGTGACATGTATTCACCGACCGAGAGATCCATTCTCTGGGATTGTTCTTTTGTTTTTCGCTTATTTTGACACATGTTTTCGATTATTGTACTGGCTCACCATAGCAATTGTTTGGAGGCTAAAAACAAACTACGTGTTAGAATTAAATAAATCAAGCACACGTCTTATGTCGAAAGATTACGGGCCAGTCTCACGACTGGGCAAAGAGGGGTGCTTAACACCTTCCCCTTATTGTATTTTTGGCTCCTGTACCAGGAATCTCTATTTGTTTTTCCTAGTTTTTATTAACTGGGTGGCGACTCTGTTTTGATGATAACAATTATCGTGTGGCAATGTTCCTGGCCATGGGAATGTCCACAATCTTGGTTTATGAAACAAAAAGCAAACAAACAAAGCGTGATCGATCTATATGGCGATGCCTCGTTCGGGAGGTGTCTACAGTTTTTGGCGACTCTGCTGGGGACTTGAAAGCCATAACCGGAAAGTTCGAAATAGGACTAATACATGCTTTATTTAATTCATTTATCATTTGCATCGAGCGGGCAACCTCATTGAGTTCACTTAATATCCCGGCATGTCATGGGCTTTGTTAGGGGTTCCAGCAAACTCCACAGTCACTTGTACCTAGTGGTTTATCAAAAAGGGAATCATCTGATCATCGCCTATGATGGGCTGGCAGGAGGACTGGTGCCCTTTGACAAAGGAGCACCCTTGAGACTACCCAAACCTTACATGTGTTGGAGAGCCATAAAACTTATCAAAATAAGATAGGAGCCCACAGGTTAAGGAATTTTCCTGCATTTTGTTTTGAAGTTCTCCCTCACACTCTGTATCATTTGTTGTTGTAACATCTCTTTTTGTGTAGAAGCGTTGGGATTTTCAGCCCAAATCCTAACCTTATACAACAAAGTACTGACTTGCATGTATTTTACTTTTAAATTAGGCACAATAGGTAAGCCAACAAAGCAATCGTAGCCAATTTTATACTCTTACAACACCCAAAGTCATGCCAAACAGAGGTCTTTGTAGCCGTCTCGTCTGTCATCTTCGCTTGCCAAAACACCTTCATCGGAATGGTCTTAATCACTTCCGGGGACTTCGCGGTCATCTTCTCAGCAAACCCAATCGTCTACCAAATCCCAACCTTCACCAACTATCCTCCCACTACCATCTCAAAAATGGCAGACAACGACGCCACTATCGTTGACCGCCAAGCCCAAATCACTGCTTTACTAGCCAAGAAAGCAACAAGAGACGCTGAAGACGAAGAAAACATGAAGGAAGAGGATGAAAATCCCCATAAAGTGGTATTGGCAGAAAATCCCGAATTGGCCAAGCAAGTCAAAGAGATCAAACATGCTCTAGCCCATTCATAGGGAGATCAAATTCTGGACTTTGAAGGATTTTGCCGCTTCCCAGATTCTCAATTGCCTGAAAGATTCAAAATGCCAAACATTGAGAAGTTTAATGGGACTGGCAACCCTACCAGCCATGTCCGCCATGTTATCAACACCCTAAAGCCAATGGGCTTGAACGACGAGTTCATTGCTCAATTGTTTTAAAGGACTCTCACTGGAAGCGCCCTTGATTGGTTCCTCACCCTTGAATTTGTGCATTATCATACTTGGCCAGAAACTGCCAATGCTTTCGTTAAGCAGTATGCGTACAATGTCCAAATTAAGTTAACCACTCGAGACTTGGAGATGACCAAGCAAGAGTCGAGCGAATATTTTGTCACTTTTGTGGCTAGATGGAGAGAAAAGGCTGCCAAAATGAAGAACCGTCCTTTCAAGGAAGATCAAGTGAGAATAGTTGTCAAGAATCTGCAGCCTAAGTATCTGAAGCATATCTATACTCAAGCTATAACCGACTTCAAGCGCCTACATGCTACTGGGCTGCAGATTGAAGAAGGGATTAGACTAGGACTCATTGGGAAAGAAGAAGCTCCTCCCTTTAAGAAATCCTTCCCGACCCGCACATCTCACACCTCCATAAACGCCCTTGACCAGGCCTTGCCGTAAGACCCTTTCCAAGCCAGCCCTTCCCGAAATTCAAATCGGCTTAGCCGTAACTTTAGTCCCCTCTACATGTCTCTCTCCCAAGCCTTAGCTATTCTAAGCCGTCAAGGGCATCTCAAACCCTTGAACAAACCTCCTCCTCAGCCACCCTACGGCCCAAATCATGAACCTAACAAACAGTGTGCCTACCATCAACCCCTAGGCATGAGACAGACAACTGCATGCATTTTCGCCATGACATTCAAAACCTAATTGATAGTCGAACCATAAAACCTCCGCAACCTGATGCGCAAACCAAACCACCCCACAATATTGAACCACCCCGAAATATCAATCTCATAACCCTGTCTCACAACCTCATATATAACCCTACCAATACATTGTCCAAAGCACCCAAGCCAAGCCAACCTTGACCTTCCCAAAGGAGGATGGATGTTTCACGATGGAGGAAGAAGAAAACAATGAGTCTGATCCATCGGATGTGATCAATCCCGACAAATCTGACAAAAGTGACGAAGAAGAACAAGCAAAGAAGGAAAAGCTGAAGAAATGGGAAGAGGATTCCTGGGCAAAACACAATTTGGAGGATTTGGACATTTCGTTTATGGAGGATGATGAATGGCTACGTATCTGGTTTGAAAATAGGAATAAGGAAAAAAGGAGGGTCATCATGATGAGAAGGCATGCCCGCTTCGAGCCTGCCCAAATAGTGGTACCCATCAATCGTCCAAGAATCCCAACACCTCCAGTTGTTTGGGAAATAATCAACCTTATAGAAGAAGTGGAGGAATTCCAAATGCAGCCGTGGGTTAATCCCTACGAAGAGTGTGACTATAGTCAGTGGGTAGAAGAAGAAGACGATCTATACTTCATATACATAGATCTAAACAAAATAGGAGAAAGTGACTTTGATGAGATGGAAGGAGAATACAATGATCCACTTGATGAAATCTCCTTAGCATCACTATTCAACCAAGTGGAGGTAATTGATCTCCCCTATGACTACAAGAAGGAAGAAGAGGTAATGAAGACAGAGGCTGACATTTCCATTTGGGGACTGCTTATGTCTCAAAGAGGTAGCCATCGTGCAAGCTTTGAAGAGGGATTCAGTTCAAAGGCTCTGTTTGGCAAAGAAGAGGGTGGAAAAGAGTATAAAGTTGCGAAAGGCAAAGAAAATGAAGATAACTTCGAAATGCTGCAGTAGCTGAGAAGTCATCACATGGCAACAAAAAAAAAACACATTAAACATTGCTTTTGTTTTCTAAAGTCAAACTAGGACATGTTTTGGGCCTCTGTTTGGGCATTTTATTTCTGCTAAGTGAATTCATGTTTCATCTTCTAGATTATGCTTATTCAATGAACTAGTTCCTAAAATGCAATGGCCATACACTATAGTCTCATTGCCAAACAAGGGAAATGTCAAAGAATCAAGTTCTTTGTGTCAATGACAAAAGGGAAAGAAAGGATGAACTTTAGTTGCTTAAGAAACTAGGTTTTTGTCAAAACTTATAAAGAAGATGTTATCTCCGTGAGAACACTTAGAGTTAGCTTGCCCATCATGAAAGTACAAACACAAAAGGAGATTCAGAAAAATATCTCCGTTGAATTCCTCTCCAAAGTACGGAAAACCTTTTGAGAAAAATGCTCGTTGGGTGATCCAAGAAACCCAAGCAAAAGTAAGAGCAAAGCCTGCTAGGGCAAGAAAATGCAAAGTCGCAGCCTAGGCAAAAGTTAAGGCATTTGAAAGGTCGCTAGGGACTCGACGTCTATCAATTAACCTAGGCAAAATTTAGAGCACATAAGAAGAAAAACCAAGAGTGGAAACCCGACCTCAAAGGTTGTGATCTTTAGAACTACGTAAAAGGCCTGATTCCCTAATTGGGATACGCAGGCAATCTCACATTGAGATGCGGCCCAAACATTTGGAGAGAAGAAAAAACATCAAGAGATTTGTACCCAATGATAGGCATAGCTAACCCTGCGTATTGAGCTTACAAAAGATAAGTATGCTTTTCTCGAAGAATTGGCATGAGAATTATTGTTCATCCCTTCTAATTCAAAAGTCATTGACACAATGGGCAAGGTATCTCAAAGATTCCCGAATTTGACAAAAGGATCATGGAATATAGAAAAAGCAAAAAGGCATGAGTCAAAACCATGCATAAGAAGGAAGAGAAAATAGAATGCCACTTTACTAAAACAAAATCTAGCATCCTTTGAAAAATGGAGCAATGACCGAAGGATGGATACATCGGCTGGCATATTGATTCTTCAGCCGTGTAATCGATTCTTTGGCGGGTATTTTGTTTCACACAGATTGCTATATATATCCAAGAAACAGCAAATACTTGTTCAAAACAATTTCAAAAGTGATGTTCTGACTGTCACATGCAAACTCAAGACATTTAGGGGCATAAAAAGCATTTCTCATTTCATGAACAAAAGCTTGATTACAAAATCATCACTGTGGTTGCTTTCACTATACAGTTTTTGCTTGTCTCTTTGCTAACTATGAACAAGAAAAGAAAAGAGAAAATCCTAAAGCTAGTCATGACGGCGTCTCTGAGACGATCTTTGAGAGGAAGAAGGAGGTTGCTCATTGCTTCCAATATCCTCCCCACTGGCACCTAATACTTGCTCAGCCTCAAGCTACAAGGAAAAGAATATAAGCACTCAGATTCGAGGAAGGATACAAGGCAAAAGGTTATATGGGAGGTGTTTATAGGCCCCTTGTAACGCCCCTAATTTTGGGTACGTTAAATAAACATTTTTATTGATAAAACTAAGTAGAGTTTGGCTCATTATTACATCATAACTCCCACAGAATTCAATATTTACACAAGGGAGGGAAATTAAGGTTCCTAACTACAGCTCTGCCTGCTTTTCCATCCCAGCCAGCTCCACGGCTCCGAAAGCCTCCAAGGTTGTAGACACCTCCCTTGAGCGGGGCATTGCCATACAGATTGATCGTTGTTTGCTCGTTTGGTTGCTTGCTTCATAAACCACAATCGTGGATATTCCCATGGCTAGGAACATTGCCACACGATAGAGGTCATCATCAAAACAGAGTCGCCACCTAGTTTACTAGAACTAGGAAAATAGATAGAGATTCTGGGTACGGGAGCCAAAAGTACAGTAAGGGGAAGGTGTTAGGCACCCCTCTCTGCCCAGTCGTGAGACTGGCCCATAGTTGTTCAACATAAGACATATACATGCTTTATTTAATTCTAACACATAGTCTGTTTTTAGCCTTTAAGCAGTTACGGGTGAGCCAATTGAAATCATGCATCAGAAAGCAAAATAAAACAAACATGTCCCAGGGAGATAGATCTTGCGGCCGGTGAATGGAAGTCATGGTCCAGAGATCTTCTTGGCTTTATGTACCAGCCGAGGGATCGAAGCCCCGGTCGATGTTCTCCTCACACCGGACAGAAAAGTTAGCAGATAATCAAATGCTATGATTGAGCATAAAAATGATCAATAAATTAAACCAGAGACCCTTGGGCCTCACCACTTTGATCCCTCAGTGGCTTGATTGCTTCGGATTGTGGGTGATTGACTGATTGCTTCTTGAAAACCCTAGGGTAAGTGTTTGAACTTTAGGGTTTGATCGTCAGATTTGTGGCTGCCTTCGGGAGGTTGGGGCTTTTCCAGAGGGGGGTTAAGAGTGTATATTGACAGAGTTTCGTGGCTTGAGAGAGTGATTCCACTTATTAATTTCAGAACCCAAAGGGTCCTTTATATAGGCAAGGGGATGCACACCTCAACCAATTGAAACGCATGAGTAAAATTAGAGTTAGAGAGTGATTCTAACTCTTCGTGGCAATCCTCTGGCATAGCCCGAACGCATCGGGATTTAGCTGCTAGGGTTTTGTGAACAAATCAAACATTTAACAAAACATTCCAGAATCTGGAAAAAGGACGATCTGGCGGCCGTAGAAAGGATTTGGCGAACGAGGAATAGATGTTGCGGCCGAAGGATAGATTTTGCGGCCAAAGCATAGATCTTGCGTCCGAAGGATTGATCTCTCAGGGAGATTTTCAAGCAACAGGTTGCTTGGGTGAAGAAAATGATGTTGAGGCCGTGATATCAATGTTACAGCAGAGATGGATACTCCTAGGATACTGTATTTCTATCTAAAAGGCTATTTGGCTCTGGATTGGGTACTCTAAGTGGCTAAAAGTTCTTACCGAAAGTCCTAAGATTCACAAGAAGTCAATCAGCAATCACTGTATCCATTTCATCATCGGGATGGTCCTCAAGGTGGGACTTGAAATAATAGTTAGGCCAAATTGGGGTAACTACAGATGCCCCTGTTTGACTGAGCTTAGACGGATCGCGTGACATGTTTGAGTAAGAGTCAAAGCTGTAAAACAACTCAATTTGGTCCAACCACTATTCCAAGGGCTTTTTTGAAAAAGGTTTTTGTTATGGTCGGGCCGGGAGGCTGCCTACGTATTCCACAAGGGAAATTCAGACCAACCGTAGTTTGGAGGGCAGTAAACAAAATAAAAATTTTGGAGGGTTAGAGACAAAAGACGTAACTTCGGGCTTTAAAAAGCCGTAGTGTGACATACCTAGGCTGAGCCAGGATTTTGGCGAAGGGTAGTTGAAGGAGCACGGGGCTGTAGGGGATATTTTTGCAAAGTGCGTCCTTAGTATTTTGGGGTAGATCAATACACGGGGATGAATTGGATGCTGATTTTGAGATATGGGGGGTGAACCCAAGCCATCTTCCAGAGACGAGTTGGATACCGATTCTTGAGATATGGGGGGGGGGGCACAGGGCTAATTACTGGAGCATGGAGCATTGGAATGAGGGAACCGAAGCACGGAGCCGGTTGCAGTCATGATGTGAGAGCTTGAGGTGATAGAATTAAGGCGTAGAGCCTGCTATGGTCATAAGGCGAGAGCCTAAGGAGATTGGAACTTTGAGCTTGATAGAACCAAAGCGGAGCTGGTGTTGATCATAAGGCAAAAGCCTGAGGTGTCGAAGCTTAGAGCTTGACGTGATTTTGAACCGAGGCATAAAGTCGGTTGCATTCTGATGGTCTGTGCACGGAGCTTTCTTATCATAAATTTTGGCGTAGAGCTAAAGGATCGAGGTGCTGGACCGATCAATAAAACCGAGGCATAGAGCTGGTTGATTGTAGGATTGACCTGTTTCATAAGTGAGAGATATGCAAAGTGTGTATATGATGATGATGATGATTGGTTAGATGTGAACAGATATGATGATGCAGACTCGATGATGACAATGGTGATGCAAGTGATGCTTATGTGCACAGGCCCGTGCGTGTGTTTTTGATCTAAGCATAGAGCTTTTCAAGTTTTGGACTTGAGCATTCGGAGCGTAGAGCTCGAGCATTCGAACGGCAGAATCCAAGCATTCAAAGTACAAGCTTTGAACATCCAGTACGCGGTGGTTCGGCATCCAAGCATAGAGCTTGAGCATTCAAGTGTAGAACTTGAGCATCCAGTACACAGTGGTTGGGCATTCGAAGAGCTTCGAGCATTCAAAATGTTAGATTTTGAGCATTCAAGCGTAGAGCTTGAGAATAGATGATATCTTGATTGGGGCGGCTGTAATGCCCCCAAAATCGGGTTCGTTAAATAAACATTTTATTAGATAAACAGGGTAGAGTCTAGCTCATTATTACATCATAACTCCTCAGAGAGTACTTATATTACACAAAAGGGGAGGATAGCTAAGGTTATCTACAGCTCCGTTTCTTTTTCCATCCTAGCAAGCTCCTCAGCTCCAAATGCCTCCAAGGTATACAGCTCTCCTTGTTCATCTAAAAGGTTTGACACATTATACCAGAGTCGCCACCAATATAATATGTCAGGGTCACATAAAGCAACACCGTGAGCTTGAAAGCTCAGTAGAGTAACCCAAAACCCACTAACCCTTAACATACAAGTCAAAGATAGTATAGATACGATTTTCCAAACTTAACATGCTTAAGAAAGAACACATAACAATTACAAATGCGCATTCCCTAACTAACGTTGGTGTCATGTTTTCTGTGTTTCTCCTACGCGACTCATCATTTTGTGTCTCATCTTTAAACATCATTTCCAAAACCGCACACACACACCAATGAGCTACCAAGTCCGGCTCATTGGCCACAATGGCTACCAAGTCCGGCACATTGTGAACGCACACACCAATAAGCTACCAAGTCCGGTTTATTGGCCACAATGGCTACCAAGTCCGGCACATTGTGTCACATCTTGGCTCCTCTCCACGGATAACCAAGTCACACCTCCAATGAAGCTACCAAGTCCGACTCCATTGGTAACGCACACCAACATAAGGCTACCAAGTCCGGCCATTATGTAGTTTCAAAACATTTTTATCCATATCAACCACATCTTAAGTGTCATGTCTCTACTTTCCAATTTCATGTGTCTCGTATCATGCATAGACTCCGCGGCGGGACTTTTCACATGTATCATGCTCGCAAGATCATCCAACTCTATTCTATCATGCTCGTTCATAACCACAAGTAAGGCAAGCAACATGCAATCAATCTTACAATCCTCGAAAAGGTCAAAATACAAATACTTTCTTTCAAAACAACACTTTATCTTTAAAACAAAAGCGTATATCCTTCTTTTTCAAAACAACATATGTTTATTGACGAGAAAATCAAGTTAGTAAGATTCTATAAGGTCATGCAATCAATCATTCACAAGATCATGCTTTCAAGTATCTTAAGATCAAAGTAAACTACATAGAATAAGTTCATGTGATAAACTATCGAAGTATACTACATATTTTCTATCATGCTCATAACATACAATATACATAGGATAGGGGTGAAGATTAATCTACCGTTCTTCTTGGCGGTAGTGAAGGCTACAAAAAGTACGTTGGAAAGAAAGTCGGCGATTTGGCGGAGTAACGGCTTACGGTGGCTTCCGGTAGCTTCGAAAGAGAATGGTTTCTCTCGAAACTAGATCTTAACTACAACTACTACTACTTTTGGATCGAGGTGGTTGTCGAGTGGTGGTTTAGTGGCGGCAATGGAAGTATTTCTTGAAGAACTAAGGAAGAACCTCAAGAATAAGCAAGAAACTAAACAAGAACAAGCAAGAACACTAAGCTTTCTAGAGAGAAGTTGGAGCAAGAAGAGGTGTGAGTTCAAAGCAAAATTGAGCTTGGTATTTATAGGCAAGAGCTCTCCTCTCTCCTCTCTTGGCCGGCCCACTCTCTCTTTATCTATATCTCATTTTTAAATCATTTTGTGTCAAGTTTGCTTGAAAGCTCAAGGCCTAAAACTAGGCTTGCATGGCTAGAATTGGTCCTTTTGATTGGATTATGGAAGATTGAGTAAGAAAAAGGAGGATTTGGCCAAGTATAAAAATAGGGAATGTACAATTGTACAAGATTTGGCTTGTAAGGATGAATCCCAATCGATTGTATGCTTTCAAAGGTACATAGAAATCACAAGGAAGATCAAGCAAGGGTATAATGAAAGCACAAGGAAATCAAGGTACCAGCTCTCCCTCTCTTTCCTTCTCTCTCTCTCTCTCTCAGAAATTCTCTCTCTCTCTCCCCTCTCTCTCTCTCCCCTCTCTCTCTCTCTCCTTTGTACTTGGAAAGTATACATATATACTAATATATATATGTGTACCATGGGTACTAAAAGATCTTATACTTTCAAGCAAGAATTGATTTTCCAATTAAAATATACAAATACACACATGTGTACTTACAATATAATATATATATATATATATATATATATATACAAGTACACACACACACACACACACGGACACGCACACACACACACACACACACATATATATATATATATATAACCATGTACTTCCTAAATCCTACTCGATATGTCAAAATCTAATATCTAATAAACTAAGTTATACTTTCAAAGTACTAAGTACTAAAGATATTAAATCTATGTACTAATTGTATTTTAATCAATTATCACACATGGAAAATCCATTATTTTACTTAGTACTTGATTGGCAAGTATAGCTATTGTCCAAAGGATAATGGCTTCCTTAGCGGTTATTAACCAATGGGTAATGATGGTAAGGACTTTAACCTATCGTCCAATGGGTAATAATTCTCCTAACGGTTATTATCCAATGGGTAACGTTTTGTACTAGGAATAAAGTATATATGTATATATCCTATATAATACTATATCTAAGTACTAATGAAATCTAGATAAGTACATTAAAGAATAAACAAAGGTTTTCTCTTTTGTCCAATGGGTAAACATAACCCTAACAATTATCGTCCAATGGTTAATAGCTCAAAGGCTCAAAAGGTTCAAAGGTTCATCTAGGGTTTACAAGCTCAAGGGGTTCAAAAGGTTCAAGAGTCACAAGGTTCATAAGGTCTAAGAAACAAGTGGCGATTAGGGTAAACGATCGTCAAGCTAACTAGTTGGATAAAAGCTAGCTAAGCTTGCTAAGTAGGATTTCTAGCCGAGATGTGAAACCCTAAGACTTAATACTAGAACGACGGAAGAATCGGCAGTTTAAACGACGATTAAAACTTAATCAAGATTTTCGAATATTAACAACGAAATTTTTACATAGTAAAAATCAGAGTTGTTACAGCGGCGTAGAGCCTGTTGAGGATTGTTTATGGCGTGGAGCCAGTTGAAGTGGATACGGCGTGCAGCAATTTTGATTTGACAGGCGAAGAGCCAGTTGAGAATTGTTACGGCGTAAAGCCAGTTGAAATAATGGGCATGGAGCCGCTGAGTGATAACGAGCTTGGAGCGACTGAGAGATCATGAGCATGGGTGTAGAGCCATGATAGTGAGCTTGAAGTTGCAGAGTGAGCTTGGTGAGCATTGGCGAAGGGTCGCTGAGACGGTGAATACGGGCATAGAGCCTGTTGATAATTGCTACGGCATAGAGCCAGTGAGTGAGTATAGGGCTGCTGAGATATGGATGCAGGCGTAAGGCCGTTGAGGTAATGGGTTTTGAGATACAGAGCAATGGGCTTGGAGCCACTGAATAGTGGGCGTAGAGCTGTTGAATAGCTTGATAGCGATGAGCTCGGGGCTGCTAAGTTAGAGGAACCTTTGAATATATAGCTATTGATAAGCTCGGGGCTGCTGAGGAGCAAACTATGAGCCGTTGAGCTGTGGGCTTAGAGCCGCTAAGATAATGGGCGTGGAGCTGGTGAGGTTGCTTGATAGGGATAGGCATAGAGCTGTTGAGTTGGCTGATGTGAGCATATAGCCACTGGGTGACCTTATGAGACGGTTATCGGCGTAGAGCCTGCTATTGGGATATCAAGCGTAGAGTTGCTGAATAGCGGGCTTGGAGCCGCTGAGTTGGCTGGCGTAGAGTCTGTTAAGATAGTGGGCTCGGGGCTGCTAAGATAATGATGGTTATTGATGGTGGTGATAGTGAGCATAGGCATAGAGCCACTGAATGTACGTGATGGCGAGCTTAGAGCTGTTGGGCTATTGAGAAGCAATGAAGTTGCTAAGATGGAACGGCTGAGATAACGAGCTCGGAGCTGCTGAGTGAGCTTAGAGCTATTGAAGGAGTTGCTGAGATGGCTGATACGGAGTAAAGCCACTGGCTAGCTTGATGGCAGTGGGCATGTGCATGGAGCTACAGAAGTTGTTTGGCTATTGCAGGTAGACACAAAGCAAGAACTCGGGTTTGATAATCTTTAGTGGTTAAGTGACCAGTAGTTACGAGCTTGCTGTTTATGGAGAGAGAACTTCTTCATGCTTGGGTGTGCCCCCAAGGCTAGTTCTGATCGCACTGTATTTACTCGGGGGATGCCCCCGAGGCTGATTTAATCATTGGTTCTGTTGGTCATGGACCTAGAACTTCATAATTGTTTAAGTTGGTGCACTGAGCAAGATCTGATTTTGATTAAGGGGCTAGGAGATTGATCTCTCGGTCGAAGGATTGATGTCTCGACTGAGGAAATGATATATCGGCCGTGAGAAAGTTAAAAGTTAGGAGATCGATTTAAGTTAAACTTAATCGATTTCACGGGTCATTTAATCCATCTTCACCCACCTCTTCTTTTCCTCTCTCGTCCGAGCGATCTCCACTTCCCTCCGGTCACAGCCGTAGTTTGCCAGTCGTCATTCCTCCGATCACCGCCGTTTTTTTTTCTTGACTGCCATGGCCTCGTTGCCTCCTCCTCCTTCATCCTCCAATGTTCCTGCCGTGTCTAGAGACATGGGCAAAGCTCTGGCCATCGAGTCCATTGTTATTGGTAGGATTTCGAGTACCCACGTCCTTCGGTCGAGTCGGCATACGCTGATTATTGAAAGGGGTTCTTCACAACCGAATCCTCCTAATACTAAGTTCGAGACTCCTTCTGATATGGGTAACGATGTTCTGCCTCCGTTTGATGCTGCCACATACATCCCTCCTGTTCACATAATCGGGCATGGCGGTTCGTTGCGGTATCGTCCTCCTCTTAGTGATATTCCCGTCGAGGTTTTACACAAAGAGCCGGAGCAGCATTTTGGTTTTACTAATCTGAAGGTGCATTTTGTTCTGGCAATAATATTGTTTGCATAAGAATTCATGGACTAATGTTTGATATTTTGGAAATGAAATTGAGTTTTAGGAATTGCCCCCTGTTTAGGCGATTTTTTGCTATTGTATTGATCCATTATTGTATTTGTTAGGCAAACGAGAAGTTCCGTGTATGGGGAGCAGCACTCAGGATTTTGAATGGTACGAGAGGCTTTCTCAGGGTGCCAAAGATTCAGTTGCCTTGGCTGGCTTTGAGCAGCTGTGGGCTACCACAGCCCCGGGAGGATCGGGGCGACCCAAAGACGCAATGTTTTGATTCGAAAAATTTGAGGAGTTGCCACCCAGATTTATGGTTTGTCACCCGAGAAACCGTTTTGATTTGAAAATGGTTGATTTGAATTGAAAACCAGAGATTTGAAAAGGGTTCGGAAGCCACGTTACGAGGGGGAAAGGTTTTACGGCACCCCCCTCGCCCGATTTGAAATCGGTCTCTACTAAACATTTGTGGGATTTTTCAAAGGATTTTATTTCATTACACAAGTAGCAGGTATCCAGAGGTATATCAAGCAAGGAGGTGCATGCATGTGCATGTGATAATGAAAGATGGTAGAGAAATGCAAAATGACAAAAGCTGAAACCCTGCCACAGATCTCACTCTCGAGCGCTTGGAAGTATCACATGCTCAACCTGCAAGCCATGTTAGTACAACAAGATACAATACTAAAAATGTAAACTGGAATAATCTTTAAACATGTTACAGCCTCAACAGAGAACTTAGTAGACTGGGATCAGACCCCATTCTTCTAAGCCATGCATCCTTGCCTCCCTGAAGATGAGTTTACAGTTCTAAAGGGGTAAAGGGACACATGCATGGACATCCAAAGGCAGTATAAGGATCAAACTGGAAGAAAGATGGGCTGAAATTGCATCCAGACACTCTCGAGCGCTTGGAAGCGATCTCAAGCGCTTGGGAGTGATTTACACCCCAGGACTGATTTCAATCAACCAATACCCTCATTGCAGTGTGCTGGTACACCAGATCTTGTATTTTTGAAGTATGAAAATTTCTCTTTTTTAAGTTCTGAACAAAACTCTTTTGCATGTCTTTAAATAAAAATGATCTTCCTTATTTTTCTTTGAAAAAAGAAGATCATCTGCACCAACACACTTCAAAAGAGCTAATCTGTTTGAAAACATGTTTCACTCCCCTTGCATGTCCACTTAAATGCCCAAAAGAAGGAAAATAGGACTGGAGTCATTCCCGAGCGCTCTAGAGTGGTCCCGAGCGCTCGGGAGTGCTTCTAGTAAGCTTAGTACAGAAAACACCTTTATGCCCCTTTGCTCTTGTTTTTATACTAAGGTCCTCCCACCACACTCCCAGTATTAAAGACTGGGGTGGGCTGGGAGGCCTCCCTCAGAAAGGAAAACAGCCCTGTTTTTGTTTGACACTAAGGTAGAAAGCTTCTACCTTTTAGGTTAGAACTTTGCTCCTTCGAAAGTTTTGAAAGATGAATGGGAAATGAAAACTTCAGAAGATCAGAGACTGGTAATGATCTGAACTTCCTCCATCTTCTTGATGTCTTGACTCTTGGTTGTTTTGCTTTTGAAGATCAAGTTTTTCCGAAAGGATGAAAAATGGTTTTCTTTGAATAGTCAAAGGGTTTCTAGAGAGAGAGAGATTTCGTGCCTGGTTTCAGCTGAAATGAGGCTTTATATAGGCAACATAACCTATAGTCTCATATTTTGAAAATGAAATTTGGAATCAAATCTTTTCTTTGAAAATCTTCAGGCCTGACCTCTCCTCTGACTGAGGTTGAGTGTTGTCTGAAGTATCAACTGGCTCCAATGGCTGTAATGATGGATTGCATGGGAAGTGGGGGAACCTCATCACCCATTGGGCAGCACAGAGGTCTCGAGCGCTCGGGAGTATTCTGGAGCGCTTGGGAGTGTTACTCTCGAGCGCTCGAGAGTTTTCCTGACCCCTAGTTTTGAAAATGGTTTGGAGCGCTTGGGATTGTTCCTGAGCGCTTGGGACTGATTTTGACATTTTATTTTCCTTTTTAAAATCTTCCAAGAAGCATTGTTCTAATCGGTCCAAGGCTTGATTTAATCCAAGTTCATCATCGGGGAGCCTCCGGGCCACAAATTAAGGAAATTTGAAGGGTCCAAATTGGGGTGTCTACAGCAGCTGATACTTGGCTTTCATCTTCCGAAAGCGGAGCTGGGATTGACCACAATGCTGGTGGAGCGATGGTGGGACACCACCAATACCTTCCATCTTCCTGAGGCCGGAGAGATGACAATCACGCCAGGTGATTTTGCTTTGCTTACAGGTTTGAGAGTTGGTGGCGATCCCCTTCCTATAGATCTGAGGATTCATGAGCGAGAGGGGGCCCTCTCATACCTCCTTAGGAAAGTCCCTGAAGTGCTAGCAGGTGGCCATATTACTTATTCCTGGCTTTGGGAACAGTTTGACCGCGCCGGTATTGAGTTTGAGGTATCAACACAGTAGTTGGTGAGGGCTTTTCTCCTTGTTCTGTAATAAGGAGAATTCGGTGTACGTCCAATTTCTGGCTGCTTTGGTGAATTTGGAGACTATAGCAGAGTTCGACTGGGGGGCTCCTGCTTTGGCTACATTGTATAGTCATTTGAGGGCTTGTTCGCGAGGTGTTAGCCTCTCATTGGGTGGGCAACACCGCGTTCTTGAGGTATTTGTTCCAGCTTTATTTATCATTCCTTAACTGCTTTGATTTTTGCAACTCATGTTCATCTTTTATCTCTGCTTGTAGCTCTGGGCTTTTGAGCACCTGTTATAGTTCCCTCCTCCGACGAAGCATAGAGAGCCTAGGTTCATCCCACGGGCGGCCCGCTAGCTGAAAGGAGTTCTGAAGACACGGTCGCCTGCTATGGACCTATTAGCTTGGAGGCGGGTCCTGGACTGTTTGACAGTGGACCAGGTATGACATGACTTATTTTTATTCTTACGTTACACTTCCATTCCGTTATACTGATATTGTCTTACCCATAATAGGTTCGTTTTGATCCCTGGGATACTTTGCTTGACAATGCTCCTCTAAAGTAGACCTCAGCTCGAGCTCTGGACAACCAGCACTTCCTCTTGGAGGGACCCTTCTCAAGAGCTTGGTACCTCTGGGAGAGAGTAGCGAGCCAGTACTTCCCACGCTCTGAGGCGTTGCAGCTTATTCCTCTTCCTCCTCCAACTGGCATGAGGTCGACTCATCTTTTGGCAGAAGAGGGCTTGCTTCTTGCTCTTGAGAGACGGTTAGCCACGGATTTTCTCCAGGCGGGAGATTACTCAGCTTTTCGTTTAGCTTCGTGGGTTTTGCCTACCACCACTGCTACTGCAGTTCCTCCTGTTTAGCCACGAGCCCCTAGCTTTATCTCCTTCCTTAATGCCAATGGAGAAAAGGAACGTTTGACGCTGACACCATGTGCTACTCAGCTTTACGTGCTTCCTTCCGGGGCTGTGGCCAAAGATCATCGACCTCGATGGCAACAAGTTCAATACCTTGGTCAACCTGGATCAATTCCAAAGTTGTTTTTCATTGAGAGAAGGTTGTTGGGCTGAAAATCCCAAGGGTGGGCAATTCTAAACAAAAGTTAGAGCAGCCTGCTAGACCGAAACCTATGAAGGCGATTTAGGCAAAAGTTATAGGCAATTGTTGAAAGCCTGCTAGACCGAAAACCAATGAAGGTGGTCTAGGCAAAAGTAAATAGGCAATATTCGAAAGCTCGCTAGACCGAAGACCCGCATGGGTGGTACTAGGCAAAAGTTAGAGCGCAAAAGGAGAGGTAAACACAAGAGTGAACCTTACCTGTACTACGTTTTGACTTGATTCCCTAGCTTGGGAAACGTAGGCAGTTTCTTTGTTAGACTCGGTCACAAATCTATCAATTAGACCAATGGTTGACGTTTTGGTACACATCAAAGGTCGAAGAGGATCGAAGATGAGGTCAAGCTGCGATGAAGAAATCAGAAGGGGGAAAACCTTTGTCTTTCAATTTTATTGCAAACTACTTCTTCAATTACAGGCTTAGCATAAAGCCTTACAAATATTTGAAGCATCAAAAAACAGAACGAAATGCTAGAAGCCTAACGGCTCACAATTTATTCTAAGTTCAGCGAAGTCTGGTATAAGCAACTACAACGCGTTTGTTCAAAGTGATGCGCATTGGTCTCAACCCTACGTACGCTTATTCAATTCCTACAGCAGACAATAGCAGTTGGCTATCGCCCTCGATTGTCATTCCAGGGGCTTTTGCCAAGTCTTGTCATACCATGCAAGTCATATGGACTTAATGTGACTGCACGGAGGTGTCGGTTTCAGTCCGAGCCTATATGAGTCATTGTCTGCGTCTTATGTCCATCTTTGTGACATTTTTCCAGTTTTTCAATCAATTCTCATGTCGGGATGCCTTTCTCGATTTGTTTGTATAGTGCTTTATTGCCATTTTGCACCTTTCGCAAGTGTCAGTTTCACCTGTGTAGGAATGTTGTGGGTTTTGGCTCATTAATGCCCTAAATTTCATTGTGTTCTGTGTGTCTAAGGGTTCGCATTGTACCCTGGGGCTCTTTCCCCCTTGTGGGCTCCCGCGCCCGAAAGCGCTAACTTGAAGAGTCGCCACCCGGATTTTTGATATGGATGATCCGAAAAACCGAGAGTTTGATTTGAAAAAGAAAGGCTTTTGGTCTAGCGAAAACGTTGAGATTTTGGATCCGGGAGCCACGTTACGAACGGGGAAGATTTTGTTGAAAAAGCACTCCGCTCGCCCGGTAAAATCGGTCTCTACTAAGCATTTTAAATGGAGGATTTAATACCATTTGAAAAACTTAACTTTAAAACATATACGGGGAAGGGACACGGGATAGAATATAACACATTGGTGTGCTTGTGGTGCGAATTGTACAGAATGATAAGAATGATGCAAGCAAATGTAATGAAAAACATTTGACAAGCTGTCTGGACCGCGGCCATTTCTTACGCTGACATCAGTAATGCCCGCACGGCTCTTCAAGACGCCGCGCATGGTACCCTGCGTCATTAACTGTTATAAGCATTCAGGACGTCACCCGACCTCGGGACAGTACCACTCCATCAAGCCATGAACACAAAATAATTTTTGTTACATTTGATCATCCGAGATGACCTAAGAAATCTTATTTATGAAATAAAATATGGCTTGTAGATATGGTCTTGTTCCGAAAATACTAATGTCGGTATCTCAACAACAACAATGGGCCCGATGAATGATGGCCATGATGCAGATAGCTCAGACAAGAAAACAATAGCTAATGAAGTGCCATGCGCTTAAACATGATACGTCGTGCGATGCCCGGATGCATCGCACGGTGCAACCAACACACCGTGCGGTACACCTGTCTACACATTCCAGAATCAGCTTGCTTTTACATGACAAAACAAACCATAGGTCCGCAAAATAGTTTGTTATATTTTCTGGATCTTCGAAAAATGATTTACGGGACCCTTTTGTTCATCTTATCATGTAAAATAATGTTAAAAGCTTTTTGAAATATTGAGAGATCTCATAAAGTAAAACAAAGAAAGACTTTCAACATGAAACTTGAATCTAGAATGTACCCGCACGATCTTTAAGCAATATTAGTCGAAATATGAAAAGAAAAAGCAAAAAAAGAAAAGAAAAAGAAAAGAAAGACTTTGAATGTAAAACTCGTTTAAGACCCAAGCTCGGTATAGAAAGACCGAGAAGGGCCTCGATCGGCTCCCCTCAAGGCTAAATGTAGTTTAGCCCAAGGAAATGGATTTATACCTTTTGATCGAAGCTTGGATGTGCTTGAAGGTGGAGGAATGGAAGTTGATTTGAATTGAACTTGAGAGACTTGAGAGCAAATGAGTGTAGAGAGAGAGAGAGATGTGTATAGTGGTGGTTGGTGTAAGAAGTTGTAGTGAGAGAATCACAAGGGAGTATTTTTAGAGAGAGAGAGTGAGAGCCAAAAAAATGACAGAGTAACTTTACTTGGAGTTGAAGGGGTACTTCTCAACTAGAGAAGGGGTGTATTTATAGGCAAAAAGTATGCTTGGAGTGCACCCAAAGGAGAAAAACGTGCAAAATGTGCTTTGGCCGAGCCATTTTTCAATTATTTGTATTTGCAGGCGTGGCCGACAACTTTCTGCTGCTGTCAGAACTTTTCCCCAAAGCGCCGCGCGCAATATTGAAGTCCCGTGTGGCAGAGTGATTTTTCTGACATGCCGCGCTGCATTTTGAGGTGCCGCGCGGTACTGTAGACAGCTCAGCATACCAAACTTTGCGAGGGCGCCCCGGACACTCCCGAACTCGGATTTGGACACGGTTCGAAGCGTTGGAAAGCTTGTCGAGTCCTCTTTCTAACCCAATTGGTTTCACTCAAAGCCATTTTATACATTGTAATGTGTGCCCATTTTACAATCAATGTGTCATGGAAAAAGTTGTTTTTGACAAGGTAAACACATTTTTCTCTTTTGCAATTGAACCGGGGGCCACCCTACATGGTTGAAAAGGGGTTTTCTTGAGGTTAGAGAAGGAGTAGCAAAGGAGAAGCAAAGGAGCAACAATCCAAGCCTCGAAGGTATATTTTTCCTTATTTCATCATGGGGGAAACTTAAAGATTATTCGGAAGTCCAGATTGGGGTGTCTACACCCCTTTTTGTTCGACCTAGGCGAGTATGTAGATATGTGCACGCGTCTGTGTGTCGATTCAAAGCACTTGTCAATGCAAATTAGATATTAGTGGCTAGTTTTTGAATTCTCTTCAACACTTGCAAAAGAGAGTCAATAAATTGGAAAACGCAAATGCTATCCCTAGTATCAGTATTCCACTAGCAGTGGACTTTCGCAAAGCAGTAAGGGCACGTCAGCGTAAGGCCAAGCAAAACGTCTCTGGGGCACATCTGCCCAAGCATCGAAGAGAGGGCACGCAAGCCCAAATCTGTCAACTGGGTACACTGGCATGTTCAGCGTTTATCTATCCGGGTGTGCATCTCAAAAGTAAAAGATAGTACAGTAATGAGGCTCAGTGGTAGTCCTTAGGCATCGTTGTCCTCCTAGGAGCCACCCTTAACTTGCATCTGCACTTTCAATTTGTGCATTCAATTTAGTATACATGCATATTGCATATCAAATGTTGAAAGCAGGAAAAGACAATCAAGTGTCGAAGCATGCCTATCCGGTATCGAAAGCAGCAAGTAATCAAGATTTTGGGATTCATATTTGGGATCAAGTCACTGCTGGAACTGGAGCCGGAGCCGCTATTCTGGGATAGAGCAATTATAAGAGGGGTGCCACATGTGGTGGCCTCGGTTGCAGGCTCGGTAACCTGGCCATGTAATGTGACGCCGGCAATCGAAGAACCTTGATCCAAAGCCATGTGTGAATTCCACTCCTCGGTTAACTGTTCGGTATTGTTCTCGGAGTCAAATATCTGTGTGCTGCATTGCTGTCATTTGCCTTGTCTCCGCCAGAGATATTCCTGAGGCCATCTATGGAAAGTTGTTACTGTAGGTGCAGAAAAACAAAGAGTACCTGGAGCACTGTTATTTCGTAACGGTTCCACGTGATTCTCGGTTGATACCCCTATGCCTCCGCCGGAACCCTAATCTGCAAGACAGACAAGGGGTGAGCGCACCTTTGCCTCTCATGGCAAAGGCCCTCCGATACCTAAGTTAGTATCTCGTACTGGTATCAAGCCCTAATTATCAATAGGAAAGTATATAATGCGTGCAACATATTGCGTACCTTTAGCCTTCAGGTTTACCTCGTATATATAGACAAACGTTTGCTTGTTGTCCAAGTATCCCTATTGCCCTAGGATTCCTATCTCGTATAGGAATCCTGGCTTTTACAGGGATCTTCTTGCCCAATGATCAGAGACTCCCTGTTTGTAGGTCATCTTTCCTATATGGGATTCGTTCCATAATAGGACTGTTCCATCCTTTTTCCTGAATGGATTTTGAACACTCCTTTTGTAATACTGCTTCTGCATTATCTCTTAAGGCTATCTAACTTAAGATGACTCTGCTTGTCCGACATGCTTTTTGCCGAACAGACTGCACCTTAACTACTGTTGCTTTTTAGGCAAAAGCTTTTTATCGCCGAACAGCTGGTTTTAACTCTAGGACATCTCATGTCCCTATGACCGAACAGTCCCCTGTTCGGCGTATACTTCGAGTCACCGGCCCTTATTATCGCGGTGCCTTTCATTACTTTTCTCATTGCACAATTTTCATCACGTGTTCGGCTCGTAATTTATGCCTATTCGGGAATATGGCCCTACAATTGCTCCCCAGCTTTGCCCAATGGAACTGCTCGGGCCAATGGGTAAAGCTTCTAAAGAACAAACCTTAGGCCGAGCTTCTTGATGTTCCGTGCAGATATAGCATTGATGACCATTTGATGTTTTGGCGGCTTAGTCATTATACTTTTTTCGAAGCATGGGTTCCACATGGCAGATTTCGTACGCCTCTTATTAAACTCGACCTGACGTTTTGTCTTACGGCATCAGAACGTTGTCCTCCGCAACACATCTTCTGTTACTTTTCATGTAACGGCGTAATGAGAGACGGTTCGTCTCCGTCTCTTTCCTTTTTACCCCAAAAAGGGTTACTTTTTGGGTTTTATACGAAAAAACCCAAAACATTTGAACTTTAGCTTTCTCTCTCTAGAACCCAGGCGATCGTTCCTTCCTCACGACCGCCATCGCCGCCATCTGCAAGATCGACCGCCTTCTGGAAAACTTCACGGTATTCCTGTAAGATTCTCGTTCTCACTCACTCTCTATTTTCGTCTGAGACCTCGTTCTCAGTTGTCGGCCTTTTAGGTCTTCATTCGTACCTACTCCCGATTTCATTTTGTTCGCAGTCTGCTTGAAATACATCCATGGCGGATGAGAACAATAATCAACCCAAACCAGGCAAATTTAGGCATCTTTGTGAGACCCCTGCTGCTATGGCGGCCTTTAGAACGAAATACAACGTCCCTGACAATGTTGCACTCGAGCTTGCTCCCCTTGGAGCAGATAGAGATGTTGGTACATGGGAGACGATGGGAATCCCCATTGTAGCAATTGTCGAGGGTGGAGTTCGTTTTCCTCTCAACCTATTACTTCGTCGAGTTTTAAACTGGTATAAACTTACTCCCATGCAAGTATCCACCAATTTTTTCAGATTAGTGATGGGTATTGTGGCCCTGAATAGGAGGATCCTAGGGACCCAAATAGGAATCTAGGATCTCCAATGGTGGTACAGCTTTGTAGTAAACCCCGAATATAACACTTACTACTTCAAAGTAAGGAAAGCAGAAAAGCGTCTCATGCTCAACTTGCAAGATTCTGCTCGTGATCACGAGATGGATTTCCTTTACGTCACCGGAGCTTTCGAGCCAAGGGGGGAAAGATGGCCAAGTGGTGGGATTCCATTGCCCCCACGTATGCTCCTATTTTGCTTTTGTTTTGACTTTAGTTCACTTGTCAAATTTCAGCACGTTTCTAATTCAAGTCTGCCCTGTCTAAACGTTACAGTGGATAACGCAATCAAACGTCCCAGACGTGAACCTAGTTACGTCCAAACAGAGGAGATCAACAGGATCCTGAAATACAAAGGGGTACCTGGCACGTTGACAGCTAGTCGGGGTCGAGACACAAGCGTTCTTCTGGGCTATGATCCCATTTATAGAAGCTTCATAGATCGAAGACTAGCCAACCCGAGTACCAACGCAGCATCAACGTCATCTGCTCCCCAACCAAGGAATCCAAGACCCAGCGCAGGAGTCACTCTAGCCGGACAGCCAGGGGAAGTTCCCATTTCTGAAGGGGTACCACTTCCTCGTGTGGCAGTCAGAAGATCTTCTCGAAGACAGGCTGCTGTTCAACTACAAATCAAACAGACAACTATCGATCGTAACACCTCTTAGTCTTCGTCTTCTGGCTACTCTCCGTCTCCACCCCATTCAGGTACAATGACTCGCCAACCCTTAAACTTGAGTTCACTTCTCATCGTGTCCTCTCATGGACGCGGTTCAAGCCATGCTCCCTCCACTGGGCATGCTCCCCCGCCACCTCGTCGCAGCAGGGGAGGTTCAACACAATCCTCCTCCTCTCCTCGGGAACGTGACAGTTCCCTCGAGGCTGCCGATGCCTATCGAGACAGACGTTCGAGGAACCTAGAGGCCGGGGAATCTGATGCACTGGCCGCTGGGTCAACCTTAAAGACTCCTGCACCAAGCACTACCGTTGCTCAACCGATCTGGGCCCCTCTACTCACTAGAGGCGACCGTCTAGTGAATGTCGGGGACAGTGCAAGCTCTTCGGAGACTGCACTGGCCCTTGCACAGTGCTTGTTACTGCCTGTTGATATACAAAAGGAATCCTCATCTTCTGGTGACCGGCTAGTTTCCACTGGGCTCGTCAGTGGAATAAAGGTAAACTCGTTTTATCCCACACTTGATGCTTTACCTTGCTCATGGTAGTTTATTAATCTTTGAAGTATACTTGTTTTTACTCAGTTTATCCAGAAGATGGTTGCACTAGGGCAAAAATTTCAAGATGCTGAGTCTGAGAGAATCAGACTTCTAAATGACAACACTCGGCTGCTTCGAACAGTTACGAGGCTGGAAGGGGAGAGAGACAAAGCAAAGGCTGACTGCAACAAGGCAAAGAGCAAGCTTGAGATTGCTGAAGACAGCCTCAACCAAGCCCTTGGTGAGATCGACAGTACCAAGAAGGCTGCCTACGAGGAAGGTTATCAGAAGGGGTTTGACGAGGCAACTGCTAGCTACGTCGAGCAAATGCCATCGGTACAAGATCAAATTTTTGCCGCGGGCTGGAAATCATGTTTGACCAAAGTTGGGGTTCCTGATGACTCTCCACTATGGGCAGTTCAACTACCGAGCAGCCGTGGGGCAGCGGTTGTCGAGACTGAGGAGCTCAATGCTGACGATGTCGAACAACAAATCGACAATTTTGCAGACGCAGATGGTGACATCCAAATGGAGTCACAAGATGCCCCAGCTAGATCTCATGATGCCTAGAACGAGCAGTCACAAGTGCAGGCAATAGTCAATGAAGCTGCCGATGGTGGTACTGAATCAGCTGCTAATGTCTCAGGAGAAGTTAACCCTAAGGTCCAAAACGTGGACTGAATTTGGTAAGTTGTTTTTATCATCCTCTCAAATACTTTGGGATTTATCAGGTCCTGCGTGACCGTGGTTTTTGGCCCTGCGTGGCATCAGAATATTTCGTATTTGGATAACACAGGTATTCGGCCCTTCGTGGCACAACACTTGAATTTTGGTGGCCATTTCAAGGCCTTTGTCATTTTGCTCGGCCTTGCTGGCCATAAACTTGTTTGCTAGTACTTCGTATAGTTGCATATGTTCGGATGCATATAGTTATTGCAAGGTTTAAGTAGGACTTTATTTGAGTATTTCGTACTTAATGGCCATACTGCCTTTATACAAGTTTATTCATACTTGTATGTCCATCTCATATTCACGTATATATATATATTTATTTATTTATTTATTTTTACCCAAGTGTTTTAGACTTGGTAAATCTACAATCTGCATTTTTTCCTATGCAAACCCAAGTGTTTCGGACGTGGTAAGTTTATAAACTGCATTTGTTCGTATGCAAGTATTTCGTACTTCATGAAATTCAATACAAGTGTTTCGTACTTGTAAATTTCAATACAAGTGTTTCGTACTTTTAAGTTTCAATACTTTTATAATTTTTAAGTATCTCGTACTTAAATAAGTTTTCAAATATTAAGTTGCTTTTTTTCATACCCAAAATAATTGTAATCTGTGCATATATGCGTATGCAGTACAAGTGTATTCATACTTGTATAATTTTAAGTGTTTCGTACTTAAAAGGAAAATTTTTTGGTACTTGACAATTTGATACGTTTATTCATACGTATCGAGTATCGAGTTTATTCGTACCCATTTCCTGCTCCCCAATACGAAGAAGGGGAAGATAAGGCCATTATTCGTATTTTACAGATCAAAATAACCATAAGTGATAGAGAAACAAAATATCTGAAAAGTCAATATATTGCAAAAGACGCATAATCTCAGAAACTCAGGGGGTCGTTATGCGTACCCCATGCAACTAAAAAATGAAACACAAAGGAATTTTATTCATAATTCCCACATAATCACGTGATCCTAAAACAAAATACGAGGTAAAACTGAAGCCTTTCAAACAAAGAACTTCCTCAAATTTTGGACATTCCAGGGCCGTGGCACTGGGTTTCCGTCCAAGTCTGCCAAACGATAAGCCCCAATGCCCACAATCTCAGTAACTCGATACGGGCCTTCCCAATTAGTCCCCAACTTGCCTTCGTTGGCTACCTTGGTGTTGTCGAGCACTTTGCGGAGCACAAGGTCTCCAACACCAAACTCACGTGGGTGGACATGCTTGTTGTAATTTTTCATAAGCTGCTCCTGATAGGAAGCAAGATGTACTAGGGCCCTTTCTCTCCTTTCCTCGGCAAGGTCGAGCTCGATTTCGAGGGCCCTGTCATTCCCCCCACTTTCAACTAGTGCAGTCCTAATAGTTGGAAGACCAACCTCTAATGGATTGACTGCCTCTGTTCCATAAGCCAAAGAATAGGTGGTCTCTCCCGTAGACCTCATCAGTGTCGTTCGGTGTACCCACAACACCAATGGTAACTCATCAGGCCACTTGCCCTTTGCTTTATCCAACCTGTTCTTGATTCCATCCAGAATTGTCTTATTGGATGCCTCTGCTTGCCCATTACTCTGGGGGTAAGCCGGGGTTGAGTAATAATTTCTTATTCCGTACTGAGCACAAAAAGTCTTAAACTTTTTCTGGAACTGAGAACCATTGTTTGTAATTAATGAATACCCAAAACGAGTAATGACACTCTTCCAGACAAACCTCTCTATCATAGGTTCAGTAATCTTAGCCAGAGGTTCAGCTTCAATCCACTTCGTGAAGTAATCCGTTGCTACTAACAGAAACTTCCTGTTCCCAGTAGCCTTATGGAGCGGACTCACGATGTCCATCCCCCACTGAGCAAAAGGCCAGGGGCTAGTCAAGGGCACCAAATCTTCGGCCGGTGTCCGGATCATTGGTGAGAACTTCTGACACTTCTCACAGATTTTCACGTAAACCTTGCATCCTCCTGCATATGCGGCCACCAATACCCTTGAATAATTGCTCGGTGGGCTATAGACCTGCCCCCTGCATGACTCCCACACGTCCCCTCGTGGAGAAATTTCTGCACCATCTCGGGGTGCACACAGAGCAGGTACGGCCCAGTAAAGGATTTTTTGTATAACTTCCCCTCTGGGGACAACCAAAACCTTACTGATTTGGTTTTAATCTTGTGGGCTTCCTTTTTGTCGGAAGGAAGAGTGTCATCTCGTAGGAACCCTATGATTGGATCCATCCAACTTGGCCCCTGGTTCACGTCCAGGACTAGCTCTATGCTTTTCCCAATGCTCGGTTCATCCAGATAATCGACTGCTACTTTCCTTTTTAACTCAGTAGGAACAGCAGCAGCTAACCAAGCTAAAGAATCCGCATGGGCATTTTGTCCCGAGCTTATTTGTTCAATACATACCTTTTCGAAGGTATCGAGCAAATCTTTGGCCGCCTGTACATAAGCTGCCATCTTCTCACTTCGGGCCTCGTATTCCCTGGACAGTTGACATACCACCAGCTGCGAATCGCAATAAACTCTTAATCTCTTCGCCTTTAAGGTTCTTGCACTTCTAAGGCCAATCAGCAGGGCCTCATATTCTGCCACATTGTTTGACGCACTACACCCCAACCGAACAGAGAGCTCGACCATCACCCCATCCGGAGGGAACAGAACGACACCGGCTCCAGAACCAGCATTACATGCCGAACCATCGACGAATAACTTCCATTCCAGAGGGTCCTGTTCGGCAGGCATCTTTCTTTTTTTGGTTGGTTGTTGAACAGATGGCTCCTTTCTCGTAGGAGGCCCAGGTGCTACCATTGGTGAAAACTCCGCTACAAAATCAGCCAACACCTGGCCTTTTATTGTCGTGCGCGGCTGGAAGTCAATATCATACTGGCTCAACTCAACAGACATGTTGAGATCCGTCCTGAAAAGTCCGCCCTTTGTAGCAGTGGCCTTAACGGATACTCAGTGTAAACCACAACCTTATGGCTTTGGAAGTAATGAGGTAACTTCCTGGTAGCTGTTCTTAATGCAAGGACCAATTTTTCAAGGGGCAGATATCTCGTTTCAGCGTCTAACAGTGTTTTACTCACATAATAAACCGGGATTTGTTCTGATCCCTTACTTCGAAATAAAACAGCACTAACAGCATGTTCAGAAACAGCCAAATATAAAACCAAACACTCACCTGGTTCTGGAGTTGACAAAAGCGGAGACTCAGCCAGGTACTTCTTTAGGTCCTGGAAAGCCTACTCACACTCTGCTCCCCATTCGAATCCTTCCCTTTTCTTCAATAGCTGGAAGAAAGGCCTACATTTGTCACTTGACCGGCTAATGAATCTATTTAGGGCCGTTGCCATCCTTGTCAATCTTTGAACTTCTTTCGTAGTTCTGGGACTTTGTACCCCTTGCAAGGCTGTTTTTTGATCAGGATTTGCCTCAATCCCTCTTATGGTTACAAGGTGCCCCAAGAACTTTCCAGACCCAACTCCAAACGCACACTTCGAGGCGTTGAGTTTTAACTTGTATTCTCTCAAAATTTCAAAGGCTTCCTTTAGATCTGCTATGTGCCCTTGTCTGGCCTTGCTTTTCACCACCATGTCATCTATGTAAACCTCCATAGTTTTGCCAAGCAATCTTTTAAACATGATGGTTGCCAGTCTTTGGTATGTTGCTCCTGCGTTCCTCAACCCAAAAGGCATGACACTGTAACAGTACAACCCTCGTGGCGTAATGAAAGAGGTCTTTTCTTGATTAGGCCCAAACATGGCAATCTGATGATATCCTCGATATGCATCGAGGAAACTCATCCGTTCATACCCAGCAGTTGCATCAACTAATTGATCAATCCTGGGAAGGGGGAAGCTATCCTTCGGGCATGCTTTATTCAAGTCTGTGAAATCCACACAGACACGCCATTTTCCATTTTTCTTTTTTACTACTACAGTGTTGGACAGCCATTCTGGATAGTAAACTTCACGTATTGCTTTGGTTTCCAACAACCGTTCCACCTCTTCAATAACAACGTCAACATGTTGCACAGCTGCCCTTTTTTTCTTCTGGATCACAGGCCTATGCTGAGGATCTACATTTAGGTGGTGACAGATCACGTCTGCACCAACTCTGAGCATCTCTTCTGGTACCCAGGCAAACACATCAACGTATTCTTTCAAAAATCTTACCAGCTCGCTCTCTTCCTCAACTGATAGTGACTCCCCAATCAGAAAATACCTTTCAGGATCAGTTTCGTTGATCTGTATTTTCTTTAGGCCTTCAATTACTTTTTCTGTTGGATTTCTTCCGACATCCTTGATAGTCGGTTGATCTTGTGCCTCCACCGCGTGGACTTGATGGGCTTTTGGGACTTTCTTGATGATGGAAACCAAGCACTGTTGTGCTGCTTTTTGATTTCCTCTGATCTTTTCGATACCATTAGAACCAGGGAATTTCACCATCTGATGATACGTAGAGGAGACTGCCCTCATCTTGTGCAACCAGGTTCTTCCTATAATCGCGTTATAGGAGGATGGGACATCTACCACCAAGAAGTCTGTTCTTAATATTACTGTTCCTGCTCGAACAGGTAGAGTTACCTTGCCAAGGGGCCAGACTGCTCCCGCTCCAAACCCAACCAGAGGTGTTATTGACTGCTCCAAATCTGATTGTGACAATCCCAATTTTTTAAACACATTGTAGTACAAGACTTCTGTACAGCTTCCAGAGTCCACCAAGATTCTCTCAACATCATATTCCCCTATTCGTAGGGTAATGACCAAAGCATCATTATGAGGCACCTGGACATCTCCAAGATCCTCATCTGTAAAGACTATACCTTCACTGCTTCCATCAGATTCGCGTCCTCTCTTCTTTCCTAGTCGCATAACATACTGGTCATGCTTGGCTTGCCTTTGGAGCAGCCTAACCTCATTCCTCGTATAAGGTGCGGCCAACCCATGTATCATATGGATTACTCCCCTTGGATTTTGTTCGTAATCCATATCCATGGCTTTCCCTTTTTCTTTGGGGTTCTCCTGAATATACTCCTTCAGATAGCCTCGAGAGACCAAATCATCAAGATGTTTCTTGAACGTTTCGCAGTCTTCAGTCATGTGGCCCCAATCTTTGTGGTAACTGCAGTGTTGATTCGTAGTACATTTCGCGTCCTTGTCTCCACCTAGACTCGGGGGCCACTTGAAGTAGGGCTGATTCTTTATTCGGTAAAGAATCCTGTAAATGGGCTCTTTCCAGACTGTTGTAATTGAAAAGAATGACTTGGGATCTGGCGCTGGCTTTTCTTTGTACAGCTCTCTCTTAGCCTGCCCATACTCCTTTCTTTCCTTATAAGTCTTGGGCTCTGGCTTATCGACCTTCTTAGCTGGCGTTTTCGGCTGTTTGGCAGTCACTTTGCCGTCCTCTCGGAGTATATCATCTTCCATTCTAGCATGCTGCTCAATTCGCTCCATCAGGTGAGCTAACGTTGACACAGGGTGTTTATTTAGAGAACAGCACAGCTCCTCCCGAACAGGCAATCCTATTTTGAAGGTAGCAATTGCATATTCCTCGCTGCAACTATCAATCTCGTTAAAAGTCTCCCAGTACCTTTTAGCATAGTCTCTGATAGGCTCATTATCCCCTTCGTGCATAAACATGGCCTGCTGGTAATGCTGTATGTGAGCAACAGGATCCGCATTTGTCTCGTAAAGTACGAACGCACTGTGCTTCACCCTGCTCGGTAGTCGAGCTTCCTGTAACTTTCTTGAGAAGGGAGATGTTGCTATATTACTTAGGGCTTTCCTTGCTGCTTCTCGTGCAGTCGTCGTTCCAACCTCTTGTTCCCTATTTCTATGTGTCCGAACCTTATCCCAATCGGACTCAGGTCTTTTGTACATGTCCCTATGGTGCTTTCGGGTATCTTCTTCAACAGAGGAACTTCGGCTTCTGCTTCTCCTTTTTCGTGGAGAAAGCCCTCATCGCTTCGAACTCCTGCTTCTTCTTCTTCGTGAAGAAGGCCTCTTCTTTCTTGGAGAGGGACTCCTGCTCCGGTTCCATTGATGCGAAGGAACGGCCTTGTACGTCACCATAGCCCCTTTTTTCCTTCCGGAATGTCTTCGTGACAATCCAGAATCCTCAGGGTGATCTCTGATCCTTTCCATCTCACGGATCTCATATTCTCGTTTTTTGATTAATCGAGCAGCTTCCTCGATTTCTTGCCTCTTCCTATCGAGGATGTCGCTGACTTTTCGAATGCGCAACAGATTCTCCTCTGTGGTGGGACTTGCTCCTTCTCGTGGAGTCCGTAGCAGTCCTACCTTCCTTGTTCTTGGGATCATCTTGAAGGGTCAGGGGATGACCTTGGCTCGTCGTTTTCCTGCCATGGCCACCATCATGCTTTTTCAGAGCACCTGGAGGGGACTTGTCTCCCTCCCCACCAGCTTGGTTCTTCTCAATGAGTGGTGTGACTGGATCTACTTCCACCATGGTCGTTTTTCAAATGGAACTCGTTCGCTTCCCACAGAACCATGTGGTCGTGGGTTCGATTCCCACAGACGGCGCCAATTGTAGGTGCAGAAAAACAAAGAGTACCTGGAGCACTGTTATTTCGTAATGGTTCCACGTGATTCTCGGTTGATACCCCTATGCCTCCGCCGAAACCCTAATCTGCAAGACAGACAAGGGGTGAGCGCACCTTTGCCTCTCGTGGCAAAGGCCCTCCGATGCCTAAGTTAGTATCTCGTACTGGTATCAAGCCCTAATTATCAGTAGGAAAGTATATAATGCGTGCAACATATTGCGTACCTTTAGCCTTCAGGTTTACCTCGTATATATAGACAAACGTTTGCTTGTTGTCCAAGTATCCCTATTGCCCTAGGATTCCTATCTCGTATAGGAATCCTGGCTTTTACAGGGATCTTCTTGCCCAATGATCAGAGACTCCCTGCTCGTAGGTCATCTTTCCTATATGGGATTCGTTCCGTAATAGGACTGTTCCATCCTTTTTCCTGAATGGATTTTGAACACTTCTTCTGTAATACTGCTTCTGCATTATCTCTTAAGGCTATCTAACTTAAGATGACTCTGCTTGTCCGGCATGCTTTTTGCCGAATAGACTGCACCTTAACTACTGTTGCTTTTTAGGCAAGAGCTTTGTATCGCCGAACAGCTGGTTTTAACTCTAGGACATCTCATGTCCCTATGACCGAACAGTCCCCTGTTCGGCGTATACTCCGGGTCACCGGCCCTTATTATCGCGGTGCCTTTCATTACTTTTCTCATTGCACAATTTCCATCACGTGTTCGGCTCGTAATTTATGCCTGTTTGGGAATATGGCCCTACAGTTACGCCATGAGGGCCGCATGAATATCATGCAACGGGCGCAATCATTGGGATTCCCCTTTCCCATGTGCTCCGTAACCATTTCATTCCTCTCGTCACACATGACGTCACCCGAGGCGGTTACCTGAGCGTATACTCCACGCACTAGCTTGGAGTCCAAGGAACCCTAGGCCTATAAATGCAAAGGGATACTCACCTGAGAGAGGTATGCCATTCTACCGAACCCTAGACCTACCTTCCCTTCCTGAGATCTAACTTGATCGTCGGAGGGTCACTGGGGTGTCCAACCCCTAGTGACTTGTTGCAGGTCTCAGCGGCAGAAGCGCGGAGCAGCAGGAGGAAGAGCCTAACCAGAGCCTTGGTCCAGATCCCGATAATTCGAACCCCGACAATTGGCGATTCTGCTGGGGATCAGCCAACCTCTTAACCGTTCATCTCCCTCCACCCAAAGAGCTTCGTCCAGACCTCCCGTAGTAGCCATGGTGGAAGTCGAAGATCCTCACCCCAGTGAAACAACCCTCCGCCTCTGCCCATTCGGAGACCCAATCCTGGCTCCTGGCGGAGCCTGTGCCCCAGGGAAGGCTCACATGTCCATCAGAGTCGGAGCTGGAATTTCAACCCAGGACGCGGGAGCCGCCACCGAACTCCACACCTACATCCGTCACCTGGAGCGGAAGATCGATGACTTATTAGCAGTTGTGGAACGAGATAAGCACGTCCGCGATGAGCTCGCTGAGATCAAGCATCTCCTCCAGATCTCCACATCTCACTCCTCTGGAGGTCATGGCGGAAAAAGACAAAGCCCCTCCCGCAGTCGCGAGGGGGGCCGTTTGGTCAAACACCAGCCTCAACTCTCTGTCAAGGACCGTTTTGAGCCTTCTGTTGCAAAGGATGGTCGAGCTGAGGGTGGCGCTGGTCGTAGGGAGCGCTCCCGTTCCCCTAACACCAAAGACCCATGCAAAAAGCGATCCACCTTCGAGAGGCTCGGCGCCGGTAGTGACTCCACCTCCTCCACGCACCCGGTCGGAATTGGGAAGGGGCCTCGTGAGCCCACCCCTAGTTTCACCAAAATTTTCCAACGACGAAGATGACCTCCTGGAGTTCCAGACGAAAGGGTACCGCGAGCGCCTCAAGAGCGCTCGAGCCAAAAGCCCATTTGTCTCTCATCCAGGGGAGAAGGGTGACGGAAGCGATGTCACCGAGCGCCTCGAGCCCTACGCTCGAGATAGCTACAAGAAGGACCGACATGAGCGCTCTCATCAGAGGTCAGGAAGCATCCCATCGAAGAGGAAGGAATACGAAAGGTTGGATGAGTCACTCCCAAAGAAGCGTCCCGCGACTGAGCGTCCAGACGGTCCTGACCGTTAGATCCGACCTCATTGCGATGCCCGACTCAAGAGGCTCACGACCTCCCACTTCACACGGGAGATCGACTTGGTCACCCCCCCCCCCCAAAAGGATTCACCCAACCCAAGTTTGCCAAATATGATGGCAAGACCGAGGCATATTCTCACTTGGTGCAGTACAAGTTCGTCATGTCTCTCCTCCTCCGAAATGAGCCCTCGGACGACGCCTTCCTCTGTAAGGTCTTCCCCTCAAGCCTCGGGAACCTAGGCCTTACATGGTTCAACCAGCTGCCAGCCAGGTCAATCTCTTCATTTGACTCCCTGTGTGATGCCTTCATGGCTCGATTTGTCACGAGCAACAAGCATGAGAAGGAGATCGATTCCCTCCTCGCCCTCCGAAAGCGTCTCGACGAAACACTCCGCCAATACGCCAGTCGCTACTGGGAGTTATTTAATGAAATCGAAGGCTGCGACGGTGTCATCTCGGCCCGGGGATTCAAGCTCGGTCTCACCTCCCAGGATGAGCAGGTCTACGACGACCTCGCTCGAAACAAGCCCGACTCCATGAAGGACCTCATGACCCGCATCGAAGGTTGGTGCCAACTCATCGAATCCAAAGCTGAAAGGGGCATTGGGAAATCCACGAGCTCCAAAATCACATCCGTCTCGGCAAACGCTTCAGTCCCCACACTTGTTTCAACACCTAAGAAGCAGGTCAACAACATCAAGCAATCCCCGAAGAAGGGGCCGAAGCCAAGCGACTTCAACGCTGAAAAAACCGTCTTCACCGTTCCTATTTATTGGATCATTGATCAGGTGAAGGATCAACCTTTCTTCTCCTTCCCGAATCAGAAGCTGGCACCGAGAACGGGAAGATCAAGAACCCAATCGTCCGATGCAGCTATCATAATGAGCAAGGCCACTTCACTACCGCCTGCTAGCCCTTCAAGGTCTACTTGGAGCAGCTTGTCACTGGTGGTCACCTCAATAATCTCATCGATCACGAGAAAACCAAGGCTCGGGCAGAGCGCGCCGAGCACAGAGCCGAAGAAGAAATTCAGACGATTCATGTTATCCACGACCCTCTGCACCCCGAAGCCGCTCGCTTAATCCGTGTTGAGTTGAATGACGCTTCCTCCTCAAAATAGGTCATGCTCGTCCGTCCCGACACCAAGCGCGCCTGCACCGACGACGGTTCAAAGTGGACAATCACGTTTACTAAGAAGGACCTCGACCGTGCCCAGCTGCCACATAATGACGCCCTCGTCGTCACACTCTGCATTGGAACTTTCAACGTCCGACGCGTCCTCGTTGACCAAGGCAGCTCGGCCGAGGTCATGTACTACTCCCTGTTTCAGGACCTGAAACTCTCAGACTCTGACCTTCGTCCTTCTGAAGTCCCCCTCATAGGCTTCAACGGGGCCCCGGTATAGCCGCTCGGTTTGATCACTCTCCCCGTCCACGCAGGCTCGGTTGTCCTCAATATGGAGTTTATGGTCGTTGATGGGCCTAGCCCTTACAACGCAATCGTCGGGCGCACCTGGCTCCATAAGCTGAAGGCTATCGCCTCCACTTATCACCAGGTGGTCCGCTTCATAGGCACTAACGAACGTCAGGAGGACCTATACGGGGACCAAACCGCGGCAAAGAGGTGCTATGTTAACGTAGTCCGAAGCAACAAGAAGACTTCCTGGGTCAATCTCATTGAGGTCCCCGAAGCCCCAGTTCTAGAAGATGTTGGTAGGCCCGCCGACGAGAAAGTTGTGGAAGAACTTGTTACCATTCCCATTACTGAAGATGGATCACATTTTTTCCTTGTCGGTTCTTCACTCAGTGACACCAAGCAGAATGACATGGTGGATTTCCTCAAAAAGAATCTCGAAGTATTCGCATGGACTCCCTATGAGATGCCGGGAGTCGATCTCTCTTTCATCTGTCACGAGTTCAACATCGCTCGTACCAAGCGCCCAGTTGTCCAGAAAGCCCGGCGCTCCTCTCCGGTTCATTCCAAAGTTGTCATCGAGGAGGTCAACCGACTCCTCAACGCCAATGCCATCCGAGAAGTCCAATACCCCAAGTGGTTGGCCAATACCTTGGTTGTCAAGAAGAAGAATGGCAAGTGGCGTGTCTGCGTTGATTATTCCAACCTCAACGACGCCTACTTGAAGGACTTTTTCCCCCTCCCGAGGATCGACCAACTCGTTGATGCCATGGCCGGCCACGACCGACTCAGTTTTATGGACACCTACCGAGGCTACCATCAGATTGCCATGAGTGAAGGAGACGTCGAGAACACGGCCTTCATCACCCCTCATGGAATCTTCGGATATCTTGTCATGCCCTTCGGACTCAAGAATGCCTGGACAACTTTTCAATGGATGATAACCAAGATGTTCGAGCGTCTCCTAGGAGACACAATAATGGCTTACATCGACGATATAGTGGTCAAGAGTATGCTCGCCAGTGATCATCTCTCCCACCTCGCCGAAACCTTCGAATTCTCAAACATCACAAACTCTGCCTCAATGCCGAGAAATGCCTTCGGTGTCAGCTTCGATAAATTCTTGGGACACCTCGTGTCCCGGTGAGGGATTGAAGCCGACCCTGCTCAACTATTGGCCATTGAGAAACTCTCGGCTCCCCACAACAAGCGGGACGTACAACGCTTGACGGGCATGGCCGCTGCCTTGAACCGATTCATCAGCCATTCTTCCGACAAATGCCAACCCTTCTTCGCCCTCCTGAAGGGTAGCCGACGGAGCTTCCAGTGGACCGAAGACTGTGATCGAGCCCTGTAGCAGTTAAAGACTTACCTCTCCGAAGCACCGCTCCTCGTCATGCCTCGGGGACCAGGAGGATCTGTTCATGTACCTTGTCGTCTCCTCACATGTGATAAGTTCGGTTCTCGTTCGACAAGAAGGACGAGACCACCAGCCCATCTACTATTCCAGTAAGACAATGACCCCCGCCGAGACACGCTATCTTCCTTTGGAAAAGCTTGTTCTCGCCCTCGTCTCGGCATCTCGAAAGCTTGCCCCATACTTCCAGTCCCATCGCATCATTGTTCTTACCGAGTACCTACTCAAATCACTCCTCCGAAAGGCGGATCTCTCTAACCGAATCTCCCAGTGGGCCATCGAGCTCGCGAATTACGAAATCCACTTCCAGCCTCGGACAGCAATCAAATCCCAGGTACTTGCCGATTTCATCGCCGAGCTCACTCCAGCCGACATCCTGGCTTCACCCCCCCCCCCCCGTCCCGAAGTCGTCCTCCAAGCCAATCTGAGCACCACCTGGAAGCTCTTCCACGGCGATGTGTGGAAAATGTATGTCAACGGCGCATCCAACAGCCGAGGCGCCGGGGCCGGGATTGTGCTTCTCTCCCTTTCCGACGTCCTGCACGAAAGCTCCCTCTCCATCAACTTCTCGGCCTCCAACAACATGGCTGAGTACGAAGCAATTATTTCTGAACTTTAGACCGCCGAAGACCTCGGTATCGAGGAACTTGTAATCTCCAGTGACTGTCAACTGGTAGTCAAACAGCTCTCCGAAGAATATGAAGCTCAGGACGACCGAATGCGCACCTACCTCAGCTCAGTCGTCTAGCTCCTCAAAAGCTTTAAGGCCATTTGCGTCGAACATATTCCCAGGGAACAGAACGCTCACGCCGACGCCCTCGCAGGGCTCGCTTCGGAACATCGTTCCATCTCCTTCAGCTCCATTGACAAACCCAGTTTCGAACTTGAAGTTTTAAGCCACGAGGTTCTTAACATCGAGCTCGGCCCGAGCTGGATGGATGAGATCGTCGGTTACTTGAAGGACGACATACTCCCTGCCGATAAGAAGGAAGCCCACCGACTTCGCAACAAGGCTGCACTCTTCAGGCTCAATCCCAATGGTAAACTTTACCGAAGGTCATTCACTGTCCCTTACTTGCTGGTTGCCCACCCCCACCAGGTTCCAGGCATTATCGAGGAGCTCCATTCTGGTGACAGCGGTTGCCACTCCGGCGGGCGCTCTCTTGCTCACCGAGCCATTATCCAGGGGTATTGGTGGCCCACAATGAAGAAAGATTTTGAAGAATACGTCAAGCGTTGTCGGAAGTGCCAAATGTTTGCCCCAATCATCCACCAGCCGGCTCAGGATCTTAGCCCACTCACCAGCCCATGGCCCTTCTCTCAATGGGGCATGGATATAGTTGGCAAGCTCCTCGTTGCTCCAGGAGGCTTTAAGTTCTTTCTCACTGCCACTGACTACTTCTCCAAATGGGTCGAGGCCGAGCCCCTGGTTACCATCGAGGAAACAGACGTCATTCGCTTCATTTGCCTCAACATCATTTCTCGCTTTGGTGTACCTGTGGGCAGCATGCCCTGGAATTTCTGGATTCCAAAATGCAAGCCTTAGGGAATTTCGTTCCCCGAAGCAAGGGCCCATAATCGAGGGTGCGCGAGCGGAGATGCAAGCGCTCGGAATACAGAATCGCCACTTGGGTTTGAAGGTCCGACACCCAAGGAACCGTACTTCGAAGCACCTGCCGCGCTATTTGATTTGAAAAAGTGAAGGAACCAGTCCGTTCGGGAGCCAGGTTACAAGAGGGGAAGGGTTTTAAGGCACCCCTCTCGCCCAATCCGAAGATCGGTCTCTACTTAGGCATTTTGTGAAAATGTGATTCTTCTTTTTATTAATCAATTTTTAGCCAATTAGGGCGGGGAAACAGTTAATCGGGGATTTAAAACTGAAACACGATTTGCAAGATGTGTTTGTATTTGAGCATGGATGGAATACTATGAAAATGGGATAAAATCCAACCCTCTGATCAGAATGTCCATAATACTGCACAAGGTTTAGTCTTGCCAACACCATGGCCACCTTTGCATGCATGAATCTATGTGCATGCAAAGAACCATCGCGCAACAATTCTAAACCCTCGCGCGAGGGTTTGTTCCCACCACAGGTTGGATTTTGATCCCCTTCTGGGCTCTGGAAGGACCAGTGCTCACCCAGTGGGCAAACCAAGCAGTTGTATATGTACTGGAATTTGACTAATTATTACAAATTAACTCAAACAGAAGCCAAATGAATAGAAAGACAACCCCTAAACAGTGGGGGTAAAAAAACAGAGGCTTTAAGCCTTAGTTGCCATGCAAAGGCCATCACTGAAAAATGGAGAAGCATCGCGCGAGTATTGAGAATACACGCGCGAGTGTTCTGACTGGACTTCCAGGAATTGCTTTGCACATCTGAGGCTCTAAAACATGCTCAGAAGCTTCCCAGAGGCATTCCAAACCAAACATTGCAGTGATATAGGCTAACCATGGCTTTTTTCATGCAGCACAGTGATCTAAAAGCTCTAACATGCTTCAAAACAGTAATAGAAGTATAAAAATTTGAAAAACCAGGATACCCTTCCCCACAAGGTTGCATCTCACAAAGACACAAAGTGTCGCGTGAGTGTTCTAAACCGTCGCGCGAGGGTTCCCAGTCACATGCTTCTTGTAGCTTTGCTGACTTTAGGGCCAGAACTGGTATTGATTACCAGCCTTGGCCCTGCCAGCCCCCCTCAGAGATCAGAACAGAAAACAGTAGGTATGCTATACCTTTTCTTGAGTTGTTTTGAAATGGCTTGAACAAGATGGTGTAGCTTGGAAAATGAGTGTATGTAGAGCACAAGAGTGAGTGAATTGCAAGTGAGGTTAGGGTTTGTAAGCCTTTTTTGCTTGATATTGTGTGTCTTTAGCTTTGGAAGCAATGGGGGTATATATAGGGAAATGCATGGGTGGTAGACATGGCCCAATAATCAGCCAACAAGGCTGGTCAATCAGACTTGGTGGAGAAGGCCTCCAACAAGGTGAAAGGAGTGGTTGTGTTGGGAAGAGCCAACCCTGCAGTCTACAACAGCTGTGCTGGTGGAAGACGGGGTTCCACAGGCTTACTAGACCTCTAATCATCACAAAATCCAGCTGGAAATTAAGGATGGGGACATGAGAGAACCGTCGCGCGAGTTTTCTAAACACGCGCGCGAGGATTCTAAAGGTCACGCGAGGGTCAACGGTCAACAGATTGACTTTGACCCACACCTGGCACAGAACACTCGCGTGAGGGTTCCAAACCCACGCGCGATGGTCAACCCCATCTTTAGGGTTTTGACCTAGGTTTCTGAGGGTAAAAAGGTTCAAGGAGGGCTCCACACACACGACGCTCAAACCATTCCAAACTCAAGTCTGTTCTTAATCCAATTTCATCATCGGAGAATCAAAAACCGAAAGTAAACTAATCTGGAAGTCCAGATTGGGGTGTCTACAGTAGCCCCTCTTTGACGGCAGTTGGAGCACCATTGACTTGGTATAAGTAACGTCAAAGAATTCTAGACACCCCTCAAGGCAATCCAGAGCAAAGCATACTAGCAAAGTAGACAAGCATACTTACAGAACTTGATCGGTTGAATGGACGGACGGACCATCGCTGGGAATGGAAGTAGAAGTGGACGATTGCATCACCGCTTGTTGATTGAATTTGGACAGAACAGGCTGTCGCTGCAGATGTGGACGGGACAGGCCGTCGTTGCTGGGGATCAAGCTAACCTCGGCACAAAGTATTCCAACAAACACGGGTAGGTCGTGTCAGGCAAGTTGAATTACATCAGTTGGGAATCAGAGCCAATCTCCTTATCAAAGACCATCCGAGACAGAGCAATAAGCCTGCTGGAAGATACACTTGTGGCTAGATTATGGGTGATTGTTTGGGACAGGCCAAGGTGGACTATCCTGGGGAACAATCAGTTGCGGATGAACGGACCATTGGACGATATGGCTGATCGTCGTTTGAAGGATTAACCGCTATTGAGGATTAATCGGATGACATGGCTGATTGCCATTGACGATCCCTGTTGAGGATCAATCGGACGATATGGCTGATCATCGTTGATGGATTTGACAGGGTTGGTTGTCGTGGATGCGGACGGGGAGATCAATGTGCTGAATGATCAAACCGTTGGGGAACTTTGACAAGACCGGCTGTCGTTGAAAGCGGACGGAGAGATCAATGTGCTGAATGATCAAACCGCTGAGGGATTTTGATAGGATCGGCTGTCGTTGAATCGGCTCCACAGGATAGCATCTTTTGGTTTACAAACCGAGATTAGGGAGATTTCCATGGCCTCCACTAACAAATTGAACCAAAACCGTAGGAGATTGCATCGCATCCTTCGGCAAACCAAATCGAGAGTTAGGGAGATTTCCATCGCATCCGCTAACCAACGATAACAAGACCGCAGGAGATTGCATCGCATCCTTCGGCAAACCAAATCGAGAGTTAGGGAGATTTCCATCGCATCTGCTAACCAACGATAACAAGACCGCAGGAGATTGCATCGCATCCTTCGGCAAACCAAATCAAGAGTTAGGGAGATTTCCATCGCATCCGCTAACCACTTGAACCAAAACCGCAGGAGATTGCATCGCATCCTTCGGCAAACAAACCTATATGACGGCAACCATTCTGGCCATCTTCCTGCTTTCAACATTTAATGTACACAATATGCAATGATGTATACGAAATTGAAATTGCAGATGCAAGCTAAGGGCGGCTCCTAGGAGGACAACGACGCCTAAGGACTACCACTGAGCCCCATTACTGTACTGTCAGTTACTTCTGAGATGCGCACCCAGATAGATAGACGCTGAATGGGCTGGCATGCCCCAGTTGATGAATTTGGGCTTGTGTGCCCTCTCTTCGATGCTTGGGCGGACGTGCCCTAGAAATGCTTTGCTTGGCCTTGGGCCAAGATACCCTTGCTGTTCATGAGATTCCACAACTTGTGGATTACAGGAGCTAGGGTAGCAATGTAAAAATTGCACTTTCCAGTTGCTAATATCCAATTTGCATTGACAAGTGACTTGAGTTGACACACAGACCCGCGCACATATGTACAGACTCGCCTAGCTCAAATGAAAAGGCTGAAAGAGTCCCAAGGTACAATGCGAACCCTTTGACACACAAAACACAATGAAATTTTGGACATTAAGTAGCCAAAACTCGCCACATTCCTTAGGCAGGTGAAACTGACACTTATGTAAGGTCAAACAGATGTACAATGACTTGCACGAACAAACAGAATCGAGAAATGCATCTTGACATGACGATTGATTGAAAAACTAGAAAAATGCCGCAAAGATGGACATAAGATGCAAATGATCACTCATATAGGCCCGGACTGAAATCGACACCCCCGTGCAGTCACATTAAGTCCATATGACTTGCATGGTATGACAAGACTTGGCGAAAGCCCCTGGAACGACATTCGAGTGCTGTAGCAGGCTACCGCTGGAATTGAAAAAGCATGCACAGGACTGAAACCAATGCGAATCACTTTGAACAAAGGCGCGTGACTATAAGCTAACACGCGAGACTGCAGCTGCTCATATCAGACCTCGCTGAACTTAGAATAAACTGTGAGCCATTAGGCTTCTAGCATTTCGTTCTGTTTTTGATGCTTCAAATATTTTAAGACTTATGCTCAGCTCGTAATAGAAATAGCAGTTTGCAATAAAATTGAAAGACAAAGGTTTTCCCCCTTCTAATTCCTTCATCGCAGCTTGACCTGATCTTCGATCCTTTTCGACCTTTGATGTGTACCAAAATGTCAATCCTAGATCCAATTGATAGATTGTGATCGAGTCTCGAAGAGAGACTGCCTACGTATCCCAAGCTAGGGAATCAGGTCAAAACGTAGTTCAGGCTAAGATTCACTCGTGTGTTTACCTCTCCTTTTGCGCTCTAACTTTTGCCTAGTACCGCCCATTCGGGTCTTCGGTCTAACGAGCTTTCGAATATTGCCTATTACTTTTGCCTAGACCCCCTTCATAGGTTTTCGGGCTAGCAGGCTACTCTAACTTTTGCTTGGAACTGCCCACCCTTGGGGTTTTCAGCCCAACGAGCTTCTCTCATGGAAAAGTTGCTTTTGAATTGATCTAGGTTGACCAAGGTTTTGAAATTGTTGCTGTCGAGGTCGACGATCTTTGGCCGCAGTCCCAGATACTATGGCTTTGATGACACAGAGTCAAAAGTGCTTCGGTTGGAAATGCCCTGCTCCAGGCCGTTTCGTGCACTTCCTCATTTGTGCTTAGCGGAACGCCGCTGCTGCTGTTTTTGAACACGGTACGAGGCTTGGAGCCTTCTGAGCCACTGCTTTCTGGCTTGGCACCCGGTAGCAGGGGATTTGATACTTTTTATCTCAAAATCAACGCCAGGCGTGTCTTTGTGAGACCACGCCAAGACGTTTGATGAATTCTTTGAGTTTGCCTGACCGGGCACAATGCTTTTCTGGGGGCGGCGCTTGGATCAACTTTGAACCTTTCGGGAGGTTATACTTGTCTTTCAAGTTTATTGAAACTACTTCTTCTTTTAATTGGCTGAGCACGCCTTTTATCTTCCCTTTCGGCGAGGGAACACATTTCCTTGGGGATGATCCCATCGAAATCTATCCCTTCGCCGTCAGGGTTGACACAATTTATATAAAAGCCAGCGAAGTACTTAGAAGCAAGATAAAGCATATCATAAAAACCCACGAGGTTTGCCAAGTACAGCAGACTCAAGACTTGAAACAAAAGCTATGACGTGGAGGGCCAAGAAGCACGAACTCCGACTCAGAGCTAGACTTTAGACAAACGCAAAAGACTCTGTGTCAGACTCAGACATATCGCCAATGCAAACTAGACGCGGTTTTTAAAATGCAATATTTAAAAAGCTACCCATAGCTTTCCACAAAAGAGGTAGAATACATAGGATGTCAGGCCCAAGCAACAGCACTTCGGCTCCTTCAGCTTCTCGACCAAACCTACTCGATGCACCTTTGAACAATGGACCTCAACCAGTCGGTCTTCTCCTTTGTAAACCCCTCATCATTGTCAAACCAGATGTCGGCAGTGGAAACCTCGATTGCCCAACCTACAGCCATCATGTTAACTCCGGTTCAGACGGGATGGATACGATAGGTTTGGGTTGATTTGTTGGGACGATATAGTGGCTAGGATTGAATATGGTGGAGCTCAGGTTGATTTGAGTGGAGGTGATAGATACCTGACCAACCAGAGGGTCAGACCTGTGTTGAGGCAAGGAGTTGGAAATGATGTTGGGCTTTGGCGGAACTTGGACCGTGCCATCATCAATAAGATCTTGAATCTCATGTCGAAGACGATAGCACTTATCAGTGTGGTGGCCAGACATTTGGTGGAAGGCACAGAAGAGGTTAGGATTGTAACCAGCAGGTAAGACTTTGGGTGGGGAAGTTGGGGTCAAAGGTTTGAGATGCCCAGACTTGACAAGTTTCTCCATCACTGCGGACAGAGATGCCTCAAATGCAGAGAAATTCCGAGGTTGGGTTCGGGCCCGGTAGCTTTGGGCGTTTTGAACCTGATTAATGTCGGCTGTATGATTAGGGGAAGCAGTAGCGTTATCCCCACTTGTAGCCGTACTGGCGTAGTTGCTAGTGCCAAACAGTGTGCTACTGTTTCCAGAGTAAGCCCTCGGCTTTGATTTCTGAGGATTGGAAGAAGAAGAGTCCCCTCTTGGCAGAATCCCACTTTGCAGCGCATCCTCGATGGCCAGACCAGATTCGAAGAAGGTCTCGAAGTTGGCGGACGCTTGAGCAAGCACTAGGTGCCTAGCATAGTCTGGCTGGAGATTGCAGGAAATGATGCGGAGTTGGTCTCTCTCGCTAGGGCGCTCAGTCATTAGAGCGGCTTTTGCTCTCCACCGCTTGACAAAGCCCGCAAAGGACTCCTTAGCTTCCATCTTGGTGGATTCGAGCTCCCGTGTAGTCATCTTGAGCTGAGAGTTGTAGCTATACTGCGAAATAAACGCAGCCCCAATGTCCTCCCAAGTTCCTCTTTTGGAGATGTCGAGCGACAAAAACCAATGGAAGGCAGGCCCAGAGAGAGTTTGAGGGAAAAGCTGAGACATGGCCTCACTTTCTACTTTGAATAGCTTCATGGCGGCATGATAGCCGTAGAGATGAGTCTTGGGATCACCGCTACCGTCGAACTTAACCAAGTCGGGCATTTTGAACTTGTCAGGCAGCTTAGCATTAGGATACAGGCAGAGACGATCCAAGTCAATTCCTCCTGCATTGATCTTTTCAGTTTTGGAGACTACTTCCTCCAGCTTAACCATCTTGGCCATAAGAGCTGCCATATCAGGATTCAAAGTAGGCCTGCCATCTTCCGGATTTGGGTTTGCAACAGGTGCGTGAACCTCCCTAGGGTTGGGCTGAACAATGAGACGCCCCTCGTGATTCGGATTTGGGACCATGACAGGCTGCTCCTGGTCGTCCTCATTGTCCTCACCTTCCTCTTCGAGTGGAGGTGGAAGACGAGTGTTGATAAGGTCATTGAGACGGGTGATGTTAGCATCGGTCTGGATGGCCCTCTGCTGCATAGTGGTAATGCTGTTCTGAAGGTTTGTGAGCATGGTCTCTAGACTGAGCGGTTGATCTGCCATGACAGGTTTTGACAATGTTGAAGAAAGGGAAGCCGACGGCGTGGCTTTTTGCAAAATTGATGGCGAACCCGACTGTAGGGCAGCCAATAATGAACCTGGAGAAGCCTCCGTTGCAACTGACTGGGTTTCTAGCCTAACAAGTCTTTGAACCGGATTCTGAAGACATTCCCAAGTAGGTTTGGCTCTTCCTTTCGGTACTCTCTTGGTCGGCACAATGGCTATGAACTTGACAGTAAAATAAGTGAAAGCTCAGTGGTGTTCCTACAGCAATTAGAATGCAATGTATACGTCGTCGTCGGTGTCAACCCTAGACTCCAGAACTAGAGACGAGTCTGTCTCATGATGTTCGAACACTGCCAAAATCCTCAGATTTCTTTTCGAGGGTGTATCCTTTGAATAGATCAAGCTGATCCTAAGAGATGTCAAAACAGACTAAGTCTTCGACTAGTCCCTTTTGAAGATTCGACTTTGAACTTGGAACAACTCGGTATTGATGGCGTGACACCTTTACCGGGGTGGCTTCAGTGACAACGCGCGTTAGCCGGGGCGGTGTACGTGCTGCGCACGATAACCAAAATGACATCAATATCACGACATCAATACTTTGTGGTTCCTTGTTTTTGGTTGAATCTTCAACCGGGCATGAGCCAAGGATTTAATAAGGTCTGATTTCCCAAAGTCTCGCTGATCTAAGGACTTTAAGAATTGACAACGTGCACCATCGAGATGCACGACTCTTCATCGGGTCTAGCAGCGTCCAAATTAGCATAAGACAGACTCGAAAGCTAGAGGCAACCTAGAAGCCACCCTAAACATGCTCCTACGCAAAACAACATGTATGTGTGTACAGTTCCAGAGACAAGTTTGCCTCACAAATTTCAGACGTTGCCAGAATCCTCAGAATTCTTTTCGGCGATGTGTCCCCGTGTAGATCGACAGATCCTAAGAGATGTCAAAATAAACTAAATCTTCGTCTAGTCCCTTTCGAAGATTTAACTTTGAATTAGAAACAACTCGGCATTGATAACATGGCACCTTAACCTTGAACAACGTGGTGTACAGTGACAACGCACTTCAACCTGGGTGGCGCCAGTGACATAGCATTAATACTTTGTTGTTCCTAATTGTCGATTGAATCCTCAATTAGGCATGAGCTGAGGATTTAGCAAATTTTGATTTCTCAAAGTCTCATTGAACTAAGGACTTTGAAATGACAACGAACATTCAATAGAATGAACGACTCCTCATCGGGTCCAACAACGTTTTAGACAGCGTAAGGCAAACTTGAAGGAAAGAACTGCCTTAAGCATGCTTCTATGCAAAACAATGTATGTATAGTGCATGCGATAGGAAAAGCAGTAACACATAAACAGTTACGGGGGTTAGATGCAAGTAGATCTTACCCTGCAGGTACCTGTCTTAGTTTGAAGAGTTCTAATGCTTTGTATATGCAGAGGCCGGTTTTGGTTTGTAACAGGTTCCTCAGACTAGGGCCACAGATATACCTCCTGTTACCCACGATTCGCAGAGCAACAGTCAAACGGTAGCATGACCCATCATCGTCGAAGGTTGTTAGTCATTTAGGGTCCCCGGGCTCCGGTAAACCGTACTGGATTGCCAAAACGATCCAATGAGGCTTATCCCACATCAATGCAAATGAGAATGCTAGAAATTGATCAATAAAAGAAGAATCACAAAATCGCAAAATGCCTTTTCAAATTTGGCTCATTTTATTTAGTCCATCTTTAGAGGAAACTACGCAAGTGATCAATCGAAAAAGTCCCAGATCCGATTGGCCGGACACGAGGTCCTGTTAAATCACCATTCCAACCTTCGGCAGCGCGAAGCTCACCGTTTTGACAGACTTTTAAGGAATTGTGCACAAGTGTATTAAACTCTAAGTATAGATTAATATTAGTTCGATTATTCCCAGCAGAGTCGCCACTGTGGGCAGCATGCCCTGGAATTTCCGGATTCCAAAATGCAAGCCTTCGGGAATTTCGTTCCCCGAAGCAAGTGCCCATAATCGAGGGTGCGCGAGCGGAGATGCAAGCGCTCGGAATACAGAGTCGCCACTTGGGTTTGAAGGTCCGACACGCAAGGAACCGTACTTCGAAGCACCTGCCGCGCTATTTGATTTGAAAAAGTGAAGGAACCAGTCCGTCATAACCATATCTGGGTTCGGGAGTCAGGTTGCAAGAGGGGAAGGGTTTTAAGGCACCCCTCTCGCCCAATCCGGAGATCGGTCTCTACTTAGGCATGTTGTGAAAATGTGATTCTTCTTTTTATTAATCAATTTTTAGCCAATTAGGGCGGGGAAACAGTTAATCGGGGATTTAAAACTGAAACACGATTTGCAAGATGTGTTTGTATTTGAGCATGGATGGAATACTATGAAAATGGGATAAAATCCAACCCTCTGATCAGAATGTCCATAATACTGCACAAGGTTTAGTCTTGCCAACACCATGGCCACCTTTGCATGCATGAATCTATGTGCATGCAAAGAACCATCGCGCAACAATTCTAAACCCTCGCGCGAGGGTTTGTTCCCACCACAGGTTGGATTTTGATCCCCTTCTGGGCTCTGGAAGGACCAGTGCTCACCCAGGGGGCAAACCAAGCTGTTGTATATGTACTGGAATTTGACTAATTATTACAAATTAACTCAAACAGAAGCCAAATGAATAGAAAGACAACCCCTAAACAGTGGGGGTAAAAAAACAGAGGCTTTAAGCCTTAGTTGCCATGCAAAGGCCATCACTGGAAAACGGAGAACCATCGCGCGAGTATTGAGAATACACGCGCGAGTGTTCTGACTGGACTTCTAGGAATTGCTTTGCATATCTGAGGCTCTAAAACATGCTCAGAAGCTTCCCAGAGGCATTCCAAACCAAACATTGCAGTGATATAGGCTAACCATGGCTTTTTTCATGCAGCACAGTGATCTAAAAGCTCTAACATGCTTCAAAACAGTAATAGAAGTATAAAAAGCGGAAAAACTAGGATACCCCTTCCCCACAAGGTTGCATCTCACAAAGACACAAAGTGTCGCGTGAGTGTTCTAAACCGTCGCGCGAGGGTTCCCAGTCACATGCTTCTTGTAGCTTTGCTGACTTTAGGGCCAGAACTGGTATTGATTACCAGCCTTGGCCCTGCCAGCCTCCCTCAGAGATCAGAACAGAAAACAGTAGGTATGCTATACCTTTTCTTGAGTTGTTTTGAAATGGCTTGAACAAGATGGTGTAGCTTGGAAAATGAGTGTATGTAGAGCACAAGAGTGAGTGAATTGCAAGTGAGGTTAGGGTTTGTAAGCCTTTTTTGCTTGATATTGTGTGTCCTTAGCTTTGGAAGCAATGGGGGTATATATAAGGAAATGCATGGGTGGTAGACATGGCCCAATAATCAGCCAACAAGGCTGGTCAATCAGACTTGGTGGAGAAGGCCTCCAACAAGGTGGATGGAGTGGTTGTGTTGGGAAGAGCCAACCCTGCAGTCTAGAACAGCTGTGCTGGTGGAAAACAGGGTTCCACAGGCTTACTAGACCTCTAATCATCACAAAATCCAGCTGGAAATTAAGGATGGGGACAGGAGAGAACCATCGCGCGAGCGTTCTAAACACGCGCGCGAGGATTCTAAAGGTCACGCGAGGGTCAACGGTCAACAGATTGACTTTGACCCACACCTGGCACAGAACACTCGGGTGAGGGTTCCAAACCCACGCGCGATGGTCAACCCCATCTTTAGGGTTTTGACCTAGGGTTTCTGAGGGTAAAAAGGTTCAAGGAGGGCTCCACACACACGACACTCAAACCATTCCAAACTCAAGTCTGTTTTTTATCCGATTTCATCATCGGAGAATCAAAAACCGAAAGTAAACTAATTTGGAAGTCCAGATTGGGGTGTCTACAGTACCCTTCGCCATCATCACCGACAACGGGAAGCAGTTCACCGGGCAGAGGTACAGGGCTCTCTTGGACAAGTATGGCATTAAATGGGACACATCCACACCAGGTTATCCACAAGGCAATGGACAGGCCGAGGCCGCCAACAGGGCCATTTCCTCTGGACTCAAGCGCCGGCTCGAGTCCCGTCGAGGTAAATGGGCTGAAGAATTGCCACGAGTCCTCTGGGCTACCGAACCACTCCCAGGCATTCCACGGGCCATACCCCCATCTCCTTGGCCTTCGGTATGGAGGTTGTTATCCCTCTGCAGGTCGGTCTTCCCCTGATCCTTACCGAGAACTTCGATGACGAAGTCAACAACGAAACCATCGCTGCGGACCTCAATTTAGGCGAGGAGGAGCGTGAGAGTCCCAGGATCAAGCTCGCCTTGTACCAGCAGGAGGTTGCCAAGGGCTACAACCGCAGCGTCCGCCTCCGGTCTTTTAAGCCAGATGACCTCGTCTAGATGAAGGTGATAGAGAAATCAAAAAAGGGAAAGCTGATGCCCAATTGGGATGGCCCTTTCCGAGTCCTAAAGCACCTAGGCTCGGGGAATTACAAGCTGGAAAAACTGGACGGCTCACCAATTGCCAAGACCTGGAATGCCAACAACCTCAAGAAGTTTTATGGCTAGCCCGGCTTCGGCGTCCGAGGACCTATCCCCCTTTTTTCCTAGTTTTTTATTTTTCCAAGCTCTGCTTGTGAGCACCTATGTAATGGCATGTCCTAGTTCTGTTTCAATGAGAATTCTCCTGACATCACTGTGTTATTACTCTTGTCGTTTACTTTTTACTACTCGGTTCAACCATGTTTGAATCGTTTTATCTTGACTTCGGGACTCCGTCCTCCCATGGGTATCTCCCTCGAATGAAAATCCTTACAAAGTCACCATGGCCTCCTCGGTCATTCGGACTCTTGGTTGCTCGGCTTAAGGAAACTCGGACTTTTCCCGAGCCCCTTCTGCCGACCTCCCTGTACGTCCTCTACTATTTAGGATTCGCAGAATTCCGAAGCCATGGCCGATGCCATTTCCCTTCAGGACTCTAGCCCCAATCCTTTAGCAGACTCCCTCACCCTAGGTACCTGTCACTCAGGTTACCTACCCAACACACGACCAAGGCACTCAGCCCGAAGCAGGGGCACGAGAAATTCAACGTTTGACTTCTCTTTGCTTCGGGATAAGTTCCTCGATCTCTTTGCACAGAGGCTTCGGTACGCGTCATTTTCGCTTCGATTATTTCCCTACATGCCTACCATGAAAGCCTACCGGGCATAGGGGCTTGGAAACGCTCCGTTTCCTCCAACAACTCTGTACATCTTTGAGCTCTCCTCGATTTATGCTTCGGTTAAAACTTCTATTTTAGCCAAAGTTCAACCGAACCAGGGGCAGAGGCACCCTTCGGTTACAACTATAAAACCATACAAGCATCTCAAAAGATAAAACAGTGTTTGAGATAAAAGAGACCTCCATTCAACAAAAGAAAAACATTCATCCAAGCGAGTGATGAAATGAACTGCAAAGTTAAAACCATACTTAACTGTTACATCCAATCAGGCTTTGGCCAATTGTTCGGCACCTGTTACCGAAGTGATGTTTACAAGTTCCTAGAACGGCAAACTCCAAATGTCCGGAGCCGTCCAGTCAAAAATGAAAGCTAAAAAGAAGAGAAAAAATCCTAAGTGTTCTGAGGAATGGGAGCTTGGATCACATCGTCGGCTGGAGTGGTGGTCTGGGAAGCGGCTTGGCCTCCGGAAGGAATCCCTGACTCAGGATTTTGCACCTGTTCACCGTCCTCCTCGGGCATAGTGAGTTCCTCAGGAGGCGCTTCAGGCAGGGCTCGGAGTTCGGAGTCCTCGGGGAGATTGAGCTTCTGTAGAAGAGCCTCGTGACCGAAGCGAAGTCCGTCCAAGAAGCGATTTCTGTACAGCTCGTTCTCGATATCCCGTACCTGTTTCTTGTACTCCACTCCGGCCACGTCCCAGCCTTGGTCATAGCCCGCCTGCAGCGCGCTTTCCACCTCCCGAGCTCGAGTGCCCCTCAGGGTTTGGCATCTACCTCGGCTTTGGTGGCCCTTCCCTCGGTAAGCAATCTTTCCCTGTCGCACCTCTGAAAGTCCGAGAGGTAAAGCTTGTAAGTCTCCCGAGCCACTTTCAAATCTTCATCTTTTTGAGTCAGCGCCTGCTTCAACTCTTCTATCTCCGCCTCCTGAGCCTTGCTTCGGTCGTTGATGACCAAAGCCCGAGCACCAGCCTGCCATAGAGATACAAAAAATGTTGCAAGTACGAACTCTGAACCAAATACAAAAAGCAAAGAATAAAAGCAACTTGGGCGAGAAGAGCTTGGGCGATCTACCCGGTAAGATCCTCGGTATAGCCACTGACATTCTTGGCGTCCTGAGGAAGGATAGTCGACCGAAGGAGCCCAAACGCCGTTCCAATAATAGTAGCGGCGCAGTCAGCATGATGAATCAGGCGCCCGGCGAAATGGAAAACTTTCGGGGCCCACAGAACCTCCCTCGCTGGGACCTTTACCTCTACTTTGGTTGTCGCCCCTTCAGTCGCCTCCCTTCGCTCCCCCTCCTCCTCGATGATGAGGATAGTCTCCGGTTCCACAGCTCCGGTACCCACATCCTCATTGGGCCGAGCCCTCTTCTCTGGGCGGCCTTGCGGGGAGACATGCGCCGCCCTCGATGACCCGGCTCCAGGAGTGCTGGTCGCCGTACTAGTGCCTCGGCCTCGTGGCCTCTGGCGTCTCAGGTTTATTACCTCTCTACCTCGGCCAGACATTTCAGGGCTTAGGCCGATCAGTTCAGGAGTCTGGCGATCTTGTTCCTCGCGGATAACCCCTCGAGGCCCCGAGCTGCTCTCCTCGGCCTCTGGATTGCCCATTCCTCTGCGCCCTCCTCCTTTTCCTACCCCTATTCCTTATCCCCTCCCTCGCCCTAGGCCAGCCTTCGGTACGCCTTGCTGCCTGGGCCTTTTCTTCAGGTAGCTCGTATACGTCGGTTTGTACTCGAGTAGCTCCGGAGCGTAGCGGCTGGTGATTGGAATGGCGTATGCGGCGTCGATCCAAGCCTTGGAAGCTCTCTCCCGAAGTCCGTGGACGACTCCCTCGGCTGTAACAAAACACCAAAAGGGAAAGGAAGTTAGTATATATTCAAGGTACGATGGAAGTATGCATCATAAATACCGAAGACTAAGTTTATCGACCAGGCGCCCCGAACTCGAACTGAACCGTGGTGGCAATGTCCACGTTCTCCCCGGGACTGAACATGAAGTTCCCGGAGACCGCGACGTAGATGCCTGCCCACTCCTCGGAGTCCGGAAGATGGTTAATTAAAAAGGTGTCGTAATCCATCCTGCACGACAGATAGTGCTGGCCACAATCTCGATTGATTCCCAGCAAATATACCCCGAAGAGCTCTTCGAGCCCGAAGGTCAGGTTGTACTGCCTCCTCAGCTTTATAATGCTTGTGATGATCCGGTAAGAGTTTACCATGAGCTGGGAGGAGGTGAGGGTAAGGGTCCAGAGCACTCATCGGACAAATTGGTGGAACGGGAATCTGACTCCCCCCTTAGTGATGGCCATCAAGGGAAAGATGAGCTCCCCTTGACGGTGTGAAAGGTTCTTGGGGTCAGTATTCTAAACCAACCGAACCTCAACGTCCGGAGGAACGCTGAAGACTCTCTTGAACTTGGCGTAGGCCCCCGGCGTGCCATTGAAGTACTGGCCCAGGAAAGGGCACGGCCTCATTGGTCTTTTTCTCCCCCGTACCTCCTCGGAAGAATTCGCGAAAGGTCCCGGGCCTTGGTTCGAGGTGCTCGGGGCCTCTATCAGGTTTGGGTCGAAAGTTGTTACTTGGCGCAGAGCTCTCGGTAGGATGGCAGGTTCGATGTAGTCCAGTGGGGTCCGGTATAGAGCACGGAGACGCACCTTCTCGCGAATCACTTGGAACTCAGCAAAAGAAAGCTCGGAACTACTTGAGCTGTCCGAAGAGAGATCAACGACCATCGGCCCCTTTCTAAACAAAGACAAAAATGTGCAAAAACCCATTAGCTATGTGCTTCGGGGAAAGCAAGAGGTGCTAACGCTCGGGACGAACTGGTCATCACTCTTCAGTAGGGCTGGGTCTCGGTCATTTCTGGGAAATCCCCCCCCGGAGGGAGAGCCCCTTAGGTCTCGCACTAATTCCTATGGGTCCAAGATTCGAGGCAGGTCTCGAGAAGAACTTAGGCCTCGGGAAGAACTTGGGCTTCGATTTCAGGTATAGCGGTGGAGAACGCCATCGACACCGTGAACCAGACGGCAGTAGGTGGCGTCTCCGCCCTAATGGGCGGTAAAAACGACGTAAAAACTCAAAAAAGTTATTAAGACATGGAGATTAAGGTTTGGAGATCAACATACCTAGTTTTTATGCAAGGATCCGCTCTCAAATCGCTCCAAAACTCGATCAAAAGGTTGAATATCACAGCGGCAGTGGTTCGACGTCTTTTCAAAGCTCTGGTGCTTCTCTCTCTCCTCCTTCTCCGTTTCTATAATGGAACAGACGGGTGGTTACATGGGAAACGAAGTGTCGTGCACCGAGCCGTTAGATTTGTGACACGTGTCTTCATCGAACGGTCAGAATCCAACTGTTTGTACCGGGATCAGAAGCGCCGTTGGCCGAGCCATTTACGTTTTGACACGTGTCCCCGACGGGACAGTTCGTACCAATCATCTCACGTACCACGTGCCAAGATAGCTTTTGGACTCCAGCGCTTCGGCGAATGCTGACACATGGCTCTTGGGGCTGGTTATCTGCGGTTACCAAAGCCAATTCACTCCTCGGCGCCTCGGGTATCAGAAGCCCCGGGAATGCCGATTCACGCGAAGGATCAACTCCCCAGAGCTAAAGCAAGTGTTGCGCTCCGAAGAGTTGAGGGGCTATTGTGGTGGCCTCGGTTGCAGGCTCGGTAACCTGGCCATGTAATGTGACTCTGGCAATCCAAGAACCTTAATCCGAAGCCATGTGTGAATTCCACTTCTCGGTTAACTGTTCGGTATTGTTCTCGGAGTCAAAAATCTGTGTGCTGCATTGTTGTCATTTGCCCTGTCTCCGCCAGAGATATTCCTGAGGCCATCTATGGAAAGTTGTTACGCCATGAGGGCCCCATGAAGATCATGCAACGGGCGCAATCATTGGGATTCCCCTTTCCCATGTGCTCCGTAACCGCTTCATTCCTCTCGTCACACATGACGTCACCCTGAGGCGGTTACCTGAGCGTATACTCCACGCGCTAGCTTGGAGTCCAAGGAACCCTAGGTCCATAAATGCAAAGGGATACTCACCTGAGAGAGGTATGTCATTCTACCCAACCCTAGACCTACCTTCCCTTCCTGAGATCGAACTTGATCGTCGGAGGGTCACTGGGGTGTCCAACCCCTAGTGCTTGTTGCAGGTCTCAGCGGCAGAAGCGCGGAGCAGCAGGAGGAAGAGCCTAACCAGAGCCTTGGTCCTGATCCCAATAATTCAAACCCTAACACCACACACCGTTCTCCTTATCTCTTTCTCCATGGCAAATGTCAAGCATATAGCCTCTCTGTCCCACTCTACTAGCACCTGGAATACACTTTGGGGGATCATAATACAATCCAAGTTCCCATCAACAATAGCCGATCCTGTCCAATCCATGACGGCACAATCTGCCCGTCTTCATCAACGATAGCCGGTCCTGTTCAATCCATAAGGGCACGTTCATCCAGAAGAATGATCCGCTAGTCCAAACCTTCAACGGCGATCAGCCATATCGTCCGATTAATCTTCAACAGTGATTAATCCTTCAACGGCGATCGGCCATATCGTCCGATTAATCTTCAACAGTGATTAATCCATCAACAGCGATCAGATCATATCGTCCTTTCAATCATCAACGACGATCCGCCATGTCGTCCAATTAATCCTCAACAGCGATTAATCCTCATCGGCATTCTGCCATATCGTCTGATTAATCCTCAACAGCGATTAAATCTTCAACGGCGATCAGCCATATCGTCCGATTAATTCTCAACAGCGATTAATCCTCAAACGGCGATTAGCCATATCGTTCGATTAATCCTCAACAGCGATTAATCCTTTAGCGACGATCAACCATATCGTCCGATTAATCCTCAACATCGATTAATCCTTCAACAACGATAAGTCATATCGTATGTCTCAGTCATTCAGCAATGATTAGCCATATCATCTGTTTCCGGTCTACAACGACGATCAGCCATATCGTCCATTCCATTTCAATCGATCAGATTATCGTTCGATGGTCTGTTCATCTGCAACTAATTGTTCCCCAGGAGAGTCCGCCTTGCTCTGTCCCGAACGATTACCTTCAGTCTACCTAGAAGCGCATCTTCCAGCAGCCTTATTGCTCTGTCTCGGATGGTCTTTGATAAGGAGATTGGCTCTGATTCCCAACAGATGGAATTCAACGTACCTGACATGACCTACCCGTGTTTGTTGGAATACTTTGTGCCGAGGATAGCTTGATCCCCAACAACGATGGCCTGTCCTGTCCAAATCTACAGTGACAGCCTGTTCTGTCCAAATTTGATCAGCCAGCGGCGATGCCATCGTCCACTTTTACTTCCATCCCCAGCGACGGTCTATCCGTCCATTCAACCAATCAGGTTCTTTAAGTATTCGTGTCTACTTTGCTAGTATGTTCTGCTCTGGATTGCCTTGAGGGGTGTCTAGAAACCTTTGACGTTACTTGTACCAAGTCGATGGTGCTCCAAGTGCAGTCAAAAGGGGGCGACTGTAGACACCCCAATACGGGCTTCCATATTAGTTTACTTACTGTTTATGATTCCCCGATGATGAAATAGATCAAGAACACCTCGGGAATGTCGAGTGTTTGAGCTTTGAGTGTTTGAAAAACCCTTGAACCTAATCTAACCCTAAGCCATTTCAAAAGGCCAAAACCCCTATGGGACCAAAGCATGAGTAGGTCGTGCACGCGTGCGATGGTCAAACGGAGTGTTAGCTAGTGTGCCAGGGCGCAATCATTGCGCGCCAGAGCGTAACGCACGCGACAGACTAACTCCCGTGCCCGATGGACTAAGCCTGTCCCCATCACCTTTATGGTTGGTAAGCTTAACCACTAAGTAACTCAGCCAAACCTCGTGGACTGGCTAAATTACTCTCTTTGCACCATATCTACCTCCATCCATCTCTATATATAGCCCCCATGGTTCTTCCATTAAAAGGGTCCTAAAAAAATTCAAACACCAAGGGTTAGAAAAATCCATACATCTTAGGTAGGAAAAAAGGTTACAAAATCTTACACCTAATTTTCACGCCTTCTTTCTACCACTCAAAAGCATTCAACCTCAACTCAACTCAACTCAAAGTTCAAGCACTCTTTCAAACTCAACCAAATGTATAGCATACCTACTGTTTTCTTATTCTGATCCCTGAGGGGGGTGGCAGGGCCAAGGCTGGTAATCAATACCAATCATGGTCCTAAAATCAGCAAAGTTACAAGAAGCTATAAAACTGGTTGACCCTCGCGCGATGAACCCGCTTACACGCACGCTTTTCATGAGCTACACGAGACGGTCTTGTGAGGGTGGGATGTTGGTTGTTTCTTGTTTTTAGTATATTATAAATCACGGTGGTGCATGTTAAAAACTGTTATGCTATTTTGCATGATAAAATCCATAGTTTAGCACAGTATGCTTTTCTGTCTAATTAGGAATGCCTTTGGGTAGCTTCTGAATATGTGTAAGAGCCCAAGCAAGCAAAGCAATTCCTGGGAGTCCAGTTAGATCCCTTGCGCGATTGTCTCACTATGTCGCGCGATGGTCATGTGATTTCCAGTGGCTGCCCTTGCATGGGCAATTAAGCCTTAGGCCCCTCTTTATTTACCCCCACTATTTAGGGGTTGTATTTCCTTTTTATTCTGTCTGATTGTAATATTAATTATTTTCCAGTACATATAAACTGCTTGGTTTGCCCCCTGGGTGAGGACTAGTCCTTCCAGAGCCCAGAAGGGGATAAAATTCAAATTGTTGGTGAGGCATCAACACTCGCGTGAGTGTATGGCTTTGTCGCGTGATGGTTGGCTTGCATGCATGTAGATCCATGCATGCAAGTTGGCCACTTTTTCTGCCAAATTCATACAAGGCACTGTTTTGATGTTTTAATCACAGTTTTGGACTTTATTCCATTTATTTTCCAACATTCCATCTATCCATGCTATATTGATCATATCTTGCAAATCGTGTTACAGTTTTAATCCCTGATTAACTGTTCACCGCCCTAATTGGCTAAAAATTGATTAATAAAAGAAGAATCACAAATATTTTTACAAAATGCTTAAGTAGAGACCGATCTCCAGATTGGGCGAGAGGGGTGGCTTAAAACCTTTCCCCTCTCGTAACCTGGCTCCCGAACCTAGATACGGTTCCTTGGGTGTTGGACCTTCAAACCCGAGTGGCGACTCTGTATTCCGAGCACTTGCCTCTCCGAGCTCGCGCTCCATCGATTCGAGCCCTTGCACTGTTGTAATCCGGAAATTCCAAAGGCATGCTGCCCACACCATTACAGAGATAAAAAATTCCACTCACGTAGCCATCACTAAACTGGAAAATCAAATGGGCCAACTGGCTAATCAAGTTGCAGAGAGAGAGAGGATAGTTTTCTGTAGGCATCACCTCTACCTCTTCAAATGAGCAACACCATGTTCAATCAATCATCACCCTTAGATTCGGGAAAGAAGTTGATAATAAAGTTAGTATACCAACGGAGGAATTAGCTGAAGCTGAAAAAGAAGAAAATCATGTTGATTCTACTAAAGTTCAAGAGTCTGTTTCCCCACCACTTATAATAGAGCCACCTGTTAGGAACTTTGTCCCTAAAGCTCCTTATCCTCATCGACTAGTAGCTCTTAGGAAAGGTGCACAATTTGGAGACATTCTAGAAGTGTTTAAGCAAGTACAAATCAATTTTCCATTTTTATATGCCATTCAACAAGTGCCCTCATACGCTAAATTTTTAAAAGATCTAGTCACTATAAAAAGGAAGACAAATGTTCCAAAGAAGGCATTTTTAACTGAACAGGTTAGCTCCATTATCCAATGCAAAATTCCAATAAAATATAAAGACCCAGGTTGTCCAACAATTTCTTGCGTTATAGGTAACCATCATATCGATTAGGCTTTGTTAGATTTGGGGTTGAGTGTCAATTTATTACCTTACTCAGTATACTCACAATTAGGGTTACGAGAGTTAAAACCCACTCAAGTAACACTCCGATTAGCTAATAGAACTGTCAAAATTCTTAGAGGAGTCATTGAGGATGTTTTGATTAAGGTTGACAAATTCTATTTTCCTGTGGACTTCATAGTCTAGTCCTTGACACTCAGCCTGTCCAAAACTCTAGTGGGCAAATTCCTGTTATTTTAGGGCATCCCTTCTTGGCTACATCTAATGCTTTAGTCAATTGTAGAAATGGTGTGATGAAATTATCATTTGGTAATATGACTATTGAGCTAAATATTTTTAATACTAGCAAGCAACCACTAGAGGAAGATGAGGTTAGTATAGTTTGTATGATAGACACTATGGTTGAAAATACTTTTGTTCAGTCAAACTATGAGGATCCCTTAGAAGCTTGTCTAGCTCATTTTGGGTGTGAATTTGACATAGATGAATGAATTGAGCAGGTTAATGCATTATTAGATGCTGCCCCATTAATGGGCATTGATGAATGGCAACCAAAAGTGAACCCTCTTTCACTCTCTTCATCTCCAGCACTTCCATCTATTGTGGAGCCACCTAATAAGTTAGAGCTTAAGCCATTGCCAAACACTCTTAAATACAAATTTCTTGGCCCTTGTGAGTCTTTACCAGTAATCATAGCCTCTGATTTAAATGATACACAAGAACAAAAATTGTTGAATATCCTAAAAGAGCACAAGGAAGCAATAGGGTGGTCCATAAATGATATCAAGGGAGTTAGTCCTTCATTGGTCATGCATAGAATCTATTTAGAGGAAAATGCTAAAACTTCACGTGAGCCACAAAGGCGTCTAAATCCTGCCATGCAAGAAGTAGTTAGAGCAGAAATTCTTAAGCTTTTTTAGATGCTTGCGTTATTTATCCAATTTCTGATAGCAGTTGGGTGAGTCTTGTTCAAGTTGTTCCAAAGAAATCGGGTGTGACAGTAGTAAAAAATAAAGACAATGAATTAGTTCCCACCCGTGTTCAAACAGGATGGCATGTTTGCATAGACTATCGAAAATTAAATTCCATGACACGAAAGGATCATTTTCCTTTACCGTTTATTGACCAAATGTTAGAAAGGTTAGCGGGACATGAGTATTATTGCTTTCTCGATGGTTATTCTGGTTATAATCAAATTCCCATTGCACCGGAAGACCAAGAAAAGACTACATTCACATGCCCTCATGGTACTTTTGCCTACCGCCGCATGCCATTTGGATTATGCAATGCACCAGCCACGTTTCAGCGATGCATGGTTAGTATTTTTTCTGACGTGGTAGAACGTTTTTTGGAAGTGTTTATGGATGATTTTTTAGTTTTTGGATCTTCTTTTGATGAATGCTTACACCATTTGACCCCAAGTGTTAGTGCGACGTAAAGAAAATAATCTTGTGCTTAATTTGGAAAAATGTCACTATATGGTTAAGCAAGGAATTGTATTAGGTCATATCATCTCGCATAAAGGTATTGAAGTGGATAAAGCTAAAATTGATTTGATATCTAACCTTCCACCCCCATGTACTGTAAAGGAGATTAGATCATTTTAGGGTCATGCGGGTTTCTATAGGAGGTTCATTAAAGACTTTAGTAAAATTGCTAAACCATTATGTAATTTGCTGGCCAAAGATGCCCCGTTTATGTTTAATGAGGAGTGCCTGCATGCCTTTGAGAGATTAAAAAGTGAGTTGACCTCCGCTGTAACGCCCCGAATTTTGGGTACGTTAAATATACATTTTTATTGAATAGTAAAAGAGAGTCTAGCTCATTATTACATCATAATTCTCCCAAGAGTACTTTTATTCAACAAAGGAGGGGATAAACTAAGGTTAACTACTGCTCCGCCTCTTCTTCCATCCTTGCAAGCTCCTCGGCTCCGAAGGCCTCCAAAGTGTACTGTTCATGCTGCTCATCTATAAAGTCCGACACATTATACCACGCCTCAAGATAATAATATGTCAGGGTCACCACAAAGGTAACACCGTGAGCTACAAAAGCTCAATAGAATAATCCAACCCGCTAACCCATAACTTACAACAAATAGTCATATCAATAATCACATATACTCATTTAACAACATAATTAACCATGATACATCCGCATTCACTATCCTGCTTGCGTTGGTGTCATGTCTTTCTTGGTTTCTCCTACGCGACTCATCGTATCACCATTTCATTTTAAGAAAATCATTTGTCATTCAACGGGCTACCAAGTCCGCCATTACATAGTTTCCATTGGCTCCTTCCGCGGATAACCAAGCCCAATTGTCAATGAAGCTACCACGTCCGGCTCCAATGGCAATCTACACAATGGGCTACCAAGTCCGGCCTCATTGCGGTTTTCGCAAGTCCACACGAAGGGCTATCAAGTCCGGTGCGGGTTTTCTCAACTCACATAAGGCTACCAAGTCCGGCCATTATGTAGTCTCAAAAATCCTTTTTATCCATATCAACCATTCCTTAAGTGTCATGTTTCTATTTTCCGGTTTTCGTGTCTCGTAATCATGCATAGACTCCGCGGCGGGATGAATCACTTTGAAGTAATCTTGAAACTAAACTAGCAAGATCATCCAACTCTATATTACCTAATCGCATCAAATTATTACTTAAAGCCACTTATGTTTTATCAACAGCAACAAGTAATGCAACAAATATACATACATGTTCATAATCACCCTCAGACAATAATATATTACAAAAATCCGTTCTTTCTTCCTTTGTGGGAAAACAACATATGTTTATTGACCTAGAAATTCATTATTTGGCATGCTCATTCTTCTTTAGTACTTTAGTAAACAAGTTCTACTAACTAGCTTTGATACCTTAACCGTTTAACTCATGGTTGTATACTTAAGGTAAGTATAATCCAAGCAAGTACATAGCATGTCCATAATCATTACTTAAAGCATAACGCCACATGTGCGGACGCCCTGGGTGTTGTAATCCACCATTTGTTTTTTTACTTTACCAATATTAATACAAGCAAGTACATAGAAGTTCCATAATCATTACTTAAAGCATAACGCCACATGTGCGGACGCCTTTGGGGTGGTAATCCACCATATGCTTTGTTACTTTACCACAAGTAATACAAGCAAGTACATAGTGGGTCCATAATCATTACTTAAAGCATAACGCCACATGTGCGGACGCCCTTGGGGTGGTAATCCACCATATGCTTTGTTATAATATCACAAGCACTGGAATATAAGCTTATAGTTAAGTTAAAAGATCAACATGCGATTACTTTTACACGAAGTTATATCTTAAGTTGATTCCAATCATGCTTAATCATCCAATGGCAATATTAAGTTCACTAACTATCATGCATCCAACGTTTTAAGAAAATAAACTATCATTATCATGCTTTCATTATCACGACTTAGCTAGGTTAAAACTACGACAAGAAGTAGTAGTGTCTAACATATATTTAGGATTATGGGTTGATTACACTACATTCAATTCGACATGCATACAATTATAGTTAGGATAAGTAGGTTCAAAGAATTCTACCGTTCTTCTTGGCGGTAGGGTGGCTACGGGAATTTCGTCGGAGTAACGGCTTACGGTGGACTTCCGGTAGCTTCGAAAGAGAAAGGTTTCTCTCGAAACTAAGTCTTGACTATACTACTAAACTCTTATGGATCGAAGGGTGGTGGAGTGGTGGTTTAGTGGCGGCCTAGGATGAGTTTCTTGAAGAACAAGAGAAGAACTTCAAGAACACTCAAGAACAAAGCAAGAACAAGCAAGAACACTAAGCTTTCTAGAGAGAGAAGTTGAATGGTGAAGGTGTGAGTTGAAAGGCATGGAATGGATGCTATTTATAGGCAAAATGGAGCTTCCCCCCTCACTCCACTTGGCCGGCCATTACTCTCTCTCTCTCCCCCATAAATTTGCTCCATGGACTAGTCTTATCAAGCAATAGTATGCCAACTAAGTGCCACTTGGTGAAATAGTGTCAAAGTACAACCATGTGTCTAAATTCAACCAACATACACCTCACTCTCCCTCTCTCCCTATTCGGCCTCTCTCTCACTCTCCTCTCCCATGGATTTGTCTCATAGTCTAGTCTTGTCAAGCCAAAGTACAACACAAGTGCAACTTGGTCAAATAGTATCAAAGTACTACAACTTGCCATGGTACAACACACATACACTTCACCTTTCCCTCTCCCTTCATTCGGCCATGTCTCTCTCTCTCTTCCCCATGGATTTGTTCCATGGTCTTGTCTTGTCAAGCCAAAGTACATCATTCAAGTGTATCTAGGTCAAATAGTGTTCAAGGATACCCACATGTCAAAGTACAACACAAATACACTTCACCTTTCCTCTCCCTCTCATTCGGCCATCTCCCTCTCTCTCTTCCCATGGATTTGCTTCATAGTCTAGTCTTGTCAATCCAAAGTACATCATTCAAGTGTATCTAGGTCAAATAGTGTCAAAGTACAATGCACATGTCCAAGTACAATACACTTGCACTCACTCTCCCTCTCCCTCTCCATTCGGCCCTCTCTCTCTCTTGGTCAAAGTATTATCATGTATGTATATATATATATATGTGTATATCTATATGTATATTTATGGAAAGAACAAGGAAGGTAAGGACAAACTACTTAAATGTACACATGGCTTATGATTATTCTTTTTGTAGGAGAAAGTACTATCATATCTTTCACTAAGAATCCCATGGGAATATTGGACAATGCTATTATCCAAGGGATAATAATTTCCCTAATGGTTATTGTCCAAGGGTCTAACATTTCCCTAGCGGTTATTAACCAATGGGCGAAAGAAGTAATGATGAGGAAGCACATGACTTGTCTTGTCATCCTATTTGGCAAATCCTAACATCTATTATCCAATGGGTAAAGTTTTGCCTAGCGGTTATTAACCAATGGTCCAAGGAAAATCATCATGGAGTATACTATTTGCTTTTGACCAGACTATTCCAACTACTAGTCAAACTTGGTCTTCTCCCTAACAACTATTGTCCAATGGTCAAAAGATCTTTCTAGCATGTAATAACCAATGGGTAAAGACTAGTCATCATGAAGTACACTATTTGCTTTTGACTAGACTATTCCAACTACCAGTCAAACTTGGTCTTCTCCCTAACAACTATTGTCCAATGGTCAAAAGTCTTCCTAGCATGTAATAACCAATGGATAAAGACTATCCTAGTATCTATTGTCCAATGGTCAAAGGCCTTCCTAGCATGTAATAACCAATGGATAAAGACTACCCTAGCATTTATCTTCCAATGGATAAAGATCCAAGGCTGACTTTGGTCAAGGTTTTAGTTAGGGTTTCCAAATGACCTAATTAGGATCAACTGGGACTTGCTAAGTAGGATAATTAGACAAGTCGAGTAATTAGGGGATTAACCTTAGTGATTAGGGGAAACAATATGCCAATGTTCTTGTCTAACGAAAATGGTCTTGCTGACCGTTGAGAAGAAGAATAGGTTTTGACCTTAATGAATCTAATTATAACGGATTATTAGAATTAGAAGAAAATTCAAAATATTTACGAATAAACAATGAGATTTTTATTTAGTAGAAAACGCCTAATAACGGAACATTAAAGCCCAACAGTTGCTAAATGCCAAGGCAAGGCGTGAGCATGGCCAAGGTAGCCTGATGGCAAAGTTGGTGGCAAGCTGGCACAAACAAAGGCCAAGGCACCTCAAAGAGCCTCAAGCACAAGGCACCCTCAAGGCCTGCTAAGAGGCTAAGCGCAGCCAAAGAATGCCAAGGCAAAAGCGAGGCGTGACCCGATGCCAAGGAATAACCCAATGGCAGCCAAGGCAGAACAAGGCAGCCCAGGAACGCCAAGGCAAAAGCGAGCGCGACCCGATGCCAAGGCAGAGCCCAATGGCGCCAAGGCAGAGCAAGGCACCCCAAGCAATGCCAAGGCAAAAGCGAGGCGCGATCCGATGCCAAGCGTAACCCAATGGCAGCCAGGTAGAGCAAGGCAGCCTAGCAATGCCAAGGCAAAAGCGAGGCGCGATCCGATGCCAAGGCGTAACTCAATGGCGCCAAGGCAGAAAGAACCTCGACAGCTGACCCGACGCCTAGGTGAGGCATCTGATACCCGACGCTGGGCGCCAGGCAGCGCGACAAAGGACCCGACGGCGAGGCATCTGACAATGACCGACGTCGGGCTAGGCATCTGATACGACCCGACGCCTGGCGTAGGCAGCGCGACAGAATGAGCCGACGCTAAGGCAAGGCAGCGCGACAATGAGCCGACACCGAGGCGAGGCAGGCGCGACAATGAGCCGACGCCGAGGCGTGGCAGGCGCGACAATGAGCCGACGCCGAGGCGAGGCAGGCGACAGTGAGCCGACGCCGAGGCGAGGCGTGCTCGACAGAGGCCCGATGCTCAGGCACCCCAGCCAAGCTAAAGTAGAGCGGCCTCCGACGGTCAAGGCAAAAACCAAAATTTTCCTACTAACCACTCCGGCATCGATGCATTAAGCCAAACCAGAGTCCGGGTTTGCTAACTAATTGGTTAAAAGCTAACTATGCTTGCTAAGTAGGATTTCCAGCCGAGAAATATAATTTAAAGATATTATTTACTTATTAGGAAAATATACGAGTACGTTTACAAGTATACTAGTCATGGGAGAAGGACTAAATTGTCCGGAGTAAATTGATTCAATTTTACAAGTTTCAAATCTAATTATGACGGATTATTAGAATTTAAAAGGAAATTTTAAAGCAATCCAAGCAATTAAAATAAAATTTAAATATTTATCAAAATTTTCATAAGTCAATAACGACCGATTTTTGGGTGTTAAAAATGAAATCCAAGTATTAAAATAAAATTCAAATTTTTAACGAAATTTTTATTTACCAAAAATCAGGGTCGTTACATCCGCCCCTATAATTCGACCACGGAATGTCCCTTTTGAAATTATGTTTGATGCCTCTGATTACGCAGTAGGCGCTGTTTTAGGACAACGTCTTGATAAGCTCCCTCATGTAATTTATTACGCTAGTAAGACCTTAAATGATGCACAACTAAATTACTCAACTACAGAAAAGGAGTTGCTAGCAATTGCTTTCGCACTTGATAAGTTTAGAGCTTATTTATTGGGTTCTAAGGTCTTAGTTTATAAAGACCATGCTGCATTGAAGTATCTGTTGTCTAAAAAAGATGCTAAATCTAGATTAATTTGATGGATTTTGTTACTGCAAGAATTTGATATTGAGATTCGAGATAAAAAATATTCCGAGAATGTGGTAGCTGACCATCTGTCTAGATTAATTATAGAGTTCACCGAGGATTCATTGCCCATCTCTGAAAATTTTCCTAATGAACAATTGACGCATGTGTCTCAATTATCTTCACCTTGGATTACAGATATTATAAATTATCTTGTAACTAGAGAGATACCTTTGCATTGGCCCAAACAAGATAAATCTATATTTTTATCCAAGGTTAAGTACTTCTTTTGAGATGATCCATACTTGTTTAAATATTGCCCTGACCAGATTCTTAGAAGGTGCATTCCTGAAAGTGACCAACGAAGTGTCATTTCTTTTTGTCATGATTATGCATGTGGAGGCCATTTTAGTGCTAAAAAGACGGCTGCCAAAATTTTGTAGTGTGGATTTTACTGGCCTTTTATTTTTCAAGATTCACATGCATACTGTATAACGTGTGAGCGTTGTCAAAAGTTAGGTCGTATTACGAGGAGGAATATGATGCCTCTTAACCCAATTCTTATTGTTGAGATATTTGATGTATGGGGCATTGATTTTATGGGTCCATTCCCTAATTTCTTTGGTAATATATATATCCTTGTCGCTGTTGATTGTGTTTCTAAGAGGGTTGAAGCCATTGCATGTAAGACTAATGATCACAAAGTGGTGGTCCAGTTTTTGAAAGATAATGTTTTTGCTCGTTTTGGGACACCACGTGCTATTATTAGCGATGGAGGTAAGCATTTTTGCAATCAAGCATTTGAGCATTTAATGAAAAAATATATCATAATGCATAAAGTTGCAACTGCATATCACCCGCACACCAGTGGTCAAGTTGAGATATCTAATAGGGAGATTAAAAATATACTTGAAAAAACAGTGAACCCTAATAGGAAAGATTGGTCTTTACGCCTTGATGACGCATTGTGGGCTTACCGTACGGCATTTAAAACTCCCATTGGAATGTCTCCTTACTGACTTGTCTATGACATGGCATGTTACCTACCTGTAGAGTTAGACCACAAGGCATATTGGGCAACCAAACAACTCAATTTTGATCTTGACAAGGTAGGTGTTTGTAGGAAGCTTCAACTTCTTGAGCTAGAGGAAATTAGGGATGATGCTTACAATTGTGCAAATCATAAAAGGACCATGTGAAAAGGGTCCATGATCAAAATATTTTAAGAAAATCTTTCACTTCTGGTCAAAAAGTCGTCCATTATAACTCTCGTCTGCAGTTGTTCCCAAGCAAACTCCGTTCTCGATGGTCCGGCCCTTTTATCGTTCGCACTAGCTATTCCCATGGGGCTGTTGAAATTGAGAATCTTAAAGATGGTTCCGTGTCTAAAGTGAACGGGCAGCGATTGAAACCGTTTATAGAATTGAAAACCCCAGAAGTAGAGGAAATCCTTTTGGAGGATCCTGTTTATGAGGATTAACCATTTAGTCTCCCAAAACTAGTGATCTTTTTGTATGCTACTGTATAGTACTTGATTAGAGTAGTAGTTTATCTTCTATTATTTTTTTATTCAATATTTGTAGGCTAAAAAAAAAAAACGGCATTCTGACTTAGTTTATTTACTTTTGTTAGTGCATTTTTTTTTCCTTCTTTCTTGGGTTCCCATAATTTCTTTTGCAGGTCACATAGTTCAGTCTTTCGCGATTATCAGGTGTATCCTATCCTTTCTCACTTTTACGTTACAGTCTATCTTTTTAAACATTTGCATTCATAACATTAAGGACATTGTCATATTTAGGTTTGGGGGAGGGTTCACCTATTATTTATGTTTGTTCTGTGCATAGACTCCGCAGTTAACCCTTTTTTTTCTCTTATAAAAAAATGAAAAAAAAAGAGAGTAAAAATTCAAAAAAAAAAAATTGGATACTTGATTATGATTTCCGACATGGCTATTTGTTTTCAATTAGTGCTAGTTTGATTGTTGCCCAAGTTGGAGCCTTGATAAGAATTCATTGGTTTAGTTAAACTTGTGAACACATGTATTGAAGAGAGGCACTTAGTTGGTTCGTATCACCTATATTTGGATAGCGATTAATCACTCGTATACATGCCTTTGCACGAACACTGTCACACTTAGAGTTGGATTTGACCTCGAGTACCGTACATATTTTTTTGATGCCTCAGTATGAGTCAGATGTCTTATTAAAATGCATAATGTCCTTTCCTCAAAAAGAAAAAAAGAAAAAAAAACAAAAAAAAATGAATGTAAGTGCATGCTTTTTCGAGCTTTTCACTTAGTACCCCTTGCCTCAGTAAGCAGTGAGTGCTCGCGTCAAACGGTTGAGAGTTTCGCGATTGTCATGTGTGGTTAGCTTTGGTTCATAGCCTTTTTGACTCAAGTGATTAAGTCCGTTGGGGTGTTCTCTACATCTAGTGCCCTAAAGCCATCTGGTTTGGGTGTCACTGGCCTAAAACTCACTAGAAGGGTCAATTAGAAAGCTTAAGGGACCAAGGCATTGCACGACCACAAGGAAAAAAATATATATATAAAAAGAAAAGAGAAAAAGAAAACAATATGAATCAAGGGAGGGGCTATAATTTGATATAAGCATTTTGATGAGTATTGAGGCATTGAAAGTGCGTGTATTGTTTTCGAGGTTAATGAACATCTTTGTGCGACTCTTCACTTTACACGCATGCCTTGTGATTTCTTTCTATCCAGATATATGTGGGAGGAATAGTTTTTGTGTAAATTCGGATTAGAATGTTCACTTGTTTAACTTTGTTAATGGATGAAATATCTTGCCCCTAATTTGTGTTACTCTCACACTAGTTACTTTGAGAGGCCACAGACTATGATTTGGAATTCTAATCGAGTGTCATCTTCTTAAAAGAATTTTGTGGGTATATTCACAACAAACCCTCACGAGACTATAACTCGTCCACTAGGGCAACCTAGGGGTTTAAAGGCATGTTGCATATGCTAAATGCAATCGGACTCCTCCGAAAAAGGATAAGTTAGTAATTTTCTTTTCTTTTGCTTTTAGTATTTCTTTTTGTAGACACCCCAATCTGGGCTTCCAGATTAATTTACTTACGGTATTTGATTCTCCGATGATGAAACGGATCAAGAACACCTCAGGAATGTCGAGTGTTTGAGTTTTGAGTGTTTGCAAAACCCTTGAACCTAACCTAGCCAAAAACCACATCAAAAAGCCAAAAACCCAACTGTCGCGCGAAGGTCAAGCTGCCAGGTGTGGTCGACAGTCAAAGCTTGACCGTTGACCATCGCGCGCCAGGGCACAACCTCGCGCGACATACTGGAACCATCGCGCGATGGTTCTACCTGTCCCCATCACCTTTATCAGTTGGGCAGCTTAATCACCAAGTAACCTTCAGCCAAACCTCGTGGACTGGTTGGGCTTCTCTCCTTGCATCCCCTATCTCCCACCACCCTTTCCAAGGGAGGAAAGTTGGCCACCCAGCCAAACCAACTCTTGTTGGTTGGTTATTTCTCATCCATACACCATTTACACCATCTCCTCCTATAAATACCCCCACATTGTTCATCTTTCAAAAGGGTTAACAAATTAGGGTTCAAGTTTTTCATACACTTTGGGTTAGGAAAAAAAGGGTACAGCATCTTACACGCCATTTTCACACCTCAACCAAGCAACAAGCTATGTTGTTCTTCATCCTCCAACACACCTCAACTCACCTCAACTCAAAGCTCAAACACCCATTCAAACTCAAAGGCCAAAGGTATAGCTTACCTTTGTTCTGCTCTCTGTTTTGATCCCTGAGGGGGGCTGGCAGGGCCAAGGCTGGTAATTAATACCAGTCCTGGCCCTAAAGCTGGCAAGGTTTCAAAACTGTAGTGGCAAGGACCCGCGCACGATTGTCCCACATACTCGCGCGACACTTCGTGGTTGCACGTGCAGGACAACTTGGGGATGGGTGCCTTGCTGTTTTATGTCCTACTTTGTGTATAGATCACTGTGAGCATGTTAAACAACCAGTTTACTGTTTTTCTTAGTTTAAACTGCTAGCTGTATTGCAATATGTTACTGTGGAGTACCCCTGGGATCATTCTTGACCTCTCCCAGAACCCAGGATGAGCAAAACCAATCACTGGAAGATTGACCCATACCTGCGCGCGTTGCACCCAAACCATTGCGCGATGGTCAAGTGGAGGGTTGACCATCGCGCGCCAAAGCACACTGTCGCACGACAGTCTGGCTTCCTCGCGCGACTGTTTGTCCCCGACCAGTGAGTGGTCTTGCATGGGTAACTTGGTTTTAGGCTGTTATCTTGTCCCCACACCGTTTATGTGGTGTTTTGATTATTTGTTGTGCTTTTCAGCCTTTAAACTGTATATTGTAACTGCTATAAACTGCTTGGTTTGTACTGGGTGTGCACTGGTCCTTCCAGAGGCCAAAGGGTTTGAGAATAAGAGCAGCAGGCTGTGGGCTCAACCTGTAAAATCCCACAGCAGTCTGTTCTCATCCTATACGAACTGCTCATCCATGTCATCTATCACATCTTACAAATCGTGTTACAATTTTAATCCCCGATTAACTGTTCCCCTGCCCTAACTGGCTAAAAATTGATTAATAAAAGAAAAATCACATTATTTTCAAAAATGCCTAAGTAGAGATCGATCTCCGGATTGGGTGAGAGGGGTGCCTTAAAACCCTTCCCCTCTCGTAACATGGCTCCCGAACCATGATATGGTTATGACGGACTGGTTTCTTTCACTTTTTTTCAAATCAAATAGCGCGGCAGGTGCTTCGAAGTACAATTCCTTGGGTGTCGGACCTTCAAACCCAAGTGGCGACTCTGTATTTACGAGCGCTTTATTCTCCGCTCGCACTCTCTCGATTTTCGGGCTGCTTTGGCACAAAAGGAACAGAATCCTTTTTCCAAGGACATGCTGCCCACACTTTTGCTCGAGGGCTAGCAAAATGTAAGTTTGGGGGTATTTGATGAGTGCAAAATATTTACATGTGGAGATACCTATATCGTATATTGTTAGTTCTTTATATTGTGCTTAATTAGACTAGTTATTATCTTTTTGATTATTTTATCCTGAATTATTAATTTGCAGGAAAAAGATGATAACTACTTAATGTTTTGGCCGTTGGATTAAAATGCGCGAAGTCGATTGTTATTTGATTTCAAAACATGGCCCTATGATGAATTAGTCTCAGTGGTTGGTCCATCTATTATTTTGTTCAAGCAATTGCATCAAAGTTAATTCCTTGGAGAAGGCAGCACTACAACGCATGACTTGCACGTGATCTAGACTACTAAAGGAAAGAGCCATATTAATTGTAGCCAATTAGGCAAACTAAATAACAAGGAGATTGAGTTCAAAAAGGATTCAAATTCCTTACGGCAATTTTTGGCATTATAAATAATCAAGGGCTTATGATTCAAGGCACGGCTAGAGACACCACGGAACAGAAGCACTACCTCGGCTGGAGTTGACGATCACGACGGCAATTCGAAGATCAAAGGCCACGGCTGGAGCAAGGAGGAATAAGTGTTGAACATCTTGTCATATTTTGTGAGACCTTATTTCTTCAATGGAGTTCTTTTATTATTTGAATATGTTTTTTACTCTATGAGCGACTAAATTCTTGAACTAGGGTCGAGGATGAAGCCCCATTAACAACTATTATCTATATATTCATGAGATTCGGTTTTACCTGAATATGTGGTTTTGATTACGATTAAATTGTTCTTACTCCAAATCATTTGTTAGGTATATATTCTAGATATGAGTTCAATCATGTTTTTCTAATGATTTGGAATTGTCTTTTGCATTGAATGCTGGTTTTTCATCATTAACTATTAAATTGGATATTTATTGTGATTTGTTAAAAAGCGAATACAAATTAATGATTTGTTTTTATACTTGCGAGCGGAGAGGAACAAACATTAGATTTTTTTTGATGAACTTTCACGATGATATTTTCCATGGTAACAGAATTAGCTTTCAGATTATCACGAAGAAATTTTGGGTAAAGTCAATAATCATGAATATCTAATGATACGAGTTAATGGGTGTGGATTCCGAAACTTTAGTATTTTCTCCTTTGGTTAAAAAGAAACTTTAATTTTCTCGTCTTTGATAATTTAGTTCATTGTTTTTACTTTTCACTTTTAGTTTAAAAATCAATCACAACTTTTGTCAACTAGGTTAGGGTTGAATCGGTTTAAGTTACCTATTTTTCCTAGAAAAAATTTCAAGTCTCTGTGGGTTCGACCTCGCTCTCGCCATACTATATTACAACACGATTCGTGTGCTTGCAAGTACATTAAAATTTCACATCAATTAACCACACCCTAAGTGTCATGTTTCTAACTTTCTCGATTTCTGTGTCTCGTTTTCATGCATAGACTCCGCATGTAACTAATCATATCATTCATTGTAATCTTGAAACTAAACTAGCAAGATCATCCAACTCTATATTACCTATCATGCTCAATTCACCACTTAAAGCATAACGCCACATGTACGAACGCCTTTGGAGTGGAAACCACTTATGCTTTCTCACACAACCACAAGTATTTTAAGCAAACATGCATTCATGCTCATAACCATCTTAAAAATCAAAATACGAATACTTTCAATCAAGTTCTATATCTCAAAATCCGTTCTTCTTTTTTGGGAAGTTCAAAAGGACAACATATGTTTTTCTGGAAAAAATAAAGTATAAGAATGATCATATAACTTTTATACTTAGAATTAATGAGTAAGGGAAAATTCTACCGTCCTTCTTCACAGTAGGGTGGCTATGGGAAATGTGTTGATTATCGGATAGAGTGACTTCCTATGATAAGCTTCCGGTAGATTCGAAAGAGAAAAGGTTTCTCTCGAAACTAGTTCTTGACTAAACTACTTAAACTTTTTGGATCAAGAGGGTGGTTGAGTGGCGGTTTAGTGGCAGCTTAGGATGAGTTTCTTGAAGAACACAAGAAGAACTCAAGAACAAAGGAAGAACAAGCAAAAACAAGGCAATAACACAAGGATTTCTAGAAAGAGAAGTTGAAGAATGAAGGTGTGAGTTGAATGGCAAGTGAGGGGTCCTATTTATAGCAAAATTTGGGCTCTTTCTCTCCCTCTCTTGTCTGGTCATTCTCTCTCTCCCATGGATTTGCTCCATTGTGTAGTCAAAACACATCTTTAGGCATGCCATGACTTGTCATCCAATTTTAGGTTTAAAATCTAGGTTATCATGAAGGGTTTTTGGCTTGTCCTGTCCTAGGATGGCTTGCTTGTAAGAAAGAACAAAAGAAAGACTAGAAATGGGTTATCATGTCGTACTTTGGTTGAGTGTGAGGTTGGCAAAAAGGGGTAGCTTGTTGGAGTGTCCAAAACACAAGCACACACTCACACACCCTCGCTCTCTCTCTCTCGGCCTCCCCTCTCTCCTCCCTCTCTCTCTCTAGTACTAAGTATATATATAGACAGAAGAACAAGGAACACAGAGTAACATAAACAAAATGATCAATTCATTAATAAAATCTCAGTTACTGAAACTGAGAAAGTAAAATAGTTTAACAAAAATACAATAGTTTAACAATTCATTACCTCGGAGGAAGGAAAGGTTTAATAGGAGAACTGCAATGCAAATACAAATTCAAAAATTAGTAATGGAGGAAGAAAAAACTTATTTTTGACTGAAGCCAGTGAATCCTTTTATAGACTAAGGATCAAAGGCTGTTTACAATTCATTATTGGTGGTCGACTATGACCATGTGAATACTTTCGGTGGAAAGCAACTGGTTGACTGTTGGTAGATGCTGTCTGTCTCAGCTTTCGGCAAAAGTTGATTGAACAGTTGAGCAGGTGATTGAACAGTGGCTTGATTCCTTTTCTCGTGATTGAACAGTGAAAAGGGTGAATAGTGGTTGAATGAACTGTAGTGAACAGTTACTGTCGGTGAGTGAACAGTAGTGATTGAATAGTAATTAGATGATTACTTTTTGACTTTGTTGTGACTTGATGACTAATGTCGAGCAGTGGGGCAACCATTTGCAAATGATTGTCATTATGCAAATGGGTCTTGAGCATCTTGGAATGCTGATCCATACGGATTGGATGCAGCTGATTCAGCAGAAGAGTCATCCTCCTCATCTTGACTAGCTTGAGCAATTAGTTGTTGAGCAAGCATTAATAATTGGGAACACTTGACTTTGCTGGTTTAGATGACCCTGGAGCAGGGCTTCCGAGTCGGATGGTAGAAACAATAGGTGAATCTGGTTGGGGAAGAGTTGCTTCCTGCTTGACTGGTTGGGGAAGAGTTACTTCATGCTTGACTGGTTGAGCAGGGATTTTTACTAGAGTAAGCATTTCAATTGGGAATTCTTTTTGAACTTGGTAAATAATTTTCTAATGGTTGTATTGAGCCCACCATTTTACCAAATACTGGCGAGTGACCACTTTGTTGACCATGTTATATCTCCATTTGAAAATCCAGGGCACTTTGTATTTTACCATAAATAAGAACAGGGCAGGGAACTAATTAGTATGACTATCCACCTTGAATGCAGTAGAAAAGAGTTTTACTTGATCCATGAGTTCAGTGGGTAAAATATCAGGGATGGCACCATTGTGGTGCCACCATCTGGAAAACCAGGATGGAATGGTTGATTTGAACTTGTGATCAAACTAGAAGAACCATGAATGGGTAACTGTTTCATTTTCATGAAGAATTACTTTAAACCATGAATCAATATAATCATAATAATTATATTGAATTGAGTGATTGGGAAGTTTTCTGAGTAAAGAGGGATGTCCCCATTCATCAAGGCTGACTATATTATGAATATAGAGAGAATGATAGATGACACGGTGGAGGTCTCTTTTATCAGCAATTGGTTTAATGAGGATGGATTGGTGGCTTAATAAAATGTCTCTATAAAAGGAGAGTGTTTTATCTGGGTGAGCAGGGATGAAATGCCACCCAGGAGGGAAGAAGGCTTTGACTAGATCAACTGGATTTTTGATGTTTTTGTGAACAGGTTCAACAGAGAAAAGGTTAGTAGTGGTTGGTTTGAGCATATATTCTGTAGGTGTATGTGTTTGGTATGAGTAATTTGGCTTACTAGTTTGAATAGATTGGTTTGAGCAGAAAGGGTCGTTCATGATGTTTTGGCTAGGGGAGGATACAGTGGCTAAGGCAGTGCTATAACTAGTTTTGGGAATTTTCCCAAGAGCTTGGTATCTGTTTGAATCAAGTTTATCAGCCTGATCAGCCCAAGAAGGGAGTGTTAAGGGCTTCTTTTTGTCTGTCATTGCTGCAAAGTAAACGATTAATTAGTTATAATAAATATGCAGCTTACTTCTAATGTCTCTTCAACACTATGGGTGCTATCTTCTAAGTCATTGGTTAATTTGCCATAGGTGGCAATTCCTGCTCTCCCTAAATGCAACTTAATGTCTCTTCTAAACAAACTCACTTTTTTACCTCCCTCAGTGCAAGTGGTGCAGTTTACTTACCAAGGAAGAATTCTCTGGTGAGAAAGTCGGGAATTGAATTTTGATCACCTTTAATACATTCAATTTTAAAATAAAAAATACTTAATATTGACTGCCATCTGGCAAAGATTTGTTTACTAGCAATATTTTCAACATCTTTTTCTAATACATATTTGGCACTTTTGCAATCAACTCTGACTAAAAAATTTTGATTCAATATATCGTCTTGGAATTTTGAAATGCATAATACTATAGATAAAATTTCTTTTTTAATAGTACTGTAATTACTTTGTGCTTTATTCCATCGTTCGGAATGAAAGCGAACGATTTGCTTAGCAGAAGTAGAATTAATTCTTTGGAGGAGAATACCACCATAACCAACATCAGAAGCATCAGTTTGAATAATTTTGAAGGAATTGACTGTAGGAATACCTAAGCATGGGAGTGATTTGACATATTGTTTGACTTTCTGGACTATAGAGGTATGGATAGGTGACCAAGGAGGTGGATTATTTTTTAATCTATCAAATAAGGGTTGGCATATTTTCCTAAGGTCTTGGTAAAATTCAGCTATATAATTCAATGATCCTAAAAATCTTTGTAACTGGTTTTTATCAGTAATTTCATCAGGAAATTTGTCAGCAAATTGAATTGCTCTACTAATTGGTACTATGGTTGACTGATGAATATCATATCCTGAGAATCTTACTTTTGTTTGAAACAATTTGATCTTTGGAGCAGATATAACTAGTCCATTATGTTTAATAGTATTAAAAAATGAATTTAAATGTTTCCAGTGTTCATCAATTGTATTAGAAAATACAAGGACATCGTCTATATAAACTATGATAAAATGACTAAATGGGTTAAATATTTCATTCATTATATTTTGGAATTCACTAGGTGCATTTTTTAATCTAAATGGCATGACATTCCATTCATAATGACCAAAATGAGTGGTAAAAGCTGTTTTGTACCTATCATTAGGGTGTAACTGGATCTGTCAGAATCCACTTTTTAAATTAAATTTTGAAAAGATTACTGTTTTACTTAAATCGATTGATTAAATCTTTTTTTATTAGGGATTGGATAACAAATCCATTCTAAAACAGCATTTAATGGTTTCTAGTTTATAACTAGGCGTGGTACTCCTCTTTCTTTTTCAGCATTTTTTATTGACATAGAAGGCAGGGCATGACCAAGGTGATTTGCTTTTTTGAATAATATTATTGGCAAGTAAACTATTGATTTCATCTTTACAAGTGTTCATACTTCGGGATTCATTTGAATAGGTCTGGATTTAGTAGGGATTTGTGATTCATTAAAGTTTTTAATATAGGGTAAAGTTACTATATGTTTTTTCTGATTCCAAAAGGCGCTTGGGAGGTTAGAGCATACTTTTGCTTCTAATTTCTTTTGAAAATCTTGAATCTTTTTAGTAAGAAATTCAGTAGCAAGTTGTTCTTCAATTTTTTTATAGTTAATTTCTTCTTGTAAGAATCTTAACTGGGTTTTCTTTAGGTTTAGTCTATACGTACTTAAATGTTTTAATTCCATTAATTCTGGTTTTGTTAAGAATTTAAACATTACTTGTTGACCAAGAGGTTGAGTAATTAGACCTTCCTCATTAGTTGTAAAGGGATAAAGTAAACAGATAAATGGTGTTCCTAAAATTACTCTATCAGTAAGTCTGGGGCTAAAACAAAGGTGGTTTTAAAACAAACTTTGTCTTGACAAATATGTACATTGGGTAATTTATATTCTATTTGCATTTTGCTACCATTAGCTGAACTAAGTTGTGCAGTTGTTTTATGGAAATACATGGTAGGTACTAAACCTTCTTGTATACAATTTAAATCAGCACCAGTATCAATAAGAGCATTAACTTCTATTTGGTAATCTTTTACTATTAATCTGACTGTTGTGTACCACTTCTGGTAATATTCTTTATTATTTTGATTTTTTGTAACTGAGCTTGACTCAAATTCTTTTAATTTGGAAATATTTTTTTTAACAATTTTAGTTTCATGTTTTAGGTCTTATAGTGTTGTCTTACTGATTTTTATTATTTGATTTTCTACCAGTTTATTATCCTGTGTTTGTTTGTTAAGATTATCTTTTAATATTTCTTCTGTTGGTAAGACTTGAGTAATTACTTTTATTTCTTTGAATTCTTTTTCCTCGGAGTTGCAGGTTTCATGAGGCAAGGCAGGATGGGGGGTGTTATCTAAGCAGACAGAAGATAGGGTTTTCTTTTTCTTAATAATTTTTGACTTTTTGTAGAATTTTTCTAGATAATCAAAGAAGTATATTTCAAGATTTTTATCTTCCATGAATTGTTCCCGACGGTCTATTATTTTATCTTGTTCACTGGATGAATATTTGTTCCTACATTCCTTTCTCTTTTGTTTATTCATTTTTTATTTAAAGTCCTCATATAATTCATCATAATGAATATAAGTATATTCATCATCATTAGTAACTTTACTTATTACACAAAGTGAAGGATCAACATTATTCTGTGAATTATTATTATGTGGTGTTATTTCTTCTAAATCAGTAGGAGTAGGAGACCCTTGGGAGGTGTCTTCATCATCAAAGTTTGACTGTGTTGAATAACAAGGTTTACTAATTTGAGAACTTGATTCCACACCTTTTAATTTAATATTTGAGTTAACTAAATTTTTATCTTGCCTAGGCAAACTGGCTGAACTATTTGATCTACTTAATTCTTTTATCCTAAGTGGTGGATTGACTCGTTGTTGATCAAAGCTTATCCGAAACGTACCATCCAGATATTGTTGAATATAATCTAAATCAATGGTATTGTTTTGCATTTTATGTGGGTAACTTTCATTTTCACTAATCCAACTAGTGGGTAGTTTGATATCACTCCAGGAGATGGTTTTGGGTACTTGAATATTAGCATTGGTGTTATTTTGGATTAATACAGTTTTATCTTTAGGGCTTTTAACTAAAGCATGAATATTTAGATTAGTTTTCATACACTTGTAATAAATACGGTAGATTAAGGCAAGTGGGTGACTACCCTCAAGCATGTGAGTAATTGCTCTAGCAGTCTAGATATTTAAGGTTAATGCTTTTAATATATTTTTATCCTTTAAACTAAGAGGTAAATCAGGGTAACAGTTAAAATAAACTGGACCACTGTGTAGGCTAGATTCCATTAAACCTAGTAGACTATCACTATAAACTGTAAATCTACTATCTCTTAATGATAATAAGACTGAAGAGTTTAATCTTGTTCTTGTAAGTGGTTTAATAGCCACTTGAAATAACCCTACATGAATATAATTATATCCTCTTTCGAGATGTCTTTTAATTGATTCTTTACTGAGAAGTGAACATTTTTCTTCTTGCTTAGTAATTGCATAAACTTGTTCTATTGTCTTAGCTATTTGATCAGTCCTAAAGGAATCACCTAAAAAACTTGATTTATAAATTTCTTTTACTGGGATTTTGGGTATGTTCTAATTTCCTAAATCATTATTTAAATCTTGGTATTCTTGTTCTTCTTGGTTTACTATGTCTGGGACAGTTGATAAAGAAGCCATACTAGAAGAACTAGCTAGTTGAAGAATTACACTTAAATATCCTATTCATTTTATAGAGCCTAGAGTTAATTGAGGGACTGGTGGATGAATTATACCTGAATATGAGAGGGACTGGTGGATGAATGATACCTGAATAATTTATTCCTTTTTCTAAAAGAAACTGATCTGAGACTTATATTTAAATAAACTATCTATTATACTTAATTCTTAAGATTAAACTAGTATTTCTATGTTTGATTCATACATACCTTTATACTCACACAACTTCGGAAATGCTGCCACATACACACATACCCTTTTAATTTTATCCCAACCCTCAACTGCCCTACCGCGAGACTTACCAACGGGATCTTTTACAGGAAGATTAAAGAGGTGGCTTAAGTGTACAACGTCCAAATGATGAGTGAGTATAATTGGTGTCTAAACTAGTACAATCAAGAATAGACGTACTAATAAAATCCTTAGAACTAAGATAATAAACAGGGTATTTAACTATAAGAGTCGTTTCAACTACTTTTAAAAACACGAATAAATCATCCAGTAATTACTCATCCACCAATCTCTAACCTACTCAGAGTAGTAATCCATCCACCAATCTCTACACACTACTCAAGTAGCTATATATATATATATACACACAGAAGTACTGTAAATGCTCGTAAATTTCCGTTACATAATTTTTAATATATTATAAATGGGTAAGTGATGGATTAATAAGAAAATTAAAGTTGGGGGTCAATGTGAGAGAATATGAAAAACCATGAGTTTTTGTGCGAATTGTGCATGTGTGTGACGTGTGTATACCGGGGGAGTTTTCTTTTCTTTTTCCATTTTCTGAATCTCATCTCTCTCTCGGCACTCTCTCCCTTCTCTCGATCTCTCTCACCCAAAAACTCATCTTCAAAGTTAAAAACGCACAACAATCAACCTCAACTCCATCTTCTACGTGCGTATTCAAGCTCATATCGCGTTGGATAGAGCTCGATTGGGTGTATTTTCACTTGATTTGGACTCCGAAAGCTAGGGTTCACTGAATCTCTTTGTATTCGGGCTCGTATAGCATTGGATAGAACTCAGTTGGGTGTATTTTCGCTTGATTTGGATTCCGAAAGCTAGGGTTTGCTCAATCTCTTTGATTTCGGCTTGGATACTCGAGGTAGGACATTCTATCTCTCTTTATATGTTATTTGAGTGTTTCTATGCTTTGTTTGAACATGTATTGGTTGTTATTTGGTTTGGATCAAAATTCTGTCATCCGATGAAAAATCGCCAGAATTCCGGATTCCTACCGGTAGGACGTTTTCTCTACCGGTAGAACTTTGTTGCCGTGAAAATGTGTGTCCACTGGTTTGAGTTTGTACCGGTAGGACCTATTTCCTACCGGTAGGATTACAAATTTTGCTTGGACTCTACAAGTACCTTTTTTTTCCTACCGGTAGAACTCATGCAAGTCGAAGCTGTGTACCCACTGTTCCATTCTACCGGTCGACTCCCAATTCCTACCGATAGTCACAGTCAAAAACGTCAAATCCTTCTGGGACATTGCAGTCTACTTTTCCAAAACCATGAACCTTTCACATGGGTTTACATAATTAAGTATATATATAATAAGAAATGGGAAGTATTGTTTGCCTTTATGGTCAAAGTGGGCATGTTGGAATGGTCTGACTTTGTAGAACTATGGAAGGAAAAGTATTGCACGACATTAGTACGAGCGATACACTTGAGCACGTGATCGGCGCGCGAACACTCAGGGTCTATCAACGGGTGGGTGTCTGGCAGGGTGTATCGGGATTCCATAATTGGCGCGGCAGGAGCTATTGCTCGTATTGAATACTCAAGGCCTAACCTATAAGGTGGGCGCTTGGCAGGGATATCGGGATCCCATAATTGGCTCGGCAGGAGTTTCGGTTTAGACACACGAAGAATATGATATGTTGAGACACAAGTTGAACGAATATGACTTATGAGTTTAAATAAAAGAGGGTTTGGAGATATTGGGACACTTGATCATGATAGTTGTGCTTCCTCCGTTGTCACTTGACTTTTCCATCATTTTGTTCGTTCATCTTGCTCATTTACTTATAGAGTTTGCGTAGACTTTTCTACTGGCTAGTCTAGCTCAAGGCTTATATCATTTTTAGGTGCTAACGCGGAACCATAGCTTGCATGCCTGGAGTGCATGGAGTGTGGACATTACTTTTGAAAGCTAACCAAAGGAATTACTCATTCATCTTTGTAGACCTCTTTTGAAAGATGCATTTGTAACTAAAATCTGTAATTCTTTTGATTTGGACTATTGTCACCTTTAACTCTCTATTGATACGTGATACTTATGTTATTTTGAGCCGTTGAGTCGATGATGTAATATTTGGAGTTTGCAGTAAGCAACTAGGGACAGCCCCCTAGAAAAGCCTATACATTCCCAAGGGACAACCCCCAAGGATAGGCCAAACCCAATCAAAAGTAGAATAGAACCGAGGCTTACAATCCCAAACTACATAACCAGACAAGAGCAGGATAAAACAGCAGCTTCAGCCTCATAATCTGGAAAGCAACACACACTGCATGTAACTAATCAAATACAACAACTGAACGCACAAAAATAGCAGCGGACAAGACAGACAAATCAGTAGCAAACTGCTCTAAAATGGGGATGCTAGGTAGTCAACACTAGCAGCCTATTACTGTAATATGATTCCAGGTCCTACTGCCCATAACAGGCACCATTTCTGAGCCATAACAAAACAAAAGCAAACAGACTAGTTCCATGACATAAGAACTGCAAAAACGGCAACTAGAACAGATACAACATCAAAACTGGTTAGCAACACAGTGACAATCCAGCAACCAACTGCACTAAAGTTGGTACTATTCGTGCTACAGAAGTACAGCAACTGACAAACATTTGCAGCAACAGAAACTGGACAGCAATGATCAGTCCAACAACAAACTGCCCTAACAATGATCCAGTTTAATGGCACACAAGCAGCTGAACGAACACTAACAACAACTATACCTGATAGTAACAAAATGGGCAGTCCAGAACAAACAGAGAACAAACCAAAACTCTTGGCAAATGTCATCCAACATTGAAAAGCATTGCTTATATCTCCTCACACTACTCCTCCTTCGAAGCCTAATTCACCAACACACTAAAAGCAAAAGGGCCACAACTCCCTCGCCTCTCCCTTACAAAATGCATCCCACTATCTATTACTACCTCTGACAAGAAAATTGGGCTCAATCCCACAACTCATGGGTTCACACATATAGTGACACACTCAGGGTAATAGAATTTGGCTCATGGCCAATGGAACCACTATGGAATTTAGAAGAACTATCTCCCTCAAATCCAAGCTTTATGGAACTGCCTAATACCACTTGCCAATCGAAACACATATATAAAGGATTTGGAAAACAAGTGAGTTGATTTTTTGCCATGTCCACTCGGTTCTTTTTTAAATTATTGAACGGAGAAGGATTTTTTGTTGGGACCCATATTGGATCCCACGTAAACATCTGTAATGCCCCTAATTTTGGGAACATTAAATAGGGAAAATATTATTGAAACTAAAGAGAGTCAGGTTCATTATTACATCACAAATCGCAAAAGAGTACTTTTATTCAACAAAAGGAGGGAATCTAAGGTTCCTAACTACTGTTCAGCCTCTTCCTCCATCTTGCCAGCTCTTCGGCTTCGAAAGTCTCCAAGGTGTAGAGTTCACCCTGTTCATCTATCAGGTCTGACACATTATACCAGCGTCGCCACCAATATAATATGTCAGGGTCACCAAAGGTAACACTGTGAGCTTTAAAGGCTCAATAGAATAATCTCATACATACTAACCCATAACTTACTAACAACAAATCATAGGATTAACGATTACCACGAAGTCATGCATTTTTATCCAAGTAGACTAATAAAGACACATTCATATTCACTAATTTAGCATACGTTGGTGTCCATGTTTTCCGAGTTTCTCCTACGCGACTCATCGTAGAACGTGTCTCATTTTCATTTCCAAATCAACATTTTGAAAATCACATTTAACACACCCAACCTCGGTTCCACCGCGCCGGGTTCCCATTGGCACACAAACTTGCATTGGCTCCTCTCCACGGATAACCAAGCTACACACCCAACCTCGGTTCCGCCGCGCCGGGTTCCCGAGTATCCTCAGAATGGTTCCGCCACGCTGGGTTCCCATTGGCACACATACATACACTCACTCATAAAACACCCACATTTGGTCATTATGTAGTTTCGAAAGTATTTTACCAAATCCATGCTTTTAAACACACCCTAGGTGTCATGTTTCTACTTTCTCGATTTTTGTGTCTCGTTTTCATGCATAGACTCCGCGGTAGGACTTTCACCCATAATCGACTTAAATCATTCATTGTAATCTATCTAGCAAGATCATTCAACTCTATATTACCTAATCATACTCAAATTATTACTAACGAATAAGGCTACATGTAAGGATGCTCTCGGAGTAATCTTTACTTATGCTTTCAAACATTCACAAATATTCAAAACATGCCTTAAAGCTCGTAATCAATTCGAAGATCAAAGTATACTCCTTTCAACTAAGTTGGTACTTTATGAAAACAAACATCGTTTTTCTTTCGTGCATTTCAAACCTTTAAAGTAAGTAGAAAGCTTCATATGCTTAAGATTGAAGAGTAAGGGATAAACGACTTAGAGTTAGAGATATAAGAATATTCTACCTTGATCCGAAGCTAGTTGGGGCCGAATAAGCTAATGGGAACTTTGGAAGTTCTAAGGTGGTGAGCTCTCAATCTGGTCCAAACTTCGGATGGCGATAACTCGGTCAATATTTGGCCGAATGTGGTCGTTCTTGAGCCTAAATCGAAGATTTCGAAGTGTTCTACGACTTTCGTGGAGGACGTTGTTTCTAGAAACGACTTTCGCCCGGAGAAAAATGGTGATAAGGAAGCGGACAGTGTGCTGTTTGGAACTGGAATTCTGAGATTTTTACTGAACTTCGGAGGTCGATATCTTGGCCATTTCTTGACCGTTCGGGGTGGTTCTTAGGTCTAAACTGAAGCTCTCGAAGTGCTCTACAACATTCTCGAAGGGAGTTGGTTCTAAAAACTAACTTAAGCAAGAGAAAAATGAGGTTTTTTCGGAGGACAGTAGGCTGTCTAAAAAAATAGGACTGGTTTTTTTAGAGAGAAGATGGAGCAATGCTTGAAGGTGTGCATTGTATGGTGAGTGAGGAGGCTATTTATAGCCAAACATGGAGCTCCTCTCCCTCCCTCAATGGCCGGCCCCCCTCCCCCTCCTCTTCTTCCATTGCTTTGCTCCAAGGACAAGTCCAATCAAGCCTTTCAAGCATGCAAGCCTTGTCACTTCTATTTTTGGCCATATCCTAGGTTATCATGAAGGTCTTAAGCCTAGAATGGTTAGTCTTGCAAGAAAGAAGGCAATGATAGGCTATGGTTATGTATAAAGAAGCCTAGAATTGGATTGAGTGTGAAGTTGGATGAAGGAAAGTACACTAGGTGACTTGTTTGAGTTGTCAAGTCACACACACACCTCACTCTCTCCCTCACCCCTCCCCTCTCCCTCCCTATTCGGCTCTCTCTCTCTCTCTCTCGGTCAAACAATACATATATATAAGCATACATATGGAAAGACTAAGGAGGATAAGGCCAAGGCTAGGAAATTAGGGTTGCATGCATGGCAAAGCCATGGTTGTTTCTTTTGGCTTGACAAGACTAAACAAGTAGTCAAATGATTATTCCTAGGGTTCATTAGGGGTTCATAAGGTTCATGGGGTTTACTTTCGGTTAGGGAAATGTAACTAAATCAATCGGTAGTTAGGGTTTGCTAACTAATCGGTTAATAACTAACTATGCTTGCCATGTAGGATTTCTAGTCAAGAAATGAAATTTTTAAAGCTTAATTTACCCACTCGGAAAAATAAATGAGCGTCTATATAAGCATTATCGACTTTTAGAAAATGACCAAATTATTCGGTGAATGGAAATATAATTTATAAGTCATGAGCCTAATTATGACGGATTATTAAAAGGATTAGAGTAATTTATTAAGCAATAAAAGAATTGATAAGAATTTTCAAATAAAACAACGAGATTTTTATTATCAAAAAATCGGAGTTGTTACACCATCGGTACCTCGTCACTCGTCAGTATGGGACCGTCGGTCCTGTAGCTTAGCTTTCTGCTTCCGTTGCGAGAAGTGGCAGTTGGAATCATATTGGCTTGTTTCGCTTGGACTGACTCAATTGGGCTGTACGCCGAAGTGTTCAATCTGCTAGAAGTGGCAATTAGCAAGTGTTGTGACTTAAATGGTTTCTATCTCTCTTCTTCTTTATTTTTTTTATTTTTTGCGTAAAGGGTAGTGCTATCTATTACAAATTAGAAATAAGTTTAGGGTATTTAACTCCAACATAGACTTCTTGTAATTGAAATAACAATGCAATAAGTGCAAAAGAAAAAGAAGTTAAACCAAACAGCTTCTTTTGCCAACAAGTCCGCACATTTGTTTGTTTGCCATGGATCAAACCTCAGCTCCATCGATTGGAACTGTGAGAGGAGCCACTTGCATTTGCCAATCAAATTGTGCAAAGTGTGTGAAAGGCAATTAAACTGATCATGAAGAAGTTTTTACTACGACAGAGCTATCCACACTAATTTCAATCTAGGACTAGTTGTGATCTTTAGCAAGAGATAATCCATCCCTCCAACATTCACCCCCTCTCACATATAAGGTAATCATTACATCTGTTCAGCCTCTCTAGCAAACGTCTGTATCACTCCAAGTCTAGCGTCCAGTACCCCCACACCGAAGTATCCCTGTCCGACTGAATGTCTCCTTGCTTGACTAGATCATGTAAGGCTAACCCCGCAGCGCTGTCCGGCTGCAATTCTGCCACTCTAGCATCTTCTGCATCCCCCACTGAGCTACACAGTAACTCTAAACCGAGATACACAACTCGCGAATTCGGGACATCTTCATCTCCTGCTAGATCTCCGTGGCTCATACCGGCATAGCCACCGATATGCCGCACCCCCTTACCAAGTGCCTGCATCCACACCCGGATGCCGTCACTCGCGTTTGCCAAACCACAAACGTCCATGCCCAATCACAATACACAATCCGTGACTCCATCTCTCTTCCTCTTGCGGCTGCGTATCCTAGAGAGAGTCAAGTCACAAAATCCCAAAAGGAAGAGAATCCTACGATGCATTGCCACATCTCCATCTCAATTCCTCTATCTGAAGCTCTAATGAACACCCCCACAAGCTATTGTTGTCATCACCACGGCTGGTATCCCGCGGTCACAACTCGTACACCGAGCCAATCCCATGTTCGTGCGCAAGTGCTGCTCATCCTGTATTCATGTTCATGGTCGATACACACCATACAACTTGACTGTGCCTGACATCAGCTTCATCTGCCACTGCACTCCCAAGCCTGTATGGTGGCTCATCATCATCCTCATGCAGCCCAAATCACAACTGTAACTCCTAATGACTGGTCTTCAATCCCGATTGAACCAAACTGCCTCCGATCACTCTTGATCATCTCCTCAAACACTTGGTTAACCTGATCAACTTCCAATCTCTGCTGAGTCTGTCAATCATTTGCCACTTTTCCAGAACCTCCTGCCACTTCCTGTCATCTCATCGGGGTCTCCTCTTACCACTCGTCCATCCTCGTTTCATTCTCGGTTGTAGGGACCCGTAATTTCGTAATAATTTATTTAAATGTTTTATAAAGAAATAAAAGGACGAGATCGATTTGGAAAATTGAGAATTTGGGGTTAATGTGCAAATTTGTTATAATGGAGGGGTGAGTGTGTGTGTAGTGTGTATATATGTTATATGCATGAGTGTAGGGAATAAAAATTCCCCTTTTTCTTTTTTCTCCATCTCCCGTTCTCCTCTCTCACTTTCGGCTCTCACTCTCTCTTTCACACTCACTCAAAAACAACCCAAAACCCACTCAAAGCTACCTTTAATTCTTCATTCCCGCGCGTATTACGGTCCGAACTTCGTGGGTTTGAGCTTGGTGGAGTTGCATTTCGTTCAAACTCAAAGATTGGAGCTAGGGCTTGGAAAATCTTTTGATTTTGTTCTTGAATCTTGAGGTAGGAAATTCTAACTCTCAATATATGTTTATGATGTGTTTCTTGAAGCTTGATTTGTGCCTTGGATCGTTGTGGTTGTTGTTGATGTCGTTGTTGTTGAAAAACCCAGATTCGTCTATCAAAAATCCGCTCGAAAGCGATTGTTATCGATAACATTTTCTTGTTATCAATAACACTTTGCTCCAAAACCCAGAAATCCACTCATTATCGATACCCTCCTGACTCTGTTATCGATACCGTCATGTCTGGAAGGATTTTAACCCTATGGGTATCGATACCTTTCTCGTTGTTATCGATACCATCGTAGTTTGTCTAACCAAAATTCGTTAGTTATCAATACCCCGTTATTTTGTTATCGATAACCTCATGTTTAATCCTTTAATAATGATTCTGACCTTGAGGTATTTCCGTTGTTATCGATACCAACACGTTTAATTACTATTATTATCGATTTCGACCGCGAGTTATCGATACTTTCCTCCTGTTGTCATCGATAACCATTCATAATGTGCATTGTTTATTCATCTTTGATTGTATTCCATTATTTTAAATTCCAATCGTTCCTAATCCATTCTAATCACCTCTCGAGAGGTTCTTAATCTGATTACTTGCCACTATTAAAACAATTGGATATTTTCATGAGTTTCAATTTTTGGTTTGGGCAAGTATTCTTTTTTTAAAAATACTCTATGATCCAAATTTGGTTTGAATGGTACGAATTTGATGGTTAAAGGATTTTGGAACATTACGGACGCAACGCGAACATTTCAGGACTTGTCGACGGGTGAGTGCCTGGCAGAGGACATCGGGGTCCTTTAATTGGCCCGGCAAGAGCTATATGCTCGTAATTGATATTTCAGGACCTCCCTATGGGTAAGGTGCCTGGTAGAGGACATCGGGGTCCTTTAATTGACCCGGCAGGAGCTTTGACTCATGACACTTGAACGAGACACGTTCTGGCATCTGAAATTTTCAAAGGTTGTTTAAATGAAACGTGTGTCGGGTTCTAGAAAGGAGTATTGAAATTGAATTGCCATCGTTGATTATTCATTGGTTCTTGATATCCTGTTCACCTTATCATCATTCCAACATGGCATTTGCATACATTGTTAGATTAGAGTTTTCTACTGAGCTAGTGTAGCTCAGACCTACTATCTTTTCAGGTTCAAACTCGGGACAGTAGTGCATGCTTGGAGTGCTTGGATGTGAGCATTATTTTGAAAGCTAACACCGTGGAGTTATTATGTCATCTTTGTACTTTATTTTGGAAGATGTTTTAGTAACTCTCTAATTGTAAATCTTTTGACTATGAGATGTTGCAATTCTTAAACTCTATCTACACTCTTTAGTTATGTTAATTTGGGACTCGGAGCCAAAGTTGTAATATTTTGAGAACTCTTGGATGTTTGGAATGAGATGATGGAAATGGAAAACGCTATATTATTTTGGGAATTGTACGGAATATTGTGAGGTTTTCTTTATAAAAATCATTTATATTTATGTTGAGAATCGGGGGTGTGACATTGGTCATTCCCTGCAACCTTCAATCTCCATCGGATCTTCAATTTGTCGCTCTAGCAAGCGCTAGTGTCATTAACCAGTTGAAGTTATCCGCACCCCCAAACTCGGAGTTCAAAGCTTGGAAGAATTTACCCTTGCTCACTAGCTCCTGCGACTGATCATGAACCCAACCAAAATAGATCACCATGCTGCAATAGACCCCTCACAACCTGATCCGCCTCTAAACATCTATTTTTTGCTCCACTTAGCAATCGCACCAGTTTAGGAGCCTCAAAACCAAAAATTGAGTGCGTGGTTGGATCTAGAACATCATTTCTACCTGAAACCAGTATGAACCAACCCAAATCAACACAAACCGATCAAAACCCAAATCGGCACATACAGTGCCCGTTATACCGCTGACTGGACTGCCATGTCAGTGTTGACCGACAGATGTGGTGTTGAAGTGGAATCTTCGATGGACCCCAATTGTTGACGTGGCAATAGGCCTTTCTGACCCTTATGACCCGACCTGAGGGACCAAACCGACCAAAGAGATCGAAGGGGTCAAACGGGTCATTTTCCAGCAACTTCCAAGCGTGAAACACATGCACGCGAGTAGATCTGACACGTTGTCATTGCACCCCATAATCCTGCTGCAAGCATAGAACACAAACTGATATGGTGATGAAAACTGTCCAAAAAATTGCCGAGCCATCACGATCCACTCCATTATCTGTGTTTAGTTTAACTTAACCAAAGGGGTTGGATCCCAACCAACCAACTTTTGACAAAATCCTTAAGCCGCCTTGGCATTATGGACAGTGAAAATCTATTCAGTAGCACGGGCCAGCACATCTTGCGGGGTAAAAATTCGAGAACCCAAATTGTTCAAAGTAGAAATAGATGGGAAGTGATATTTGTTGCGATAAAGCCACACAGTCCAACACCCAAGCGAAAAGATCGAAAGAGGATAGACCACAGGATATCCGACATGTGGGTAAGAGAGGAATGGGAATGAGACTTAAGCCAAATCTGAAATGGAATGATAGTATCAACGAAAAAAAATTAGGTGTTGGGAATGATAAGATTGAACCACATATCTCTAGCTTTAGGGCAATCCCTAATGACGTGAAAAGTGTCCGCAACAAACTTCGGAATGTAACAATCCTGATTTTTGGTCAATAAAAATTTCGTTAAATATTTGAATTTTATTTTAATTACTTGGATTTGTTCTAAAAATTTTTTTTAACTCCTAATAATCCGTCATACTTAGATTCAATACTTATAAAATTGAATTCCATCGCCGATAGACTTAGACATTTTTATAAAGGCTAGTGTACTTATAAGAACGCTAGTATATTTGATACAAGGTCTTGAAATTATATTTCTCGGCTAGAAATCCTACTTGGTTAGTAGAATTAGTTTCCAACTATTTAGTTAGCTTAACCTAAGTACCAATTGACTTAGTTACATCCTCCTAACATTCTAGAACCATTGGACAATAGAAGTAATCATGAGATTCCAAAAGTAATACTCATGGCTTGATAATCATGACTTTTATAACAAGATTCCCTTTCTAGGAAATCATTACCCATGGGATAATAACCTTACCATTGAAAGCATTACCTTTTCTAGTCTACCTATATATAGATATATATATACATATATACTTTTAGTCCAAAAGAGAAAGAGAGAGAGAGAAAGAGAGAGAGAGTGAGGCCGAGAGAGGGAGAGAGAGTGTGCATGTGTGTGAGTGTGTTTTGGTCACTCAATCAAGCAACCTCCCTTACTTTTGCAACCAAAGTACAACCTTTATGACTTCTTTTTGTTCTTTTACAAGCAAGGCCTTTTAGGACAAGACAAACCATAAAACCCCTCATAATAACCTAGGACTTGGCCTAAAATGGAAGTGACAACACTTGGCATGCTTGTAGTACTTTGTTGACCCATGAGGAAGTAGAACTAGCATGCTTTCAAGCATGATGTGACAAAACAACGAGAGAAGGAGAGAGAGAGAGAATCGGCCAAGGAGGGGGAGAGGGAGAGGCCGAGAGTGAGAAGGAGAGGTGGAGGGTGTGCATGTGCTTTGGATACTTACACAAGTTATCTCTTTAGCCCTTAAGCCTACAACATCACATGACAACCCATGTCTAGACTACTTTAAGTATGATCCTAGCCTATTATTTTGTTCTTTCTTGCAAGCAACCTTTCCTAGGACAAGACTAGACTAAAAACCCTTCATGATAACCTAGTTCATTAGCCTTAAGTCTAAAGATTTGGACAAGACAAGTCATGGCATGCTTTCAAGCATGAAATGACAAGTCATGGAGCAAAACCCATTGGACAATAATTGTTAGGGGAAAATTTATCCATTGGATAATAAACCAAGCCTTGGCCTATAAATAGGATGCTCATTCAAGCCATTCTCACACCTTCACTCCTTTGTTCTCACTTCTCTCTAGAAACCATTTCTGTTTTCCAGTAAGCCTACTGCCCTTCACAAATCCTCATTTTTCTCGTACTTAAAGTAGTTTTTAGAACCAACTCCCTTCGGGAAAGTTGTAGAGCACTTCGAAACTTTCAAGTTAGACTCAAGAACCACCCTAATCGGTTAAGAAATGACAAAGATATTGACATCCGAAGATCAGTAAAAATCTCGGATTTCCAGTTCCAGATAGCAAACTGTCACTTCCTTTATCACTATTTTTCTCCTACCTAAAGTACTTTCTAGGATCAACTTCTTTCACAAAAGTTGTAGAGCACTTCTAAAGTTTCGATTTTGACCCAAGAACGATCCTATTCGGCCAAATATTGATTGAGTTACTGCCATCCAAAGTTTGGTCCGAATTTGTGAGTTTCACCGCCCGTGGAATTTTCCAACTAGCTTATTCGGCCCCAACTAGTTTCGGATCAAGGTAGATTTTTCCTATACTTCCTAACTCTAAGTATAGTAGATTATCCTTACACTCAAATTCTAAGTATAGATATCGTATGATCTTATATGTTGTTTGTATGATTGAAATGCACAAGAACTTGAAAAGTGTTCTACTAAAGATTTGAAAAGGAAGGGGAGTATGTTGAATATCTCAATTTTATTTTTTCCAAAAAACATGTGTTGTTTTGAACTCTCCAACAAGGAGGAAAGTACGGATTTTTTTTTTAAATGTAAGAATGTATCACTTGAATGGAACTAATCGTATTTTGATCTTAAGGATGGTAATGAGCTTGTTTATATGATTCCTTGCATTACTTGTGGTTGTTTGATAAAGCATAAGTGGTTTCCACTCCAAAGGCGTCCGTACATGTGGCGTTATGCTTTAGGTAGTAATTTGAGCATGTTAAGTAAGATAGAGTTGGATGATCTTGCTAAGAGTACAATGAATGATTTATGATTGTCTACATGAGAAGTCCTACCGCAGAGTCTATGCATGATAACCTGACATAACAATCGAGAAAGTTAGAAACATGACACCTAGGGTGTGGTTAATGAAAAGATGTGTTACGACATGGATGAAATATTTTTGAAACTACATAGTGGCCGGGCATGGTAGCCCTATGTGAGTTATGTGTGTGTGTGTGCCAATGGGAACCCGGTGTGGCGGAACCATTGTGAGGATACTCAGAAGATCGAAACGGCAGAATCGAGGTTGGGTGTGTGGCTTGGTTATCCGCGAAAGAGGAGCCAATGCAAGGTTTTGTGTGCCAATGGGAAGCCGGTGTGGCGGAACCATTGTGAGGATACAAGGGAGACCGAAACGACGGAACTGAGGTTGGGTGTGTTAAATGTGATTTTCAAAATGTTGATTTGGAAGTGAAAAGGATTTCGAAAACGTTGATGAATATGGTGACACAGTCTACGACGAGTCGCGTAGGAGAAACTCAGATATCATCGACACCAACGATAGAATAGTGTATGTGGATGTGTCATTGTTAATGCCTTTGTAGACACCCCAATTTGAACACTTCGAATTTTCTTAATTTGTGGCCCGGAGGCTCCCCGATGATGAATTTGGATCGAAACAAACCTTAGACCAGTCAGGACTTTGCTTCTTGAAGACTTTGAAAGGGAAAATAAAATATCAAAATCAGTCCCAAGCGCTCTGGATCAATCCCAAGCGCTCGAGACTGAACCCGAGCGCTCGAGACTTTTGTACTGCCCAATGGATGGTGGAGCTTCCCCACTTCCCATGCAGGCCATCATTACAGCCGTCCTGGCCGGTTCAAACCTCAGGCAACACTCCACCTCAGTCAGAGGTGAGTCAGGCCTGATGGATTTTCAAAGATGCCAAATCTCATTTTCTAAAATAAAAACTATAGGCTATCTTGCCTATATAAGGGGCTGGACTTCAGCACAGAAGAGGGGACGAATTCTCTCTCTCTAAAAAGACCTCTTTGACACATTCAAACAAAGCCATCTCCCATCTCTCTCAAAGCTTGATTTTCAAAAGAAAAGCAATCCAAAAATCCAAGGCATTATACACATGCAAGGAGTTCAAATGGCCTGCATGTTCTGATCTTCCTGACCTTTCTTTCTTTCACCTTCTAGAGCCTTTCAAGAAGCAAATTCCTCAACCAAAGGTAGAAGTTCTCTACTTTAGTGTCAAACATAAACAAAGTCGTAATGCTTTTCCTTTCGAGGAAGTCCACCCTCTCGACCTTCAATCCGAGCTTGGGTTGAGAGACTTTAGTGTAAGAGCAAGAGCAAAAGGGTGCAAATGTGTTTTCTGTGCAAGGTTTACTGGAAGCACTCCCGAGCGCTCGAGACTATTCTAGAGCGCTCGAGAGTGGCTCCCGTACTGTTTTCCTTCTTTTAAGCATTTAAATGGACATGCATGGGTGGCAGGATGTGTTCTGAGACTTTTTTTTTAACACCCCCCCTCCCCTTTTTGAGGTATGTTAGCACAAATGACCTCCCCTTTTCAAAGAAAAATAAAGAAAATGATTTTCATTTAAGGCCATGCAAAAGAGTTTGATCAAAGATCTAAGAAGAGAAACTCGGTTCTTATTTCAAAAACAAAAGATCCAGTGTACTAACACACTACAATGCAGGCATTATTTGGTTAAAATCAGTCCTGGGATGTAAGCCACTCCCAAGCGCTCGAGATCACTTTGGAGCGCTCGAGAGTGTTTGCATGCAAACTCAGTCCACTCTTCTTACAGTCTTACTCTCACACTGTCTTTTGCATGTCCATGCATGCGTCCCTCTCAGCTCTTACGACTGTTGAACTACTTTTCAGAAAGTTAGGGAGTGCATGGCCTGGCAGAGTGGGGTCTGATCCCATTCTGCCAAGTCGTCTGTCGAGCCTGTGACATGATCAATGATACTCTAGTTTATATTTTCAGTATCATATTTTGTTGTATTTTGTTGCACTAACATAATTTGCAGGTTGGATATGCAACACTCCCAAGCGCTCGGGAGTGCTTCCGAGCGCTCGAGAGTAGATTAGTGACATGATTTTCCAGTTTCCAGCATTTCACATTTCATTACCATTTCCCATTCACTGTACACATGCACATGCATGCACTCCTCTGTACTTGATATATCTGTAAATACATGTGTGGGCTACCATAGCCCCGGGTGGATATCGGGCGGCCCGAAAAAGAAGCGCCTCGCCTTTGTTAGAAAATTGATTCGAAAAATTTTTGAAGAGTCGCCACCCGGATTTGTGGTTCGCCACCCAAGAAACCGTTTTGATTTGAAAATGCTTGATTTGAATTGAAAACCAGAGATTCGTTTGAGGGTTCGGAAGCCATGTTACGAGGGGGGAAGGGTTTTACGGCACCCCCCTCGCCCGATTCGAGATCGGTCTCTACTAAACATTTGTGCGATTTTTCAAAGGAACTTTATTTCATCAAACAGTTAGCACATATTTATAGATGTATTCAGTACAGGAAGGCGCATGCATGTGCATGTGTAGTGCGAATGAATGGGAAGTGATGACAAAGTGCAAAATGCTAGAGGCTGGAAAACTTTTGTCTCTGACCCGCTCTCGAGCGCTCGGAAGTACTCCCGAGCGCTTGGGAGTGTTGCATGTCCAATCTGCCAAATATGTTAGTCTCACAGAATATAACAGAATATGGTGCTGAAAATGTAAGCCAGAATATTATTAATCGTGTCACAGGCTCAACGTAGAGCTTAGCAGAATGGGATGAGTCCAGTGGACTGGGATCAAACCCCATTCTTCCAAACCCTGCAACTCTGTTCCTTTGGAAAATGGTTCAACAGGTCCAACAAGCAAAAAGGGATGCATGCATGAACATGCAAAGACAGTGTTAGGATAAGAACTGAAAGAAGAATAGGCTGAGTTTACATGCAAGTACTCTCGAGCGCTTGGGAGTATTCTCGAGCGCTCGGGAGTGATTCACATCTCAGGATTGACTTCAACCAATTAAGACTCTCAATGAAGTATGTTGATACACTAGATCTTACATCTTAAAGCATGGAAAAGAGGTTTTCCTTCTTACATCCAGACCAAAACTCCTTTGCATGCCTCAAATGCAAGTCATTTATTACATTTTTTTTTTTTTAAAGAAAACAGCAAGCTTTTGGTACCAACTTACTTCAAAAGAGTTGAAAAGAGTTTTTAAACACATTCAGCCCATGCATGTCCATTTAAACACTCAAAAGGAAAGAAAGCAATGCTGGATTCACTCTCAAGCGCTTAGGAGTAGTCCCGAGCGCTTGGGAGTTTCTCCAGTAAGCTTCACACAGAAAAGAAAACACTTGCACCCCTTTGCTCTTGTTATGACACGAAGGTCTTTCAACCCACACTCAGTATGAAAGACTGAGGGGGGCTGAAGAACCTCCCTCAGAAAGGAGAAACAGCCCTGTCTTGTTGGTTTTTTTTTTTTTTGACAATAAGGTAGAAACTTCTACCTTTGGTTGGGGATTTTACTCCTTGGAAGACTTTGAATGATGAAAGGAAAAGAGAAATGAGGGAGATCAGAGCTTTAGAGTACTCTGAACCCCTTGCATGACTGGAATGCCTTGTATTTTTGTTCTTTTGCTCTTGAAAGTGAAGTTTTTGGAAGAGGTGGGGAGTCTTTCTGCTTGAACAGCTAAAGGGGTTTTTTTAGAGAGAGAAGTTCGTGCCTGTTCTGTGCTGGAAAGGCCCTTTTTATAGGCAAAATAGCATATAGTCTCATTTTAGAAAATACAATATGGAATCTTTGAAAATCCATCAGGCCTGACTCACCTCTGACTGAGGTGGAGTGTTGCCTGAGGTTTGAACTGGCCAGAACGGCTGTAATGATGGCATGCATGGGTACTGGGGAAGCTCAAGCATTCATTGGCCAATACAGAAGTCTCGAGCGCTCGGGAGCACTCTCGAGCGCTTGGGACTTTACTCTCGAGCGCTCGAGAGTTTTGAAAGTAGTTTGGAGCGCTTGGGATTGATCCTGAGCGCTTGAAACTGGTTCTGACATTTTATTTTCCCTTTCAAAGTCTTCAAGAAACGAAGTCCCGACCGATCTAAGGCTTGTTTCGATCCAAATTCATCATCGGGGAGCCTCCGGGCCACAAATTAAGGAAATTCGAAGAGTTCAAATTGGGGTGTCTACAGTTGCCCCTCTTTGGACGGCGCTCGGTATCATGTCTAGATACGAGTGACGTCCAAAGATTGAGACAGCCCAATTCGAGCCATATCAAACCCTTAATTCCACAATCAATGCAAAATGGCACATTCAATGCATGAGGTCGTGTCCTTTCGGATTGCCTACGTACCCTTTTCTGCAGGGATCAGACAGCGTAGTTCTTTGGGGCAGATGCAAGCACATGTGATGCATGCACGAGAAACGATCAACAATTCTTAAATAAGATAAATGTGCAAAGAGATCCACCTGTTGCTCTGTTTGGTGAATAGAAAGGTGCAAACATGTGTGATGCATGCACGAGAAACGATCGACAATTCTTAAATAAGATGAATGTGCAAAGAGATCCACCTGTTGCTCTGTTCGGTGAATAGAAAGGTGCAAACATGTGTGATGCATGCACGAGAAACGATCGACAATTCTTAAATAAGATGAATGTGCAAAGTGATCCACCTGTTGCTCTGTTTGGTGAATAGAAAGGTGCAAACACGTGTGATGCATGCACGAGAAGTGATCGACACAAGTCTGATAAGGTAAATGCAAATAGTCCACCTGTTGCTCCGTTCGGCGGAAAGAACTATGACGAGGTAGCCTCTGAAGGGTAGAAATACCTGCCTGTGTGTTGAGATTAGCATAAATAGACAAAATTCCAATTGACTACCAACTAAAATGCCAAGTTAAGGATCGTGAGTTCAAAATTATAACATCGACTAGGGTCTGCTTCCTACTGTCTCATTCGACGCGGTTAAAGTCAGGACTGAGATTGATTTTGTAAAAAGGGAGGGGAAATTAAGCAAGCCTCGACAACAAGAAGAGGCACGGGACGACGAGGGCTGGCACACCAGCTGGGAGCAGACTTCAGCGCTCGGGAGCGGTCTCGAGCGCTCGAGACCGTGATGGGGGCCACTGTCCTTTTCATCTTCTTCGACTGATCTGGAATTTAAACCCAGACTTGAGCGCTCGAGAACCAATGTACGGCACAGACGACTACTCTCGTGCAATCTCTCCTCTCTCTTGCTCGATCTCTCTCTCACTCTCGCAGTCAATCTCTCTCCACTCTTTCTCTCACAGCCGGTCTCTCTCTTCACCAAAAATAGCCACGGATCGAGCCTCCGATCTCGATTTCTCTTCGATCTTCCACTGGGCAATCGTGTGCCAGGAGGTGCGGATCAAACGAAAGGAAAAGGCCTGGGGAATGGAGGAACCAACGACGACTAGCGGTGGTGACAGGGAGACGCCCAGCCGCGAGGAGGCGGCGGCGGCGACGACCACGGCGGCGATGGAGGTAGGCAGCAGCGGTGCTGCTGCTCCAGCTCAGGAGGAGGTGGTTAGTGATGATCTGAGGGCGGGAGATGATGAGGGGCTGCCCGGCCGCGAGGAGGCAACAGCCACGGCGACGGAGGAGGCCAGCAGCAGCGCTGCTATGCTAGTTCATGAGGGGGCAGTCAGTGAGGGTTTGGCTGCGGTGGGTGGCACCGGTGAGAGTCCAGAGGTGGTGGTGAGTGCTAGCGACGGTGTGGAGGAGGTAAGGGATGTCGGAGGTAGTGGAGTTGTACGAGGAGAGAGCGGTGAGCTGGCCATGAGCAGTAGAGATGCGCTAGAGAGTGAGACGGGGGTCTCGGGTAGCGGTGATGGTAGCACGGGTATTCCTGATACTCCTACTGTGGAGGATTTATTTGTGGCCGCGGAGCGGGCCAGCGACGAGGTGGTGGTGGCCGGGCGCGTCGTTGCGACGCCGGTATTGAGAGCGACGGCTGCTGAGCCGAGGGTAGGCGACAGTGGGATCGGGGCTTCGCAGCCAGTCCCATTCGTGGAGGGGGACTTTTTAGACTCAGCGAGACCGCGGGACATTCTGGACGCCCTTGGTCTCGACGCTGGGGTGAGGGAGGTGTTGAGCGGTGCGAGGACTCCTGAGGATCAGACTTCAGCGTTGCTATTAGGGGCTTTGCTGAGTGACGCGGGGGTATCAGGTGCGGGAGGACTCGGAGCAGAGTTAGAGGCGGAGGATACAGAGTTGGGGGAGGAGCCGGAGACAGAGGTGGTGATTGAGCAGCGAGTTACAGCGGCCGACGAGGCGAAGGCCTATCTAGCCAGCGCGCGCCCTGGGTTTGAGTCGGAGACCTATGCTCCACGGCTTCACCTCTTCGAGTCAACGGGGATGACTGGCTATACTCCTGCTCGGACGGATTATCCAGAGGACCTGCTTCTCCGAGATCGGGCCACTCACATCTCTTCCGGTTGGACTACGGTATGACTTTAATGCTTTACTTCCCTGCATTAGGCTTGCTTTCTTGAATCAATTGTTGCTTACTGATGCTATTTCATTGCTCTGTTGAAACAGCGTACCAAGGATATCTACGGTCACGGGGGCTCAGGCCACTCGTTAAAGTACTTCAGGGAGTTGCCCCGGAGGGTGCAGGAGTTGGTGGAGGAGGCAGGTTTCGAGCCGTTCATCCAGTTGCTGACGGCGGTGAGGGTCGACCGAGCGGTGATGACGGCGCTGGCGGAGCGGTGGTGGGACACCACCAACACTTTCCACCTCCGCTTCGGAGAGATGACGGTGACTCCACTTGACTTCGCTGCGATCACGGGGCTCCGGGTTGGAGGTGACCCGATTCCATTCGACCCGAGCATAGACTTGGACGACGCAGCGCTGAGGTGGTTCCTTGGACGGGTCCCGCGTCACAGCGGAGGAGTAGCAATACGGCGATTCATAGCGCATCGGGGACCATGAGCCGCAGACGATGTCGAGGCGCGCAGATGGCTGTGGCTTACTTGTTATACTGCTCGGGCTTCTTCGTTCCGCCAGCGATCCCGGTTCACCTGAGTTACTTGGCGTGCTTAGTGGATCTCGAGACAGCCGACGGTTCGATCAGGCGGCCGCTCTGCACGCTTCATCGCTTTCCTCGAGCTGCCTCACGCGGGGTGGGAGACACCATAGGCGGCTACTGGAGAGTGATTAGGTATGCTTCGACATTACTGCTTAGAATTGCTTGATTGATGCTTTGATTGAACTGAATATGTATCTGTTTTGAATTGAGTCGACTTCCAAAATATACAGCTTTGGGCTTACGAGGTCTTGGGCATGTTCCCGCCCGAGAATACCTGCGCAAATCCAAACCTACTTCCGCGTGCGCTTGCATGGAGTACAGAGTACAGGAGAGCCAAGGAGCAACGGGGACAGGTGATGACTTTCCGGCGCTGGCTGGATAGCATTACTGGGGTTACGGTACAAACATTGACTTTCCTTTCTTTTGATGCCTTTCTGAATATTGAGATCCTTGATTACTGACATAAGAATACCAAATGCAGGTTCACTGGGACCGATGGGCCAGGGTGGAGGCTGACTTCCTTCCGAGGAGCCGGGAAGTGACGAGGAGCAGGGTCTCTTGGAGTGCCCGCTGGCCGGGCGGTGGTACTGGGGATCGTGGTGACACGACACGCTCGCTTCTTCCGAGTTTGTCAGCCGGCCACTCTCCACGGGTGCAATGGATCGAGACGCACACTGGGCCGAAGCAGAGGCTTCACGGTGCCGGATGCCGACCTGGAGAGATATCTGCGGCGCACACTGGACTACGCTGCTTATAGAGACAGGTATCTAGCCACCAGCTTGGGCGTGGAGAGGGAGCTGGAGAGGCGAGTTGCTGAGGCTAAGGCTAGGAGAGCCCGAAGGGAGACTGGTGGTGCGGTTGGAGATGAGGCTGGAGCTGAGCCTGGAGGCGAGGTTGGAGCTGAGACCAGAGGGCGGGGCCGCGGCGGTCGCTCCTCACGTGGTAGGTGACGAGGTGCTAGACCTCCTGCTGGCAGGCGAGGTGCTAGGGTTCCGGGCCGAGGTGAGAGCGGCTCACAGGTTCCAGAGGCGGCTGCAGCTCCAATACCGACCGGGTTACCGACGCTGGATTGGTCGATAGGAGTGAGGGACCCTTCTGGTGCACGGGCCTTGCTAGACGTTCCACGCCTGCCACAGCCAGCCATGCGGCTTCCAGCACAGGTATAATACAACTTTATTTCTTTCCCATGCTTCAAATGCTTCCTGTCCCTGTATTTGTTGTTCTTGATCTTTGCATCATTGTACAGGTGCCACGAGAATGGGCAGAGCAGGCTATCATGCTGATGGTGGGGATGCGACAGCTGCTGAAAGACTGTGCTAAGGGGAGGACCCTGCAGACTAGACCTGTTCCTGAGCCTGCTCCACCTGTTGCTGCAGAGGTATGAAAATGCAAATGCATGCATGTACGTTTTTATTGGATTGAAAACATGTATAAAATGAATGAATGTTCATGACATGCAGGTGCAGCCACGACGCTCGGCCAGGGCGCAGCCACAAGACACCACGAGCTTGCCAGCTTCTGCTAGCACGAGAGGCCGATGTAGACAGAGAGCAGGGGCGAGACAGTTCGAGGTGGTTCCTAGGGCAGCGTCCTAGCGGAGACCTGCTCGCGAGGAGTCTGAGGAGGACACAGAGGAGTCGCTCGAGTCACGAGCCTTAGGGTCTACGGACTCGAGTACCGCCTCAGGACCTTCCGACGATGATGATGGCGATGGGGACGACGTTGAGAGCTCTGAGTCCGAGGGACACCAGCAGAAGAGGATTCGCCTAGGCTGAGCTTTAGTTTTTTTTTTTTTTGCTTTGCTAGTCTTTTCTTTTGCATGGGCCTGCGTGCCAACACAGTCGTAGCTTTCATGCCTGCGTGCCTTGGTTTTGTTTGGGCCTGCGTGCCCCGGTAGATAGGATTGGGCATGTGTTTGCCCCAGGTTCTGTACTTCCTTCTTTACTCATTGTAAATGCCGAATTTTATTTATGAAAATTTGCACTTTTCTTCATTTGTGTTCGTTCGCACTTTCTTCAAGAATTGTATTTTATGAAATATACTCGTCTAGCTTTGAACGAAAGCAAAGAGCACGCGAATTTCGGCCGATACTCTTTAGACGTAATAAAACTTGACAAAAAGCAATTCGACTTATAAAATTTGACTTGGGACGACAAAAATGCCTTTGATATGGAATTTACAAGCAGAAAAGAAAGTAACGACTGAACTTGATCGGGATCAGACACGAGAATAGGATATGAGAGTGTTTGAACAAAGTATGTGCCTTTGATGCCATTATGAATGATGAAATAGAGGCGTTTGAGGGCGAAAGTTGATTCCGTAAGCTTTGACGCGCGTTTGATTGCTTCACTGAGTCACTAGCACATATTGGGATTCGTGCATGCCATTAGGTTTGAACAAATACTCTCGACACGGATTTCGACATGTTGACGGGAAGGGGATTATTGGGATTTTGAGGTTTTTCGAGGAATATCCATGAATACTACGACAAACGGACAACTGGACACGCTGTATTCCCTTAGGATTAGGTTGGAACTTGTTAAACCAGGTGAACCAAGCTTGAGGTGTCATCTCGGGACCAAAAACCAGGGAAGAAGCTTGCTGCCCAAAACTGCAGAACTCTCGAGCGCTCGAGAGTATTGTCGAGCGCTAGGGAGTTAAATCTCGAGCGCGGACTTCTGTGATCTGCAGGTTTGTGTTCTCTCCCAAGGTGATTTCCAGCTCTCTTGTCTCTCCTCGTTCTGCATGCATACTTCCAATGTGCCTCGTAAACGTGCATGGACTGCTTTCCAAAGATCAGCAGCTTCCCAAAGCAAGACTAGCATTTTTCCAATGCTTTTCCAAATTTCCAAAGTTTGAATTTCAAAAGAACTTTGAAAATATGGAACATGATAAGTTCCAAGGCTGGTGGGGAAGTGGTGTTGCCCCCCCTTAGGCCTCTATAAATACCAGACTTGTTTTGGTAAGGCACCCACACTCCCTTCCATCATCCATCTCTCAAAAATCCCATCTTCTCATGGCTTTGCTAAACCAAGCCTTGCTCCGCCCTTGGTTGGATAGTCTTGATGGCATTGATTGGCTAAACTTCCGAGGGCATCGCCTTCATGCCTTGAAGTACCTTCGTGAGGTCGCAATTCGCCCTGCCTTGCTGCATGCTGCTGTGCGTTTTTGGGATCCTGAAGTGCATGTCTTCCGCTTCGGTTCTCAGGAGCTATGCCCCACCGTCGAAGAATTCCACGCCTACCTTGGGAGCCATGACTCCGCCGAACCAATCGTTCCAATGCTTAGAGAGAGCATGAAGAATATCCTAAAAGCCAAGCTGGGCGTCAGTGGGAACGTTGCTGAGTTCTTGACTCGGGGTAATGCCACCAATCGTGCAGTTGTATGAGAGATTCAGTCCACCTGGAGACTTAACGGATTTCGAGCATCAAGGTCGCCGAATGATGGCTTGTTGCATCTGTCTCTTGGCGGCCTTCATGCTGGTTCCATCTGTGGGTCAACCTTGCCCTTTGATGGTTGTTGTCGGTGCTCAGATTGAGGCTCGCAAGGACGTTGCTCCCTTGGTCCTTGCAGAAACCTTGATGGGGTTGGATGCTGTGCGTGTTGGACACACGAGGGTTTTTGGTGGCAGTCCACTGTTGCTGCAGGTTAGGGACCTCACTCAGCTCTCCTTTTTCTATTTCTCATATTCATTTTACCTCGACGCTCAGTTTAGGCTTTATCTGGCTCCTTACTTGTTCTCTCTCTTTTTCTGACAGATATGGCTTTGCGACAAAGTGAACTTGCTGACACCTCCGGCCAATGACTGGTGGTACCGGGCTAGCGGGTGGAATCGCCCTTTTCAGGTGATGTATAGCAGTGACGATGACTGGGCTGACTTCTTCGCTTCCTTGGACGATGATGACATTGCTTGGCGATGCCATTGGCTGAGGCTTCCTACGATGACCGTGAGTAACATGGGATCGTCGCAGGTGTTCGTGGCAGGCTTGGCTGGCTTTACCTTCTACTCACCCTTTCGCATTCTTCGTCAGCTTGGACTTAGTCAAGAAGTGCCGCCGCAAGGATCTGAAGTGCTTTGTCTCCCTCCCTTCACCATTCCGGGTCTTCGGAGTTATGTTCGAACGTGGGAGGCTCGTAGGACTGAGCCAAGTGATCCTCTTTACTCCATTGCCTTGACTGGCAGGTACCGGAAGTGGCTGAGGAGAGATGTGGAAGCAAGGAGGGGTTGATTGCTTACTTTGCCGTTTTTTGAAATAAAAAGTGTTCTAGTTGTGCGTTTTCTGTTTTCATGCTCAGCTTGTAATAAAGAAATCATCGGAATAAAATTGACTGATTAAGGGTTTCCCCCTTTCGGTTCATTAATCGCATGCGCCTTGAAAGAAAAACATCTTGACTTGTCAATTTGGATTTGAATTTTTTTGGAATTTAGGACCGAACCTCAGAGTGAGATTGCCTACGTATCCCTTAAGAAAGGGAATCAGGCCCATACGTAGTTCGGGCTAGGGTTCGCTCGGGTATTAACACTCTCCTTTTTGTGCTCTAAATTTTGCCTAGAACCGCCCTTTCGGGTTTTCGGCCTAGCGAGCCCTTTTTTTTGACTTTTGCCTTAACTTTTGCCTAGGCCGCCCTCACGGGTTTTCGACCTAGCAGGCTTGCTCTAATTTTTTCCTGGTACCGCCCGCCCTTGCGGTCTTCGGCCCAGCGAGCTCTCTCAGGGGTAATACCGTTTAAGTTGATCCAAATTGACGAGATTTGAGAATTCGTTGCCGTCAAGATTGATGATCGAAGCTGCTCCTCCGGAAAGGATAGTCTTGATGATGTACGGCCCTGCCCACTTTGGTCGGAATTTCCCTCGAAGATCAAAGATCGGTGCACGGATTTCCTTGACTACCATGTCCCCCTCTCGCAGGTCCCTCGATTTCACCTTCTTGTTGAATGCTCGGGCGATCCTCCGCTGATAACCCTGGATGTGGTACAATGCTCGCAGTCTCCTTTCGTCAAACAACATGAGTTCCTCGAACCTTCCGCTGATCCATTCGGCCTCATCTATTCCTTGTTCAGCCATGACTCTGAGCGATGGAACTTCTAGCTCGATGGGGAGAACGGCTTCCGTACCGTATACCAAAGAATAGGGTGTTGCCCCCGTCGATGTGCGGATAGACGTCCGGTATCCCCACAAAGCTAGCGGTAGCTGTTCGTGCCAATCCTTAGCTGATTCGACAGTCCTTTCGAGGATTGACTTGATGGTCTTATTAGCTGCTTCGACTGCCCCATTCGTTTGTGGCTGATAAGTGGTTGAGTGATGCACTTGAATCTTGAATTCGTCAAAAAGCTCTAGAACTTTCCCCTTGAAGTGAACACCATTATCAGATACGAAGGCTTGAGGGACTCCATACCGATAGATGATGTTTTGCCTGATAAAGTGAGCTACTTGAACTGCCGTCAGGGTCTTGTACGAGGCTGCCTCAACCCACTTAGTGAAATAGTCGACTGCTACCAAAATGAACCTGTGCCCGTTAGAAGCCGCAGGCGTGATCCTTCCAATGACATCGATGCCCCAGGCGGAGAATGGCCATGGTGTCGCCATCGGGTGTAACTCCGAGGGAGGTACATGGACAAGATTAGCATGAGTTTGGCACTTGTGACATCGGCGCACATACTCGATGCAATCTATCTCCATAGTCGACCAATAGTAACCCAACCTCAGAACTTTCTTCGCTAACATCATTCCATTCATGTGGGGTCCACAAACTCCCTCATGGACTTCTTCCATCATTGCTCTTGTGTCATCACCGTGAATACACAACTTGTGGACTCCGCACGGAGATCGCCGGTATAATTTGCCACCGCAGATAATGTATTGAGATGCCAATCGTTGTAATGCGATTCGATCCTTCCTGGTAGAATCCGCAGGGAACTCTCCTTTCTCGACGAAATTCCAAATATCGTGAAACCAAGGGAGTCCATCATCAGGCTCATCGATGTTGATGACGTAGTCGTACACGTGCTTGCCTCTCTGCTCAATCATGACAGGCCTTAGCTTTACCCCGATCGGAAGTTCCAGCATAGACGCCAAGGTAGCGAGCGCGTCGGCGAAGCGATTCTTCATCCTCGGGACGTGTGTAAAGGTCACTTTTTGAAAATTCGAAATAAGCTCGTCGAGCTGTTGATGATACGGCTTCATCTTCTCGTCTTTGACCTTCCATTTCCCGTTGGCTTGTGACACAACCAAGTTGGAATCCCCTACAACTTCCAGGACCTGACTCCAATTTCCAATGCAGCTTCCATTCCTACAATACACGCTTCGTATTCTGCCTCATTATTCGTGACTTTGAAGTTCAACTTGAAAGCTAAGGGAATATGTGACCCTTCAGGTGAGACCAATAGTATGCCGATCCCGAAACCTTTTTGATTGGCAACCCCGTCGAAGTACAATGTCCATGTTTTGTTGATAGCAGTCATTATGTCTTCATCGGGAAATTGGAATTCAGTGTGTTCTGGCCCTTCGATCGGGCGATCTGCTAAAAACTCTGCTACTGCTCTTCCTTTCACTGACTTGCGGGTGACATACTTGATCTCGAACTCGGCCAACAAGAGCAACCAACGTGCTAGCTTACCGGTAAGTGTTGGCTTCTCGAATAGATATTTGAGGGGGTCCATCCGAGAAATCAGTATCACCAAATAAGACGGCATGTAGTGTCTCAATTTCTTTGTGGCTCAAACCGCAACATGTCTTCTCCAATGAAGTATATCGCTCTTCGCTCCCCACCATCTTCTTGCTCAGGCAGTAGATTGCTCTTTCCACCCCATCATCTCCTTCTTGTGCCAACATGCACCCCATGGATGAGGGCGTGACGGACAAGTATAGGATCAAAGGTTTTCCCGGGATGGGTGGCATCAAGATGGGTGGATTCTGGAGGTAAGTTCGCACTGCTTTGAAAGCCTTTTGGCACTTGTCGTTCCACTCGAATTTCACATCCTTCTTGAGTAAGCGAAACAACGGCTCCGCAGGTCAAAGTCAACTTGGCGATGAACCGGTTGATAACTGAAATTTTCCCAAGAAACACCGGACTTCCTTCTCGGATTGGCGGCTTCATCTCGAGAATAGCTTTAATCTTAGAAGGATCCACCTCGATCCTCCGGTCGTGATCATGAATCGAGCATCTTTCGGCCGTGACTCCGAAAGTGCACTTCTGCGGATTGAGTCGCATTCTGTACTTTCGAATCCTCTCAAAGAACTTTCTCAACGCCGGGAGATGGTCTTTCCTTTCCTTTCCCTTCACTATCATATCATCAACGTAAACCTCGACCTCCTTGTGAATCATGTCGTGCAACAATGTGGTGGCACCCCTCTGATACGTTGGACCGGCGTTTTTCAATCCAAATGGCATAACCCGATAACAATATGTCCCCCACTCAGTGATAAATGTGGTCTTTTCCCTGTCTTCCGGAGCTAGGAGAATCTGATTGTACCCTGAAAAGCCATCCATGAAAGAAAGTAGAGCGTGCCCTGCAGTATTATCCACGAGTACATCTATATGTGGCAATGGAAAATCGTCCTTAGGGCTTGCTTTGTTCAAATCCCTGAAATCGACACACACTCTGATTTTTTCGTCCTTTTTGGGGACAGGAACAATGTTGGCTACCCAAGTGGGGTACTCCGTTACGATTAGAAAACCAGCGTCGATTTGTTTCGTGAGTGCTTCTTTTATCTTTAATACCCAATCAGGCCGCATTTTTCTCAGTTTTTGCTTAACGGGTTTTGCATCAGGGTAGAGAGGGATTCTGTGCTCGACTATCTCCGGGTCGATTCCGGGCATGTCTGCGTGGGACCAAGGGAAAACCTCTTTGAATTCTTTTAGTAAATCAGTGAGCTCTTGGAGCTCAATGGGAGACAGCCCCGGAACCTACCTGAACCAATCGAGGGATGTCCTCATCACCCAAGTTTATTGAGATTATTTCTTCTTTTAAAGGCTGAGCATGCCTTTCATTTTCGCGATCGATGAGGGAACGGATCTCCTTGGGAATGTCCCCATCGAGATCTATTCCTTCATCGTCGGGATCCATACAATTTATTTCAAAAATCGGCAAGTAAGCGGAAACGTCATTCATTTCATTAACCAAGTCAGCAGACGGGGGGAATACAGCGGTTGACTCAAATTCAAAATAAAATTTCTTCTTCTTCTCCAAGCATCAGCACAGCAGGATCTTGCATCATACCCTCTGGATCCTCGCCTTCAAACAAGAGTTGGAGACTGCCCAAACCAAAAGCTTCCAACCAGTCGAGTGCCTCAGATATCTCTTCCACCTTTGCAACCTCTTTGTAGACACCCCAATCTGAATCTCCCGATCGTTTTACGGTTTCTTGTTTCCCCGATGATGAACCGGATCGAGAAGCAGTCTTAAGGTTGGAAAGGTTTGAGCTCGGTGTGTGCGGACCCCTCCCTTTTTTTTGAACCCTTTTAACCCTTTTAAAAAGAAAAATAAAAAATCAGTCAACTCTGGATCTGCCCTTGACCCTCGCGCGTGGAAGTCACTCCCTGGCGCGATGGGCCTTGTTCAGGTGTGGTCAAAGTCAAACATTTGATCGTTGACCCACGCGCGACAGTGGAACACTCGCGCGACACACTCAATGTCGCGCGACGGTCCTAGGCTGTCCCTTTCACCTTTGCCGCCCACTTGGTTGCTTGCCGTGGGCTACAGGGCTGCTTAACCCCGTTTTTCTCCACAGGGTACTGTACAGTGCAGGCCTTGGGAACACACCCTCACACAACCCTTCCCATCACCTTTTCACCGAGCTTAGTCACCAAGTTTGGTCCTAAGGGGGTGTTTGCCACCACCTTTGGCCCTTGGCTTCCCCTATAAATACCCCCCATTTGTTCACTTTCAAAGGGTTAACAAAAATTGGCATTCAAAGGCTTACACCTCAAGAACAAAGGTTGTTCTTCCTCCTCCATCACTCAAATCCCCCTTTTCACCTCAACTCAACTCAAAGTTCAAACACTTTTCAAACCAAAAGCCGAAGGTATAGCTTACCTTTGTTCTGCTCTCTGTTCTGATCCGGGGCTGGCACGGCCAAGGCTGGTAATCAATACCAGTCCTGGCCCTAAAGTCAGCAGAAATACAAGAATCCATGCCAAGCACTCCCTCGCGCGATAGACTCACATACGCGCGCGACAGTCCACTGTCTCGCGCGACAGTCCTCGTGGGGTTTGGGGGTGCTGGTTATTCTTGTTTTATCATGTTATTCATTGTTTTGAAGTATGATAGGCCTTTTAGCTCACTGCTCAGTATGTTAAAACACATAGACTAGCTTTTCTTGCTTATTTACTTTGTTGGAATGCTTCGGTTGCATCCGGACTGCAGAGCTCAGAGCATGCAAAGCAGTTCCTGGAATTTCAGCCAGGACACTCGCGAGGGACTCACTGCCTCGCGCGATGGTCCTCGATTCCAGTGATCGCCCTTGCATGAGCAGCTTGGCCCTTGGCCTTTATTTTGATACCCCACTGTTTATGGGTTGTATTTCAATTTGTTTAGCTCCTGCTTATAATAATTTGTAATAATTATTTACTTTCAGTACCTATAAACCGCTTGGTTTGTCTTGGGTGTGCACTGGTCCTTCCAGAGCCAGAAGGGGATAAAATTCAACTGTGGTGAGACTTGAACACTCGCGAGGGAATGGGTGTATCGCGCGATGGTCCTTTTGCATGCACGTTGATCCATGCGTGCAAAGGTGGTTATCATGTGTGATACACCTATTCCATGAGCAGTTTGGTTTATTCTAATCAGGGGGTTAAGTTTTATCCCGTTTCATATTTGCCATCCATCCATGCCATGTTTAGATCACATCTTGCAAACTTGTTACAGTTTTAATCCCCGATTAACTGTTCCCCCGCCCTAACTGGCTAAAAAAATGATTAAAGAAGAGGAAGAATCACAATATTTTCACAAAATGCCTAAATAGAGACCGATCTCCGGATTGGGCGAGAGGGGTGCCTTAAAACCCTTCCCCTCTCGTAACCTGGCTCCCGAACCCAGATATGGTTATGACGGACTGGTGCCTTCACTTTTTCAAATCAAACAGCGCGGCAGGTGCTTCGAAATACGGTTCCTTGGGTGACGGACCTTCAAACCCAGGTGGCGACTCTGTGTTTTTCGAGCGCCTGCTTGCTCCGCTCGCGCTTCCTCGATCTATCGGGCCCTTGCTTCGGGAAACGAAATTCCCGGAGGCTCGCTTTTGGAATCCAGAAATTCCAGGGCATGCTGCCCACACTCTTCATCACTTTCCCAGGTATCATTGGCAAAGATCTCGAATCTAGGATACTTCATCTTTGTTTCAAGATCCACAAAGGGCTCAGGTTCTCCTTGGTATAGCGGCTCCTTCTCCTTTGATTTCATCTCCGTTGTACGGGCCCGGGCACGATTGCGCCATTTCTTTGTTGAATCACCCTTCTTGGCCTCATATCCCAGACCGAAACACTCGTTATTTCCAGGAAAGTCAGGGAATTCGGGGACACCTTGAGCGTAAAGTCCCAAGCCCATGCCCGGCAGATATTTCATCTGTTTCATAATTTCCAAAGCTGCAGAACTCACCAAGAAACCGTCCTCAGCGCGGATGGTACACATCTTTGAAGTCATAACGGCAAAACCTCCCATGGCAACGTCTTCCTCTCCATGCATAATCTCAAGCAGCGGGGAATTGTCCTCGGCGTGCGGACGAATACCTGAGTCTCCATAGATGATAAGAGTTCCAGATTCCAAACCCAGGATGAGTTTTTGATGTAGTGTTGAGGGCACACCCATAACATCCGGCCGATGTAGCCAAGGCCTTCCCAACAGGAGATTGAAAGATGCGGGTATTTCCAGCACACAGAATTCGACGGTGGTTTTGAACTTGCCAGTTGCCAACTCCAAGTTGATTGTCCCCAAAACATCTTGACGAGTATTGTCATAAGCACGAACGCCCAAGTTCGATGGCGTGAAGTCCTTGTTCTTAAGGCCCAAGCAATAAGAAGTGCGGAGTGGACACACGTTAATGGCGGAGCCATTATCAACCAGGATTGCTGGAATCCACTTTCCCAGGCACTTCATGGTGATGTGAAGGGGTTTGTTATGGTCATCTCCTTCAGGCGACAAATCTTTCTCGGTGAAGGACAATGTATGCTGGGCGAGGTTCGGGGTTATAAGGGCAATAAGAGCTTCTGGAGCGATGTCAGAGGGAACCTCGAGCCTGGAAAGGGTGTTGACCAACCTGCGGCGGTGCTCACGAGAGGCAGCTAACACTCCCCACATAGACATGCGGGCGGGAGTTTCCTGGAGTTGACGGATAATAGGATCAGTGGAGGCTTCCGGATCAGGTTCAGGGAGTGAGTTGAGGTCAATGGACAATTTGGGCTGGGTAGGTGGGTTAGTTTTAGTGGAGCTAGGAGGGTTGTTTTGCGGAGCTTGAAGGGTGGGGATGTTCAGACTTGTGGGGTTGACAGGGGCGTTCTGCTGCGGTGGAGGGGCTCGGGATGAGCTACCCTGTTGGAGGTTGGTGGGCTGGTAGACCCTTCCACTTCTGGTAAGGTTACTAACTGTTTTGGGGATTGGCTCCCACCAGGTACCTTCCCAGAAATCAGAGAAGTCCAGGTCGTAATCATCTGCCTTACGCTTCCCCTTGTCAATTGCTGTCTTCTCCAAAGTCTCGTTGAGAGCTTCCATTTCCAAGGCGTTCCATATGTTCTCTTCTTCCAAGGAATTCCAGAAGTTGTCATTGCTGCTGCGGTTGTTGTTACCATGCTGAATCGACTCCTCCTCTATCATGGCCTTGTTAACGGTTAACTCTTCACCGTCCATCCATATGTTTACCAATTCAGCTTTTCCCCAGAAGTCTTCAGGATCTAGGACACAGACACTGGGCTCATCAGGAATCTCCACTACCGGCTGGGGTCAGAACTCGTCAATGATGTGGTCTTGCGGACAGAAGGCATGGTCCATCACATAGCTGAGGGCTTCGGAGTCTCGGGTGAGGTTGACAATGGTCCTGGCTGAGAGTCCTAAGAGCATACGAGGGTTCATCAGGTCCGGGCCTTGTTCCACCTCTTCTTCTTTGTGAAAAAAGGTATACCAGAGATGTTTCATCTAGGGGGTCAGAGTCATCCATCCAGTGCCATCCATTGGGTTCAGGCTCCCATTCCCATTCATCCTCTTCTATGACTGGTTCAGGTTCCAGGAACAGAGCAAACAAGGAGTAACCATCCAAGGGGTTGGCCATCATTTCCTCCCAGTCTTGTCTCCAATTACCATGCTCCAGTTCTTCTACCTAATAAGCGTCAAGTGCGATAGGCCATACTCCATTGACAAGAGCTCGGTGTTCTACCGCGAAGAAGTCGTTGACTAGATCCTCCCATCTCCTTTGAAAGTCCCACTCCACAGTTTCCAGTGCACAGATGGCATCCTCGACCGGTAGTTCGATGGTTGGTTTGGGTTGGGTGTCGGGAATGATGTAAAGGCTAGGGTTAAAGGGGTGGTTTAGGGAGATGTAATTGGTACGGGGGTTTGAATGCTTTGGGAGCGGGTTAGAGACAGTGTTGGGTTTCTGCGGAGGCATGGGGAGGGTTTTGTTATCAATTAGGTCTTGGATAGCATGGCAGAGGCGGAAGCAGTTGTCGGTTAGGTGGCCGACGTTCTGATGGTAGGCGCAGTATGCATTGGGGTTGTGGGATGCGGGAAGCTTTTGAGGTAAGGGAGTAGGGTTGAGTGGTTTGAGGGTGCCACTTTCGACGAGCTTCTCAAGTACAGTGGAGAGAGGTGCCGAGAACTGGGCGAAAGTACGAGGTTGAGTACGGGGTGGATTGGACTGAGCAACGATCTGATTGATTGGCTCGGTTTGGGTGGTGTTTGTGGAGGTATTTGGGAGGTTAGTGTAGTTGGAATTGCCAAATAGGGCATTGCTGTTGCAGGTATAGACCTTCTTGGGTTTGGGAGCAGGTTCAGGCTTATCAAGGATACCAAGCTGGACTGCTTCTTTGACGGCCAAGCCTGTGTCGAAGAATGTTTTGAAATCAGAACATGCCTGTGCCATAACCATGTGCCTTGCGAGGTTCGGTTGAAGGTTCCGGACGATCATCCGAATCTGATCCTGGTCTGATGGCCTATCCTTCATCTGAGCCACCTTTGCCCTCCACCTTTTCACGAAGTCCGCAAAGGACTCCTTTGCTTCCATCTTTGTAGACTCAAGTTCCCGGGTGGTAACCTCGAGCTGGATATTGTAGTCATATTGCGCTATGAAAGCCGCACATATGTCTTCCCATGATCGCTTCTTCCTCTCATCCAACGAGGTAAACCAGTGAAGGGCGTGACCAACAAGAGTTTGTGAGAACATCTGAGCCATAGCATCTTTCTCTACACCCCACATAGAAAGTGCTCCTATATAGCCAGTCAAGTGTGCCTTTGGGTTTTCAGTCCCGTCAAACTTCGCAAAGTCTATCGGCCTGAACTTTTCTGGAAGCTTTGCATTGGGGAATAAACGAAGCTTGTTGATGTCAAAGCCCGTTGTAGCAATCTTCTCACTCCTTGCCACGGACTCCTCCAGCTGGGTGATCTTTGCTAGGACAGCTGCCATTTCCGAGTTCTGTGGGGTTTCCATCTCAAAGACCAGCTGCTCTTGGTTTGGATTCGGGTTAGGGTTAGGGTTGAAGTTTAGGTTGGGATTTGGATTTGGATTTGGGATAGGAATTGGGTTTGGGATAGGAATTGGGTTAGGTACCGGATTCTGGGTCTGCGGTGGAAGGCGTCTTGCAACTCCAGTGATCATCATCATGAGTTGGGCAATTTGGTTATCAGTACATTCGCCCAGGCGTTGAATATCTTCCCTGATCTGAGCCATTTCTCCGTTCAGATTTCCCGGGTTTGGGTTAGGGTTTGGACGAGGATTAGGAACAGGATTTGGGTTCGGATTTGGCTCGCCTCCGCTTGAATTCAGGTTAGGGTTGCCTCCGTTTGGGTTAATGCTTGGATTTGGATTTGGATTGCCTCTGCTTGGGTTTGGGTTTGGGTTGCCTGTGCTCGGGTTCAAGCCTCCAATCAATAGATCCATTTCTGCCCTCGAATCTGATGCACTGACGGAGTCTGCTTGTAGTTGGAGCCGTTCCAATCTCTGTCCCAAGGGTCTGGTCCAGGAGGGTATGATGTTCTTCTTTCTCGGCCCAATTGCTCAGAACTGACAGCAAAGCCAAAAACTTAAGCTCAGACGTGGTTCCTGCTTGCATTTTTATGAAATTTGTGCATGATTTTAGAAAATGAGTGTCTCATCGTCACGTCATCGACTCTGATGATTTTTTTTTTTTTTTTTAAATAATTGACATGCGGGAGGTTACCTCAATCCTCAGATTTTTAGGGTGTATCCTCATTTAGGAACAGTCGATTCCCAAAAGATGCTAAAATAAGCTAAGTATTTGGCTAATATTCCATCGGCAATTCGACCATTGATTCGGAATGATTCGAGGTGAACAATATGATGTGATAACCGAGGTAGCGTAAGTGGTACACTTGCTTTTAGTCTGGATGGTGTTGGCATCACAATGTTCTGCTCCCCTAACATTCCTTTCTTTTGGTTAAATCCCGATTGAATACTTAGTCAAGGACTTAGCAAAATCTTAGTTTCTTCTAGGTTCGGGTTCGAGGACCAGTGAGATTTATCAACACGCATTAGGGTGCGTGACTCTTCATCAGGTCTTGGCAACCTTCCGAAGACTGCGCGAGCGAGCCTTGAGAATCGTGGCTGATAGCATGATGATGATGCAAGATGCAATGCAGCATTTAACAGATTATAGCACATAGCCCTACCCTGCAGGCTCCTGTCCTAGTTTGAAAGGTTCTATGGTTTGCTACACATGTACAAAGGCCGGGTTTTGGCTTGAAATGGGTCCCCCGGACTAGAGTTAAAGTATACCTCCCGTTATTGAGCGTACACCCAATAATGGTACAAACGGTAGAGATGACTCATCACAGTCGAGAGTTGCTGAGCATTCCGGGATTCCTTGTCACCGGCAAGCCGGGCAAGATTGCCGAAACACAACAGCGGGGCTGCACAGGATATATATACAAGAAATAAAGAGTGAAATAAAATCTTTTGAAAATCCCACGAATGTTTTTCAAGTTTGGCTCACTAATTTAATTAATATTCAAAGAAAACAGACTGTTTTGGAAACGTGCCAATTTTCTTTTAAGTATTAATTAAATTTCATCCCCAACAGAGTCGCATCGTGGGCTACCACGACCGGTGGATATCGGGCGTTCAAAAGAAGCGCCTCGCCTTTGTTAGAAAATTTATTCGAAAAATTTTTGAAGAGTCGCCACCCGGATTTGTGGTTCGCCACCCAAGAAACCGTTTTGATTTGAAAATGCTTGATTTGAATTGAAAACCAGAGATTCGTTTGAGGGTTCGGAAGCCATGTTACGAGGGGGGAAGGGTTTTACGGCACCCCCCTCGCCCGATTCGAGATCGGTCTCTACTAAACATTTGTGGGATTTTTCAAAAGAACTTTATTTCATCAAACAGTTAGCACATATTTACAGATGTATTCAGTACAGGAAGGTGCATGCATGTGCATGTGTAGTGCGAATGAATGGGAAGTGATGACAAAGTGCAAAATGCTAGAGGCTGGAAAACTTTTGTCACTGATCCGCTCTCGAGCGCTCGGAAGTACTCCCGAGCGCTTGGGAGTGTTGCATGTCCAACCTGCCAAATATGTTAGTCTCACAGAATATAACAGAATATGGTGCTGAAAATGTAAGCCAGAATATTATTAATCGTGTCACAGGCTCAACGTAGAGCTTAGCAGAATGGGATGAGTCCAGTGGACTGGGATCAAACCCCATTCTTCCAAACCCTGCAACTCTGTTCCTTTGGAAAATGGTTCAACAGGTCCAACAAGCAAAAAGGGATGCATGCATGAACATGCAAAGACAGTGTTAGGATAAGAACTGAAAGAAGAATAGGCTGAGTTTACATGCAAGTACTCTCGAGCGCTTGGGAGTATTCTCGAGCGCTCGGGAGTGATTCACATCTTAGGATTGACTTCAACCAATTAAGACTCTCAATGAAGTATGTTGATACACTAGATCTTACATCTTAAAGCATGGAAAAGAGGTTTTCCTTCTTAGATCCAGACCAAAACTCCTTTGCATGCCTCAAATGCAAGTCATTTATTACATTATTTTTTTTTTTATAAAGAAAACAGCAAGCTTTTGGTACCAACTTACTTCAAAAGAGTTGAAAAGAGTTTTTAAACACATTCAGCCCATGCATGTCCATTTAAACACTCAAAAGGAAAGAAAGCAATGCTGGATTCACTCTCAAGCGCTTGGGAGTAGTCCCGAGCGCTTGGGAGTTTCTCCAGTAAGCTTCACACAGAAAAGAAAACACTTGCACCCCTTTGCTCTTGTTATGACACGAAGGTCTTTCAACCCACACTCAGTATGAAAGACTGAGGGGGGCTGAAGAACCTCCCTCAGAAAGGAGAAACAGCCCTGTCTTGTTGGTTTTTTTTTTGACAATAAGGTAGAAACTTCTACTTTTGGTTAGGGATTTTACTCCTTGGAAGACTTTGAATGATGAAAGGAAAAGAGAAATGAGGGAGATCAGAGCTTTAGAGTACTCTGAACCCCTTGCATGACTTGAATGCCTTGTATTTTTGTTCTTTTGCTCTTGAAAGTGAAGTTTTTGGAAGAGGTGGGGAGTCTTTCTGCTTGAACAGCTAAAGGGGTTTTTTTAGAGAGAGAAGTTCGTGCCTGTCCTGTGCTGGAAAGGCCCCTTTTATAGGCAAAATAGCATATAGTCTCATTTTAGAAAATACAATATGGAATCTTTGAAAATCCATCAGGCCTGACTCACCGACCGAGGTGGAGTGTTCGAGGTTTGAACCGCCGTAACGGCTGTAATGATGGCATGCATGGGTACTGGGGAAGCTCAAGCATTCATTGGCCAATACAGAAGTCTCGAGCGCTCGGGAGCACTCTCGAGCGCTTGGGACTTTACTCTCGAGCGCTCGAGAGTTTATCAAATCCCAGGTTTTGAAAGTAGTTTGGAGCGCTTGGGATTGATCCTGAGCGCTTGAAACTGGTTCTGACATTTTATTTTCCCTTTCAAAGTCTTCAAGAAACGAAGTCCCGACCGATCTAAGGCTTGTTTCGATCCAAATTCATCATCGGGGAGCCTCCGGGCCACAAATTAAGGAAATTCGAAGTGTTCAAATTGGGGTGTCTACAACATGCTAACTGTTTGATGAAATAAAATCCTTTTGAAAAAACCCACAAATATTCAGTAGAGACCGATCTCGTGTCGGGCGAGGGGGGTGCCATAAAACCCTTCCCCCCTCGTAATGCGGCTCCCGAACCCAAAACAATCTCTGGTTTTCAATTCAAATCAATCATTTTCAATCAAAACGGTTTCTCGGGTGGCAAACCTTAAATCCGGGTGGCAACTCTTTCAAATTTTCAACTCGATTCAAAAACGGTGTTTTTTCGGGCCGCCCCGATCCACTTGACCCAGGGCTGTGGTAGCCCACAGTGGCGACTCTGCTGGGGATAACGATTTAATTGATACCTGAGAAAGATCGGTACGTTGATAAAATACCCCGATTTCCTTAAGCATTAATTAAATTAGTGAGTCAAGCTTGAAAGATATTAGTGGGATTTTCCAAAATTATTTTATTTTATTTTTCATTTTTGTATATATGTCTTGTGCAGGCCCGCTGTTGCGTTTCGGCAATCCTACCCGACTTGCCGGTGATAGGGAATCCCAAAATGCTCAGCAACCCTCGACCGTGATGAGTCATCCCTACCGTCTGTACCGTTATTGGGTGTACGCTCAATAATGGGAGGTATATTTTGACTCTAGTCCGGGGAACCCTCTTCAAGCCAAAACCCGGCCTTTGTACATGTTTAGCAAGCCGTAGAACCTTCCAAACTAGGACAGGAGCCTACAGGGTAGGATTACGTGCTATATTCTGTTTACATGCTGCATTGCATTTTGCATCGTCATGCTGTCAGCCACGATTCTCGAGACTCGCTTGCGCGGTCTTCGGAAGGTTGCCAAGACCCGATGAAGAGTCACGCCCCCTAAAGTGTGTTGCGTAAATCATATAAGTCCTCGAACACAAACCTGAAGGAAACTGAAATTTTGCTAAGTCCTTGACTAGTGTTTAACCGAGATTTAACCAAAGGAGAGGAATGATAGGGGAGCAAAACATTGTGGTACCAACACCATTTAGGCTAAAAGCAAGTGTACCGCTTACGCCGCTTTGGGTTAACGTATCACATTGTTCACCCCGAGTCATTCTGAACCAATGGTCGAGTTGTCGATGGAGTATCAACCAAATACATAGCTTATTTTACCATCTTTTGGGAATCGACCGTTCCTAAACGAGGATACACCTCAAAAATCTGAGGATCAAGGCAACCTCCCGTGAGTCAATCGTTCTTGAAAAAAATTAAGTCGATGACGGTGACGACGAGGCACTTATTTTCTCAAAATCGCGCACCAATTTCATAAAAGTGCAAACAAGGACCGCGTCTGAGCACAGGTTTTTACTTTGCTGTCAGTTCTGAGCAATTGGGCCAAAGAAGAAGAACATCATACCCTCCTGGACCAGACCCCTGGGGCAGAGATTGGAGCGACTTCGACTTGGGTCAGATCCTAGCAGTGTTTCGAGCCCTCAGGAGGAAATGGACCTAATGATCGGGAGCCTAAACCCAAACCCCAATCCAAATCCGAACGGAGGCAACCTGAACCCGAACGCTAGTAATCCAAACCCCAACCCAAATCCGAACCCAAACGGAGGCGAGCCAAATCCGAATCCTAATCCTGCTCCCAATCCCCATCCTAACCCCAACCCAAACCCGGGAAATCTGAACAGAAAATTGGCTCAGATTAGAAAAGATATCCAACGCCTGGGCGAGCGCACTGACAACCAAATCACCCAACTCATGATGATGATTACTGGGGTTGCACGACGCCTTCCACCACAAAACCCGAATTCGGGCCCTAATCCAATTCCTATTCCAAACCCAAATCCCATCCCAAATCCAAACCCAAACCCCAATTTAAACTTCAACCCTAACCCTAATCCGAATCCGAACCCGGAGCAGCTGGTCTTTGATTTGGAAACTCCGCAAAACCCCGAGATGGCAGCAGTATTGGCAAAGCTCACCCAACTAGAGGAATCCGTTGCAAGAAACGAGAAGATAGCGTCGACTGGCTTTGACATCAATAAGCTTTGCCTGTTTCCTAATGCAAAGCTTCCGGATAAGTTCAGGCCAATCGACTTCGCTAAGTTTGACGGAACAGGAGATCCAAAGGCACACCTGACGGGATACATTGGGGCACTTTCTATGTGGGGAGTTGAGAAGGATGCTATGGCGCAGATGTTCTCACAGACTTTGGTGGGACATGCTCTGCACTGGTTAACTTCACTGGATGAGAGAAAGCAGCGTTCTTGGGAGGATATATGCGCGGCTTTTGTGGCGCAATACGATTATAACATTCAGTTGGAGGTGACCACCCGTGAATTGGAGTCAACAAAGATGGAAGCAAAAGAGGCCTTCGCCGATTTCGTGAAGAGATGGAGGGCAAAGGCAGCACAGATGAAAGATAGACCGAGCGACAGGGACCAAATCCGGATGATTGTCCGTAACCTTCAACCCACTCTTGCGAGGCACATGGTTATGGCTCAAGCATGCTCAGACTTTTAAACATTCTTCGATACAGGCTTAGCCGTCGAAGAAGCAGTTCAATTGGGAATCCTCGACAAGCCCGAGCCTACTCCCAAGCCCAAGAAGGTTTACTCCGGAAACAACAACAATCTGTTTGGCAACGCCAATTACACCAACCTTCCCAACACCTCTACAAACACAACCCAAGCCGAGCCGGTGAACCAGATAGCCACCCAAACCAGTCAACCGCGTACACAGCCCCGCACTTTTGCTCAATTCTCAACACCTCTTTCCGCCGTGCTCGAGAAATTGGTCGAAAGTGGCACCCTCAAGCCACTTACCCCTACTCCCTTACCTCAAAAACTACCCGCATCCCACAACCCTAATGCGTACTGTGCCTATCATTAGAACGTGGGCCACCTAACCGACAACTGCTTCTGTCTCCGCCATGCAATCCAAGACCTGATAGACAACAAGACCCTCCCTATGCCACCACAAAAACCAAACACTGTCTCAAACCCACTCCCAAAGCATTCCAATGCCCGCACCAACCTTATCTCCATAAGCCAACCCTTTAACCCCAGCCTTTACATCGTTCCTGCTACCTAACCCAAGCCAACCGTCGAGCTACCAGTTGAAGATGTCGTCTGTGCATTGGAAACCATGGAATGGGACTTTCAAACAAGATGGGAAGACCTGGCGCAAGATTTCTTGGCAGTAGAAGACAGGGCTCTTATCACTGGAGTATGGCCCGTGGCACTTAACCCCAGCCAAATTGAGGAATTGGAACATGGAGAATGGAGGCAGGACTGGGAGGAGATGATGGCTGATCCTTTGGATGGGTATTCCCTATTTGCACTGTTCGCTGAACCTGAACCTGTCGAGAAGGAAGATGAATGGGAATGGGAGCCCGAGCCCAACGGATGGCACTGGATGGACGATTCTGATCCTCTGGATGAAACATCTTTGGCGTACCTTTTTCAAGAAGAGGAAGTGGTAGAAGAAATGGATCTGATGAACCCCCGTAGGTTCTCAGGGCTCACCGTCAGAACCATTGTTAACCTCACTCGAGATTCCGATGCTCTGGAACGTGCCATGGACTATCTTTTCCTCCCGCAGGAATATATTATTAAGGAGTTCTTCCCCCAACCCGTAGTTCAAATCCCTGATGAGCCCAGCATCTGCGTATTGGATCCCGAAGATCTGTGGAGAAAGTCTGAATTGGTGAATGTATGGATGAACGGTGAGGTACTGACTGTCAATAAGGCCATGTTGGATGAAGGATCTCTGCAGATTAGCAATGGCAACAGCAGCAACAATGCCAACTTCTGGAATTCTTTGGAAGAGGACAGCATCTGGCACGCCCTGTGTGGGCTCCCATGCCCTCGTTTGAAAGAGTCGCCACCTGGATTTTTGAGATCGATCATCCGAGAAACCGAGGAGTCGATTGAAAAAAAGGCTTTTGGTCTAACAAAAACGTTGGGATTTTGGGTTCGGGAGCCACGTTACGAATGGGGAAGGTTTTTCTTTAAAAAGCACCACACTCGCACGGTAGAACCGGTCTCTACTTAATATCTTCAAAAGGGGGAATTTTTAGTATCATTGTGAATATCAAGCTCCTTAACAAAAGCACATAACGGGGAAGGGACATGGGGAATATATCACATTGACATGCATGTGGTGCTATCTGTACAGTATTGGTAAGATGACATGAACAAAAGAAATAAACAATCATCAAACTGTCTAGACCTCAGCCGTACTGTTCACGGCATCTTGAGCTATCGCGCGCGGCACCTCAACATGCCGTGCGGGGTAGCTGCCCTGCTGTCAGACTGTTGCAGACTTTCAAAACATCATCTAGCTTACTTCTATCTCTGTATCTCTTTTGGAAAACTCATCAGAAGCCCCGTAATAGTCAGATCACCCCAAAGATGTTATTATCTTTATCAAAGCAAGATTTTAAAACCGTTTTTGACATATTTGATCATTTGGGATGATCTAGGAAAAGCTTTTTTTGAAGAGCCGAAACATGGCTTGTAGATATGGTCTTATTCTAAAAGCAACAAGAACAGTGAACAGCAGACACAGATAACCACAGCAGAGGAGAACTCAGATCCAGACAACCTGTCTAAGATAATACCAACATGTCAAATTTGCGATGGTCAGGATGTCGCTACCGATGAACAGCCGCGGTTACCCAACCTCAAAGACAATATCGTTGTTTTGGAAACTGGTTTTATGTCAGGATCTAACCAAAAAGGGGTTAGACCTGCTGACAGAAGAGTCCCTCAGACTGCAGAGTCTAGTCCGAGGAAACTTGTTTTTACCTTTGGTATCGAGCTTGATCAAGGATCGTCGAGGCAAGGGTGTGGAGGGATCGCCACGGAGGTAGATGGAAGAGGTTGAATGAGACAAAGGGATATGGGTGTGAGTGAAGGTTGGGTATTTTGAGTAATGGGGCTTTAAAGTTAATGGGAGATTAACTTCAATGATGAGGAGGGAGTGAGTGGAAGTACTTAAAGAATGTCTTTTGGGAATGACATTCTTTAAGACTTGGAAATGGGAATGGAAATAGAAATGAGAAAGTGGGTGTGAAAACTAGAGAGAGAAAGCTTATAGAGTGGGAGTACTCAAAAGCAAAGAGAGCCAAAAGAAAGGCCAAGAGGGACCCCTTTACCTTGAGTGGAGGGGTTAATTTATAGGCAAATGGCCAAGAATTTTGAATTCAAATGGTGGAGGTATTTTCTGGGCGGGCTAGAAGTGCATTTTCGGCTGAGCCAGTCATCGGCTGTGGCTCACACTGGCGTGGCTGACAGCTTTATGAGCCAGTCAGCTTTTAGCTCAAGGTGCCGTGCGGGGTAGTTTTGGCTGCGCACGGTCCCTTGAATTCTCAAGGTACCGTGCGCTCCAGTTTCGCTCCGCACGGTGCCTTCTCCTGTGGTCCAGAGTCTTTGGGGCTTTTTATTGGGCTTGGCTGGGCTTGTTGGGTTTAGAGGTTTAGAGAGATCCTTGTTCAAACTCGCAAAGATATCGTTTCCTCTATTTCATCATTGGGGCGGACAAAGACTCTCCGAGGTCCGGATTGGGGTGTCTACACCCTGGAAATGGAAACTCTCAATGAAACTTTGGAGAAGACGGCACTTGACCAAGGGAAACGTAAGGCGGACGACTGTGACTTTGACTTCTCCGATTTCTGGGAAAGTACTTGGTGGGAACCGATTCCCAAAACAGTTAGCAACCTCACCAGGAGTGGAAGAGTCTACCAGCCTACCAACCTCCAGCAGGGTAGCTCATCCCGAGCCCCTCCGCCGCAGCAGAATGCCCCTGTTAACCCCACAAACCTGAACACCCCCGTCCCTCAAGCTCCACAAAATAACCCTCCTAGCTCCACCAAACCTAACCCACCTTCTCAGCCCAAACTGTCCATCGACCTCAACTCCCTCCCTGAATCTGACCCTGAAGCCTCCACTGACCCCATTATCCGACAACTCCAGGAAACCCGCTCGCATGTCTGTGGGGAGTGTTACTCCCCGCGAGCACCGTCGCAGTCGGTCAACACCACTTTCGATTCAAGTCCCTCTGATATTGCTCCAGAAGCCCTCATCGCCCTTATAACCCCGAACTTCACCCAGCACACCTTATCCTTCACTGAGAAAGACCTGCCGCCTGAAGGAGCCGACCACAACAAGCCCCTTCACATCACCATGAAGTGCCTGGGAAAGTGGGTCCCGGCAATCCTTGTTGATAATGGCTCCGCCATTAACGTGTGTCCACTCTGCACTGCTTATTGCTTGGGCCTTAAGAACAAGGACTTCGCGCCGTCAAATTTGGGTGTCCGTGCTTATGATAATACGCGCCGTGATGTTTTGGGGACAATCAACTTGGAACTTGCAACTGACAAGTTTAAAACCACCGTTGAATTCTGTGTTTTGGAAATACCTGCATCATTCAATCTCCTGTTGGGAAGGCCTTGGCTACATCGCCCGGACGTCATGGGTGTGCCCTCAACATTACATCAGAAACTCATTTTGGGTTTGGAATCTGGAACCCTTATCATCCATGGAGACTCAGGCATTCGTCCGCATACCGAGGACAATTCCCCACTGCTAGAGATTATGCATGGAGAGGAAGATATTGCCATGGAAGGCTTTGCAGTTATGACCTCGAAAGTATGCACCATTCGGGCCGAAGACGGTTTCCTGGTAAGTTCCGCAGCGCTAGAAATTATGAAACGAATGATGTATCTGCCGGGCATGGGCTTGGGACTTTATGCTCAAGGAGTCCCCGAGTTCCCTGACTTCCCTGGAAGTAACGAGCGTTTTGGTCTAGGATATGAGGCCAAGAAAAGCGACTCAGCAAAGAAATGGCGCAATCACGCCCGGGCTCGTGCCACGGAGATGAAGTCGAGGGAAAAGGAGACGTTGTACCAAGGAGAGCCTGAACCCTTCGTGGACCTCGAAACGAAAACGAAGTATCCGGGCTTCGAGATCTTTGCTAATGATACCTGGGAGAGTGATGAAGAATTTGCAAAGATAGAGGAACTGTCTGAAGCACTGGATTGGCTCGAAACTCTTGAAAAAGGCCACTTTCAATCGCTGTTCGGGGGCGAGGAATTGGGGGGTATGATGGAAGATCCTGTTGTGCTGATGCTCGGAGATGAAGAAGAAATTGAAGACCCTTCCAAACTCATTGTGGAGGCTGTAGGCATTTATGATAATTGCACTTTTGTACCACATGTAACTCGCACTCACAGCACCTGTACTGAGTCTCAGTCTGAGTTCGAGTCCGACACTGACTGGTCGTCTAGTACCGAGTCGGAGTTTGTGCCTATCGGCCCTCCACATCGTAGCTTTTACTTTGAATTCGAGTCAACCGCTATATTCTGCTCGTCTGCTGAACTGGTTAATGAAATGGATGATGTTTTCGCTTACTTGCCGATTTTTGAAATAAACTGTTTGGACCCCGACGATGAAGGAATGGATCTCGATGGGGACATTCTCAAGGAGATCCGTTCCCTCATCGATCGCGAAAATGAAAGGCATGCTCAGCCTTTAAAAGAAGAAATAATCTCCATAAACTTGGGTGATGAGGAGAACCCTCGATTGGTTCAGGTAGGTTCCGGGCTGTCTCCCACTGAGCTTTAAGAGCTCACAGATTTACTAAAAGAATTCAAAGAAGTTTTCGCTTGGTCCCACGCAGACATGCCCGGAATCGACCCGGAGATAGTCGAGCACAGAATCCCTCTCTTCCCTGACGCCAAACCTGTTAAGCAAAAACTAAGAAAAATGCAGCCTGATTGGGTACTAAAAATAAAAGAGGAACTCACGAAGCAAATCGACGCCAGTTTTCTAATCGTAACGGAGTACCCCACTTGGGTAGCCAACATCATTCCCGTCCCCCAAAAGGACGGAAAAATCAGAGTGTGTGTCGATTTCAGAGATTTGAACAAAGCGAGCCCTAAGGACAATTTTCCATTGCCGCACATAGATGTACTTGTTGATAACACTGCAGGACACGCTCTACTTTCCTTCATGGATGACTTCTCGGGGTACAATCAGATTCTCCTAGCTTCGGAAGACAGGGAAAAGACCACATTCATCACCGAGTGGGGGACATATTGCTATTGGGTTATGCCATTTGGGTTAAAGAACGTCGGTCCTACGTATCAGAGGGGTGCCACCACACTGTTGCATGACATGATTCACAAGAAGGTTGAGGTTTACGTCGATGACATGATAGTGAAAGGAAAAGAGAGAAAGGATCACCTCCCAGCATTGAGAAAGTTCTTTGAGAGAATTCAGAAGTACAAGATGCGTCTTAATCCGCAGAAGTGCACGTTCGGGGTCACGGCTGGAAAGATGCTCGGATTCATGATCACAACCAGGGGGATCGAGGTCGATCCTTCTAAGATTAAAGCCATTCTTGAGATGAAGCCACCTCAATCCGAAAAGGAAGTCCGGTGTTTCCTAGGAAAGATTCAGTTTATCAGTCGATTCATCGCCAAGCTGACTCTGACCTGTGAACCGTTGTTTCGTCTGCTCAAGAAGGATGTGAAATTCGAATGGAATGACAAGTGTCAAAAGGCTTTTGAAGCAGTACGAACTTACCTTCAGAATCCGCCAATCTTGATGCCACCCATTCCGGGAAAACCTTTGATCCTATACTTGTCTGTCACGCCCTCATCAATGGGGTGCATGCTCGCACAAGAAGGAGATGATGGGGTTGAGAGGGCGATCACTGAGCAAGAAGATGGTGGGCAGCGAAGAGCGGTACACTTCATTGGAAAAGATATCTTGGGCGCTCGTTTGGGCTACAAAGAAATTGAGACACTACATCTTGTCTTATTCGGTGATACTGATTTCTCGATACCCTCAAATATCTATTCGAGAAGCCAGCACTTACAGGTAAGCTAGCACGTTGGTTGCTCTTATTGGCCGAGTTCGAAATCAAGTACGTCACCCGCAAGTCAGTGAAAGGAAGAGCAGTAGCAGAGTTTTTGGCAGATCGCCCGATCGAGGGGCCAGAACACACTGAGTTTCAATTCCCCGACGAAGATGTTATGACTGCTGTCGACGAGACATGGACGTTGTACTTCGACGGAGCTGCTAACCAGAAGGGCTTCGGGATTGGCATACTGCTGGTCTCGCCCGAGGGGTCGCATATTCCCCTTGCTTTCAAGCTGAACTTCGAGGTCACGAATAATGAGGCAGAGTACGAAGCGTGTATCGTGGGAATGGAAGCCGCACTGAAAATTGGAATCAAAGTACTAGAAGTTGTCGGGGACTCCAACTTGGTTGTATCACAAGCAAACGGGGAATGGACGGTTAAAGACGAGAAGATGAAGCCGTATCATCAGCAGCTCGACGAGCTTATCCCGAATTTTCAAAAAGTGACTTTCACGCACGTCCCGAGGATGAAGAATCGCTTCGCCGATGCACTCGCTACCTTGGCATCCATGTTGGAACTTCCAATTGGGGTGAAATTGAGGCCTGTCATGATTGAGCAAAGTGGCAAGCACGTGTACGACTACGTCATGAACATCGACGAGCCTGATGATGGACTCCCTTGGTTTCACGATATTTGGAATCTCGTCGAAAAGGGAGAGTTCCCTGTAGATTCTACCAAGATGGATCGGATCGCTTTACAACGACTGGCGTCTCAGTACATTATTTGTGGTGGAGAATTGTACCGACGATCTCCGTGCGGAGTTCACAAGTTGTGTATTTACGGTGACGACACGAGAGCTGTAATGGAAGAAATTCATGAAGGTGTTTGCGGACCCCACATGAATGGAATGATGCTAGCAAAGAAAGTTCTGAGGTTGGGCTACTATTGGTCGACTATGGAGACAGATTGCATTGAGTATGTGCGCCGATGTCATAAGTGCCAGACTCATGCTAATCTTATCCACGTCCCGCCTTCGAAATTACACTCAATGGCGACACCATGGCCATTCTCCGCTTGGGGCATCGACGTCATCGGAAGAATCACGCCTGCAGCTTCTAACGGTCACAGGTTCATCTTGGTAGCGGTCGATTATTTCACCAAGTGGGTTGAAGCAGCATCGTACAAGACTTTGACGGCAGTTCAAGTGGCTCACTTTATCAGGCAAAACATCATTTATCGGTATGGAGTCCCCCATGCCTTCGTATCCGATAATGGTGTTCACTTCAAAGGAAAAGTCCTAGAGCTCTTTGATGAATTCAAGATTCAAGTGCATCACTCGACCACTTATCGGCCGCAAACGAATGGGGCAGTTGAAGCAGCCAATAAGACCATCAAATCGATCCTCGAAAGGACTGTCGAATCAGCTAAGGATTGGCATGAACGGCTACCACTAGCTTTATGGGGATACCGACGCCTATCCAAGACACGACAGGGCAACGCCCTATTCTTTGGTGTACAGTATGGAAGCTGTTCTCCCTATCGAGCTAGAAGTTCCATCGCTCAGAGTCATGGCTGAACAAGGAATAGATGAGGCCGATTGGGTCAGTGGAAGGTTCGAAGAGCTCATGTTGTTTGACGAAAGGAGACTGCGAGTATTGTACCACATTCAGGGTTATCAGCGGAGAATCACCCGAGCATTCAACAAGAAGGTGAAGTCGAGGGACCTGCAAGAGGGGGACATGGTAGTCAAGGAAATCCGTGCACCGATCTTTAACCTACGAGGGAAGTTCCGACCAAAGTGGGCAGGGCCGTACATCATCAAGACTATCCTTTCCAGAGGAGCAGCATCAATCATCGATCTCAACGGCAACGAATTTTCAAATCTTGTCAATTTGGATCAGCTTAAATGGTACTACCCCTGAGAGAGCTCGCTGGTCCGAAAACCGCAAGGGCGGGCGGTCCCAGGCAAAAATTAGAGCAAGCCTGCTAGGTCGAAAACCCGCAAGGGCAGCCTAGGCAACAGTTAAGGCAAAAAGTCGAAAAAGAGCTCGCTAGGCCGAAAACCCGAAAGGGCGGTAGTAGGCAAAATTTAGAGCGTAAAATGAGAATGTTAATATCCGAGCGAACCCTAGCCCGAACTACGTATGGGCCTGATTCCCTTTCTTAAGGGATACGTAAGCAATCTCACTCTGAGGTTCGGCCCTAAATCTCAAAATCAAATCCAAATTGACAAATCAAGATACTTTCTTTCAAGGCGCATGAGATTAACGAACCGAAAAGGGGAAACCCTTAATCAGTCGATTTTATTCAGATTACTTCTTTATTACAGACTGAGCATGAAAAAGGAAAAAACACACAGCGAGACCTAACTTTTATTTCAAAAACTGGCAAAGTAAGCAATCAACCCATTCTCGCTTCCACATCTCTCCTTAGCCATTTGCGGTACCTTCCTGTCGAAGCAATTGAGAAAAGTGGGTCGTTCAGCTCAATCTTGCGAGCTTTCCATGATCGAACATAACTCCGAAGGCCTGGAATGGTGAAGGGAGGGAGACGAAGCACTTCAGATCCTTGCGGCGGCACCTCCTGGCTGAGCCCAAGCTGACGCAGAATGCGGAAGGGTGAATAGAAAGTGAAGCCTGTCATGCCAGCCACAAACACGTGCATTGAACCCATGTTGCTCACAGTCATCGCAGGAAGTCTCAACCAATGGCACCGCCAAACAATGTCGTCTTCCTCTGCAGATGCGAGGAAATCAGCCCAGTCATCTTCACTGCCGTACATCACCTGGAAGGGACGGTTCCATCCGCTAGCCCGGTACCACCAGTCATTGGCCGGAGGGGTCAGCAAGTTCAGCTTGTCACAAAGCCACACCTGTCAAAAAGAAGAAGAGAGAGAAAACAAGTAAGGAGCCAGATAAAGCCTAAACTGAGTGTCGAGGTAAAATGAATGTGAGAAATAGAAAAAGGAGAGCTGAGTGAGGTCCTTAACATGCAGCAATAGCGGGCTACCACCAAAAACCCCCGTGCGACCGGCATGGATAGCATCCAACCCTATCAAGGTTTCCACAAGGACCAAAGGCGCAACATCCTTGCGAGTCTCAATCTGAACAGCGACCCCAATCAATAGAGAACTGGGCTGACCAACAGGCGGAACCAGCAGGAAGGCTGCTACGAGGCAGATACAGCAGGCCATCATCAGGCGACCTTGATACTCGAAGTTTGTCAAGTCTCCAGGTGGACTGAATCTCTCATACAGCTGCACGATATTGATAGCGTTACCCCGGGTCAAGAACTCAGCAACGTTCCCGCTAACGCCCAGCTTGGTTTTTAGGATATTCTTCATGCTCTCCCTAAGCATTGGAACAATTGGCTCGGTGGATTCATGGCTGCCCAGGTAGGCATGGAACTCCTCAACGGTGGGACATAGCTCATGAGAACCAAAGCGAAAGACGTGCACTTCGGGATCCCAAAAGTGTACAGCTGCGTGCAGCAGGACAGGATGGATGGCGATTTCGCGGAGGTACCTCAAAGCATGAAGGCGATGCCCTCGGAAGTTTAGCCAATCGATGCCTTCAAGGCTGTCCAACTAAGGCCGGAGCAAGGCTTGATTCAACAAGGCCATGAGAAATGAAGTTTTGGAAGAAGAATGATGGTTCGAAGAGTAAATGATTTGCCAAAGATGGGCTCAGTATTTATAGAGGACTGAAGGGGGCCAATCCTTCACTCACCAGCCTTGGAACTCAACAAACTTGTCTTTTTCAAGACCACTTGCTTGTATTTTCAAATTTTCAAACTTTGGAAACTTGGAAAAACATTGGAAAGGCACTAAATCCGCTTTGGGAAACCACTGACCTATGGAAAGCAGTCCGTGCACATTTACAAGGCACATTGGAAGTGTGCATGCAGAGCAAAAGGGCACAAGGGAGCTGAGAAATCATCTTGGAAAGGAACAATGGTCTGCAGATCACAGCAGTCCCGAGCGCTCGGGAGTGAATTCCCAAGCGCTCCACAACACTCTCGAGCGCTCGAGAGTTCTGCAGTTTTGACAGCAAGTTTTGTTCCCTGGTTTTTAGTCCCGAGATGGCATCCTAAGCTCTGTTTATCCAGTTCAACAAACATCAACTTGTTCTTAAGGGAATACAGCGGGTCCGGTTATCTGTTTGTCCAAGTATTCATGTGTACTCCTTGAAAAGCCTCAAAATCTCAATGATTTCCTTCCCGTCGATGTGTCAAAGTTCGTGTCAAGAGCGTTTGTTAGAGTTCGAGGGTGTACGCAAGTCTGGACGTGTGCTGGTGACTATGTGAAGCGGTCAAACACATGTCAAAACTTATGAGGTCAATTTTCACCCTCAAACGCCTCTTTTTCATCGTTCATGATGGCATCAAAGGCACGTACTTTGATTAGATACGCTCGTGTCCCATTCTCGCGTCCGATCTCGACCAAGTTTAGTTGTTTCTCTCCTTAATAACTGCAGATTCTACGTTAAGGGTGTTGTTGTCATTCCAAGTCAAATTCCAGGAGTCGAGTTAACTGTGCCAAGTTTTATTCTGTTTTAAGAGTATCGGTTGAAATTTGCGTACTCTTTACTTTCTTTCAAAGCTAGACGGACATATTTCATAAAATACAATTCTATATTTGGAGTGCGAACGAACGAAAGGAACAAAAGTGCAAGCTTTTATAAATAAATGCGGCTTTTACAATGAGTACAGAAGGAAGTACGTGTACTGGGGTAAACACATGCCCAATCCTATCTACCGGGGCACGCAGGCCCAAACAAAACCAAGGCACGCAGGCCTGGGAACTACAACTGTGTTGGCACGCAGGCCCATGCACAAGAAAAGACTAACAAAGCAAAAACCTAAAGCTCGGCCCAGGCGAATCCTCTTCTGCTGGTGTCCCTCAGACTCGCTGCTCTCAACCTCGTCGCCACCGTCACCGTCATCGTCATCATCGGAAGGGCTTGATGCAGTACTCGAGTCCGTAGACCCTAAAGCTCGTGACTCGAGCGACTCCTCCGTCTCCTCCTCCGACTCCTCAGGAGCGGGCCTCCGCCGGGGCGCTGCCCTAGGAACCACCTCAAACTGCCCAACCCCTGTAGCGGACCGTGACACCCTCTGTGTACCCCGACCTCTCGTGCTGGCAAAAGCTGGCAGGCTCGTGGTACCCCGTGGCTGTGTCTTGGTCGAGCGTCGTGGTTGCACCTGCACATCATAAACATTCATTCATTCCATTTATATTTTAAATCCAACAAAAAGAACCTGCATGCATTTTCATACCTGAGAAGCAACAGGTAAAGCAGGCTCAGGGACAGGTCTAGTCTAAAGGGTCCTCCCCTTGGCACAGTCCTTCAAGAACGCCGCATCCCCACCATCAGCATAATGGCCTTCTCCGCCCATTCTCGCGGCACCTGTACAATAATTCAAGAATCAAGAACAACAAATGCAGGGACAAGAAACATTTAAAGCATCGAAAGAAACAAAGTTGTGGTATACCTGCGCAGGAAGATGCATCCGCGGCTGCGGAAGGCGTGGAATGTCCAACAACGCACGTGCTCCAGAGGGATCCCTCACCCCTATCACCCAGTCCAACGTAGGCAACCTAGCTGGAGTAGACGCCTCAGCTGTTTCCGGAACCTGTGAGCTACCCTCACCGCGGCCCGAAGAGCTGGCACCTCGCCCACCGGTAGGAGGCCTGGTACCCCAACCTCTACCGCGTGAAGAGCGAACCCCGCGGCCCCGTGCTCCGGTCTCCTCTCCTGTATCATCTCCAACCGCACTAGCAGCCTCGCTCCTGGCCCTCCTGGCCTCAGCCTCGGCTACCCGCCTCTCCAACTCCCTCTCCACACCGAGGCTCGTCGCCAAGTATCTGTCTCTATAAGCTGCATAGTCGAGCGCGCGCCGCAGATACCGCTCCAAGTCGATGTCAGGCACCGTATACCGCTCCAGCTCAGCTCGTGTATAAGTCTCAGTCCGCTGCACTCGTGGAGGGAGTGGACCCGGCACGACGAACTCTGGAAGACCAAGTGACTGTCGCGTCACCCGATCCCCCAGGTACCACTACCAACCCAAGGGGCACTCCAGTAGGACTCGGCTCCTGGTCACCTCCCGGCTCCTCGGAAGGAAGTCAGCCTCCACCCTCGCCCATCGATCCCAGTGAACCTGCATTCGGTTGTTGTTCATTAATGATCATATTTCGTAAAGGAAAGCACAAGGCATGAAAGGAAGGAACATCAATGTTTGTACCGTGACTCCAGTGATATTGTCCAGCCAGCGCCGGAAAGTCATCACTTGCCCCCGTCGCTCCTTCGCCCTCCGGTACTCTTTACCCCACGCAAGTGCACGTGGGAGCAAGTGAGGATTTGTGCAAGTATTCTCGGGCGGGAACATGCCCAAGACCTCAAAGCCCAAAGCTGCATATTTTGGAAGTCGATTCAAGTCAGATACATGTTCAATTCAATTCAATTCAATCAATCAAAATAATTCAAAGCAATGGTTCGAGTCATACCTCAATCACCCTCCAGTATCCGCCTATGGTGTCTCCCACTCCGCGTGAGGTGGCTCCCAAAAAGCAATAGAGTGTGCACAGAGCAGCACTGCCCCAGTCGAAGCGTCCAGCCTGCCTCAGATCAACCAGGCCCGCTAAGTAGCTCAAATGAACCCGAGATCGCCTGAGCGGGAACAGAGAATCCCCAAACAGGTATAACAAGTAGGCCCTGGCCATCTGCGCCGCCTCAGCGTCGTCATCGGCTCGTGATCGACGTCGTAAATGCGCCATACTCGCTACCCTCATTTGTGACGCGGGACCCGTCAAGGAACCACCTCAGAGCCGTGTCTCTAAGTCTATGCTCGGGTCGAAAGGAATCGACTCGCTTCAAACTCGGAGCCCTGTGATAGCTGTGAAGTCAAGAGGAGTCACCGTCATCTCCTCGCGGAAGTGGAACGTGTTGGTGGTGTCCCACCACGGCTCCGCCAGCGCTGTCATCACGGCGTGATCAACCCACCGCCACAAGAATCGGATAAATGGCCCGAAACTAGCCTCTTCTACCAACTCCCGCACTCTCTGGGGCAGCTCTTTGAAATACTTCAGCGAGCTCGCCAAGCCTCCGTGGCCGTAGATATCTTTGGTACGCTGTTTCAACAGAGCAAAGAAATAGCCTCAGTAAGCAACGCAATAATTCAAGGAAGCAAGTCTAATGCAGGAAGAAAAACATTGAAATCATACCGTGGTCCATCCAGAAGAGATGTGTGTGGCCCGATCTCGAAGAAGCAAGTCCTCAGGATAGTCACCCCGGGCTGGAACGTAGCCGGTCATCCCCGTCGGCTCAAAGAGGTGAAGCCGTGGAGCGTAAGTCCCCGACTCAAACCCAGGTCGTGCACTGGCCAGGTAGGCCTTCGCCTCATCGGCAGCAGTAACCCGCTCCTCGATCACCACCTCCTCCTCCTGCCCCAAATCAGCCATCTCTAGCGACCCCGTATCTGCCGCCGTCCTCGCACCGCTGAGCATCGCTCCTAGCAGTAGTGCCGAGGCCTGATCCTCTGTTGTCCTCACATCCTTCAGCACCTCCCTCACCCCAGCATCGAGGCCAAGTGCGTCCAGTATATCCTATGGCCTCGCGCTATCCAAGAAATCCCCCTCCGTGAATAGGACTGGATGTGAAGCACCGATCCCGCTGTCCCCGCCCCTCGGCTCAGTAGCCGTCGCCCTCAATACCGGCGTCGCGATGACGCAGCCGGCTATCACCACCTCGTCCCCGGCCCGCTCCGCGGCCACAAGCAGATCCTCTACTGTAGGAGTATGAGGAGTGCCCGTAGCTCCTCCCCCACTACTCGTACCATCTCCCCCGCTGCCTGATGTACCCTGGCTGCCCATGGCCAGCTTGTCGCCATCTCCTCGCATAACCCCGCTATCACTAATGTCTCCTACCGCCGCCAAACCCCCGCTGGTACTCTCTACTGCCCCTGTACCCCTGTTGGCCTCGACCTCTGTAATCGGACCCTCACCAGCAACACCCTCCCGGGCTGGCGTGGCAGCGCTGCCGCTAGTCTCTTCGGTCACCGCCGCAGCCACCACAGCCGCTGCCTCTTCGCGGCTGGTAGCCCCTCGTCACCTCCACCAGTGTCATCCCTCATCTCCTCCATCCTCGCCACACCCTCTACCGCCACCACGTCTCCGCCGTTACCCCCCCTCGCCTCCTGGACTTCACCGGCCACCTCCATCCTCACCACGCCTTCGCTCCTGGCCCTGTCGGCCTCCTCCATAGCCTCCACTGCCGCCGCCTCACGCCTGGGTGTCTCCCTGTCACCACCGCTAGCCATCCTCGGTTCCTCCACTCCCCAAGCCTTCTTACTTCGGTTGATCCGCACCTCTTGGCACACAACAGCCCAGTGGAAGATCATAGAGATCTCAAGGTCTCGAGCCCGATCCGTTTTGGGGGAATGAGAAAGTCTGAGATGGAGAGAAGAGAGAGAGATCAGTCGAGTGAGTGAGAGAGAGTTTGCCTGAGAAAGAGAGTGAGAACGATCGAGTTTCAGAAGTGTACGGTCACTCTGGTTCTCGAGCGCTCAAGAATAGGTTTAAACCCCAAAATCAGTCGAAGAAGGTGAAAAGGACCGTAGGCCCCAGCCGCAGTCTCGAGCGCTCGAGACCACTCCCGAGCACTTGGGAGTGGTTCTGAGCGCTGAGATCTATCCTTAGCCCCCGAGCCAATCCTCCATTCTCCCGTGTGTTTCCCGCTTCCGAGGCTGTTTTAGCTTCTGCTTCTTTCTTACAAAATCAATCTCAGTCCTGTCTTCAACCGTGACGAACGACACGGTAGGGTGCAAACCTTCGTCAACGATGTGATTTCGGACTCGCACCACGTGATTTGGCGTTCTACTTAGTAGTCGGTCGAAATTTTGTCTATTTATGCTAATTCCAACTGGTTTGCAGATATTTCTACCCTACAGGTGCCATTCTATCCTCGTTCTGTCCGCCGAACAGAGCAACAGGTGGACCCATTGCACATTTATATTATCAAACTCGTGTCGATCACTTCTCGTGCATGCCGATCACTTCTCGTGCATGCAAGAGCAACAGGTGGACCCATTGCACATTTATATTATCAAACTCGTGTCGATCACTTCTCGTGCATGCATTACACGTGCCTGCATTTTCCGTCTGCCGAACAGAGCAACAGGTGGACCCATTGCACACTTATATTATCAAACTCATGTCAATCACTTCTCGTGCATGCATCACACGTGCTTGCATTTGCCCCAAAGAACTACGCTGGTCTGATCCCTGCAGGGAAGGGTAAGTAGGCAGTCTGAAAAGACGCGACCACATGCATCAAACTCTTTTACTTGCATTTGTGTTTGAAATTAAGGATTTGATGTGGCACAAATTGGGCTTTCTCAATCTTTGAATGTCACTCGCATCCAGACATGATGTCGAGCGCCATCCAAAGAGGGGCAACTGTAGACACCCCAATTTGAACACTTCGAATTTCCTTAATTTGTGGCACGGAGGCTCCCCGATGATGAATTTGGATAGAAACAAGCCTTAGACCAGTCAGGACTTTGCTTCTTGAAGACTTTGAAAGGGAAAATAAAATGTCAAAATCAGTCCCAAGCGCTCCAAACCATTTTTAAAACCTGGGATTTGACAAACTCTCGAGCGCTCGAGAGTAATTTCCCAAGCGCTCGAGACTGAACCCGAGCGCTCGAGACTTTTGTACTGCCCAATGGATGGTGGAGCTTCCCCACTTCCCACGCAGGCCATCATTATAGCCGTCCTGGCCGGTTCAAACCTCAGGCAACACTCCACCTCAGTCAGAGGTGAGTCAGGCCTGATGGATTTTCAAAGATGCCAAATCTCATTTTCAAAAATAAAAACTATAGGCTATCTTGCCTATATAAGGGGCTGGACTTCAGCAGGAGGACGGATTCTCTCTCTCTAAAAAGACCTCTTTGACACATTCAAACAAAGCCATCTCCCATCTCTCTCAAAGCTTGATTTTCAAAAGAAAAGCAATCCAAAAATCCAAGGCATTATACACATGCAAAGAGTTCAGATGGCCTGCTTGTTCTGATCTTCCTGGCCTTTCTTTCTTTCACCTTCTAGAGCCTTTCAAGAAGCAAATTCCTCAACCAAAGGTAGAAGTTCTCTACTTTAGTGTCAAACATAAACAAAGTCAGGGCTGTTTTCCTTTCTGAGGGAAGTCCCTCAGCCCTCTCAGCCTTCAATGCTGAGCTTGGGTTGAGAGACTTTAGTGTAAGAGCAAGAGCAAAAGGGTGCAAATGTGTTTTCTGTGCAAGGTTTACTGGAAGTACTCCCGAGCGCTCGAGACTATTCTAGAGCGCTCGAGAGTTGCTCCAGTACTGTTTTCCTTCTTTTAAGCATTTAAATGGACATGCATGGGTGGCAGGATGTGTTCTGAGGCTTTTTTTTTTAACCCCCCCCCCCCCTTTTTGAGGTATGTTAGCACAAATGACCTCTCCTTTTCAAAGAAAAATAAAGAAAACAATTTTCATTTAAGGCCATGCAAAAGTGTTTGATCAAAGATCTAAGAAGAGAAACTCGGTTCTTATTTCAAAAACAAAAGATCCAGTGTACTAACACACTACAATGCAGGCATTATTTGGTTAAAATCAGTCCTGGGATGTAAGCCACTCCCAAGCGCTCGAGATCACTTTGGAGCGCTCGAGAGTGTTTGCATGCAAACTCAGTCCACTCTTCTTACAGTCTTACTCTCACACTGTCTTTTGCATGTCCATGCATTCGTCCCTCTCAGCTCTTACGACTGTTGAACTACTTTTCAGAAAGGTAGGGAGTGCATGGCCTGGCAGAGTGGGGTCTGATCCCATTCTGCCAAGTCGTCTGTCGAGCTTGTGACATGATCAATGATACTCTAGTTTATATTTTCAGTATCATATTTTGTTGTATTTTGTTGCACTAACATAATTTGCAGGTTGGATATGCAACACTCCCAAGCGCTCGGGAGTGCTTCCGAGCGCTCGAGAGTAGATTAGTGACAGGATTTTCCAGTTTCCAGCATTTCACATTTCATTACCATTTCCCATTCACTGTACACATGCACATGCATGCACTCCTCTGTACTTGATATATCTGTAAATACATGCTAACTGTTTGATGAAATAAAATCCTTTTGAAAAATCCCACAAATATTTAGTAGAGATCGATCTCGTGTCGGGCGAGGGGGGTGCCATAAAACCCTTCCCCCTTCGTAATGTGGCTCCCGAACCCAAAACAATCTCTGGTTTTCAATTCGAATCAATCATTTTCAATCAAAACGGTTTCTCGGGTGGCAAACCTCAAATCCGGGTGGCGACTCTTTCAAATTTTTCAACTCGATTCAAAAACGGTATTTTTTTAGGCCGCCCCGATCCACCCGACCCGGGGCTGTGGTAGCCCACAGCCTTGTTAAATATGTATGTGTTATTCCGCTGCTTGTGCCAGAGTTGGTATGCTGTTCTTTTACTCTAATATTGGTAATTTATGGGTTAGCGGGTATGGGATTACTCTGCTGAGCTTTCATAGCTCATGGTGTTACTGTTGTAATCCTGACATATTATATCGGTGGCGACGCTTGTATAATGTGTCAGACTTTGTAGATGATCAAGGTGAGCTGTACACCTTTGAGGCTTATGGAGCTAAGGAGCCGGCTAGGATGGAGGAGTAGGCAGAGCTGTAGTTAGGAACCTTAGAACCCCTCATTTGTGTAAATATTGAACTCTTGTTGGTGTTTTGTTGTAATAATGAGCCAGACTCCATTTGGTTTTATCAATAAAATATTTATTTAACGTACCCAAAATTGGGGGCGTTAGAGAATGGTATCAGAGCTCTAGGCTCAACACTCGACCATGGGTAGAATGGGTAGAACCATAAGTTAGTTCGACCGTTGCACAAACGTGAATCGAGTGTAAGTTTACCATCCCAAATTGGGTGGAATTCTAACAAAACAATCTTCGGATTGAAGCAAGGTGTGGAAATTGGCAGTACCATCGAGCTAGGAATTCCCGAACAATTGGATGATGACTTAAATCAAGGAAAAAATGTGGAACCTAGAAATTCCAAGGTTTTCTTAGCGCTAGCAAAACTCTGACTCTAAACGTCGCTAATTGAGGTTAAAATCTTTCCTTGTACATAAACCGCCTAGTCAACCTATTAGCTAGAGTGGAGTAGCAGCAATATGGATAGCCTGTGGAACCACGAAGTAGGAGTATGTAGGATCGTTTCAACTTGTATTATGGAGAATCTTAGGTCGCTATTCGCCATTGTAGTAGAATTCTATGCTTATGATTTTATCTCTCTTTTATCTATGAAAAGCTTTTCTTATTTAAAAATGGTACTGTCGCACACTACCCATTAAGCAAATTTTTATTCGTTGAGGAGCCGGTCTTGGATAAATATTTTCCCACAACTCTTAAGGAACGAGAGCAGAACCTAACACCGGGGGTCGAGCATAACCCCATTCGGGGCGGCAAACCACACCTCCCAAACTCCAAATTTCAAATTTCAAACTCCAAATTCAAATTTCAAAATTTAAAATCCTTTCCTTCCTCAACACACCTCTTCCGCCCTATATATATCCCACCACCACTGTCCATCTCTTCATCTCCCCCACCATCTTAACCCTTCCAAATCACTATCCTATCGTACCGAGCCATGGCAACCCGACGACAAGGATTTCCGAAAGATGCCGTGTTCCAAGAAATTGAGCGAGCCGAACTAACCATGTCAATCCAAACCCTATGGATGCAACTCTTCATCTTCATTTTGTTTTGCGCGGTACTTACAATAAGCATGCCACGGTGGTTCGCCAAGAATGACCATCTCAACACCTTCTGGTATTGGGCTCTCGTTGTGGCCGTCGCACTCGCAGCTATCATGAAAGAATACGAACGTCGTTGGCGCCAAGCTTTCAATGAAAGATGGTAGGGTATCCCAGCGCAAGCGAGGCATGGCAGTGGCACCATAACCATTATCATCTATTTTTTTACATTTTCTTGTATCTGATGATGCCTTCGGGCAAGTAAGATGTTGATCTTGTTTTACCTTGAAATTTTAATTGCTTGCCTATCTGTCTTGATCATTATACACTAGCACTAGAAATAGAACCCCTAAGTTCGAGTGTGGGAGTAACATCATCGTTGGGGGGGAAGTATATCTGTTAGCCTAGTGTGTAGAGAGTGCGAACTAGAAGTAGCCAACCTGCGCCTGACCTGCGATCTTAGAGTGATCGACATGGCAGATTTCGATGTAATCCTGGGGATGGACTGGCTATTGAGTGGTCATAGACTGCCACCAAAAGATGGGGACAGCTTATACCCTAGAAGGGACTCGTTCCATTTTAAGGGGCATAGACAGACGACGAGTCCGACGACAAAAAGATCTAGGTGGCAGAACCAACTGTTTGGATGGCTAGCTAGTCTCCAACTAGAAGAAGCCGATAGAGTGGAAGTTGGATTACCACACACCGTGTGCGAGTACGCTTATGTTTTTCTTGAAGAACTTCCTGGCTTATCACCTCAAGAAAGATAAACTTCTCCATAGAACTCCAACTAGGAACGACCCCAATCACTATGGCACCATACCGTATGGCCCCCGCAGAGCTAAAGGAGCTCAAGACCCAATTGAAGGAGCATTTGGACAAGGGGTTTATCAAACCAAGTACGGGGAGCACCTGCATTATTCGTAAGGAATAAAGAAAGGACGCTTCAACTATGCGTCGACTACAAGAAACTGACGCTACCAACGACTTGTTTTCCCCAGACCGTATAGGTTCTTTCAGTGCCTTTGCGCAAATCATTTGAGCTTTTAGGACATCATAGGGCTTGCGGATGTTCGATTTTTCCCGAATGAAGATAGAGTACTTACACTCTACGATTAAGGAGTGATTCTGCTTGAGTTGATCCGTTGTTAGCTAGTTTTGGAAACGAGTTTAAGTCGCTGGGTAGGGAAGCATGCTGATTCAATAAGGACGCGTTAAGGAAACGTCTGCAGGATATGGGCCGCATGATGATTTGATAGAAGTTTTGCATTTGGCGTTGGTGTTTACAATGGAAACTTTATCAGAGGTCGACAACGAGGCAAGTTGTTCTATGGCTGAAGCAACTTTAACCCCGTCTTGTTAAGCAAGGGATGAGGCTTAATTTGATTAACAAAACATGTAGAGGATTGAGATGGATGCTTGGAACGTTGAAGTACTACATCGAAATACTTCTAGATTTTGCCGGAGCCTTAGAACTGAGGTCAAGTGGTACCAAACCAATTTATAGGTTGCCAAGTATTGCAGCTTGTTTAGGCCACTAGTAATTGAGGGTGACCTGCTTCTATTTTAAGGGGGATACACGACGATTCAAGGACCAGTATAGTGACTTTGTCAAATCCGTAGTCACGCACCAATTTCGAGGACGAAATTATTTTAAGGGGATAGGTTGTAACAACCCTGATTTTGGTCAATAAAAATTTCGTTAAATATTTGAATTTTATTTTAATTACTTGGATTTGCTCTTAAATTTCCTTTTAACTCCTAATAATCCGTCATACTTAGATTCAATACTTATAAAATTGAATTCCATTTCCGATAAACTTAGACATTTTTTTAAAGGCTAGTGTACTTATAGGAATGCTAGTATATTTGATATAAGGCCTTGAAATTATATTTCTCAGCTAGAAATCCTACTTGGTTACTAGAATTAGTTTCCAACTATTTAGTTCGCCTAACCTAAGTACCAATTGACTTAGTTACATCCTCCTAACATTCTAGAACCATTGGACAATAGAAGTAATCATGAGATTCCAAAAGTAATACTCATGGCTTGGTAATCATGACTTTTATGACAAGATTCCCTTTCCAGGAAATCATTACCTATGGGATAATAACCTTACCTTTGAAAGCATTACCTTTTCTAGTCTATATATATATATGTATATATATATATATACATATATATATATATATATATATATATATATATATATATATATATATATATATATATATATATATATATATATATATATATATATATATATATATATATATATATATATATATATATATATAAGAGAGAGTGTGCATGTGTGTGAGTGTGTTTTGGTCACTCAATCAAGCAACCTCCCTTACTTTTGCAACCAAAGTACAACCTTTATGACTTCTTTTTGTTCTTTTACAAGCAAGGCCTTTTTAGGACAAGACAAACCATAAAACCCCTCATAATAACCTAGGACTTGGCCTAAAATGGAAGTGACAACACTTGGCATCCTTGTAGTACTTTGTTGACCCATGAGGAAGTAGAACTAGCATGCTTTCAAGCATGATGTGACAAAATAATGGGAGAAGGAGAGAGAGAGAGAATCGGCCAAGGAGGGGGAGAGGGAGAGGCCGAGAGTGAGAGGGAGAGGTGGAGGGTGTGCATGTGCTTTGGATACTTACACAAGTTATCTCTTTAGCCCTTAAGCCTATTGTGGGCTCCCGCGCCCTTCGCCTTTTTGAAAGAGTCGCCACCCGGATTTTTTTTGAGATGGGTCATCTGAGAAACCGAGGAGTCGTTTGGAAAAGGCTTTTAGTCTAGCGAAAACGTTGAGATGTCGGGTTCGAGAGCCACATTACGAATGAGGAAGGTTTTTCTTCAAAAAGCACCTCATTCGCCCGGTAAAACCGGTCTCTACTTAATATTTTCAAAAGGGGAAATCTTCAATATCTTTTGGAATATCAAACTCTTTAATAAAGCAAGTAGCGGGGAAGGGACATGGGAAATATTTACATCAACGTGCATGTGGTGCTGTCTGTACAGTAGTGATAAAATGATGTGAGCAGACAAAATAAATAACATTCAGCAAACTGTCTGGACCTCAGCCAAACTGTTCACAGCACCCTGAGATGCCACGCGCGGCAACTCAACACGCTGTGCGGGGTACCTGCTTTGCTGTCAGACTGTTACAGACTTTCAAGACATCATCTAGCTTATTATTTTCTCTATATGTCTTTTGGAAAACTCATCAGGAGCCTCACGGCAGTCAGATCATCCCAAAAATGCCATTGTCTTTCTCAAAACATGGTTTTGAAGTAGTTTTTAACATATTTGATCATTTGGGATGATCTTGAAAAGCTTTTAAAAGAGCCGGAACATGGCTTGTGGATATGGTCTTATTTTAAGAGCAACAGAGACAGTAGACAGCAGATACAGATAACCATAACAGAGGAAAACTCAGATCCAGGCAGCCTGCCCACAACAGTATCAGTATGTACCATGCCGTGCGCTGAGGGTCATGGTGCCGCGCGTCTGATCAACAGGCCGCGCGGTTCAGCAACCTCAGCACAGTGTTGGTTTTATCTTCTGAAAATGGGTTTTTAGTCAGGATCTAACCAAAAGGGATTAGACCTGCTGATAGAAAAGTCCCCTCAGAACCAGAACGGAGTCTAGTCCAAGAAAACTAGTTTTTACCTTTGGTTTCGAGCTTGATCAAGGGTCGTAGATGTATGGATGTGGATGGACCATCACGGATGTGGATGGTGGAGGTTGAATGAAACAAAGGGAGTATGGGTATGAGTGGAGGTTAGGTATTTTGAGAAATGGGGCTTTGAAGTTAATGAATGATCAACTTCAATGATGAGAAGAGAGTGAGTGAAGGTGCTTAAAGAATGTCTTTTGGGAATGACATCCTTTAAGACTTGGAAATGGAAGTGGTAATGAGAAAGTGGGTGTGGGAACTAGAGAGAGAAAACAAAGAGGACCAAAGAAAATGCCAAGAGGGGATTCAAAAGAAGGGCCCTTTCTCCTTGAGTGGAGGGGTCAATTTATAGGCAAAGACCAAGGATTTTGAATTTCAAATGGTGGAGGTATTTTCTGGGTGGGCCAGAAGTGCACATCCCGGCATAAATTTGTGGCTCAATGGCGTGGTTAGTCTAGTTTCTGAGCCAGTCGGCCTTTTTGCTCAAGGTGCCGTGCGGTGAAGGTTTGCTGCGCACGGTCCCTTGATTTCAAGGTGCCGCGGCGCCCGGCTCCACTTCGCACGGTGCCTCTTCCTTCGGCCCAGGGTCTTTTGGGCTTTGTCGGGGCTTTATCTGGGCCTTTCAGGTTTTTCTGGGTTTTTGGGTTTTATTTGGGCTTAGGGAGATCCTTTTTCAAGCTCGCAAAGGTATCGTTTCCTCTATTTCATCATCGGGGCGGACAAAGACTCTTCGAGTTCCGGATTGGGGTGTCTACAGTAGTCCCTCTTTAACGTAACTCGGATACCATTAGTTGGTACGAGTGACGCTTAAAGAATAGGCATCCCAATCCGTTGCTCTAGTGCCTTTGAACAGAGACAAAATGAAAAATGCAAGTAAGTAACGATGGTGGTCGCGCTCGGGGAGCTGCCTACGTACCCCATTGTAGGGATCAGACCAGTGTAGTTCAATTGGGACAATGCAATGTGAGAAAACAAGTCCTGGAGGACAAAATCGTGCAGAGGCAATAATGGAGTGCTTGTAGTGCCGTGTGTCATGCACAGTATCGTGAAAAACTTGAGACGAGCCCTCGGGAGGCAAAAATCGAGACGAGCCTTCGGGAGGCGAAAAATCGAGGCGAGAAGAGACGTTAGGTCCGTTAGACCGTGGCTCGAGAGACGAAGAGATGTTAGGTCCGTTAGACCGTGGCTCGAGAGACGAAAAAGCGAGACGAGACCTCGAAAGGCGAAAATTGAATTTTGGGTTTTTGAGACGAGCCCTCGGGAGGCAAAAATTGAGTTTTGAATTTTTTAGACGAGCCCTCGAAAGGCGAAAATCGAATTTTGAATTTTTGAGACGAGCCCTCGAAAGGCGAAAATTGAATTTTGAGTTTTTGAGACGAGCCCTCGGGAGGCGAAAATCGAATTTTGAATTTTTGAGACGAGCCCTCGAAAGGCGAAAATTGAATTTTGAGTTTTTGAGACAAGCCCTCGGGAGGCAAAAATCGAATTTTGAGTTTTTGAGACGAGCCCTCGGGAGGCGAAAATTTTGAGTTTTTGAGACGAGCCCTCAGGAGGCGAAAATCGAATTTTGAATTTTTGAGACGAACCCTCGAAAGGCGAAAATTGAATTTTGAGTTTTTGAGACGAGCCCTCGGGAGGCGAAAATTGAATTTTGAGTTTTTGAGATGAGCCCTCGGGAGGCGAAAATCGAATTTTGAATTTTTGAGACGCTGGGGAAAATATGTCGAGCTAAAAACGTTGGACTAAAAATCCAGAGACCAATCATGACCAGTCCCGGAGGACGAATACCGAGGAAAAGACGAGTACGGCAAATCTTCGGGGAATCAAACGGTGCTATAACCAATGCACGACATTCTAAAGGATCTTTACTGCAAAACGGCTGAGAATTGAGTTTCCAAGAGGATTTTGGTGGCTGATTGGATCAACTTTCGAGAAAACATTTAAAGTTCTGAAGCCAGGGTGCCGTGCGGTCCAGGTCCAAGGCGCGCGACACCTCATTTTTCAAAACATCCCTTCGATTTCCGAGAACAGTTGGCAGGTTTAAGGGTACCCATTAATTTGGGTGTGCCCTTTCGTCGGCTGGAACGGCTTTATAAGCATGGTGGTGCCTCATTCCATGCACCACCAACAAAATCTCAAAAGTCTCCCTACATTCTTCTCTTCTTTCTAAAAAAACAGTTTGTTCTCGAAGTCTACGGATGGCGAATAATGATTTAGCGGCCCGGGTCGAGTCTCTAGAAGCCGAGATGACTTTCTACCGTCGGGAGATTGAAACACTTAACCGGCAAATCGAGAGGCTCATCGGGACAATTCGTACTCTCCGTCGCGCGGTGTCCAACTTGCAAGACTTTGCCTTTGACCAACTGGACGACAAGAACGACCCTGACTCCGTCCTCGGGCGCGAGTCGGATGACACGGCGAAAGACTCCGAGGGCAACCCCAACGGGTCGGATGATCGTTCGGACGGGGCGAATGACGCCTCGGACGACGGGAGCGCTTGAGGCAGGGGCTGGAGAAGAAGAAGGAGGAAGGAGGGAAGAAGGAAAAAGGGTAGTAGGCCCTGTTTTCTTTTGTTTTTGTTGTTTTTCTTTTTCTTCTTTTTTTTTTTTGAAATGTAATGGCAAATCCCGGGGGAAACCCCGGGTTTTATTTAATGAAAAGTCTCTTTTCTTCTTTCATTCCGTTGCACCTATCTCCTAATTCTGGATTAAATCGAACACGAAAATGCCACAAACTGCTCTCAGGAATCAAACTGTCGAAACAAACCAACTCATCGTGCGCAGCCATTTAGGGACGCACGGTAATGTAAATGAAGGCACTGCATATTCGTCCAAGATGCCGTGCGACTCGTCCAGGATGCCGTACGGCTAGGATGGCTGCAAACCATATATATATATATATATATATATATATATATATATATATATATATATATATATATATATATATATATATATATATATATATATATATATATATATATATATATATATATATATATATATATATATATATATATATATATATATATATATATGTTCGAATTTCCCTCTCTCCTGTCTCTCTTGATCACTCTCTCTCTCACGGCTATCTCTCTCTCTCCCGACCGCTCTCTCTCTCTCTCTCTCTCGATTATCTCTCTCTCCCTCGTGTCTCTCTCTCTCGCTGTTCTCTCTCTCCCGACTGCTCTCTCTCTCTCTCTCTCTCGTACATTACGATAATGGAACCAAGGGATGCACCCGGTGATAGTCATTCATTACGGGTCGAGGTTACCTCGCCTCCGATCATCCCGGAGGTTGTGGCTATGGCCGAGAGTGTACCGGAGACCATGGGGGTCTCGGACCAGGTGGCGTCGGCCGAGGAGGCCACGGCCCCAGCCTCTGCAGTGGTCGGTAGTGGCGGTGATGATGGTGGTGGTGTAGTGTTGGCCGGGTACGGTCAAGAGGCGGAGACTCCGGGTGCAGTGGAGTCGAGGAGCGACACCGAGGTCTCGGGCCGGTCGGAGGCAGTGGCTAGCACGGAGGAGAGGACCACGGAGGGTCCCAGCGGTGGTGGTTTAGGCCAGGTGGCAGAGGAGACAGAGGCCTCTTCTGTGAGAGAGCCTCGGACTGACTTGGGGAAGGCCCCCATCGTTGCTGACGAGCCAGTGGTAGAGCCGGTGGTGGAGCCGGCAGTGGAGGACACGCCGCCCATGTTCGTGGGCAGTGGCGCAGGTGCAGGGTCGTCACGCCCCATAGGCATGGGCGACTACTTAGTGACGGCGTCCATGGAGGACGTGCTGGGGATAGTGCACAGGTTCCCTAGGTTGGCGGACGCTTTACTCGCGGCCCGCGAGGCGGAGCTACAGGCCGGGCTCAGGATTGGAGGTGTTAGAGAGCCGAAGGCTGAGGGGAGGCGAGCTAACAAAGAGGCCGGAGGGGTGATGGCTCCTCGCACTACTGTGGTGGCTGAGGCGACACTAGCGTTGCAGGGGCGAGGGGCCTACGACGAGGCGACTTACGTGCCCTTTCAGCACGTTGTGGTGCCCTCGCTTTTTGATCCTTACACTCTGAGGAGGCCGACTTACGACGAGGCTCTAGTCCTGAGGGACCTTCAGCGGCACCTTTCTTTGTGCCGAGATGAGGTATACTTTAAATATCCGCATTTCAAATTCCAATGCATCGTATTTCCATTCCATTGTATCCAAGTATACCATTGTATTGCATGCCATGCCTGTTTACTGAATATTTGCCGATTTATTGCAACAGGCGATCTCGCTCTCGTGCTACGGAGGTTTGGCGGGTGTGCCACATTCTGGGAGAGGTTGCCCGAGGCTTCGCGGGAGATAGTGAGGCAGGCAGGCTTCGGGGAGCTTGTCGAGGTGCTTGCGAGGGGCGTGTGCAACGACCGCCCGGTGGTGAGGGCTCTGGCTGAGAGGTGGTGGGACACGACGAACACCCTCCACTTCTCCTTTGGTGAGCTGACTGTGACGCCGTTGGACTTTGCGGCGATCACTGGTCTTAGGGTCGGAGGTGACCCTATTCCTTTTGACGCTGCCACAGGGAGGCAGGCGGCGTTCCAGCGGGCGATGTTGGGGTACAAGCTGAGAGCGGAGGCTGATGATGCGAAGTATGCTCAGCTACTGAGGTTTTGGACAGAGAGGCTCCCGACTGACAGGGTGGAGGAGGAGCAGATGGCGAGGTGCTTTCGCTATACTTACTCGGTGCATCCCTGTTTCCCAACAGGCGCAACCGAGTACACCTTTCGCTTCTCCCGGCCTTGAGGGACATCGGGGAGATCGCCCGCTTTGACTGGGGAGGTGCAGCACTGGGGACGTGCTATGCCTTCATGGGCTCTCTTTCTCGCGGGGCAGGAGTGAGCCTCGGAGGCTATTGGAGGGTCTGGGAGGTATATCTCAATTCCTTTCTTATGAATAGTTAGCTTCCCATTTATATCCATTCAGTGTATATCTTGTGCTAACTTTCAATGTTTTGGATTGCAGCTTTGGACGTACGAGGTTATAGGGATGTACCCTCCCGAGACTACGTGTCCCGATGACACGATACTCCCCCGAGCCCTGCGCTGGTCGACGGAGTACAAGGGCGTGAAGAGGGGAAGAGGCAAGCTGGATGCCTTCCGTCTTTACTTGGAAGAGCTGCATCCTGATCAGATACCAAGGCACTTCCATATCTATTTCATGGCTTTCCTGCTTATTTCCATTCAAGAAGCATCTTGATATCGTTCATCTTTGGTAACAGGTCCGCTGGCGGGTGTGGGACCGCTTCGAGATCCCCTACGTTGCACAGAGTAGGGAGGTTGCCAGGGGGAGAGTGCTTCTCGAGTCCCCTTACGGCTGGCAGTGGTATTTGGGTGACCGAGTGTCATGCCAGTCGTTGAGGCTGGACGCTTTTCGAGTCCCTGGGCCGCTTCCTGCTCTGGTGTAGAGGACGGACCAGTACTCACGGAGGGAGGTCGAGCAGTTCACACGGCCAGACCTCGAGTTGGAGCCGTTATTCGAGGCAGGTGCCAGTCTTGCCGCTGACTACGCAGAGTACTGTGTTCAGTACTTAATGGCGAGTCTGGGGATACGCACCGCTTGGGAGGTGGCGTAGGCGGCACGAGGAGGCGTTGGAGTAAGGAGAGGAAAGAAGCGAGATAGAGGCGACGGAGACAGCGGAGGAGACGGGGGCCTCGGTGATGGAGGTCGCAGCGAGGGTGCAGGCCCGAGTGGTTCCAGTCTCCCTGCCCTTTCCTGGACAGTGGACGTGACGACTCCCCAGGGGGCTCCGGGTCTGGTCGTAGTGCCACGCCCAGCAGTGGAGGCTCCAGAGTTTCTTGCTCAGGTATAACATGCTTTCGTTCCTTCGTACATTCGCTCTTTTTGCATGTTCTGATCGTTTTCTTCATTGCAGGCTCCTCCAGGGTACGTGAAGGAGATGGCGGAGGCCATGATGGGCCTGGAGCAGCTGGTGAGGCAGTATGCCATGGGCCACCCTCCGGAGGTGTTGCATCGCGTTGGCGGGACGATGGTACATTCTCAAACTGTCACGCTCACAATTTTTCACATAAATAACGATACCATTGAAAATATAAATCCTCACAATAGTACATACGGTACCCCAAATTACAATACAATTTTTGTAATCTCACAGATCTGTTAATTGATACAGTATTCCAAAATAGAGAAAATAGTACAACGCAGTTGATTTATGAAGAAAGACAAATACTTCAAAAAATATCTTTAGCTTGATGTTTGCATGCACTCTACATCCTCCCAGACTATGTCCATGTAGTGTACCTGAAAAATGATAGGTTGAGGTACACTAGTCCAGTAGAGAAATCTATACTCAAGTTATATGAAAATGCGATGAAGTATGCACAAAGAGTGAAAGAATTTGACAAGTGAACATGAGAACACGAGTTTATCTCAACGGAAGACAGACTACGGCCAAACAGTTCCAAACAGCTTGTAAGTATTCCTAACCGTTCACATGTCATGTAGAAATATTATTAAAACCACATCAATCAAAACGTACTCACAATAGGTTCGAAACCATTTCGATACTCCTCATAATCTCAACACTCTGCATTTCCACCCCTTGCGTTGCAGTCTGCATTACCACCCCTTGCGTTGCAATCAATATCACCCATTATCTGAGTCACTGCATTACCACCCCTTGCGTTGCAGTCTGCATTACCACCCCTTGCGATGCAGCCACTTCCTCATTCTAATTCTTAATTACAGTCAATCGAATCCCCATAATCATACAACTCATTCGACAAACACTTCTCCAATCTCATGACACAATAAAGCACGTCAATCAAACCGACTTACAGATCAAACACGCATTGACAATCACGTTTCAGTGTATTCCAAACGATCAACCATAACAGAACATCAACTGGTAAATGAGTACACGCCTTTTTCTCTTAGTTTATCACAATGTCGTTCCAATCCCATAGTAGCTCTACAACATACTATCCACTAATATTGACATTTAGATTTCATGGAACGAGCGCCAAAAGAGTTTGAAGGAAAAGTGTGCCACGCGAACACGCATTACTATGCTACCACTCGATTCACTAGAAAAGCTCACGTCTACCAACTATACTTCCCACAACGTCCCACATAACCTTCGGTACTCCTAAACCACCTTACATCACGTATTCTATTTACAATGACACTAAGATTACACTTGACGAGTATCGAAGAAATTTGAATGATCAATGAATCATTGAACTCGAGTAACCAAGCTTAGGGATGGTTTAACGATGTTTAATAGGGATTAAAAGTGATCGGAAATCAAAACAGACGAACGAGAACTAACGGACCAAAACTGTCCCAAAAAGCAATCAGTGTTCGACGACCCATTAAAAATTGTATAGTCAATATTTTTTAATGATTCCAACGCCAAAACGTCACCAACTTACCAATCTTTCAAACCCATAAGGACCCATAACCAATAGGGTCTTTAACCACAACAAACGATGAAAAATGCAGCGCTGTTTGCTGCCCGGATTTCCAGATTACAGCTCAATCTTCTATAAATCACTATAAATCGAGTTCTCAATACTTTTGAACGATTCTAGTCCCAAAAGTTGCGCGATTGAACGAAGCTTAAAAGGGATGACGGAACTCCAGTCAAATCTGCACTCCAAGGATGGTTAAACAGGCATTAACTGAAGCAACACAATCAACGTGACAGATTGACACACTTCCACTCAAATGATCATAACTTTCGGTGTACTAAGAGTTTTAAGGCGATTCCAGTGGCAATACAAAGCTGACTTCAAGACCTTCGAATCGATATCAAATTTTCACAAAACGGACATCGGACGAGGAAGTTATGTCCGTTCGAAGTGGACTAAAATCCAGAACACGAGACAGATTGCAGACCAGTTTTCTAAAAATCACCATAAATTCAATTCTCAACGGTTTTGGGTGATTCTTGCAGAATTAAAACGAGCTCTAAGTCTACTCTATTTCATACGAAGGAACGAAAATTCAAATCTGAGCTTAAGAGGGCGTAAAACCCCAAAAACGCAGGCCCTGTTCTGCTGATTTTCAGAAATGGAATAAACAACTTCAAGAAATGAAACAAGGCACGATCTAAGTACATAAACACCGTATAAACGCATAACGAGAGTAAGAAATCCCTACCTCATGGGTTTTGAGCAAAACCCGAACCTTTGACCAAGTCAACCGAGCTCCAACGAGGTCCGATCATGAATTTTCTTGGATATTCGGAAAGCCCGTGCTCCGTATAGCAACTTTAATTCTCGGACCTTGTCCGGAATCGCGACCTAGGTTGATGAAATCGAAGAGAGAAGAGGGAGAGGAGTTTTCGGTTGGAAAGGAGAAGAGAGAGAGCCGAGAGAGTGAGAAAGAAAGAAATGGGAGAAAGTAGTCTCCTGGGGAAATTATTGGCATGGGGAGTAATCTCATGCTCCCACCCCACACACGCACACGTGCACCTCTCACACAATTTCCCTTATATCCTCCCACGAAGACGTCACACCGAATATCCGTACCGTCTATCTCGACGGGCCGTACGTTAACAAAAGAAAAAAAATAATAAAAAATACGGCCTCAAAAATACGGGTCTCTACATCCTACCCTCCTTAAAAAAAAAAAATTCGTCCTCGAAATTTAAACCAAACCTACGAAAACACATCATTAAAGAAACTCTAATCCATAGGACCGAGCCCACTCACGACGTTTCGTACCCACTTACTCTCGTGTCCAAGACGCATTGAACTCTTCAATGCCAAAATCAATTTGCATCACCTCTTACCAAAACGATCGTTAGATCCTAAGGTTCACACACATCAAGTGAAGGAGCTGCCGAATTCGTATGAATCTTACTCGTGTTAGCAATCAATTTTGGTCTCCCAAACCGTATCTATTTTCACTCTTTCCGATTAACCAATTCCAATTCTAAGGATAGTATCCAAACACAAAGGAGAACTTCACGACATCGTAACTCAACAACTTGCCAAGCCATATACAATTAACAAGTTTAAGATTTTCCCTTCTAGACTTTTCATGTACGCTAATAAAGTGGTCAACTCTCGTACGTTTCTATTTCACCTCCTTTCTTATTATTCAACTTACTCTCGCTCTCAAACTCACATAAGCAAAGCTCTAATGACCCTTAACGCTAACTCGAGACAAGTTCCCTTTAAAGGCATACGTTAGTTCAAAGCCTATGTGTCCGACACAATGAGATCAGAATTAAACGACAATCATGAGTTTCCCACTCACCATTCTCATAGCAAAAGTGTAATATCACACGCCTCCGAGCAGTTTTGACGAAAAAAAAAAAACTTAGTCCATTGAAAATTTTTGTTTCCCGTAGTTGATAAATCATTGAAACACGTCCACCTTGTGGCGAAATTTTATAGAATTTAACAGGAAAAGTTCATTTACAATTTTTTGAAAGATATCATCACCAATCAATTTTATGCACCTCACCTAGTCTTTAAGGGTAACGACAATTTGGACAACATGGTAATAAATTTAAAATAAGATTCACATCATCATGATATAGCCGACTTCAAACTTCTATCGTTATCATTTTCCAAAATGAACTAAACCAAGAATCAACTTTCATACGGCATCACTCTCATTCGGAAAAGGAAGAGAAATTTTTTAAGCTCAACCCGATCTTTAGACGTATCAATAGGACACTTCCATTAACCGAACACTGATAATTTCATACATAGATACCCAATACACATAAAACAAAATCGTTAGTCACAATCTCGAACTCACACCTCTTTGTATCCACATAACTCTTCTTACCAATTCTGGATTGCATTTTAAGGACAAATTCCACACATTCAGATTACACAACAGATCAAACATTTGAATGAAATATCAACACACTTCATAGACGAAATATTTCCAGAAAATCAACCGTACAATTTAATAGCTTACACAATGCCAGCTACATTCACGCATTAACAGACTCACTCAGTATCCCACAAACTCATAGAGTACCCATCACTTCACAATTCCTGGCTTTAGGAAGCCCAACAGTTATCTCATTCCTTTTATTCTCATAATACCTTATACAACATCTACTCAATTTACCAATCTCGAGCTTTCTCATTCATTCAGTCAAATCAAATCACGTATTTTTCACATCACAATCTTAAAATTCACATCATAAATACACGTATCATTAATACTAATCATTCCTCTATTTTAACAATATTGCAACCTATTAACATCTCATCACTTAAGAATCAATTTTACTCGCACCAACAACTTCAAACCGTCCCGCTCACCACCAATCTTACACCATTCCCACTAAAGACACCAACTACTCTCCACTTCATTATCACCCTTAATAGTTCAACCTTGTATCGCCCTTACTTCAAACAATTTCCTTACCTTGCATATATTGACCACTTGACTTAAGTTACATCACTATCATTCTCCCTGTGCTTACTTTCCCTCTCTCCGAATAACACAACTAATATTCTCCTACCGATCCCTCATGCACCACCACTACGGCAATCACTACAATAACTACAACAACGCCATAGCACATCATTTTCTACAAAATTTCTATATATAGACATCTATCTCAAACCTAGAGACCTTACCCCTAAATATAAACCTAGTGTCCAATTGACTTCCCGAGAGTTCCATTTAGAAGGAGCGGTGATCAAGCGCATCTTCCAACTGGATCTATTCGGTAGTCGCCTGGGTGTCCAAAAGACACATACTGTATCTAGATACCCTTCCCATAACTTTTATCTTCCTAAGTCAACCTCAGACATATACAGCTCTCCATGCGGGCTCATATAACCTTATCTACTCAAAATCACTACCTTAATAACTACCATAACAATGACAAAACACAATCATTACCACAACAAGACATCATCCCTTCGAGCACATTTAAGACACTGACTAGCTTAATCCACTAGCTATGATACACCTCTTTTCTCCTTTCTTCTTATATCCTATCAAACATACCACCCTTCACTCGTTTACACTCAACACACCTCACATCACATGAAAATTACTTAAGGTATTTAAAACTTAACACATAATCTGCGCAATTCAAACGAAACACATCAAACACTTAGTTCACAAATCTTACTAACAGTCTAACACTTCTATTACGTACGGACGGATATCATCTTTCATATGTCGACCTCGCCACTACGCAGAACCACTACAACAGTCTCGGCTTTTCAAAATTTTTTTTTTCTTGTCCAACTCCTCATCTAAAAGGGCACCTTACCACAAATGGCTCAAGACCAAAACTACCAATAGTAACGATAACGATAACAACGGTCACAACTATAACCACTACAAGAAGGTCAAACTTTTCTCTTTCTCAGACACGAGCATTAACGCTTCACTGTTTCATGTAGACATAAATGCAATGCTAGTTCATTGGACACACGTCAGTCACGCAAGCTCACACATGTTTTTGTCAAAATATGCCATGAATTTTTTTTGAACCCATGAGACTAAGTCTCCCCACGGTCTTTAGGTTTTCTAACCTAATGCTCTGATACCAATTTGTCACGCTCTCAATTTTTCACATAAATAACGATACCATTCTAAATATAAATCCTCACAATAGTACATACGGTACCCCAAATTACAATACAATTTCTGTAATCTCACAAATCTGTTAATTGATACAGTATTCCAAAATAGAGAAAATAGTACAACGCAGTTGATTTATGAAGAAAGACAAATACTTCAGAAAATATCTTTAGCTTGATGTTTGCATGCACTCCACATCCTCCCAGACTGTGTCCATGTAGTGTACCTGAAAAATGATAGGTTGAGGTACACTAGCCCAGTAGAGAAATCTATACTCAAGCTATATGAAAATGCGATGAAGTATGCACAAAGAGTGAAAGAATTTGACAAGTGAACATGAGAACACGAGTTTATCACAATGGAAGACAGACTACGGCCAAAGAGTTCCAAACAGCTTGTAAGTATTCCTAACCGTTCACATGTCATGTAGAAATATTATTAAAACCACATCAATCAAAACGAACTCACAATAGGTTCGAAACCATTTCGATACTCCTCATAATCTCAACACTCTGCATTTCCACCCCTTGCGTTGCAGTCTGCATTACCACCCCTTGCGTTGCAATCAATATCACCCATTATCTGAGTCACTGCATTACCACCCCTTGCGTTGCAGTCTGCATTACCACCCCTTGCGATGCAGCCACTTCCTCATTCTAATTCTTAATTACAGTCACTCGAATCCCCATAATCATACAACTCATTCGACAAACACTTCTCCAATCTCATGACACAATAAAGCACGTCAATCAAACCGACTTACAGATCAAACACGCATTGACAATCACGTTTCAGTGTATTCCAAACGATCAATCATAACAGAACATCAACTGGTAAATGAGTACACGCCTTTTTCTCTTAGTTTATCACAATGTCGTACCAATCCCATAGTAGCTCTACAACATACTATCCGCTAATATTGACATTTAGATTTCATGGAACGAGCGCCAAAAGAGTTTAAAGGATAAGTCTGTCACGCGAACACGCATTACTATGCTACCACTCGATTCACTAGAAAAGCTCACGTCTACCAACTATACTTCCCACAACGTCCCACATAACCTTCGGTACTCCTAAACCACCTTACATCACGTATTCTATTTACAACGACACTAAGATTACACTTGACGAGTATCGAAGAAATTTGAATGATCAATGAATCATTGAACTCGAGTAACCAAGCTTAGGGATGGTTTAACGATGTTTAATAGGGATTAAAAGTGATCGGGAATCAAAACAGACGAACGAGAACTAACGGACCAAAACTGTCCCAGAAAGCAATCAGTGTTCGACGACCCATTAAAAATTGTATAGTCAATATTTTTCAATGATTCCAACGCCAAAACGTCACCAACTTACCAATCTTTCAAACCCATAAGGACCCATAACCAATAGGGTCTTTAACCACAACAAACGATGAAAAATGCAGCGCTGTTTGCTGCCCGGATTTCCATATTACAGCTCAATCTTCTATAAATCACTATAAATCGAGTTCTCAATACTTTTGAACGATTCTAGTCCCAAAAGTTGCGCGATTGAACGAAGCTTAAAAGGGATGACGGAACTCCAGTCAAATCTGCACTCCAAGGATGGTTAAACAGGCATTAACTGAAGCAACACAATCAACGTGACAGATTGACACACCTCCACTCAAATGATCATAACTTTCGGTGTACTAAGAGTTTTAAGGCGATTCCAGTGGCAATACAAAGCTGACTTCAAGACCTTCGAATCGATATCAAATTTTCACGAAACGGACATTGGACGAGGAAGTTATGTCCGTTCGAAGTGGACTGAAATCCAGAACACGAGACAGATTGCAGACCAGTTTTCTAAACATCACCATAAATTCAATTCTCAACGGTTTTGGGTGATTCTTGCGGCATTAAAACGAGCTCTAAGTCTTCTCTATTTCATACGAAGGAACGAAAATTCAAATCTGAGCTTAAGAGGGCGTAAAACCCCAAAAACGCAGGCCCTGTTCTGCTGATTTTCAGAAATGGAATAAACAACTTCAAGAAACGAAACAAGGCACGATCTAAGTACATAAACACCGTATAAACGCATAACGAGGGTAAGAAATCCCTACCTCATGGGTTTTGTGCAAAACCCGAACCTTTGACCAAGTCAACCGAGCTCCAACGCGGTCCGATCATGAATTTTCTTGGATATTCGGAAAGCCCATGCTCCGTATAGCAACTTTAATTCTCGGACCTTGTCCGGAATCGCGACCTAGGTTGATGAAATCGAAGAGAGAAGAGGGAGAGGAGTTTTCGGTTGGAAAGGAGAAGAGAGAGAGCCGAGAGAGTGAGAAAGAAAGAAATGGGAGAAAGTAGTCTCCTGGGGAAATTATTGGCATGGGGAGTAATCTCATGCTCCCACCCCACACACGCACACGTGCACCTCTCACACAATTACCCTTATATCCTCCCACGAAGATGTCACACCGAATATCCGTACCGTCTATCTCGACGGGCCGTACGTTAACAAAAGAAAAAAAATAATAAAAAATACGGCCTCAAAAATACGGGTCTCTACACAAACCCTAGTCATTTGCTTTACTTATATTCGTTTATGTCATGATTATGATGCAAATGTCATATGAATGTTAAACCATTGCAGGCTAGAGGAGGGGCTCCACGAGGGTTACGGCGGAAGTCCGTCCGTCCTATAGTACGACAGGTCTCCTCTGCCGGCTCATGCGAGGAGCCGGCATCGAAGAGGACACGGCACTCGGCGGGGACTGAGGACGAGCCCATCGACCTTTCTGAGGACGTGACCCCCGAGCCTAGAGATGTTGACCTGGAGGCCACCTCAGGAGGCTCCGTGCCCAGGGCGACTGGCACTCAGGAGGCGAGTAGCTCCCCAGCGGACGAGGAGATTTCTGAGGAGGACGAGGAGGAGGGCGGGGATGACGAGAGTTGAGCTCCTCTTTTGTTTTGTTATCTTGATGGGGCCTGCGTGCCTCTTTTGTAGGGCGCCTGTTTGCCTTCGATAGATAGGATTTTGATCATTGGGCCATTATGCCACTTTTGTACTTTAACTCATGGATGCCTTTATATACAGAGATTTTGTTCCTTTATTGTTTATGCCATTCAATCTCCTTTTGTTTACATGAAGAAAATTGAATAACTAAAACTTCGACCAAAACGTACAACTTCCTGTTGATTCAAGAGATTGAGCTGAATGCGAGGTTTGTGATGAAGGACGTATTAATGATCGAAGCATATTGACAATGGAATAGAAATCAAAGAAAGTAATTAGGTAAACCTTTGTAAAATTGACTCTGCACACAAGATTTCATATAGACATCTTCGTAACTGACTCCGGACACGAGTATGAGACAATAACAACCTTTAAATCTTGATACGTGACTCAGAACTTTTACTTTGCCTTTGGAATATACTCAAAAGGGTAGGAAATGTTGACTTTAACATGTGACATTCTCGAGTTTTGACTCTGGACACGAACCGGAACTTGGACAAAGTCACCTTTGACCATTATGACCTGTAAGACTTGGAAAAACGACTTGGAATGACCCGAAACGGATTTTGACACCTTGACATGGCTTAAGAAACGGATTTTATCAAGTTTTTGTGCCATGACGACGAATCCCAGGAGTTGCCTCGAAGAGAAACGTCCCTGAAGTCCCAAATACCCGTTAGAGTGTGTCTAGGTGCGGGTTGGTGCTTCGTAGGGCCTCGATTCCATCTTGATGTGTCGCTGCCAAAACGCAGAGTCAAGGTGCCATGCGGATACACCAAGATGCCGTGCGGGTAGGAATCTGTCACACGGTACCTCAATCACTCTGCCGTGGGGTTTCTCTGGGTTCAACATGCCGTGCGACCGGTCAAGGTGCCGCGCGAGGCACGTTTCCTGACAGATTTTAGTTTTGCTGTTTTCCAAGGCAGATTGCTCGGGGGTTGAGGTTTGACTCATGCGATGGCATTTCTGAACCAGTGCATGTCTGTTTTGAACCTTTTAGGACTTGACCAAGCTCTTCCCCATGTAGGACTCATGGAAAATATGCACCTTTTGAAACCCAAGGCTCTTTGAAAGTTGAAGTTGTCCCTTTTACCCCTCTTATAAATTCAAGCTCTCTCATACCACATTCTCCCCACCTCATCCAACTCCTATCTTCCTTCCCTATTCCTTGAAATGGCTTTTTCTCTCACTGGTTCGCTCCGTCCGTGGTTGGCTTCCATGGAGGGCGTCGATTGGCTCGACTTCCGAGCTCATGGTCTCTATTCCATGTGGTACCTCCGCAACATTCGTCTCCGTCCCGAACTTTTGAGGGCAGCCATGAGTTTCTGGGATTCGGAGGTTCACGTGTTCCGGTTTGGCGATCCGGAGCTCTGTCCTACCGTCGAGGAGTTTCATGCGTACCTCGAGGGTTTTGGTTCAAGGGAGGTCATCATTCCTCCCGTGCGTGAGAGTGCTTACAGAGTCTTGGTTGCGGCCCTTGGATTGGGTGATGGTGCTGCTCGCTACTTGGTCAGGAATGGCCATCTCAATGTCATGCGCCTTATCGAGCTATTTTCTCCTCCTGGCGATCTTGGAGACATGACTTATCAGACTCGACGCATGACTGCTCTCTACATGTGTTTGCTTGCGGCCTATCTCTTGGTTCCTTCTGCCGGTCATGCTAGCTCGACGCTAGTCAGCGTTACTGTTCAGGTTGAGGCTCGAAAGGATGTGATTCCGATGGTTTTGGCCGAGACATTGATCGGTTTGGACAAGGTTCATTCTGGAGAGGTCGAGACTTTCGGAGGTAGTCCTCTTCTCCTACAGGTTGGCTTCTCACTCAGCTCTCCTTTTTCGGGTTTCTCCCATGTTCTCATTTTACCTCGACACTCGGCTTGGCTTTCTATGGCTTCTTACTTGTTTTCTCTCTTCCCACAGATTTGGCTTTGCGACAAGGTGAATGTGCTGACCATTCCACAAGGCAACTGGTCATATGAGGCGAGGTTACTTTCTCAGCGATGCTTTGAGTTTGAGGATAGGAGCAGGGCCGAGTGGGCTGACTTCCTCAGGCGCCGGCGAGCGGAGACTATTGCTTGGAGGTGTCGATGGCTAGATCTCCCTCCCACGACAGTGCACTACATGGGCCCTCAGTGGGTTGTTCTTGCTGGTTTGGGAGCTTTCACCTTCTACATCCCTTACCGCATTCAGCGTCAGCTCGGTTTGAGGCAAGAGGCCCCTGTTGAGGTTCTTGTGGACGTGGTTCCGCCTCTCTTTAGCCATTCAGTTCTTTGCCATTACCAGCGTTTCTGGAGGACACGCGAGGTGACCGACGCGCATCCCTACCCTTCTGTGGCGATACGCGGGAGCTATCGAAAGTGGCTTAGGAGGGACATTGCAGCGAGGGTTGGAGCTCAAGGGAACTGACTCGATCCTACCACCCTGACCGTTGAATAAATTGTGGACCCCTTTTCATTATGTTGCACTTCTTTTTGGTTTTGAAAGCTTTGCTCAACCTTATGTAGTAGAAACAATCGTGTTAATAAAAACGAGTCTTGGAGGGTTTCCCCCTTCTCGACTTTTGTTCTTCAAACCTTCTCAACCTGAATTTTTATTTTGATGGATCGTGACCGGGCCTCAGTGTGAGACTGCCTACGTATCCTCCTAGAGAAGGAATCAGGTCATGACGTAGTTCAGGGTAGGGTTCGCTCTGGTTTTAACACTCTCCTTTTGCACTCTAACTTTTGCCTAGAACCGCCCTTTCGGGTTTTCGGTCTAGCGAGCTCATTTATTGTATGCTTTAACTTTTGCCTAGGATGCCCTGACGGGTTTTCATCCTAGCAGGCTTTGCTCTAACTTTTGCCTAGGACTGCCCGCCCTTGCGGTTTTCAGCCTAGCGAGCTTCTCTCAGGGGTAATAGCGCTTGAGTTGATCCAAGTTAACCAAGGCTGAGAATTCGTTTCCGTCCAAGTCGATGAGTTGCGTAGCTCCTCCGAAAAGGATGGTCTTGATAATGTACGGCCCGAACCACTTTGGTCGAAACTTTCCTCGCGGGTTGTAAACCGGAGCCCGGATTTCCTTCAAAACCATGTCGCCTTCTACCAAGTTCCTGGGTTTCACTTTCTTGTTGAATGTCCGTGCAATCCTTCATTGGTATCCTTGAATGTGGTAAAGAGCCCTTAACCGGCGTTCATCAAATAGCATAAGTTCTTCAAATCGATTACTCAACCATTCTGCCTCTTGGACTTCACACTCAATCATGGTCCGAAGAGATGGGACTTCTAACTCGATGGGAAGCACTGCTTCCATTCCATAAACCAAAGAGTAAGGGGTTGCTCCTGTTGGCGTTCGCACAGATGTGCGATACCCCCACAAAGCCAGGGGTAGTTGTTCATGCCAGTCCCTTGTAGATTGAACAGTCTTCTCTAGAATGGCTTTGATCGTCTTGTTTGCTGCTTCCACAGCGCCATTGGTCTGCGGCCGATAAGTCGTCGATTTGTGCACTTGAATTTGGAACTCATCCAGAACTTCTCGGGCTCGTCCTTTGAAATGAACCCCATTATCAGATACGAAAGCTTGGGGGACCCCGTACCGGTAAACGACATTTTGCTTGATAAAATGTGCAACTTGAACCGCGGTCAAAGTGGTGTAGGAAGCAGCTTCTACCCATTTCGTGAAATAATCGACAGCTACCAAAATGAACTTGTGACCTTTGGATGCTGTCGGTACTATTCTCCCGATGACGTCAATTCCCCATGTCGAGAAAGGCCATGGTGAGGTCATTTGTTGCAGCTCATGCGGCGGGACATGCGTGAGATTAGCATGAATTTGGCACTTTCTACACCTTCGCACATACTCCACACATTCCATTTCCATGGTGGTCCAGAAGTATCCTTGCCTGAGAATTTTCTTAGCAAGCATTATTCCATTCATGTGGGGACCACATACACCCTCGTGAACTTCTTCCATCACCCTTTTCGCATCTTCTCCGTGGATGCAGAGCTTGTGCGTGCCACAGTGCGATCTTCGGTATAAGTTTCCTCCACAGAGAATGTATTAAGCTGCGATCCTCTGGAGAGCGATTCGATCCTTCTTGCTTGCTCCCATGGGGTATTCTCCTCTTTCTACGTATCTCCAAATATCGAAGTACCATGGGTGACCATCGTCGGGCTCGTCAAATGCCATGACATGCTGGTGCACTGGAATATCCCTTTGTTCTATCACGATTGGTCTTAACTTTATGCCAACAGGAATCTCGATCATTGATGCCAATGTTGCCAAAGCGTCTGCAAATTGATTCTTAAATCTCGGGACATGAGTGAATGTCACCTTGCTGAAGTGAGGGATAAGGTCTTCGAGATCCGGATGATAGGGTTTCAGCTTTTCTTCCTTAACCTTCCAGTCGCCATTTTCCTGAGACACAACTAAGTTCGAATCTCCCACAACTTCCAGTTTTTCTATGCCGATCTCGATGGCTACCTCCATGCCCACGATGCAAGCCTCGTACTCTGCCTGATTATTGGTGACTTCAAAGTTGAGCTTGAACGCCAACAGGATGTGCGATCCATCGGGCGAATAAGCAATACACCGATTCCGAACCCTTTCTGGTTGGCTGCTCCATCAAAGTACAACTGCCGAACGTCCTCAGCCGCCATCATTATATCTTCATTGGGGAAATTGAATTCAGTATCCTCTCTTCCCTCAACTGGGCAATCGGCTAGGAATTCAGCGACGACTCTCTCTTTCACTGACTTTCGGGTGACATACTTTAACTCAAATTCGGCCAACATCAACAGCCATCGTGCCATCCTGCCTGTGAGGGCCGGTTTCTCGAATAGATATTTTAGGGGATCCATACGAGATATCAGCCTTACCGGATAGGCCAGCATATAATGCCTCAACTTCCTGGAAGCCCATACGAGTGCCCAGCATGTCTTTTCTAAAGGGGTATATCGTTCTTCGGGTCCAACCATCTTTTTGCTGAGGTAGTAAACAGCCCTTTCAACCCCATCATCTCCTTCCTGTGCCAACATACACCCCATCGAAGGCGGAGTGACTGACAGGTATAGGATCAAAGGTTTTCCTGTTACGGGCGGCGTCAATACCGACGGCTTGTGCAGGTAGGCCTTGATGGCTTTGAAGCTTTCTGGCACCTATCATCCCAAACGAATGGCACTCCTTTCTTGAGCAAGCGGAACAGGGGTTCGCAGGTTGAGGTCAGTCTTGCAATGAACCTACTGATGAATTGCACCTTGCCAAGGAAACTCCTTACATCCTTCTCAGATCGCGGCGGCTCCATTTCTTGGATGGCTTTGATCTTTGATGGATCGACCTCGATGCCTCGGGTGGTGATCATGAATCCGAGCATTTTCCCTGCAGTGACCCCAAACGTGCATTTGGCGGGATTGAGGCGCATCTTGTACTTCCTAATTCTTTCGAAGAACTTCCTGAGTGCCGGCAGATGCCCTTCTCGCTCTTTGGCTTTAACAATCATATCGTCAACGTAGACCTCTACTTCTTTGTGAATCATGTCATGTAATAATGCCGTGGCGGCGGTAAGTAGATCCCGCATTCTTTAGTCCGAAACGGCATGACTCGATAACAATACGCCCCCATTCAAAGGATTTAACGTAGTCTTCTCCCGATCCTCTGGAGCCATAAGGATTTGATTGTACCCCGAAAAACCATCCATGAAAGAGAGCAGGGCATGGCCGGCAGTATTATCAACTAGCACATCAATGTCCGGTAGTGGGAAGTCATCTTTAGGGCTGGCTTTGTTAAGGTCCCTGAAATCGACACAGACCCTTATTTTGCCATCTTTCTTTGGCACGAGGACGATGTTTGTAACCTACTGAGGGTACTCGGTTACCATTAAAAACCCAGCGTTAATCTGTTTAGTGACTTCCTCTTTAATCTTAAGCACCCAATCAGGTCTCATGCGCCTTAGTTTATGTTTTACTGGTTTTGCATCGGGATAAAGGGGAATCCGGTGTTCCACGATTTCAGGATCGATTCCGGGCATATCTGCGTGTGACCATGCAAACACATCTTCGAATTCCTTGAGCAAGTCTACAAGGGCTTCGCGCTCTTCAGCAGATAGCGCGGAACCAGTCTGGGTCATCCGGGGATGCCCTTCATCTCTAAAATTTATTAAAACGATTTCTTCTTTTACAGGCTGAGCATGCCTTTTATCTTCTCTGTCGATTAGGGATCGGATTTCTTTGGGGATGTCCCCGTCGAAATCAATCTCTTCATCACCAGGGTCGACGCAATTTATTTCAAAGTTAGGGAAGTAAGCAGAATCAGATTCATTCATTTCATGATCAACAAAGGCCTCGGGGGCACCATACACACGGGTGGATTCGAACTCGAAATACAGACTCTGAGAGTTTGGGCCGAGAGGCACCAACTCGGACTCGACAAACCCAGAAGACTCAGAAGACTTAGAAGACTTAGACTCAGACTCGGACTATGATCCATGGTAAGTTGCACTTGGCATGAAGGTCCAGTTTTTGTATTCTCCAGCAGCATCCATGATGAGCAAAGTTGGATCCTCAGGGGTTTCTTGTTCCATCATCAGCACTTCCACTTTCGCAGTTGTACCCATTGATTCGTCTTCCCTAAACAGAGTTGCGAGACTACCCATGGCAAAGACCTCGATCCAGTCGGCCGGTTCCTTCTGTCCTTTCTCAACCTCAGCTTCGTCATCACTATCCGGCCAGACATCGTTGGCGAATATCTCAAACCCTGGTAGGAAGGTATTGGTTTCTTTATCCCAAAATGGTTCCAGCTGTCCCCGGTAAATCTTCTTTTGCTTCTTCTTTGACAAAGTAATCCTCTAGCCTGTTCCCATTTTTTAGCTTGCTGTTACTTGAGGGCGAGTAACCAAGACCAGTTGTATGCATCAGAGTGCCCTGGGCTTCAAACTTTGTAGGGCCCTAGAGGTTCTTTCCCAGTCCCAATCCTGGCATGTAAGACATCTTCTTCATTATCTTGATGGCCACATTGCTCACAGCGAAGTCATCATCAATTCTAATCGAATAGACAGATTTGGAGGTATCCAGAGAAAATCCTCCTAAGGCGATATCTTTTTCTCTGTATTGAATTTCCAAGAGTGGGGCATTGTCTTCAACAGGGGCATGGATCCCAGAGTCCCCGTGAATAGTAAGCATTCTCGTTTCCAGTCCCAGCCGAATTTTCTGATGGAGTGTGGAGGGCACAGCCATGATGTCTGGCCGGTGCAGCCAGGGCCTTCCCAGGAGCAGGTTGAAGGAGTAGGGGATATTCACCACGTGAAACTCCACTTCCGTCTGATATGGTCCGAAGGTCATAGGAATCATGAGAGTCCTAACCACATCCCTCCGAGTGTTGTCATATGCTCGGACCTTGACTTCTGATGGGGAGAAGTCCTTATTTTTGTACCCCAAGCAGTAAGCAACACGGAGTGGACACACATTAATTGCTGAACCATTGTCGACCAAGATCACTGGAACCGATTTGCCATGGCATTTCAGGGTGATGTGCAACGGCCGATTGTGATCAGTTCCTTCGACAGGTAAGTCTCGATTGGTAAAGGTGATAGCATGTTTGACAGGTATGGTTTTGATCAGTGCCACAAGCTCATCGAGGGTTATAGCGGAAGGAACCTTTAGCTGAGAGAGTGCTTGGATGAGACCTTCACAATGGCGTGTGGAGTGAACTAGCACATCCCAGACAGACATCTTGGCGTGGGTTTGCTCGAGTTGACGCTTAATCATTCCCTCGGGGTTATTCTCTGGTCGGGAAGGCTCCTTGGTTGGTGGGTCGAAGGGTCGGAAGGTATTCTTGACCGGGGTGGTAAAGGGATCAGAGGGCCCTGGAACTGCAGAGTTGGAAGATTCTCCAACTTGAAGGTTTGGAGGCTGGTAAACACGACCGCTTCTGGTTAGGTGATCAATCTGTCGGTACTTTGATTCTTCACTCCATAAATCGGCCAGGGCTTTACGCTTGTTTCCAATAGTTGTATCCTGCAGATTGGCGGCCAAATCGGCAATGACCAAGTCATCCCACAAATCTTTGGGTTTCCACTTTTCAGCCTCCATTATTGTTTTGTTGACGGTCCATTCTTCGTTTCCCACTTTTATGTTGACCACCTCGGTGTTTGCCCACAAGTTTGTTCCAACTCCTGGTTCATCTTCCTATAAGTTCATCATAGCAACTTCGGCGTCTTTCGGAAAAGTAACCGAGGATTCGGATTCAGTCCCATCTATAAGGTAGTCCATTGGGTCAAACCCATTGCTAGTGACTTCTTCTTCAAATCTAGGAACGTTCGGGTACGGGCTGAGGTTCACATTGCTATACAGGTTGTTGATGACAAAATCATTAAAATGAGAGAAATCCGAGCGGAGTGGGGCGAACTCTGGCCAGTTGTACGTCATCATCTCAGGTGGATATCCAGACTGGTATTCTTCACCGAACAGTGCTGGCAGGGTGAAGGTATCCAAAAGGTCATTCCAGGCCAAAAGCTGGTACTCGTCTGGGGTTGGGTCCCATTCAGGCACATCTTGGAAAACTTGGTATTCTTCCCCTTGATTTTCAAACAGTGCATACAAAGAGAACCCATCAAAAGGAGCAGCCTGGATGTTCTGCCAATCAACCTCCCATCCGGCTTCGAATAAAGGTTCGTCATTTCTTTGGAAATTGGCAGCTTCAAATTCTTCCCAATCAGCAATCAGTTCTCCCCATGTATCTTCCCATTCCCATATAGAACGAAAGGCAGTTTCTCCAGGAATTTCACCGGCGGGGATTGGTTCGGTATCAAGGATAATGAACAGGGTAGGGTCAAATTCTGGGATGCTTTGATTTTCGGCTAAGGTGATTTGGTTAATACGAAAGGGAGCGTTGTGTTGAGGTAAAGGGTTTGAAATGGTATTTGGTTTATCCGCGGGCGGAGCGCCGACAATTTTGTTGTCGATGAGGTTTTGAATTTCATGGCGGAGGCGGATGCAGTTGTCGGTGGTATGGCCGGGCATTTGGTGGAAGTCACAGTAGACGCTTTGGTTGAGGTTCGGTGGAATGGTTTGTGGTGGCAGAAGAGGCTTCAACACTCCGATGTCTGTGAGTTTCTTAAGGAGAGTGGATCTTGGAGTGCTGAACTGGGTGAAGGTTCGACTTTGGGATTTTGGTTTTTCAGAAATTTGGTTAACTTCTACAGGCTTAGTGGATGAAGTTCCTGCTTGGTTGGTATTCCCAAAGAGAACGTTGCTGTTTCCCGAATATGCCCTTTTGGATTTCGACCCGGATCCTGACTCCTTCTTCTCCAGAGTTCCATCTCGCAAAGCCCCCTCTACAGCCAATCCAGAGTCATAAAAGGTTTCAAAATTTGGAGCAGCCTGAGAAAGAACTATGTACGAAGCAAAGGAGCTTGGCAAGTTCTTGGTTATTATCCGTATTTGTTCTTTCAGGTCAGGCTTATTCTGCATCTGGGCAGCCTTAGCCCTCCAACGCTTCACGAAGTCGGCAAAGCTTTCCTTCTCACTCATCTTAGTGCTTTCCAATTCCCTCGTGGTCATCTTCAGGTCGACATTGAAGTCATACTGAGCCACGAAAGCTGTCCCGATGTCTTCCCAAGTCCTTTTCTTGGATGGTTTGAGAGAGAGGAACCATTGCAGGGTTGGACCAGACAAGGACTCGTGGAAAAGTTGGGCCATAGCTTCTTTTTCGATGCCACGCATTGTGAAGGATCCGACATATCCTTGAAGATGGGCCCTTGGATCACCGGTTCCATCGAACTTTGCAAAGTCCACTCCTTTGAACTTTTCCGGCAGCTTGGCATTCGGAAAGAGGCATAGCTTGCTCATGTCGATTTCTCCTTTTTCCAAGTCGTTTAGTTTTTTGGACGGATTCCTCTAATTTGCCAATCTTATCCATAAGAGCGGCCAGGTTGGGGTCAACTGCTGGTATCTCAACTTTAGGTGGTTGCTCGGATTGCAAGGAAGTCTTGATCAATAGCTTGTCGGTGATTTCCTGCATGCTTTCCATTATCATATTCGTGTCGTTTTTCATAGAGACTACGGCGGCTTTGAGTTGCGCGTCAACACCGGCGAGGGACTGTTTAAACTGAGCATCCATATTGGCCATGTTCTGCCTAAGTTCTTCCATTCCGTCTCCCTGATCAGACATGGATGAAAGATTTTCGGGCAGGATTGAGACTAGGGGTTCTTCTACCACAGGTTCTTCCTCCTTCTCAACTTGGACTTCAAACAGTGGGGGTCCTTCCAGGGTGTCTACGCGAATTAGTCTTTGGGACAGACGAAACCAATTGGGTACAGCTTCTTTTCTTCGCAGGCGATCAATGTTGGCGGTACTGGCAACAAGTCAAAAGGGAGCAACTCATAACCGATCCGAATGCTCGCCCTACTTCTACCCATCTCCTAGAAACAAGGCCTAGGATCTACCGTGGTTCAAATCTCACTTAAGACGTTTGTACAGAAGATTTCCAATAGTCCGGGTAGGTGCTGTCAGGCAGGTTAAATTCCGAACGGGTCGGAACCAGAGCCAATCTCTTTACCATGACCATCCGAGGTAGAGCAATGTGACTACCAGAATCCAGATACGCACGCGCTTAAGGCTAGACCCAAACCAAGGGAGCCGTTCGGGCACGGCAAACACCAGAGGTATCACAAACTCCATGGACTTAAGGTCTCCTAGACCGTCCTAGTGGACCTACCGTGGTTCAAATCTCACTTAAGACGTTCGTACAGAAGATTTCCAATAGTCCGGGTAGGTGCTGTCAGGCAGGTTAAATTCCGAACGGTCGGAACCAGAGCCAATCTCCTTACCATGACCATCCGAAGCAGAGCAATGTGACTACTGGAATCCAGATACGCACGCGCTTAAGGCTAGACCCAAACCAAGGGAGCCGTTCGGGCACGGCAAACACCGGAGGTATCACAAACTCCATGGACTTAAGGTCTCCTAGACCGACCGGAGGGGCCCTAAAGAATTCTAAGGGAGCCTATTCCTCTAGCCCGCAAGATGCAGTGGTGTGTGAATGATGCGTGTGTACAGGAATAAAAGGCACGTAAGCAGGATATAACACATAAGTCCTAGCCGTGGGTTCCTGTCCTAGTTGGGAAGGTTCTATGGCTATGTACAAGTGCAAAGGCTGGTTTTGGTCTTAAAGGGTTCCCCGGACTAGAGTCAAGATGTACTACCCCATGTCGAGTGTATTGCAAGACAATGGTCGAACAGCACGATGGCTCATCATAGTCGAGGGTTGCTAGGCATCCCGGGAGAGCTTGTCACCGATAAACCGGGCAAGATAGCCGAAACACACTTAGCGAGGCTCGTGCGGTGCAAAGTGTACAGGATAAAAGAGCTTAATTTTCCGAAAAATATTTAAAAATCCCCCTTTAGAAAACACCTTTCAAGTTTGGCCCTCTTGATCATCCAATACTTCTGAAAAAAATTTAAAAAAAAAAAAAAAGTACAACGAGACGGATTTTTACAATAGAGGGTGTGGGCTCCCGCGCCCTCCGCCTTTTTGAAAGAGTCGCCACCCAGATTTTTTTTGAGATGGGTCATCCGAGAAACCGAGGAGTCGTTTGGAAAAGGCTTTTAGTCTAGCGAAAACGTTGAGATGTCGGGTTCGGGAGCCACATTACGAATGAGGAAGGTTTTTCTTCAAAAAGCACCCCATTCGCCTGGTAAAACCGGTCTCTACTTAATATTTTCAAAAGGGCAAATCTTCAATATCTTTTGGAATATCAAACTCTTTAATAAAGCAAGTAGCGGGGAAGGGACATGGGAAATATTCACATCAATGTGCATGTGGTGTTGTCTGTCCAGTAGTGATAAAATGATGTGAGCAGACAAAATAAATAACATTCAGCAAACTGTCTGGACCTCAGCCAAACTGTTCACGGCACCCTGAGATGCCGCGCGCGGCAACTCAACACGCCGTGTGGGGTACCTGCTTTGCTGTCAGTTATAGACTTTCAAAACATCATCTAGCTTATTATTTTCTCTATATGCCTTTTGGAAAACTCATCAGGAGCCTCACGGCAGTCAGATCATCCCAAAAATGCCATTGTCTTTCTCAAAACATGGTTTTGAAGTAGTTTTTAACAAATTTGATCATTTGGGACGATCTTGAAAAGCTTTTAAAAGAGCCGGAACATGGCTTGTGGATATGGTCTTATTTTAAGAGCAACAGAGACAATAGACAGCAGATACAGATAACCATAACAGAGGAAAACTCATATCCAAGCAGCCTGCTCACAACAGTATCAATATGTACCATGTCGTGCGCTGAGGGTCAGGGTGCCACGCGTCTGGTCAACAGGCTGCGCGGTTCCGCAACCTCAGCATAGTGTTGGTTTTATCTTCTGAAAATGGGTTTTTAGTCAGGATCTAACCAAAAGGGATTAGACCTGCTGACAGAAAAGTCCCTTCAGAACCAGAACGGAGTCTAGTCCGAGAAAACTAGTGTTTACCTTTGGTTTCGAGCTTGATCAAGGGTCGTAGATGCAAGGATGTGGATGGATCGTCACGGATGTGGATGGTGGAGGTTGAATGAGACAAATGGAGTATGGATATGAGTGGAGGTTAGGTATTTTGAGAAATGGGGCTTTGAAGTTAATGAATGATCAACTTCAATGATGAGAAGAGTGAAGGTGCTTAAAGAATGTCTTTTGGGAATGACATTCTTTAAGACTTGGAAATGGAAGTGGTAATGAGAAAGTGGGTGTGGGAACTAGAGAGAGAAAGCAAAGAGGACCAAAGAAAATGCCAAGAGGGGATTCAAAAGAAGGGCCCTTTCTCCTTGAGTGGAGGGGTCAATTTATAGGCAAAGGCCAAGGATTTTGAATTTCAAATGGTGGAGGTATTTTCTGGGCGGGCCAGAAGTGCATTTTCGGCTGAGCCAGTCATCAGCTGTGGCTCAAACTGGCGTGGCCGACAGCTTTCTGAGCCAGTCAGCCTTTTTGCTCAAGGTGCCGTGCGGTGAAGGTTTGCTGCGCACGGTCCCTTGGATTTCAAGGTGCCGTGCGCTCCAGCTCCACTCCGCACGGTGCCTCTTCCTTCGGCCCAGGGTCTTTTGGGCTTTGTCGGGGCTTTATCTGGGCCTTTCAGGTTTTTCTGGGTTTTTGGGTTTTATTTGGGCTTAGGGAGATCCTTTTTCAAGCTCGCAAAGGTATCGTTTCCTCTATTTCATCATCGGAGCGGACAAAGACTCTTCGAGGTCCGGATTGGGGTGTCTACACCTATTAAATCACATGACAACCCATGACTAGACTACTTTAAGTATGATCCTAGCATATTATTTTGTTCTTTCTTGCAAGCAACCTTTCCTAGGACAAGACTAGATTAAAAACCCTTCATGATAACTGTTTGGCTACAGAATGGCTCAAAGGACTGAGCGGGCGTGCCAAAACTTGTCGCGTCCAACGTGAAGGACTGGGCGTCCCTGTTCTAACTTCTAGATCTGTGCGGGCGATAGTGATGCAACCTAAGGGCTGGGTAGTAGTGTTGGTTCGTGGTTTTGCCTCTACGAGAGAGAACTTAATAATTTCCTAACCGTGTAGAAAAAGAAGTAACAACGTAAGAATTACTTTATTATATCGTAATAATAAAGTAGGTGGTGAGAGAGAGATATGAATAACTTTATTATGTTTCGTAATAATAAAGTTGGGATACAAGGGAGACAGAAGCTCGAATTATTTGGTGAAATAACCGAGTAGATGTGAGGAAAAAGAGATAGAGGTGAGGAAAAAGAGATAGTTGCTTCGCTGGGAAGGCTTTGGTTTTAAGTGTTGAGCTTGATTGGTGTGGGAACCCCTTTTTTGTCTTGCAAACTAATATTTATAGGCACATGGTGCACTAGTCCAGATCCGAGCTCAGTTCCCCGCTTCAACCATGAGCTGCCATGTGTCCCGAGTGGCCTTTAGATGCTGCCATGTGTCCAAAATAACTACCCACTAAAATATTTAGTGGGATCATGGGTAGTTAATTGGGGTAAATGATAATTACCCATGTATTAATCCTTGATCATGGCCGGTTAAGGAAGTAATGCACTTCCTCCTTCTCCTTCTTTTGTGGGCAGTTGACAAATCATGGGCCATCTCATGCCCTCTTTTCGTGGGTAGTTAAAAGCCACCAGCCATTTGACTCGGTCAAATGGCTTCTTGCCAAGTAACAGATATTTCTTATCCTTCCACCTTTCATGGGCCACTTGGGTAATGGGCCATTTAATTAAATTAAATGGCCTGCTAACGTTATCAGCCCAAACACGCAATCAACAAGCTCACATAAATCACGAGCCAACTGAATTCTTTTTGCAAATGGGCCAAAAACACTCAAATTCAAGCCCAAATCAAACTGAAATTAATCGGGCCCAATCTGATCTTGTAACGCCCCCAAAATCGGGTTCGTTAAGTTAAACATTTATTAGATAAACAAGGGAGAGTCTAGCTCAATATTACATCACTAACTCCCAAAGGGTTCTTATATTACACAAAAGGGATGGACATCTAAGGTTATCTACAACTCCTTCTCTTCTTCCATCCTAGCAAGCTCCTCAGCTCCAAAGGCCTCCAAGGTATACAGCTCTCCTTGCTCATCTCAAAGGTCTAACACATTATACCAGCGTCGTCACCAGCATAATATGTCAGGGTCACATAAAGCAACACCGTGAGCTTGAAAGCTCAATAGAGTAACCCAAAACCCACTAACCCTTAACTTACACACATAGCAAGTCATGCATATATCATAAAGGGTCATAAACAGCACATGCAGTGGTATAACAACAACAACAACAACGACAATGACACATCCGCATTCGCTATCTATTATTGGTGTCAAGTTTTCCGTGTGTTTCTCCTACGTGACTCATCGTTTTGTGTCTCATCTTTCAGCATCATTTCCAAAATCACACGCACACACCAATGAGCTACCAAGTCCGGCCCATTGGCCACAATGGCTACCAAGTTCGGCACATTGTGAACGCACACAACCAATAAGCTACCAAGTCCGGCTTATTGGCAACAATGGCTACCAAGTCCGGCACATTGTGTCACAAACACACCTCCAAATGAAGCTACCAAGTCCGGCTCCATTGGCAACGCACACCAACGTAAGGCTACCAAATCCAGCCATTACGTAGTTTCAAAATATTTTTATCCATATCAACCACATCTTACGTGTCATGTCTCTGCTTTCCAATTTCATGTGTCTCGTATCATGCATAGACTCCGCGGCGGGACTTCGTAAATAAGTACGACACATTCATATTAATCTTGAAACTAAGCTAGCAAGATCATCCAACTCTATGTAATCACTTTCGTTCATAACCACAAGTAAGGCAAGCAATCATGCGATCAAGTTCACAATCCTCGAAAAGGTCAAAATACGAATACTTAATTTAAAACAACACTTTATCTTTAAACAAGATCATGCTTTCACGTATTCATAAGATCAAAGTAAACTACGAACACCAAAATCATACGATCGACTAATCAAAATACTTCATATACTTAGGGTGAGAGTGTATGGGTACACTACCGTTCTTCTTGGTGGTAGTAAGGCTACGGAAAGAAAGTCGACGATCGGGCGGAATAACGGCTTACGGTAAGCTTCTGGTAGCTTCGAAAGAGAATGGTTTCTCTCGAAACTAGATCTTAACTACAACTACTACTACTTTTGGATCGAGGTGGTGGTCAAGTGGTGGTTTAGTGGTGGCGATGGAAAGTTTCTTGAAGAACTAGAGGAAAGTAAGTAAGAACAAGCAAGAATGAGCAAGAACAACAAGAACACTAAGCTTTTTCCAGAGAGAAGTTGGAGCAAGATGAGGTGTGAGTTCAAAGCACAAATGAGCTTGGTATTTATAGGCAAAACTTGGCCTCCCTCTCTCTCTCTAGCCGGCCCTCTCTCTCCCTCTTTCTCTCATTTTTTTATTCCACTAAATCTTGGTTGCTTGCAAGAAAAAGCCTAAAATCTACGCTTGCATGGCTATGGAAGTATACCATTGAGGTGATTATGGAAGAATGAGCAAGGAATGGTGGATTTGATCAAGTTAAAAATTAAGGAATGTACAAGTTTGTACAAGATTTAGCTTGTAAGGAAAATCCCAATGGATTTGCATGCTTTCCAAAGGTACAAATGGAAGATTGAAAGCACAACAAAATCTAGCAAGGTACATCTCTCCCTTTCTCTCTTTCTTCCTCTCTCTCTCTCTCCCTCTCTCTCTTTCTCCCTTTGTACTTTCATGGAAGTATACATATATATTAGTATATATATAAGTACTTTGGGTCCTTTAAAATCTTATATTTTAAACCAAAATTAGATTTTCTTATTATAAAAATCTATATACACACATGTGTACTACAATATTATATATATATATATATATATATATATATATACACACAACTAGGTACTTCACAATCTAACCTAGATATGCCCAAATCTAATATCCATTATACTAATCTAATACTTTCAAAGTACCAAGTACTAAAATATTAACCTAATGTACTAATCCTATTTTAATCAAATAACACACATGGCAAATCTAGTATTTTAATAAACCTAGTACTTGATTGGCAAGTATAGCTATTATCCAATGGATAATAGTTTCATAGTTTCCCTAGCGGGTAATAACCAATGGATAATGGTGGCATGAGCTTTGACCTATTGTCCAATGGGTAAAGAATCTCCTAACGGTTATTAACCAATGGATAATACCAAAACGTATAATACTTGATTAAATATTGTACTTAAGTATTAAACTAATCTAATCTTGTACTTTGCGAAGTTAATCAAGGTTCTCCTATTATCCAATGGGTAAAGATAACCCTAACGTTATCGTCCAAAGGTTAATAGCTCAAGGGTTCAAATGGTTCAAAAGGTTCATCTAGGGTTTACAAGCTCAAGGGTTTCATACGGTTCACCGAGGTTTAAGAACGATAGGTAAATAGGTTAAACGATTGCTAGGTTAATGCATCAGTTAAAAGCTAGCTAGGGTTGCTAGATAGGATTTCCAGCCGAGATGTGAAATCTTAAGACTTAACCCTAGGAACGACAGAAAGAATCGGCGGTTAAAAGTCGATTAAAAAACTTAATTAAGATTTTCAAATATTAACAACGAAATTTTTATTTAGTAAAAGACAGAGTTGTTACAGATCTTGCCTTGGCCCATTAATTTTGGTTCGAACCAATCTATTTCTCGGCCCCATTCAATTAAATTTCGATTAAGTGGCCGCCCAACGCTTGCGTAGGACTGGGTGCCAAAAATGGGTGTAAACAATGCCCCCCATGCCTTGATCTTGTTCAAGATCGAGGCGTGTAGATTGGGACAGAGTATAGTTTTTGGCAAACCAAACAAGTCCTTATCATAAGCCTTGAAATAAAAAGAAGGTTAGGCTTAAAACTAAGCCTAACAACTTCTCAAATTCCAACGTACATTTTTAATTGGATTTGGACTCCTCCTCCTTGAACTGAACCAAATCCCAATAGTGTAGGGATAAAACCCCCAACGAAGAGTTCTTTCCACGGCAATAATCATCACCTTTTTAGGCCTAGGGGACACGTGTCACCACCCCAGGCCTTGCATTGGCTGCCATGCAGCTTTTCAAGCCGTCAGCACTTCTTTGGTTCAATCAAGAGTCCAACCCTTGAGTTACTTATTGAAGTTTGATCAAAGAAAGCGAGATAAGTGCAACGGCATCATTTGAACTTGTACCATCATCCATAAAACCCATTCTTGCACTTCCATCGCTCCACATCCTTTCTGCCTCCTCCCTTCTTGCACAAACGAAACCCAGAAAAAAACCCTAAATCATCCTCGTCTCACCATCGAGCTTCTTGAACCCCAGAAGAGATGGCCACCCACAAAGCCCATGCTCCTCCTCCAAACCCTAACAGCATTGCCATTCAAATTAAGAAAATCTTGGCCGACGAGCACATAGCAATTACCCACGACATTCTGGTGATTGCAAACGCCGATCATGTTGGTCTCGGCCCGCCTTCCAATTGGGGTTTCCCTTTCAGCTTGCTCCTATGTACCCTCTAGCGGAGGAGGCTCTCCCATTTGAGTACCCATGTCTTGATTGGCATAAATTCACCACTGATATTCCCAACCGCCTCTAGCATAGACCAGACGCGAAGTATGTGGAGTGGCTGGATCGAATGGTGGAGGCCAAAGGAGATTTGTGGAGGCAGATCGGGATTAGGGACGCCGTACTGCTCAGTCGCTCGCTCATTGACATGGACAAGAACCTTTTCCTTACTGCATCCCAGTTCTGGTCGGTCACCACAAACTCATTCCACTTCAAGGTAGGTCTCATGGGCCCCACTCTTCAAGATATTGCTTTCTTGACAGGCCTCACGGGATCGAGGCCAACTACTTCTTGTCTCAAAAAAAACCCCCTATTTTGAGTATAAAGAGCCCTTGTCCTTCGCCCCCTTCATAAACCATTACGCCAATAAGGGCCCTGTTGAGGATAACGAACACGTCGCCTTCCTCCTCTATTGGCTAAACAAGTTCATCTTCTGCGTCTCCGCCAATAGGGTGTCAAAAGATTTCATAGATTTGGCCTGTGCCCTAGCTTCAGGGCAGAAGCTGGCACTAGGCCCTTTGGTCTTGGCTCATCTCTACCGTGGGATGAAGGAACTCATCAGCAACAAGTTCGTCTTCGCCCCTGGCCTTTGTGGATCATGACCCTGTGGCTGTGGTCCTACTTCCCCAAATTAGCTCCACCAATGAACAAGAACCCAGAACACACCTGCTATGGTCTCCATTATGCTGGCATCCGTGGCCCTAGGTGCGCCTTTGGTGCCTATTTCAAGTTTCTCTACCACGAGCTCACGAGCATGGGAAAGAACTTGATGCCCTTCACCAGAGACACTGTGCCATGGTGGCTGAAGCCCAGTGCATCAAACCCTGGGGACGACTACGACAATCACATGGAGATCTGGACTAGCTTCCTGATCTCAATGGATTTGATGTACGACATGGCCTATATCCTGACGAATTACAAATGTGGGGTTGAATACTACAATGCAGCCCAACTTACCAGGCAATTCGGCCTGTGTCAGCTCACTCCTGTCCCTCCATATCAATCTCTGAACGAGGACTTTATTGGCAGGCCTGTAATCCAACCAAGAGACCTGGAAAGAATCAGAAATGTCCTACCTGAACGTAGGAAGAACTTTGCCCTTCACTCCTTTGTTGAACGCACTGATAAGGGTGCCAAGTTTGATAGCTGGTGGGGAGGCTCCACAAAGATGCACTTCTCCAAGCCCTATCTGGATGTCTTGACGGCAATTCTGCCCAACCCTGCTGGAGCTCCTGAACCTGGCATACATATGCCTCTGCAGCAAATCAGTCCTTCCCCTTCTCAGAGCACGAAGAGAAAAGGTAACTCAGAGGCCTTCTTCTATTTCTGTTTTCCTTTTTAAGCCTCTGAAGCTTGTACTGAATTTCCTCCCATACTGGCAGGTCTGAGTGATGTGCTCAAGGATGCTCCTCCAGCCCCCTCAGTCCCTCAAAGATCAAAAAGGGTGAAGACGACTGCCCAAAGGCAATGTCCAAAGGTATAAGCCTCTTAGCCCTTTGCTCAATCCTTCAGGGTAAGGTAGTAATGCTCATACTCTTCTCTGCAGGCCTCTGAGACAGCGATTGCTGGCAGGACAAGGAGCAGTGCCAAGACCAGCTCACCTGAGACTGATCCTTCAGAGAAGATCTGGGCTCTCCTCACCCCCTCCTCGTTTTCCTCAGACCTCATCCAAATGTTATACTAACTTCTCTATTGCAGGCCACCTCCAAGATCCAGGAAGAGCAAGCTGAATCTGTCCCATCCAAGAAGAAAAGACTGAAGAAGAAAACCTCCACCCCGTCTGATTCTGAGAAAACCGAATCTGCCACCGAGCACAACCCAATTGTAAGGATGTATTGTGACACAAACTTCCCAACATTTATGGCCCTATATTATCACCAACTTCCCCTTGTTTTCAATCCTCAGGAACTGGATGCATACCTGGAGGAAGAGATTCTAGAGGATGAAGTTGAAATTCAAGAGAAAGAGCCAGACCAAGTCGAAACAGAACCAGAGCACAAGGCATCATCCCGGACTCCAGAGAAACATGGATCCCCAGCCGTACATTCCTCTCCAATCCCAGACCCCCTACTGATCAAGAGTATGTAAATGTACCAGAAGAGGAAGACGAAGATGAAGATCTGGATTCCCTGTTCAAGTCTGCCCAGGACTTGATGAAGGTGGCCACCTCTGGCACCTCGGGCAATGGACTTGGCTCCACCTCCCAATCCCAATTCACTCCAGAGGAGGTCTCTGAAGCCAAAACAGCCTTTAAGATGGCTCTTCTCCAGAATTTCCAAGCCATTGTCCACCCTGCTAGGGCCTCCAACGTCAAGAAAGCCATGGACATGCTAGTGAAGTCCCAAGCCCTGGGACTAGACGATACCTCTCTCCAATATTTTCAAAAGGAATTCCCCAACATGGTCAAGACTCATGACACCTCCAGTCAAGATCTGGGCAAAAATACATGCCAAGCTGTCAGAGTTAGAGGCAGTTGACATGGAGATCACAAGATTCAACACTGAGTGGAACCAGTTGAAGGAAGACATCAAAGTCAACGGAGCCAACATCACAGCCACCTCTGAAGAGATCCAGGACTTCAAGGAAAAATTGGCACAAGCTGAGGGCCGTCTGAAAGATCTTCGAAATGAGTCCAAGATCTTGGCTAAGCAACATGAAGACCTGAAGGTTGGGTCCAAGAGCCAAAAGATGAAGCTAAATCTCTTGATTGAGGAAGTTCCAGATCTCCGTAGGAGGCGGGAAACACTTGAAGCCCACTCACCAGCCTCAGCACTGCATGGGAGAACCTGAAGACAAGTCTCGAAGGCCTTTTGTAGGTCTTTGTCCTCCAAAACTCTAATTTCTGAACTTCCACTTATTGGTCTATAATAAATTTTGTTCTGCCTGGCCTGGAATTTTCCCTTAAATGGCCAAAGGCCATAGTTTGATATGGTCTGGATGTTGTTTTTTGGTGGCTTGAACCTGAGGCCTTTTATGGTTTTGAATTACAGGTACCTTGGCCTCTGTTCAGGCCTTGCTAACACGCATCTTATGACTTATTTGATCGATTTTCTCCAAAGTCTCTCATTTCCCACATAGTAGGGTAATGATGCTTTAGGTACTTACCATTTGTTAAATGTTGAAACAAACCACCGTTTAAGTCCATAAGATGATAGACATTACTTCTAAGGACTTTGGCAATCTGGTACGGCCCTTCCCAGGTTGGAGACCATTTGCCATACCTTGACTTCTTTTCCCCTAAAAGAAAGACAGCCTTCCAGACCAAGTCACCTTCAGAAAAGCTCTTCTTCTTTACACGTTTGTTGTAGGACCTGGCCACTCTTCTCTTCTGGACCAACATGTGGTCAAGGGCTGCGAGCCTGACTTCATCCAAGTCCTCCAGCTCTATCAACATGGCATGTGTATAATCTGCAGGAGTGAGACCATGTTGGAATGCAGTCCTTGCTGATTTTACTGCCACCTCCATTGGTAAGACTGGGTCATGTCCATATACCAACATATAGGGAGTTACATTGGTGGCTTCCTTCTTTGAGGTTCTGTAGGCCCACAAGGCCTCGGAAAGTAACTCATGCCAAGCCCTTGGGTTGTCCTCCACCATCTTTTCAATAATGTTAACCAGAGTCCTATTAGTGGACTCGGCCTGACCATTTCCTTGTGCATAATAAGGAGTGGAATTGGAAACAATGATGTTTTGTTGAGCAGCAAAATTGACCACTTGTTCTGCCATGAAGATCGTACCTCTATCTGCAACCAAGTGCTCTAGCAGCCCAAACCTATGGATGATTCTTTCCTTCATCACCTTAATTATTTCTTGTTGATCCACAGACTTCAATAGCACTGCCTCTACCCATTTAGTGAAATAGTCCGTGGCTACCAAGATATAAGCATGATTTTCAGAGAAAGGAGGATAGATCTTACCAATTACGTCTAGAGCCCAACCCCTAAATGGCCAAGGTTTGACTACAGTATTGTAGGGCGGTAATCCCGAACAGGTACAAAGAGTGGCCCGAACACGTGGTACGTGGGGCCCAGGATCGGTATAGTCAGAGTACCCGCCGTGCAGCGTGGTGAACGGCGGAAAGGGCCAGAGACACGAGAGGTCTCAGGTCCAAGATACCCGATCAAGGGTATGGTCCAAAGGGCAAAGGTAGTTGCTGGACCAAGTCGCATAGAAGAGGGACCAATGATATGAGAGGTCATTGGTCCAGATGGTCTGTTCGGCAGAGTGAAGGCCGAACAGGAGCAGCATTCTGGAGGAGATGCTCCAGATGGGTCCAGAAATGGCAAGGAAACAGGATCTGGAAAAGATACCCAACGAGAATGGGGTGAACGGCCAATTAAGGAAAGAGTTCCTAAATGGTCTAAAAGAAGAAATGCAATTATGGGAATGAGAATCCCTGATATTCTAGGTTCCCTTTACGAGAAAGGAAACTTAGGGCAGCAAGATGGCTTGGATAGCAAGTAGACATGGGTCTATAAATATGAGGTAAACCTAGAGGTAAAGGTACGCAATTCCTGGTTATTTGATTACTTCCTACTGAGAATTAGGGTTTTCACTAGTACGAGATACTAACTTTGGCATCGGAGGGCCTTTGCCACGAGAAGGCAAAGGTGCGCTCACCCATTGTTTGTTTTACAGGTTCAAACTCCGGCGGTGTGCTAGGGTTCCGGCGAGGAGAAGGAAGTAGCCGTTACAACTTTGTGTTGTTCGAAGGCCTCTTACGTTTTCTGCACTTACAATTGGCGCCGTCTGTGGGAAACGAAAGAGGTCCCTTCGAAAAAGCGACCATGGTGGAGGAAGATCCAAAGACCCCAGTTGACCCGAATAATCTGCTGGGTGGGGGAGGTGACAAGTCCCCGCCGGATCCTCCAAGAAAGCCCGATGGCGGGCGAGCGGGGAGGACCACGAGTAAGGACCGCCCCCTGGCAGTCCATGGCGATTCCAGAAAAAAGGACGGACGGACGGCAACGGGATCCACGAGAAGGAGTAAGTCCCGCCGTGACAGGGAGTCGGTGGCACGTTCGAAAAGCGTGCATAGCCGGGAGGATATCCTGGACAAAAAGAGACAGGAGATAGAAGAGTACGCTCGCTTGATTAAAAGGCGAGAATACGAGATTCAACAGTTGCAGAGGATACGAGAACATCCAGAGGATTCTGGGCTTTCACGAAGGAAGTCCAGAAAAGAAAGGTTGGACATAGTGGAGTACAAGAGAGCTTCTTCACGAAGAAGAAGAAGCAGGAGCCTCACTCCGAGACGACCGAGGGCTTCTTCACGAAAAAGGAGAAGCAGGAGCAGGAGCCCCTCCCCCGAGGAAGGAGGGGGCAGGAAGCACCACAGGGACAGGTACGAGAGACCTGATTCCGACTGGGAAAGGAATAATGCCGGGGCTGCTAAGGTATCGGAGGAAGGGACCATGTCTGCACGAGAAGCAGCACGTAGAGCCCTTAGCAACATAGCAACTTCTCCTTTTGCAAAGAGATTGCAGGAGGCAAGGTTGCCGAGCAGGGTTAAACACGGGACGTTTATCCTGTACGAAACCAATGCAGACCCGGTGGCGCACATACAGCATTACCAGCAGGCGATGTTTATGCACGACGGTGATGACGCAATCATGTGTAAGATGTTCCCATCTAGTTTGGGAAAAGTGGCCCTATCATGGTTCCATAAGTTGGGGCCGAACACCATACGAGGGTGGAGACAGTTGGCCGAGGAGTTCACTGCTCGGTTCCTTACGAGCCGGAAACCACCCAAAACTTTTGAAAGTCTCTCAGCTATGAAGCAAGGAGAGAGTGAGCCAATCAGGGATTACGCCAAGAAGTATTGGGAGACTTTCAACGAGATTGAAAGTTGCAGTGAAGAGTATGCAATAGCAACGCTCAAAATTGGGCTACCTGTTCGGGGAGAGCTGCGAAAGTCCCTAAACATGAGTCCAGTGAGCACGTTGGCAAAGCTGATGGAGCGGATTGAGCAGCACGCCAGGAACGAGGATGACATACTACGGGAAGACGGCAAGTTAAGTGCCGAGCAAGTCAAGGGACCCGCAAAGAAGGCGGATAAACCCGAACCCAAGACTTACAAAGAAAGAAAGGAGCACGGGCAGACTAAGAGAGAGTCGTTCTTCTCGGTGACAACGGTTTGGAAAGAACCGATTTATCGGATTCTTTATCGAATAAAGAACCGCCCATACTTTAAATGGCCCCCACGGCTGGAGGGTGACAAAGATGCAAGAAGGGCTACGAGTCAGCACTGCAGTTACCACAAAGACTGGGGGCACATGACAGAGGATTGCGAGATGTTTAAACAGCATCTTGATGACCTGGTCTCCCGTGGGTACTTGAAAGAGTTTATCCAAGAGGAGCACAGGGGCGCCGAGAAAGCGATGGAACTGGATTACGAGCAAAATCCAAGGGGCGTAATCCATATGATACATGGGTTGGCCACGCCTTATACGAGAAATGAGGTGAGATTACTCCAGAGGCAGGTGAAACACGACCAGCATGTGATGCGGTTGGGAAAGAAACGGGGACTTGAAGCGGAAGGGTGCAACGAAGGCATAGTCTTCACGGATGAGGACCTGGGAGGAGTCCAGGTGCCGCACAACGACGCTCTTGTCATAACCCTACGAATTGGGGAATATGACATGGAGAGGATCCTGGTGGATTCAGGAAGTTGCACCGAGGTGCTTTACTACGACGCATTCAAAAAGCTGGGATTGACACAGGCGGACTTGGTACAGTCAGTAACCCCGTTGGTCGGGTTTAGTGCAGGAGCAGTTTGGCCATTGGGTAAGGTAACCCTTCCTGTTCGGGCAGGAACAGTGGTGCTCAGAACCGATTTTTTGGTGGTGGATGTGCCGTCTTCCTATAACGCGATTATAGGAAGGACCTGGCTGCATAAGATGAGGGCAGTTTCGTCCACCTACCATCAGATGGTGAAGTTTCCAGGATCCAATGGGATCGAGAGAATAAGGGGGAACCAGAAGACGGCCCAACAGTGCTTGGTTTCCATAATCAAGAAGGCGCCCAAGGCGCAGCTAGTGCAAACCGTCGAAGTTAACAACCAGCCGACCATCGAGGATGTCGGAGGGAATCCGGCCGAGAAGGTGGTGGAAGGATTGAAGAAAATCCAGATCAACGAGAATGATCCAGAAAGGTATTTCCTGATTGGGGAGAACCTGTGCACAAAAGAGGAGGAAGAATTGGTGAAGTTCCTTAAAGAATACGTTGATGTGTTTGCTTGGGTGCCAGAAGAGATGCCTGGGGTAGATGCAAACGTGATTTGCCACCACTTGAATGTGGATCCACAACACAAACCGGTGATGCAGAAGAAAAGGAGATCAGCCGTATAGCATGTGGACGCTGTCATCGAAGAGGTGGGCCGCTTGCTCGAGGCAAAGGCAATCCGAGAAGTGTATTACCCGGAGTGGTTGTCTAACACGGTGGTGGTGAAAAAGAAGAATGGGAAGTGGCGAGTTTGCGTCGACTTCACAGATCTAAACAAGGCCTGTCCAAAAGACAGTTTTCCCCTGCCCAGGATAGATCAACTGGTGGATGCAACAGCTGGGTATGGGCGTATGAGTTTTCTCGACGCTTATCGAGGATATCACCAGATAGCTATGTATGGCCCCGATCAGGAGAAGACGTCCTTTATCACACCACGGGGGCTGTACTGTTACAGTGTCATGCCCTTTGGTCTGAGGAACGCTGGAGCAACTTATCAGAGATTAGCAACGATTATGCTAAAGAATCTGCTCGGCAAGACCATGGAGGTATACATAGACGACATGGTGGTTAAAAGCAAGAAGAAACGGGACCACATAGCTGATCTTAAAGAAGCCTTTGAAATACTGAGAGAGTATAGGCTGAAGCTCAACGCCTCGAAATGTGCCTTTGGAGTAAGTTCTGGGAAGTTCCTGGGCCACTTAGTGACCATTAGAGGGATAGAGGCGAATCCTGACCAAATCACAGCTCTGCAGAAGCTGCAGAGTCCAAGAACCACGAAGGAGGTCCAGGTTAACGGGGATGGCGGCAGCTCTTAACAGTTTATCAGACGTTCGAGTGACAAATGCAGGCCTTTCTTTCAGTTGTTAAAAAAAGAGAAGGTTACGAATGGGGAGCAGAATGTGAGCAAGCATTCCAAGACCTGAAGAAGTACTTGGCAGCCGCCCCTGTCCACTCCCGAGCCTGGTGAGATCTTGACCTTGTACTTAGCAGTGTCAGAACATGTTGTAAGTGCGGTCTTACTAAGGAACAAGGGATCCGAGCAAATCCCTATTTATTACGTGAGCAAGACGCTACTGGACGCAGAAACGAGGTATCTGCCACTTGAGAAGTTGGTCCTGGCGCTGAGAACGGCGGCTAGGAAGTTGCCCCATTACTTCCAAAGTCACAAAGTGGTGGTTTACACAGAGTTCCCGTTGAAGTCGTTGTTTCGAAAGGCCGATTTCTCGGGGCGAATATCGACCTGGTCGCGTGGAATTAAGCGATATGATATTGAGTCACGCACGGCAGTCAAAGGGCATGTTTTGGCAGATTTCGTGGCGGAGTTTTCTCCCACAGTTCCTCCACTGCCTCCTACGAGAAAGGAGCAGTTGGTTGAGCAATCAGCCGAGAAGAAAAAGGCAACCGCCGAGCAGGACCCTTTGGAATGGAAGCTTTTTGTTGATGGGTCCGCATGCAATACCGGATCTGGAATTGGAGTGGTACTCTTCCCTCCTGAGGGAGTTATGATCGAGTTGTCGTTACGCCTAGGTTTCAGCGCGTCAAACAACGTGGCGGAGTACGAGGCACTCCTAGCCGGGTTACGGAGCGCAAAAGCCTTGAAGGTAGAAAGGATTCGAGTATTCTGTGATTCACAACTCGTGGTGAATCAGCTGTCCGGGGAGTACGAGGCCCGGAATGAGAAGATGGCAGCCTACGTGAAGGCAGCCAAGGATTTGCTTGATACCTTCGAGAAGGTACACATCGAGCAGATAAGCTCTGGGCGGAACGCCCACGCTGACTCACTGGCTTGGTTGGCGGCGGCTGTGCCAACAGAGTTCAAGAGGAAGGTGGCAGTGGACTATCTTGCTGAGCCGAGTATTGGGAGGAGTGTGGAATTGGTCCTGGGCATGAACCAAGGACCAAGTTGGATGGATCCAATAGTGGAGTTCCTACGAGATGGGATACTCCCCACAGACAAAAAAGAGGCCCACAAGATAAAGACGAAATCTGCAAGATTTTGGCTATCACCAGAGGGGAAGTTGTACAGGAAGTCCTTCACTGGACCGTACCTGCTTTGTGTGCATCCCGAGATGGTGCAGAAATTTCTCCACGAGATACATGAAGGAACGTGTGGGAGTCATGCAGGTGGGAGATCCATCGCTCACCGTGCAATCACACAGGGTTATTGGTGGCCACATATGCAAGAAGATGCAAAGGTGTATGTGAAAATCTGTGAGAAGTGTCAGAAGTTCTCACCAATGATCCGAACACCTGCCGAAGATCTGGTGCCCTTGACAAGTCCTTGGCCGAATGCGCAGTCGGGAATGGACATCGTGGGTCCACTCCACAAGGCTACAGGGAACAGGAAGTTCCTGTTGGTAGCAACGGACTATTTTACCAAGTGGATTGAAGCAGAACCATTGGCAAAAATCACAGAACCCATGATAGAGAAGTTCGTGTGGAAGAACATCATCACTCGATTTGGAGTTCCTTATTCCCTGATCACTGATAATGGGTCACAGTTCCAGAAAAAGTTCAAGGCTTTTTGTGCCCAATATGGAATAAGGAACTACTATTCCACGCCAGCCTACCCTCAGAGCAATGGGCAGGCAGAGGCGTCCAACAGAACCATACTTTACGGGATCAAGAAACGGTTGGACAAAGCAAAAGGCAAGTGGCTGACGAATTGCCACTGGTCCTGTGGCACACCGAACAACTCCTAGGAGGTCTACGGGAGAGACCCCTATTCGCTAGCGTATGGAACAGAGAGCCGTTATTCCATTGGAGGTTGGTTTGCCGACCAACAGGACCACATTGGTGGAAAGTGGGGGCAATGACAGAGCCCTGGAAATCGAGCTGGACCTGGCCGAGGAAAGGAGAGAACGAGCTCTGGTACACCTGGCTGCGTACCAAGAGCAGCTAATGAAAAGCTACAACAAGCATGTCCACCCACGAGAATTTGGTGTTGGAGACCTTGTGTTAAGAAAGGTGCTCGGCAACACCAAGGTGGCCAACGAGGGAAAGTTGGGGGCCAATTGGGAGGGCCCGTATCGAATTACAGAGGTTGTTGGCATTGGGGCATATCGATTGGCAGACCTGGACGGGAACCCGGTACCAAGGCCCTGGAATGTTCACAACCTGAGGAAGTTCTACGTGTAAAGAACTTCGATTTCGTTTCTATTCTGTTTTAAAATGCACATCGTGATTGTGTGGGAATTACGAATAAAATTCCCTTGTGTTTTGTTTTACTAGTTGCAAGGGGTACGCGTAACGCCCCCTCGAGTTCTTGAATTATGAATAAAATTTCCGGATTTTGGTAAAACAAACACCGTTTCTTACGAGTTTTTCTTTCGTTATGCTTTAAATACGAAGTCAAGCTATGTCCTTAGTCCTCACTTCGTATTGGGGAGCAGAGGGATAGGGTAACTAAATGGAATTTCGAATATTTCAAAATCAAAATTGAGCCAAGTACGAATATACTTGTTTATTTGCTCGGGTATGAATACACCTGAATTGAGCCAAGTACGAATATACTTGTTTATTTGCTCGAGTGACGAATACACCCTGAATTGAGCCAAGTACGAATATACTTGTTTATTTGCTCGGGTACGAATACACCCAGAATTTTGCCAAGCACGAATACACTTGACAGTTGCTCGGGTACGAATACACCCAGAATTTTGCCAAGTACGAATATACTTGACAGTTGCTTGGGCACGAATACGCCCAGGAGGCATTTGAAATTATGCAAACGGTACTCAAACACGAATATGTTTGGAGTAATTTCAAGTACAAATAGGTTTGTTTACTTGTACGGGCCCATACCCATGTATCTGGGTACGAATGAACTCAAATTCACTAAATAATGCTGGGGAAAGTTCCCAAGCACGAGGCATATGGGGGAGCATACGAAAATATGCGTAAAAGCTAAGTACGAATACACTTAGCATGCCAAATGCTGGCCAAAAGATGGCCACCTGCATAGAAAAAGGCCACGAAGGGCCAGGCAAAACTAAAGTTAGGCCACGAGGGGCCAGCCAAACATAAGGGCCATGAAGGGCCAAAACCAGCAAAGTTAAAAGTATATGGAAATGTATCAAATGCCACGCAGGGCAATACCAAAGGCCACGCAGGGCCGGTCAAAAAACTGTTCAAAAGAAGTTCCAGTTGTTGTCACTACGAAGAGTCCAACTTACTCTTCGATTGTCAAGTCCTCAATGACTGGGGGAGGCTGGGGCAGTTGCAGAGGCTGGAGCAGTTGTGGAAGCAAGGGCAGTTGCATCGTCCACAGCAGTGCTAGGTTCGGACGGACCTCCACCAGCTTCCTTCTGGCCAGGGTTGGTCGCCTCTTCAGATTGGTCAGCATCAGCATTTTGCTGCTCGGGTACATTGGCATTAGGCTCCAGGTTGTCTTCTTCTACAACCTCCTCCTGCTCTTCAACAGCTTGGGTGCTCGGAAGATCAATCTCCGTCCAGAGGGGAGAAGAATCAGCTGCACCAGACTTTTTGAGGCAGGCCAACCAGCCAGCCTCAAACACTTGGTCCTGAATCCCAGGCATCTGATCCGTGTAGCTCTCAGTAGCCACACGAATCCCCTCGTTATATCTTACTTACCCCAATGGACGATCGAGAACGAGCTTGAGAACAGAAGTATAAGAGACCACTTTGAAAACCTTCCCATCTATGGCTGCTACACGCTCTCTCTCTCGACCTAACGATATATTTCGATATAAAACCCTAGTCTCCTATAACCCACGTTCTCTCCTAAATAATACTGTGCCATGGCCACCATCTTCTGCATTGCCTGGATATTTTTTGAACACGAAGCAACATCAGGCAGATAACAGGAATAACGATCTAAAAACATCAGCAGACAAGGATGAACGTGACAGGATTACCTTAGCACTGTGGCTCATGAATGAGCCAAGGAGATTGTCCGGGGAGCTGGCGATCACCTTTTGCATGTCCCCAGGAAGCATGAATGCCTGGGACAGTGCAAGGGCTGTACCCTCAGAGTCCACACTGTCACGGACTGTGACTGGCCGGCCGCCATGGGTGAATTGTGGAGCCCAGAGGGGTGTTGGAGGTGCTGCAGGCTGGGAGCTGGGCTGCCCAGCAGAGGAGGCTTCCAACCGTGGACGCTTGTCCCTGTGGCTGGCCTCAATTTCCTCGGGAGAGAAGCCTGGAGGGGCGTCAGGTTGAGCTGGGCCACGAGAAGGCGCCGGGCTCAGAGCGTCCGCGGCCACGAGATGTGCCGCGGCCCCGTCCACGGCCACCACAGGATATTGAGGAGGTCGGCGAGGTCGATCGGTTGTTGCATCTCGTGAGGAGGGGGAGACGGAGAGTAACCACTTGAGGATGTGGAGGTTTCTTGGCGAGTTGGATTGGCTCGTTAGGCAGAGGAAGGGTCCGAGAACGCCTCTCTTCTCGTTGCTCGAGCTGTTGAGCTGGAGGATCGGGGATGATGGGATTATCACCGCCGGATTTCGGTCGATGAATCCGCCAGACGATGCACGGTAGCTCAGAAGAATCTGCGCTGCTCTTGCTCGGCCAGCCAAGCACGTGCCTTGCCCGTTGAATGCGAGAGCACGGTTGATGTCAGTGACGTGAACCTGGGGAGTGATGATGGCGTGCCCCTGATTGACGTTTGAGGCTGCAAATACGAAAAAAATTTGCAGTCAGTAAAGTAAGAACAGGAAATGCAATACGAGATATTGCTCGGCAAAGAATTCTACGAGAAAGGGAACTAACGTGGTGTGCCAAATCTGTGGGGTGCGTGAAAACCGATGACTCTGCCGTCCTCGTCCCTGGGCTCGAAGTTCCCTGTGACGATGAGGAAGTCATCATCGTCCCCACGGGTAGAGTCTGGCAGTTCAAGCACAAGTCTCCTCCTGGAGTCCCTACTCTTGAGATAGTAGGTCAGAGCATCTTTGGTTCGAGAGATGCTGTACAAATGATGAATATCGTGTAGACCTAAGGACGTGCCTAGCATTTGATTCAGGGCATTGATGCCCATGACCACCCTGAAAAAATTGGCAGAAACCTGCATGGGGGACAGTCTGTAATAGGCCAAAACCTGGCGAAGTAACGGTGCCAGGGGAAACCTAACGCCGCCCTCGACGACGGCAATGACAGGGATGTGCAGAATGTCGTTGTCAAAACACTCCCGAATGGCATTTTCTGCAGCCAAAGAAGTGGCCACATTATCTGGGATCTCGTAGCGAGTTCTAAACTCGGCCATTCTTTGGGGCGTGTCACAGTGCCTACGAAATCGGCCCATAACGAAAGCTCTGGGTTTGGGTTTTGATAGGGGAATGGGTACAAGAAAGCCCTAAAGAGATTAGGGAGATCCTAGATCAAACGAGAAAACCCTAGACTTAAGAGAAAAGTGGAGGGAAAGGGGAAATGAAACTTACGAATTAGCGGACGAGAACCCTAATATCGGAAGAGAAGGAGACTTTGAGCAGAGCTTCAATGGCGTGTATGGGCGAACCGTCCGTCTGCAGAGGGAATTTAGAGAGGAAGTGGGTTTGAAAATGGGGATGAAAACCCAAGTATACCCCAGCAAAAGGGGGTGACGTATGAGAAACGTCACCCCAGACGCCGTTTGGGCGTTCCGTTCCCCGAAACGCCTGCTCACATTGAATGTGGGCGGTATAGGACAAGCCGCGTGTAAAGGTGTTAGCTAGAAAAGCCTGTGCAGGCCAAACGACGAGACGTTTGGGTTGGGTTAATGATGAGTTTGCACCAAGTACGAGAAACATAGGTGCAGGAGCAAAGGACGAAAGCTTTGCTCGGTGTCTAGAAGCTTTGCTCGTCACATTAAGAGAAAATAACGAGTAAAGCTGGGGAGCCATTGTAGGGCGGTAATCCCGAACAGGTACAAAGAGTGGCCCGAACACGTGGTACGTGGGGCCCAGGATCGATATAGTCAGAGTACCCGCCGTGCAATGTGGTGAACTGCGGAAAGGGCCAGAGACACGAGAGGTCTCAGGTCCAAGATACCCGATCAAGGGTATGGTCCAAAGGGCAAAGGTAGTTGCTGGACCAAGTCGCATAGAAGAGGGACCAATGATATGAGAGGTCATTGGTCCAGATGGTCTGTTCGGCAGAGTGAAGGCCGAACAGGAGCAGCATTCTGGAGGAGATGCTCCAGATGGGTCCAGAAATGGCAAGGAAACAGGATCTGGAAAAGATACCCAACGAGAATGGGGTGAACGGCCAATTAAGGAAAGAGTTCCTAAATGGTCTAAAAGGAGATATGCAATTATGGGAATGAGAATCCCAGATATTCTAGGTTCCCTTTACGAGAAAGGAAACTTAGGGCAGCAAGATGGCTTGGATAGCAAGTAGACATGGGTCTATAAATATGAGGTAAACCTAGAGGTAAAGGTACGCAATTCCTGGTCATTTGATTACTTCCTACTGAGAATTAGGGTTTTCACTAGTACGAGATACTAACTTTGGCATCGGAGGGCCTTTGCCACGAGAAGGCAAAGGTGCGCTCACCCATTGTTTGTTTTACAGGTTCAAACTCCGGCGGTGTGCTAGGGTTCCGGCGAGGAGAAGGAAGTAGCCGTTACAACTTTGTGTTGTTCGAAGGCCTCTTACGTTTTCTGCACTTACAAGTATGATAGTTAGCCGCATGAACACGCTGAATTGGGCCATGGGCTTGATAGGGCTGACACCCCTTGGAGAAACGAATACAATCCTCTAAGATGGTTGGCCAGTAGTAACCATGCCTTCTGATTAGCCATCTCATCTTTATCCCTGATTGGTGGGCTCCACAGACTCCTTCATGGACTTCACTCATGACCCTCATGGCTTCAGGGCATCCTAAACACCTCAAGAGCAAGTCATCTTCATGGCTTTTCTTGTATAATTCATCTCCAATGAGGTGTAGCTGATGGCTCTCCTTCTCAACTTCCTGGAGGCTCTAAAATGGGGCCTTTTGAGGAACGAAATGATAGGTGTACGCCAATCGTTCTCGGGTTCGTTGTCTGACTCTTCCCCTGTGAAGTATGAAGTAAATACCTCCAGTCCTAGACCTCTTCTCCTAACAGAAGGTAATAATCTCTTTTGGACTGTGATAATCTTATGGATTGTTTCTGGAGCTAGCTTCAGGCCTGTCGAGGCCTGAGCCAAGCTATTGGCTTCAGCGTTCCTACTCCTTGGGACGTGCTTGACGGTAACGTCATCAAAATCTTGCAATAATTGCATGGCTGCCATATAATAAGGTGCTAAGTCCTCATTATAGCATTTGAATGTTCTTGCCAAGTGGTTAATCACAAGGTTTGAATCTCCAATGACCCTCACTTCCCTGGCCTCTAGATCCCTAAGGATTTCAAGGCCTATAACCACTGCTTCGTACTCAACTTGGTTATTAGTGCATGTGAAATCAAATTGAAAGGACAATTCAGTCCTCAGGCCTTTGGGCGAAATAATAACTACCCCACAGCCTGAGACCTCCTGAATCCTTGACCCATCAAAGAGCAGCGTCCAAGGAGTGAGTGATATTTCGAGGGCGCTTAGTCCTAGCTTAGATTCATCACCGATATCCAAGCATGGATGATCAGCAAGAAAATCTGCCAAGGCCTGGCCCTTTACAGCCTTTTGAGGAATGTACTGAAAACTGAATTCCATTAGAGCTAAAGACCATTTGCCAATTCGGCCTCTCATGATGGGTTGAGAAAGCAAGTACTTAACTAGGTCTGTTTTACTCATGATTTAAACCAAAATAGGAAGCATATAGTGCCTCAACTTTATTGCTGAAAAGTACAAGGCAAGACAAATCTTTTCAATAGGACTATATCTCCGTTCATATGGAGTCAGCAACCTACTTAAATAATACACTGCCTGTTCCTTTCCTTGAGCGTTGTCTTGAGCTAAAAGGGCTCCAACAAAGCCCTCAACGGCTGAGATGTATAGCTTCAAAGGCTTGTTCTTGATGGGAGGCATAAGGACTGGAGTTTGAGCTAAATAGCCTTTGATCTCGTCAAAGGCTTTCTGATGGTTTGCCTCCCATACAAAAGTGTCTTGGTTCTTCAGCTTCAAGAGTTGAGAAAAGACCTGAACCTTTCCCGTTAGGTTTGAGATGAACCTTCTCAAGAAGTTGAACGAACCCAAGAGCTTCTGCAACTCCCTCTTGGTGGTAGGAGGCTTTGCTTCCATGATTGCTTTGGCCTTGTTCTTGTCAATCTCAATCCCTTTGTTATGGACCAAAAATCCAAGGAATTTGCCTGCTGAGACTCCAAAGGCACATTTCAAGGGGTTCACTTTGAAGTCAAACTATTGCATTCTCAAAAATGACCTCCTCAAGTGTTCCAAATGTTTGTCGTAGGACTGAGATTTGACCACGATGTCGTCGATGTAGATCTCCATGAAACGACCAATGAAATCATGAAATATGGCGTTCATTGCTCGTTGGAACATAGCACCAGCATTCTTTAGGCCGAAGGGCATTACGACCCACTCAAAGGTTCCTAGGGCTCCAGGACACCTAAAAGCAGTCTTAGCCGTATCGGCCTCATCAATGAAGATCTTATTGTAGCCAGAATGTCCATCCATAAAGGACAGGACCTTATGACCAGAAGCTCCATCCACTAACTAATCTGCAACTGGCATTGCATACTCATCCTTCGGGGATGCAAAGTTTAAATTTCTGAAGTCCACACATACCCTGACGTTGCCGTTCTTCTTAAGGACTGGCACAATATTAGAGAGCCAAGTAACGTACCTGGCTGTGCGTATGAACCCAGCATTGAAAATGCATTCAATCTCGTCCTTGACTTGCAAATAGACCTCATTGGACATCCTTCTCGGTGGTTGCTTGAAAGGTTTGAACCCTGGTTGAATGGGCAACTTGCGCTCCACCAGGTCTCTGGACAGACCTGGCAGCTCCTCATAGGTCCAAGCAAAAGAGGACTTGAACTCTTTCAAGAGCTGGATGAATTTCTCTTTGACGTCCTCTGGTAGAAGTTGGCTAACATATACAGGTTTGGGATTCTCTAAGTCTCCTAGATTAACTTCTTACAAAGGATCTTGAACATCAGCCCTTTGATCATCCAACTTGGCAGGGGCTGCCTCAAGGTCTTCTAAGCGGATTTCGTCCAGATCTTCAACCAGGTTTTCATCTTCATTGATCACTTCAGCCGCACAGGCCGAATGATCATCCTCTGATTCTTGATTTCTCATTATCCTCCTTTCAACCAAGTAGGCCTCAAATTTTGACAGCGTGGCCTGGAGGGCCACACTCTTTTCTTGCTCTGAAGGGTTTACTAACATTGAGAAGGGCGTTTGAATGAGGTTGTAATCGGCCTGCTTGACTCTGTGATCATAGGACTGATTAACTCCTGAAAAAGTGCCTTCACCTCTTCAACTGACTTGTTACCATATACAGGGGCAACCTTGTGGCGGCCATAGTTGTCAAGACCTGCCACCTTCAATTGACCAACCCCTTCGTCGTATAAATGGGCCTTAGCATGATTGGTAGAGGCCTAGAAAGGTCTGCGGTCAGCCCATACCACCTCCACGTCTTCTTGATTCCAAAAAATAAGGCACTGGTGAAGGGTTGAGGGAACCGCTAGGCAGGAGTGAATCCAATCTCTCCCCAATAGAACGTTAAAGGAAGAGTGTGAATTAACAACAAAGAAAGGTGTTGTCAAGGTTTTGGATCCTACCGTTAAGTTCATGATCAGAATTCCTTGGCAGGCTGTCTCCTTTCCAGTGAAATCAGTCAAGGTTGAAGTGCATGAGACAAGGTCTTGATCAGTCTTCCCAAGCTTCTGCATCATGAACCTGGGCATAAGATTGGTTGCAGAACCATTATCCACGAGGATACGATTGACTGGCATTCCGTCCAGACAGCCAGCAATGTATAAGGGCTTGATGTGTTTGTTCATTACAGGGCTGGGCCTTTCAAAGATCACACTAGCTGCCTGATCCTCAGCCTTCCCCTCGGTCTCGTCCTTCAACACTATCACTGATGGCCCGTTCACCCCTACGGAGAAGGACTCGTTCAGAATTTCTACCGTCTGCCCCATCTCCACAAAGTCTCCTTCCAAGGCTGTTGGAGCATCATCCTTGGCCTGTAGATCTGAGGACAATATCACCACCATGTTACACTGCATGCTAGGACCCCGTCCAGGCCTGAACTCCTTAGCCTGAGGGTTTAACTTGGAATTGCCCCCCGAGTCCAATGTACTTGGTTCAAGGGCTATTTTCTTGAGTAAAGTCATTTGCCTTGGAGAAGACTCAATCCTAGCCTCCTCTAAGGTTCTCTCCAAGTGAGGTTGTTTCTTAGGCGCAACGGCTTGCTTTGTAGGTATCCTAATTACCGCTTCTATATAGGTCTTTCCCACAGGGGCCTGCTTCTTAGGTAAATTCCTTGGAGGAGGCTCAATGACAGCCTCTTCCACAATCCTTTCCAAGGGCTTGTACACTCTTTTAGCCTTAGGCTGCTCAACCCTAGGCTCTTCTGCTAGGTCCTCTGCCTTTATCTTCCCCTTAACTTCATTGTCATCCTCAATCATTAGGTCGTCTAGCAAATCTGTCTCCTCTGCAGCCCTTCTGGCCGCCTTCCTAAACTGTTGGCGGCGCCTCTTCTGAGATCTGGACAAAGGTGGAGGTGGAGAGGGAAACTTGGGATGTTTGACCCTGTGCCACTCATTTGGAGGAGTGACAAGGGGTCTCACAGCCCTAGGTTTACCCTAAGAAGGAGCAGAAATCCTCAAGTTGTCGAGCTCGTCCTCAACCTCAACCAACCCTGGCTGGATTCTGTTGAATACTGACTCACGGGCCACCCTTCTTCCTTTAGGTCTATGTGGCTCCTCAGACTTTGGCTCAGTCCTTCCCACGATGACACTCTTCAGGGTTGACTTGCTAGGGCTGGCGTGATGTCCACACTCTGCACATACCATGGGACAAGTGAGCCTTTCTGGTTTCTTCACCCCTGTAGGTCTGGACCACCAAGAATTTTGCCTTTTAAATCTTCTGACCTGCGCAGTCCTGAAATCCTTCTCGTCGCAATAAGGATCCCAGTACCTGTCTGGGCTGTACTTGTGAACTTCTCTTGAAGGGGCTCCCAAACTGATCTTTTGCCTAGGAGCAGTCCTAGGCAAGCCTTTCAAGTTGACAAAAACCATGTTTGTGCTCAGCCCTGAAGGAAACGGATTGCCATCTACCCCCATGGGCTCCTTGTCTTTCTCAGGGAACTTAAACTGTTCCCACTCAATTTTGTCTTGGATATCATTTCTAAACACTATGCAATTATTTGTTGAATGACTCCAAGAGTTGTGATACTTACAATACTCATTGCCTCTCAGTTCTTCCACGGTTGGAATCTTGTGACCAAAGGGCAATTTGAGCAGCTTATTAGCAAAGAGTTGATCAAAGATAGCCTCAGCCCTGCCAACATCAAAAGTATAGGCCCTGGTAGGCCTATTAGGAGTGTTCTGGATGGGCTGCTTCGCTGGCTCCATCTTGACAAAGGCCTTGCAGACGTATGGCTTCTTGTTGATGAACTCTGCCACTGCTACGTCCGGATCTGCCTCTGCTTCCACTGCAGCCACCTCATAGTTAGGGTCACGGTAGTACGTCCCTTTGGAGGCTGTCTTCCAGTCCTGCTCCTCCGCCAAGAGCCTTTCGTAATGAGAGGCCTTAGTAGACAACTCGAACAAATCTCTGAATTCAGTCCCATAGAACTTCTTCTTCATCTCAAAGCCCAAGCCGTTTAGTGCTATACGCACATATTCGGCCTCTGAAAGGACAATCTTGCAATTGAACCGAGCCGTCTTGAAACGTAAATGGTAGGACTCCACGGACTCCAGATGGGTTTGACGATAGCACGAGAGACCTACCAACGTCACCTCTGGTTCTACCCTATAGAACTTCTGATGGAACATCTCCTCCAACTGAGCCCAGGTCTGCACGGAGTTTGGTGGAAGGTTGATGTACCAAGTAAAGGCTGTCCCCGTAAGAGAGTTAGGAAAAAGCCTCAACTTTAGAGTATCAGTGGTCCTAGCCTCTCCACATTGAACTTGAAACCTGGCAATGTGCTCCACCGTGGACTGTACGCTTTCTCCGTTGAAGGTCTGGAATTCTGGAACTCTATAGCCCTTTGGGAAAGGTGTGTTGTCCACCTGCTCAATATGAGGCTTCCTATACATTGGCCTTCCCAAAGGTCTGAAGACAGGTCCTAACTGTTCCTGGAGCAAGTTTAGGACTTGGTCCCGTCCTACGAGCATGTTTGGCATAGGAGGCGGCGGCTGGGGTGCCTCTTGTGCCAGCTGGTTCCGGATAGGGCTTGCCCCCGGGTCTCAGAGCTTTAAGGGGTATGAGCAACTCCTTTGTCCTTTCCAGAGTTCTGGCCTCCTTGCAAAGGCCTTCTGTCCATCTTGTCAGGTCTGGGCTGGTCGTCTGCCAGAACAAACCTTTGTTCGTTGTTCACCGGAGGCGTCAAGGCTCCTCCGATTACGATTCCCTTTTCCTTATGCCCCTTGGGTGCAGGGCTGTTGGAAGAGCTTGCATGGTGGAATGTTTGAGGAGGGGGAGGTCCCCCTAGTAGGCCAGTTTGGTCTTGACCGTTGCCAAAGGCCCCAAACTGTAGAAAGCCCTGCTGTTGAGGAGCGAGCGGCAGCCTCTTTGTAAGCGTAGCAATCATTTTGTGGACTACTATGGTCAGAGGTTCTAAGGACTGAGAGAACGATTGAGAGATTGACTGTGTAATGTCGTGGGAGATCTCGCGTCCTGTCGAAAACATTTAATTTTTGACGCTGTCGGTAGCGTCGTTGAGCTCTTGAGCGCTGACCGGAGGGCCAGCCTCCTAGAGTAATGGCACGTCGATTGCCACTCCCTTAGGACTCTATGGTGGATCCGGGATGGGTGGATCTGGTTGCTACTGCTGTTGTTGCGCCTTCTTGACCCTGATAAAACCCTTAGACGATTAGGGTCCCACCAGGCGTGCCAAAAAGATGTTTGGCTACGGAATGGCTCAAAGGATTGAGCAAGCGTGTCAGGACTTGTCGCATCCAACGTGAAGGACTGGGCGTCCCTGTTCTGACTTCTAGATCTATGCGGGCGATAGTGCTGCAACCTAAGGGCTGGGTTGCAGTGTTGGTTCGTGGTTTTGCCTCTACGAGAGAGGACTTAATAATTTCCTAACCGTGTAGGAAAAGAAGTAACGACGTAAGAATTACTTTATTATATCGTAATAATAAAGTAGGAGGTGAGAGAGAGATATGAATAACTTTATTATGTTTCGTAATAATAAAGTTGGGATACAAGGGAGACAGTAGCTCGAATTATTTGGTGAAATAACCGAGTAGAGGTGAGGAAAAAGAGATAGTTGCTTCGCTGGGAAGGCTTTGGTTTTAAGCGTTGAGCTTGATTGGTATGCGAACCCCTTTTTTGTCTTGCAAACTAATATTTATAGGCACATAGTGCACTGGTCCAGATCCGAGCTCAGTTTCCCGCTTCAACCACGAGCTGCCATGTGTCCCGAGTGGCCTTTAGATGCTGCCATGTGTCCAAAATAACTACCCACTAAAATATTTAGTGGGATCATGGGTAGTTAATTGGGGTAAATGATAATTACCCATGTGTTAATCCTTGATCATGGTCGGTTAAGGAAGTAATGCACTTCCTCCTTCTCCTTCTTTTGTGGGCAGTTGACAAATCATGGGCCATCTCATGCCCTCTTTTCATGGGTAGTTAAAAGCCACCAGCCATTTGACTCGGTCAAATGGCTTCTGGCCAAGTAACAGATATTTCTTATCCTTCCACCTTTCATGGGCCACTTGGGTAATGGGCCATTTAATTAAATTAAATGGCCTGCTAACGTTATTAGCCCAAACCAACAATCAACAAGCTCAAATAAATCACGGGCCAACTGAATTCTTTTTGCAAATGGGCCAAAAACACTCAAATTCAAGCCCAAATCAAACTGAAATTAATCGGGCCCAATCTAATCTTGCCTTGGCCCATTAATTTTGGTTCGAACCAATATATTTCTCAGCCCCATTCAATTAAATTTCAATTAAGTGGCTGCCCAACGCTTGCCCAGGACTGGGTGCCAAAAACGGGTGTAAACAATAACCTAGTTCATTAGCCTTAAGCCTAAAGATTTGGACAAGACAAGTCATGGCATGCTTTCAAGCATGAAATGACAAGTCATGGAGCAAAACCCATTGGACAATAATTGTTAGGGGAAAATTTATCCATTGGATAATAAGCCAAGCCTTGGCCTATAAATAGCATGCTCATTCAAGCCATTCCCACACCTTCACTCCTTTGCTCTCACTTCTCTCTAGAAACCATTTCTGTTTTCCAGTCAGCCTACTGCCCTTCGCAAATCCTCATTTTTCTCCTACTTAAGTAGTTTTTAGAACCAACTCCCTTCGGAATAGTTGTAGAGCACTTCGAAACCTTCAAGTTGGACTCAAGAACCACCCTAATCGGTTAAGAAATGACAAAGATATTGACATCCGAAGATCAGTAAAAATCTTGGATTTCCAGTTCCAGACAGCAAACTGTCACTTCCTTTATCACTATTTTCTCCTACCTAAAGTAGTTTCTACGATCAACTTTTTTCACAAAAGTTATAGAGCACTTCTAGAGTTTCGATTTTGACCCAAGAACGATCCTATTCGGCCAAATATTGACTGAGTTACTGCCATCCAAAGTCTGGTCCGAATTTGTGAGTTTCACCGCCCGTGGAATTTTCCTACTAGCTTATTCGGCCCCGACTAGTTTCGGATCAAGGTAGATTTTTCCTATACTTCCTAACTCTAAGTATTATAGATTATCCTTACACTCAAATTCTAAGTTTAGATATCGTATGATTCTTATATGTTGTTTGTATGATTGAAATGCATAAGAACTTGAAAAGTGTTCTACTGAAGATTTGAAAAGGAAGGGGAGTATGTTGAATATCCCGATTTTATTTTTTTGAAAAAACATGTGTTGTTTTGAACTCTCCATCAAGGAGGAAAGGACGGATTTTTTTTTAAATATAAGAATGTATCACTTGAATGGAAGTATTCGTATTTTGATCTTACGGATGGTAATGGGCTTGTTTATATGATTGCTTGCACTACTTGTGGTTGTTTGATAAAGCATAAGTGGTTTCCACTCCAAAGGCGTCCGTACATGTGGCGTTATGCTTTAGGTAGTAATTTGAGCATGTTAAGTAAGATAGAGTTGGATGATCTTGCTAAGATTACAATGAATGATTTATGATTGTCTACATGAGAAGTCCTACCGCAGAGTCTATGCATGATAACCAGACATAACAATCGAGAAAGTTAGAAACATTACACCTAGGGTGTGGTTAATGAAAAGATGTGTTACGACATGGATGAAATATTTTTGAAACTACATAGTGGCCGGGCATGGTAGCCCTATGTGAGTTGTGTGTGTGTGTGTGCCAATGGGAACCTGGTGCGGCGGAACTATTGTAAGGATACTCGGGAGACTGGAGCGGCGGAATCGAGGTTGGGTGTGTGGCTTGGTTATCCGCGGAGAGGAGCCAATGCAAGGTTTTGTGTGCCAATAGGAAGCCGGTGCGGCGGAACCATTGTGAGGATACTCGGGAGACCGGAACAGCGGAACTGAGGTTAGGTGTGTTAAATGTGATTTTCAAAATGTTGATTTGGAAGTGAAAAGGATTTCGAGAACATTGATAAATATGGTGACAGGGTCTACGACAAGTCACGTAGGAGAAACTCAGATATCACCAACACCAACGATAGAATAGTGTATGTGGATGTGTCATTGTTAATGCCTTGTTAAATATGTATGTGTTATTTCGCAGCTTGTGGCAAAGTTGGTATGTTGCTTTTTTACTCTGATATTGGTAATTTATGGATTAGTACGTGGGTATGGGATTACTCTGCTGAGCTTTCATAGCTCATGGTGTTACTGTTGTAACCCTGACATATTATATCGGTGGCGACGCTGGTATAATGTGTCAGACTTTGTAGATGATCAAGATGAGCTGTACACCTTGGAGGCTTATCGAGCTGAGGAGCTGGCTAGGATGGAGGAGCAGGCAGAGCTATAGTTAGGAACCTTAGAACCCTTCATTTGTGTAAATATTGAACTCTTGTGGGTGTTTTGTTGTAATAATGAGCCAGACTCCATTTGGTTTTATCAATGAAATGTTTATTTAACGTACCCAAAATTGGGGGCGTTACACGAACAATGAGGACAAAAAGGATCCAAGGTGATTTTATGCAGGGGTGTTCGCAGTCTGGATCAGATCATATTCTTAGAAATTCGAGGACAAAACCTGTAACGCCCTGAATTTTGGGTACGTTAAGTAAATATTTTTTTGATAAAACTAAGTAGAGTCTGACTCATTATTACATCATAACTCTCACAAGAGTTCATTATTTACACAAGGGAGGGAAACTAAGGTTCCTAACTACAGCTCCGCCTGCTCTTCCATCCTAGCCAACTCTTCCGCACCGAAAGCTTCCAAGGTGTAGAGTTCACCCTGTTCATCTATCAAGTCTGACATATTATACCAGCGTCACCACCAGGATAATATGTCAGGGTCACCAAAGGCAACACCGTGAGCTATAAAGCTCAATAGAATAAACCATACCCACTAACCCTTAACGATTTCTACATAGTACGTGCATAAATAACAACAGTTTACAATTACACATCCACATTCGCTATTTAACTAACGTTAGTGTCCATGATTTTTCTGAGTTTCTCTTACGCGACTTGTCGTAGACTGTCACTTTTTCCACTTTTCTTATACCAAATCATCATTTCTAAAATCGTTTTTACACACCCAACCTCGGTTCTGCCGTTCCGGTCTCCCGAGTATCCTCACAATGGTTTCGCCGCACCGGGTTCCCATTGGCACACAAAATTTGCATTGGCTCGTCTCCACAGATAACCAAGCCATACCTCACAATGGTTCCGCTGCTCCGAGTTCCCATGGGAACGCACACAACCTCACAATGGTTCCACTGATCCAAATTCCCATTGGAACACACACAAACATCACAATGGTTCCGCTGATCCGAATTCCCATTGGAACACATACAAGAGCTCAGCAGAATAATCCTATACCCACTAACCCATAACTTACCAATATCAGAGTAAAAGAGCAGCATACCAACTGTGGCACAAGCAGCGGAATAACACATACATATTTAACAAGGCATTAACAATGATACATCCACATACACTATTCTATCATTGGTGTCGGTGATATCTGAATTTCTCCTACGCAACTCGTCGTAGACCGTGTCACCATATTCATCAACGTTTCCGAAATCCTTTTCATTATCCAAATCAACATTTTGAAAATCACATTTAACACACCCAACCTCGGTTCCGCCGCGCCGGGTTCCCGAGTATCCTCACAATGGTTCCGCCGCGCCGGGTTCCCATTGGCACACATTTGTATTTCAAAAATCATTTTTTAACACACCCAACCTCGGTTCCGCCGCGCCGGGTTCCCATTGGCACACATGTGCATTTCAAAAATCATTTTCTAATACACCCAACCTCGGTTCCGCAGCGCCGGGTTCCCGAGTATATCCTCACAATGGTTCCGCCGCGCCGGGTTCCCATTGGCACACATTTGCATTTCAAAAATCATTTTTTTAACACACCCAACCTCGGTTCCGCCGCGCCGGGTTCCCGAGTATCCTCACAATGGTTCCGCCGCGCCGGGTTCCCATTGGCACACATTTGCATTGGCTCCTCTTCACGGATTACCAAGCTACACACCCAACCTCGGTTCTGCCGCGCCGGGTTCCCGAGTATCCTCACAATGGTTCCGCCGTGCCGGGTTCCCATTGGCACACAACACACACGCACACACACTTACATAATGCACCCCACATTTGGTCATTATGTAGTTTCGAAAATATTTCTTCATTGTAATCTAAACTAGCAAGATTATGCAAGCAATCTTATAAACAAGCTCATCACCATCCTTATACAACCACAAATAATGCAAGTAATATACAGACAAACTTATGATCGTCTAAAAGATCAAAATACGAATACTTACTTTTAAAATAACACTTTATCTTTAAAGTAAAAATGTATTTCCTTCCTTTTGGAAGTTCAATAAAACAACATATGTTTATAGGATTAAAAGTCATCTATTCAACATGTTAATACCATTATAAGCGACTTAGGTTTGCTAACAATCACGGCTTTCAAACGTTTTAAGTAACAACTTCGTATGCCTCAAGTGATGCAATCATGCTCATAACCATCCTCAAGACAATAATACGAGTACTTCCGAATCAAGTTTATATTTCAAAAATCCGTTCTTTCCTCTTTTGTGGGAAGTTCAAAACAACATATGTTTATTGTCGTGGAATTTGTTTATTCAACAAGTTGCATTCCCATTAGCAAGACAAGTTTATTAACTAACAAGCCTATTGATGTACAAGCATCATACCAACTTGAGATATACTTAAGGAAGGAAATATACTTAGGATTAAGAAGTATAGGAAAAGTCTACAAGATTGTATCTTCATTTCAAGATTTTTGTAAAACAAGCTTTCTAATAATTTAACTTGTCTTATCATAAGCAAACATAACTTAAAGTTATACTAGGGAAGATGAGTATAGATTAATCTACCTTGATCCGAAACTAGTCGGGGCCGAATAAGCTAGTTGGAAAGTTCTACGGCGTTGAAACTCGCAAATCTGGACAGGACTTCGGATGGCCGTAACTTGGTCAATATTTGGCCGAATACGATCGTTCTTGAGTCTAAACCGAAGATCTCAAAATTTTCTACAACTTTCGTGGAGGACGTTATTCCTAGAAACGACTTTCGCTCGGAGAAAAATGGGGATAAGAAAGTGGACAGTGAGCTGTCTGGAATGGAATTTCCAGATTTTTCACAGAACTTTGGAGGTCGATATCTTTGTCGTTTCTTAACCAATTGGGGTGGTTATTGGGTCTAACTTGAAGGTTTTGAAGTGCTCTACAACTTTGTCCAAAGAAGTTAGTCCTAAAAACTACCTTAAGCAGGAGAAAAATGGGGATTTACAAAGGGCAGTAAGCTGCCAGGAAAACAGAAAATGGTTTCTAGAGAGAAGTTGGAGCAATGCTTTGAGGTGTGAGTTGAATGAGAAGCCATGGGTGCTATTTATAGGCAAAAACCTGGCCTCTCCTCTCCCTCCATGGCCGGCCCCCCTCTCCCTCCATTCTCTCTCATTTATTAGCTTCATTGTATTGTCAAATCATGCTTGAAAGCATGGCATAGCTTTCCTTCACTTGTCAATCCATCTTCTTAGGCTTTAAGGCTAACAACCTAGGTCATCATGAAGGGTTTCATGGCTGGTCTCATTCTAGAAAGGGTTTTGCTTGGATGAAAGCACAAGAATCATAGGCTAGGTAGTACTTTGGAAGACTAGGATGGGTTGGCATGGTCATAAATAGGCATGGTCATAAATAGGCTTAAGGCTATATGGTGGCATATATACACTCCATCTTTCTCCCTCTCCCAACCGGCCAGCCCTCTCTCTCTCTCCTTCTCTCTCTTTGTGTTGTCAAATCATGCTTGGTGGCATGCCAAGTAATGTCACTTTCACTCTTTAGGCTTAAGGCTATTGAATTAGGCCATCATGGAAGATCATGGACTAGTCTTGTCATCTTATTTGGCAAGTCTTATATCCATTAACCAATGGATAAGAATTGCCCTAGCATCTATCGTCCAATGGATAAAGACAAAAAGGTTCCAGTGGTCTAATTAGGGTTAGGAAGAAGTGATTAGGCTAAGTGGGCATTAGGCTATTCTAACTAATTAACGATACTTAATCTAGGCTTTCATTGCTCGAGTGGTATTTTGGTTTTATTTAGTAGGAAATCGCCTAATAACGGAATATTAAAGCCCGACAGTGCCAAACGCCAAGGCAAGGCGTGAGCGTGGCCAAGGTAGCCCGCTAGCAAAGCGGTGGCCAAGGCAGCATAGCGGTGGCCAAGCGATGGCCAAGGCACGCTAAGCAAAGCTGGCCAAAGCAAAGCGGCGGTGGCCAGCGATGGCCAAGGCGACCGCTTAGCAAAGCGGTGGCCAAGGCAGCCCGCTAGTCAAAGCGGTGGCCAAAGGCGACCCGCTACCAAAGCGGCGTGGCGAGGCGAGCAAGGCAACCCAAAGAACGCCAAGACAAAAGCAAAGCGCAACCCGACGCCAAGGCTAACCCGATGGCGGCAGGCAGAGCAACCCGACGGCGACCCGACGCCTAGGCGAGGCAGGCCCGACAGTGACCCGACGCCAAGGCAAGGCAGGCCTTTCAGCAAGCCGATGCCAAGGCAAGGCAGGCCCGTCAGCGAACCGACGCCAAGGCAAGGCAGGCCCGTCAGCGAGCCGACGCCAAGGCAAGGCAGGCTCGACAGCGAGCCGACGCCAAGGCAAGGCAGGTCCGTCAGCGACCCGATGCCTAGGCGAAGGAGGCCTAACCAAGCCAAAGCAAGGCAGTCAAGTCAACGGTCAAGGCAAAGACCAAAAATTTTCTACTAACCACTTCAGCATCGATGCAACACTCTAGGTTAGGGAAATGTAACTAATCCAAGCGGTAGTTAGGGTTGCTAACTAATCGGTTGCCATGTGGGTTTCCAGCCGAGAAATATAATTCTAGAATTTTACTACAATTGCCAAGTAATTATACCAAGGTCTTAATAGGCATACTCGTCTTTAGAAAATGACCTTAATGCCCGGGCGATGAATACCAATCTCCTAAGTCATTAAACCTAATTACGACGAATTATTAATCGCTAAAAAGGATTTATAAAACAAATAAAGAATTTTCAAATATAACAATAAAATTTTTATAAGTCAATAACGACCGATTTTTGGATGTTAAAAATGAAATCCAAGTATTAAAATAAAATTCAAATTTTTAGCGAAATTTTTATTGACCAAAAAATCGGGGTCGTTACAACCTATCCCCCTTAAAATAATTTCGTCCTTGAAATTGGTGCGTGAATACGGATTTGACAAAGTCGCTATACTGGTCCTTGAATCGTCGTCTATCCCCCTTAAAAGTTTGCGCACTACAGCATCTAATGTCAATTTAGGTCTATCCCTCCCCGTAGCATTGCTATCCAAAGCTATCCTATCCGCGCTCTTTACCAATTGCATCTCCTGGTCTACGGTAGACATGCCCAAACCACTTTAACCTATTCTTCCTCAACTTTTCTTCTATAGGTGCTACACCTACTATCTCACGAACCGTTTCATTTCTAACCCGGTCTCGCTTTAGTCTTACCACACATCCACCTCAACATTCTCATTTCCGCTACACTCATCTTGTTCACTTGTTGTTTCTTAATAGGCCAACACTCTATCCCATAAAGCATCGCTGGTCTGATGGCAGTTCTATAGAATTTTCCCTTCAATTTTGTGGGTACCCTCTTGTCGCAAAGTACACCAGTAGCGCTCCTCCACTTGAGCCACCCCACTTGGATCCTATGGGTCACATCATCGGCAATCTCTCCATCACTACTAATAATTGAGCCTAAGTACCTAAAATGATCACTCTTCGGTATCTCTTGGTCTTGAATCATCACTCTTTCTTCAAGCGCACTGTTGGTGCCACTAAACTTGCACACCATATACTCAGTTTTGTTCCTACTTATTCGAAAACCCTTTGACTCCAATGCTTCCCTCCAAAGTTCTAGTTTTGTATTAACACCTCTAGCGGTTTCATCTACGAGGACAATGTCATCTGCAAACATCATACACCAAGGGATATCCTCCTGAAATTGTTTGGTCAATTCATCCATAACTACGTGTTAGGCATAGTCGTTATACTGGTTTCGAAATCGTCGTCTATCACCCTTAAATTGGAGACGAGTTGCCGTCACCATCGTTTGATGACAGTCTATGACCACTCGATATGCTGATATTCAGTCTCTTTTCGGATTTCGTCGAAATCTACCTTGTTGATCTTTCTAAGGTTGCGGTTAGGCGTAGGTTGGTTATTTCTAATCCGTATTCACTACACACTTAGACTAACAGCTATACTCTCCCGAAATGGTGATGATACTTTCTCGAACTAAGGGGTTTTGTTACTGGTGTTAGCATGCAATGAATAAGATAGATCAAGCAACTAAACATTTTTTTTTTATGGAACAAGATCATTATATTACACGTCTAACGACATCATCAAATACAAGAAAATAAAAGTAAAAGCGGATAATAATGGCTATGGTGCCATTGCTACGCCTTGAGCCGCCATCGATCGTTGAAGGCTTGGAGGGCACGGCGTTCGTATTCCGTTATGAACACCTCGAGTGCGACGGTCACAGTGAGAACGCAGCACCAGAAGGTGTGGAGACGGTTGTTCCTACAGAACCACCGTGGCATGCCCATTGTCAGCACGACACAAAACATGATGAAGATGAAGGGTTGCAACCGTAGCGCTTGGGTCGTTAGGGTGAGCTCGGTTAGCTCAATTTCTCGGAACGCGGCATCCTCCGAGAATCCTCGTCGCCAGATCGCCATGGCTCGGTTTGATTGGATAGTGATTTGGGAGTGGAGATGGTGAGAGAGATGAAGAGAAAAGGTGAAGAGAGGGGATGAAGAAATGGGAAGTGGTGGTGGGGTATATATAGGGCTGAGTGAGGGGTGAGTGGAGGAGGGAAATGATTTGGATTTTGAAATTTGAATTTGGAGGTTGAAATTTGATAATTGGGAGTTTGAAGTTTTGATAATTGGAGGTTGGAGGGTGCGGTTTTGGCCGCACCGAATGGGGTAGACCCGGCTCTAGGTGCTAGGTTCCGCTCTCGTTCCTTAGGAGGCGTGGGAAATATTTATCCAAAAATGGCTTCTCATCGAACCAAAATAAAAAAAAATTGTCTAACGATAGTGCTACAGTACCCGTAACAAGAAAATTTTATAGATAAGCAAAAAGATTACTATCATTGATCAACTTGCGTCAACTAAAATAATTGTCCTTTATAATAAGGGTTTCGTTTACTAAAGCAAAATTTGTATAGCATACAACAGTACTCTTTATTTTAAGAAAGTAAGCTTTTCATAGATAAGCAAAGGATTACCAATATAAGCATAGAGTTCTATTACAAGACAAAAGATAAAACTTTCCTATTACATCAAAAGTCTACTACTACCAAGCTTCTTACTGTAATGGCAAATAGCGACCTAAGCTTCTCCCTAATACAAGTTGAAACGATCCTACATACTCCTACTATGATACTACTACGACTCGGGGTGTAAAGAGAAAGTCGTATACGAATAGGTATAAAATACAAGTATGCACGTAAACAGTGATCATGTATTGATAGGAAAATACAAGTCTTGCATTAAATGGAAACAAGTACGCATAGATGATCTTACAAGTCTTTACTGGAATAGAAATGCATACAACATAGATGGACTCTTAAACAGACAAGGGTGATCCTAATTTTCCAACTTCCTACATCCCGAAGGATTACAATTATTACTAGACTTATCTAAGATACGCCTAATTGGCATCCTCTGCTTTTGGGGTCTCGTTCTCCTCAGGGTTCTCCTCACTTAACAGGTATTCCTCCTTAGTCACCTCATTGGCATCCTTATCGCCATCGACTTCTTCCTTAACTCCAACCTCAAGGTTCTCCATTAGGGGCGGGCTCCAAAGAATTCGCGGAAGGCATACAGGATAGGGAACATCACAGGAAACCAAGGGTCATCCTCCACGGGAATAGGGGTGTTTTGCTGCACCCCCATGAAATCTCGTTTTTCTGTGAGCATGGCAGCAATGAAGTAGGGATTTTCCACTAGTTGCGTTGTCATGGTTTCTAGGGCAACCTTGAGCTGACGAGCTGCAGTCAATAGGTCGACTAGGTAATCCAAGTGGTTCATCTACAGGGAAAGATTTTAACCTCAATTAGCAATGGTTAAAGACAAAGTTTTACTAATCGCTAAGGAAAGTATTCGAATTTCTAAGTTTCACATCCGATTCTTGATTTAAGTCATCATCCAATTGTTCGGGAATCCCCAGCTCGGTGGTACTGCCAATTCCACACCTTGCTTCAATCCGAAGATTGTTTTGTCAGAATTCCACCCAATTTGGGACGGTAAACTTAAACTCAAGTCTCGTTTGTGCAACGGTCAAACTTATCTTATAGGCTACCCATTCTACCCATGGCCGAGTGTTGAGCCTAGAGCTCTGATACCATTCTGTAACGCCCATGATTTTTGGGTACGTTAAATAACATTTTATTGAATATCAAAAGAGAGTCTGGCTCTTTATTACAACATAACTCTCACTAGGGTTCAATATTTATACAAATGAAGGGTTCTAGGGTTCCTAACTACAGCTCTGCCTGCTGCTCCGTCCTAGTCAGCTCCTCAGCTCCAAAAGCCTCCAAGGTGTACTGTTCATCTTGATCATCTACAAAATCTGACACATTATACTAGCGTCGCCACCGATATAATATGTCAGGGTCACCAAAGGTAACACCATGAGCCACAAGAGCTCAGCAGAATAATCCTATACCCACTAACCCATAACTTACCAATATCAGAGTAAAAGAGCAGCATACCAACTCTGGCACAAGCAGCGGAATAACACATACATATTTAACAAGGCATTAACAATGATACATCCACATACACTATTCTATCGTTGGTGTCGGTGATATCTGAATTTCTCCTACGCGACTCGTCGTAGACCGTGTCACCCTATTCATCAACGTTTTCGAAATCCTTTTCATTATCCAAATCAACATTTTGAAAATCACATTTAACACACCCAAACTCGGTTCTGCCTCGCTGGGTTCCCGATTATCCTCACAATGGTTCCGCCGCGCCGGGTTCCCGAGTATCCTCACAATGGTTCCGCCGCGCCGGGTTCCCATTGGCACACATTTGCATTGGCTCCTCTCCACGGATTACCAAGCTACACACCCAACCTCGGTTCTGCCGCGCCGGGTTCCCGAGTATCCTCACAATGGTTCCGCCGCACCGGGTTCCAATTGGCACACAACACACACACACACACACTTACATAATGCACCCCACATTTGGTCATTATGTAGTTTCGAAAATATTTCATCATTTGTAACACCCATTTCCACAATGGGCAAGTCCAGCCACATTGCGTTTTTAAAACACACCTTGTCTTTAACCCTTTTTATCCATATCAACCACACCCTAGGTGTCATGTTTCTATTTTCTCGATTTTCGTGTCTCGTTCTCATGCATAAACTCCGCGGTAGGACTTTTCTCATCATAAATCATATAAATCATTCATTGTAATCTAAACTAGCAAGATTATGCAAGCAATCTTATAAACAAGCTCATCACCATCCTTATACAACCACAAATAATGCAAGTAATATACAGACAAACTTATTGTAGACACCCCAATTTGGCCTAACGATTATTTCAACTCCCACCTTGGGACCATCCCGATGATGATACGGATTTGATGATTGCTGATTGCTTTCTTGTGAAACCCATAGACTTATGGTACGAACTCTGAGCCACTTAGAGGACCCAATCCAGAGCCAAATAGCCTTTCAGACAGAAACATAGTGTGTTACGAAAATCCATCGATCGGCCGCAACATTGATTCCACGGCCTTAACATCCATTCCTCACCCGAGCAACCTGTTGCTAGCAAAATCTCCCTGAGAGATCGAAACCTCGGCCGCCAGATCAATGGCTCGGCCGCCACATCCATTCTTCGGCCGCCACATCCTTTGCTCGGCCGCCAGATCGGCCTTTTTCCAGACTCTCGAACCTTCTGTCGGTTGATGATCCAATCCCACCGCCTCTCCGATGCGTTCGGGCCACGTTCAGGGATTGCAACGAAGAGTTTGTGTTGCAATGCAATTGCAATTGCATCCCCGTGATTTGATTGGACCGAGTGAGTCACCCCTTTGCCTATATAAAGAGACCCTCGAATCCGAAAATAAACAACAGAGATTGATAGACCTACACCCTCAAATCAGTCACGATACTCTGCCCATATACTCACAAAAACCCTCTCTACGAAAGCCCCAACCTTCCATAGGCGGCCATCAATCCGACGATCCAACCCCGGAGTTCAAACCCTAACCCTAGGGTTTCGTCTAAAAAGCAATCAATCAATCAATCCCGATCAATCCGAAGCAATCAAGCAACTGAGGGATCAAGGTGGTGAGGCCCAACGGCCTCTGGTTTGGCTTATTTTCTGTCTATAATCTTAATCGTAGTGTTTTGATCATCTGTTAAGTTTTCTGTCTGGTGTGAGGAAGAACACCAGCTGGGGCTTCGATGTCTCGGCCGGTACATCGATTCAGTGTGATCCCTCGACCGCGACATCCATTCGCCGGCCGAGTGATCGATTTGCTGGCACAGCTTTGATTTGCTTATCGCCGACGCATGATTTATTTACAGTCTTGGCTCACCTTATTAACTGTTTAAGGCATAAAAACAGATTACGTGTTTGAATTAAATGAAGCATCTACATGTCTTATGTTGAATGATTATGGGCTAGCCTCGCGGCTAGGCAGAGATGGGTGCCTAACACCTTCCCCTTACTGTACTTTTGGCTTCCGTATCCAGAATCTCTATCTGTTTTCCTAGCTTTAACAAACTAGGTGGCGACTCTGTTTTGATGATAACCGCTATCGTGTGGTGATACCTCTAGCCATGGAAGTATCCACGATCTTGGTTTATGAAGCGAGCAACCAATCGAGCAAACACAATGATGATACAACTATATGGTGATGCCCCGTCTGGGAGGTGTCTACACTTATGATCATCCAAAAGATCAAAATACGAATACTTACTTTTAAAATAACACTTTATCTTTAAAGTAAAAATGTATTTCCTTCCTTTTGGAAGTTCAATAAAACAACATATGTTTATAGGATTAAAAGTCATCTATTCAACATGTTAATACCATTATAAGCGACTTAGGTTTGCTAACAATCACGGCTTTCAAACGTTTTAAGTAAGCAACAACTTCGTATGCCTCAAGTGATGCAATCATGCTCATAACCATCCTCAAGACAATAATACGAGTACTTCCGAATCAAGTTTATATTTCAAAAATCCGTTCTTTCCTCTTTTGTGGGAAGTTCAAAACAACATATGTTTATTGTCATGGAAATTGTTTATTCAACAAGTTGCATTCCCATTAGCAAGACAAGTTTATTAACTAACAAGCCTATTGATGTACAAGCATCATACCAACTTGAGATATACTTAAGGAATGAAATATACTTAGGATTAAGAAGTATAGGAAAAGTCTACAAGATTGTATCTTCATTTCAAGATTTTTGTAAAACAAGCTTTCTAATAATTTAACTTGCCTTATCATAAGCAAACATAACTTAAAGTTATACTAGGGAAGATGAGTATAGATTAATCTACCTTGATCCGAAACTAGTTGGGGCCGAATAAGCTAGTTGGAAAGTTCTACGGCGTTGAAACTCGCAAATCTGGACAGGACTTCGGATGGCCGTAACTCGGTCAATATTTGGCCGAATACGATCGTTCTTGAGTCTAAACCGAAGATCTCAAAATTTTCTACAACTTTCGTGGAGGACGTTATTCCTAGAAACGACTTTCGCTAGGAGAAAAATGGGGATAAGAAAGTGGACAGTGAGCTGTCTGGAATGGAATTTCTAGATTTTTCACTGAACTTTGGAAGTCGATATCTTTGTCGTTTCTTAACCAATTGAGGTGGTTCTTGGGTCTAACTTGAAGGTTTTGAAGTGCTCTACAACTTTGTCCAAAGAAGTTAGTCCTAAAAACTACCTTAAGCAGGAGAAAAATGGGGATTTACAAAGGGCAGTAAGCTGCCAGGAAAACAGAAAATGGTTTCTAGAGAGAAGTTGGAGCAATGCTTTGAGGTGTGAGTTGAATGAGAAGCCATGGGTGCTATTTATAGGCAAAAACCTGGCCTCTCCTCTCCCTCCATGGCCGGCCCCCCTCTCCCTCCATTCTCTCTCATTTATTAGCTTCATTGTATTGTCAAATCATGCTTGAAAGCATGGCATAGCTTTCCTTCACTTGTCAATCCATCTTCTTAGGCTTTAAGGCTAACAACCTAGGTCATCATGAAGGGTTTCATGGCTGGTCTCATTCTAGAAAGGGTTTTGCTTGGATGAAAGCACAAGAATCATAGGCTAGGTAGTACTTTGGAAGACTAGGATGGGTTGGCATGGTCATAAATAGGCTTAAGGCTATATGGTGGCATATATACACTCCATCTTTCTCCCTCTCCCAACCGGTCAGCCCTCTCTCTCTCTCTTTCTCTCTCCTTGTGTTGTCAAATCATGCTTGGTGGCATGCCAAGTAATGTCACTTTCACTCTTTAGGCTTAAGGCTATTGAATTAGGCCATCATGGAAGGTCATGGACTAGTCTTGTCATCTTATTTGGCAAGTCTTATATCCATTAACCAATGGATAAGAATTTCCTTAGCATCTATCGTCCAATGGATAAAGACAAAAAGGTTCAAGTGGTCTAATTAGGGTTAGGAAGAAGTGACTAGGCTAAGTGGGCATTAGGCTATTCTAACTAATTAACGATACTTAATCTAGGCTTTCATTGCTCGAGTGGTATTTTGGTTTTATTTAGTAGGAAATCGCCTAATAACGGAATATTAAAGCCCGACAGTGCCAAACGCCAAGGCAAGGCGTGAGCGTGGCCAAGGTAGCCCGCTAGCAAAGCGGTGGCCAAGGCAGCCCACTAGCAAAGCGGTGGCCAAGCGATGGCCAAGGCAGCCCGCTAGCAAAGCGGTGGCCAAGGCGGCCCGCTAGTCAAAGCGGTGGCCAAGGCAGCCCGCTACCAAAGCGGTGGCCAAGGTGAGGCCAGAGCAAGGCATCCCAGCAACGCCAAGGCAAAAGCACGGCACAACCCGACGCCAAGCCAGAACCCGATGGCAGCCAGGGCAGAGCAATCCGACGGCGACCCGACGCCTAGGCGAGGCAGGCCCGACAGTGACCCGACGCCAAGGCAAGGCAGGCCCGTCAGCGAGCCGACGCCAAGGCAAGGCAGGCCCGTCAGCGAGCCGACGCCAAGGCAAGGCAGGCCCGACAGCGAGCCGACGCCAAGGCAAGGCAGGCCCGTCAGCGACCCGATGCCTAGGCGAGGCAGGCCTAACCAAGCCAAAGCAAGGCAGTCAAGTCAACGGTCAAGGCAAAGACCAAAAATTTTCTACTAACCACTTCGGCATCGATGCAACACTCTAGGTTAGGGAAATGTAACTAAGCCAAACGGTAGTTAGGGTTGCTAACTAATCGGTTGCCATGTAGGATTTCCAGCCGAGAAATATAATTCTAGGATTTTACTACAATTGCCAAGTAATTATACCAAGGTCTTAATAGGTATACTCGTCTTTAGAAAATGACCTTAGCCCGGGCGATGAATACCAATCTCCTAAGTCATTAAACCTAATTACGACGGATTATTAATCGCTAAAAAGGATTTATAAAACAAATAAAGAATTTTCAAATATAACAATAAATTTTTTATAAGTCGATAACGACCGATTTTTGGATGTTAAAAATGAAATCCAAGTATTAAAATAAAATTCAAATTTTTAGCGAAATTTTTATTGACCAAAAATCAGGGTCGTTACATTCATCATGTTTTTCCACTTTGAAAGTAAAGGATAACAATGGCTGGAGTGTGTGCGAGTCGATCTTAGTAAAACTAGCCATGGCTCCAGGAAAGAGGGGTTTGCACAAGTCCACTATCTTTTTGTGTTGTTGCAAAATTATTTTGTGAACGTGCTTTGGTAGTTGGGGCACTCTACTTTTATATTTTCATATTACGATCAATGCTTGTACGATTCATTCAAGAGTTACGATTTTAGTATCTGATATACATAAGTGCAAACTTTTCTCTTATTTGCTTTGGAATTTTAATTTTGATCCAAAACGAAGAAGAAGGAATTAAGGAAAATGAGAACTCACTAATTCAAAATCGATTGAAAAGAAATTTCATGTCCGATTTTGAAGACGAGATATCCTATCGGGTACTAATGCTATCCTTATTTTTCTTTTGCTAGGCCCATACCTAAAAAAACTTACTTTTTTTACGATTACGAGGTTTATTTTCAAATATGAAAAGGGTATATATGTTGCTTCTTTTACACATTAAAAGAACACTACAATATAGGTGTGGCAAAAGAGCATGTCAATCGTTAACTTCACTTGAAGGGTGTGTTGGGCATGGTGTATAATTTTACCTAGCCTCTTGGTCATGCATGTGTTATTATAATAAAATTGGTATAATCCCTTTGAATCTGAGCAAGATTCAATATGGGCATGCATTTTTTCAATGTACGTACTTAGAAAGTGACTAATCAAAATTTTAATTACCTATTATAAGACGTAGAAATGTATTTATATTTCTTTGGTTGTTGAAATTCCATTTGATTATACATTCTTAACATTTTTGATGCTATGTGTGAATGCAACTAAAGGAATTAGACTAGTTCGATAACATATATTATGTTAGACTATTTTATGAACTTAGTTAGATGGACCATGTTTGAAGCATATTCTTCAAAGTGGAGAATTTCGAGAAGTAGATTTTTGGGAGAGGAAAAAATTTTCATTTAATAGTTATTTATAGCGTCCTCTCACATGGGACATATACATACATGGAACTCAGACCATGTGAGATAGAGTTAAAAACAATCCTTTTCCAAAAAAAAATTCAAAAAAGTAGTGTTTGATACTTCATTTAAACTGTGTTTAGAATGCGTTGCGCTGCACTAGGCTATCTATAATCTATCTATAATAATAATAATAATAATAACAACAACTCCTTATTAAAGACCCGGCTGTTTGTCTACTTTTCATTTCCAAAAATACCCCTATCCCTTTTAATTCCTTCTGGATCTGCCCCTCTTCCTTGAAAACTGTTAACTGATGCCCCTTCGACGAAGTGGTCTGACAACTAAAAACAACTGTGCGTACATGTTTATAGAGTAAACAGTTGTGACCTTCCACACCACTCCTCCCAAAGACAACGATCTGTTACGAAACCATCGGCAGGCTCGGCACTCAAACATGGTTTTGGTAGTTGTCCCCCGGAAACTCCATACTGGGAGAGAGAGAGAGAGAGAGAGAGAGGAACTTTGAAGAAATTGCTTTGTGTAAATTCGAGGACGACGTTGATCGCTAGCGGCATTCAAAGGGAATTTTACACCTGATTCGAATTGAAGCTCTTCCTCGACGAACAAACTCTCACCATCTTCACATCTCACCTTTCAAATGAAGTTTGGGACTGTAATTAACCCATCTTGTCACGGGTCGTGTATCGTCTAATGCGAACACAACATCCATATTCCGCGAATTAGGACATTGAAAGCGCGCGGACATGGCTTGTTTGGGGTTTATTGTTCAACCATTAGGACAATCCTTTGAAGAAATGGTTGATTAATGACCTTTCATGATCAGAATAACTCAAATTGGTGAGAACTTTTGGTTATTTTTTTTAACGTTTTTGTTTTTTGCCAAAATGTATCGGTAAGCATCTACCAAATCCAATTCATTTACCACTCCATGGTGATCCGGTTTTAACTTTGAAAGTTGCAATTGAGTGTAGTTACTCTAATATTGCATTGCCCATCTTTTTTCTCCCTGGTTTCATTCAATTTGTAGTTGTACCTAATCTTGTGGACTTCAACTTCATGATTCTTGGAAATGGAAAATTTTAAATTGGGTTTTTGGGCTGCCCATATTCCACCGCCCAAGAGTATTCGCATTGTAAGTTCAATCAAGTTCCATTGTTGGGATGTTATGCACACCAACTGTTCGACGAAATTGTTGGCTGTTTCATTTGAGGGCTTTCTTTTCCCCGTTGGGCGATATTTTTTGCAACCCTCCCAGTTTCTATGCCTTTTGGATTTTGGGTGGTAGGAATGGTGGACAAAGAACCTTTTGCCATGGCGAGAAGGAGTGGGTGAGGAGAAACCGGAGGATTTGATGGTCATTGGTGTGAGGCGTGTGCACAGCTTCGGTTTGGAGGAGCGAGTCGGGGTGAATTTTGCTTCGGTTTGGAGTAACAGGAAACTTCATTGCAACAAAACTTTGATTGTATACGGTGAGTGTTGCTTCAAAACTTCATTGCAACAAAGCTTTGATTGTATACGGTGACTGTTGCTTCAATTTCACCATTACTTTATTTTCTATTTTCTGGCTGTTTTCTGATTAATAGACCATGTTGCTCATGTAAACTTAATGATCATAGTCCTACGGTCCTTCCATGTGCTTTGCCTGTTGTTTGATCCGATGATCCAATGACAACTCATTTCATCATTACATTGTTTTCATGAGTTCCGACAGTTTCATTGTTGGGTGTTGGATTTCATGGGTTTATTGTCCTGTGGTGCGAATGGACCACTAATTTTACCGTTTCATCATATTATATGTGCCTAAACTGTTCGACAAATTGTCTGGTCTTTTTTCCATTTTAAGTAACAAGCAGCCTTAGATATCATATTAGTCCCAAGAAGATACTCATCGATGAGTTCAATGGAGGGTTACAACCCCACGAAAATGTCTAAATAGAAGATTAGGATTTTGAAGGGAGTGAAAATTCATAGTGGAGGGAGTTAGAGGATCTCTCCAACATTGTAGGTGGGAAAAAACGAATGGTACGTAGAATAGCACTGGTTTGCAACTCCTCCACGTGGTGTTCGTTCGGAACCCTAACGCCTCCACCTGAACCCTAATCTGCAAAACAGAAAAGGGGTGAGCGCACCTCTGCCTCTCGTGGCAAAGGCCCTCCGATACGTAAGTAACTGTATCTAACCCCAATTATCAGTAGGAAAGTATGGAATGAATGCAACTTATTGTGTACCTTTTGCCTCTAGGTTTACTTTGTATTTATAGATGAGAGTATGCTTGCTTTCCAAGCATACTTATTGCCCAAGTATCCTGGCTGCCCTAGGTTTCCTATTTCATATAGGAAACCTAGCCTTCGTGGGGATCCTCCTGCCCAATGAGCCGAGATCCCTTACTCATAAGGACTCTTCTGTGCATGGAATTTGTTCCGTAATGGGACTGTCTCCTTACTTATCCTGAATGGATATTGGATACTCCTTCTGGAACACTCCTTGCGCCTTATCTCTTAAGGCCATGTTCCTCCAAATAATTCTATCTGTCCGGCACTCTCTTCGCCGATCAGACTGTACCTTTTAATGACTTCTCATGTCTTTGGTCCGTCTTCGCCGAACAGACTATATGGTCCAATGACCCCTGACATCAGTGGATCTAATTGCCATTCACTATGACTGTTCGGCGTCTTATATTACCCTTCATATTACACTGGCCTCTGTCACGTGTTCGGCCCATAATATTCTCTGTTCAGTAACAGCTCCCTACAAACATGAGTGAAAAGGAGTCGCTTTATTTGTTTGTGTGTTTGAATTGAGAACCCCATCACCTGAAACTGCCTTCATTTCCAAAAATAATACCTGGGCATAGTTTTGCATAATATCTTGCAGAACTCGGTACCCGTTGAATATGGGTGTCTTTACTCTCTAATAGGTTGTTCTCGCTAGCATGCTTCCTACGTCAATTAATTTCTTCTTCGTATCTACCAATGTAAATGTGTGTTACTACTTACTAACTACTTGTGCTTTCTGCATATGCCACATACCCACTGCCTTGAGAGAGCTATCCAGGCAGATAATCGAAGAACATGATTTTAATCTGCAACTTTTATGTATAGGTCGCTTTGTTGCTTACATCAAGGACATTGAGGCTTGCGGCATCAGTCCTCACAGCTACAATATCATTTCTTTGACTCAATTAACTGTGATCTTTTTACCCATTTCATGCCATTTTCTTGATTAACTGTGATCTTTCATTTTCAATTTTCTTTTTATTGGGCATCCATCCAAAGGGGCCTGGCCATTTTATGAGAGGACATAAAGAAAGTGGAGACTTATCCTCAGCATTCAGCATTAGCAAACACATTAGCATTTTGCATGAAGTTTTTTTCCCTTGCTTACCAATCTCAAAAGACGTCCAAACATAAAAACACCCTATTATTTGTTCACGCATTTAAATGTCCTGTTATCCTTTCTATTTATCAGGCTTTATGACTGAAACCAGTTGATCAGTTCTGCATAGATTTACGAACTTCATCCCCCCTTAGGACCCAGAAAATGCCTTAATTACCTTTAAAAAAACACCACATGGAATGCATGTGTAGTTATAGAAAGACTATCGGAAGAAAAATCTAATAACAACACAATCCAAGATCAATTAGCAGATATGATGACCCAAAAGCATCACAACCTATACCAGAAAAGTTCGAGCAACAGTGCAAATTTTCTTGGATTCAGCTAAGTATTGTCATGCTTTATTCGTGTATGTTAAAAATTCCGGCTTCCCTGGTACAATCTGCAAGGCATATACATTACCATTTGAAGCTCAATGAGATTATCCCATTTGGGATTGTCTCAAATACATACCCCACAGGTATCATACTTACTCTAACGCTGGCTTCCTAATTATCCCCTTGTTATCTATGTGAGTTGTATACACATATGACTTACTAATGTACAAACCTACACGTAATACTTTAACAGTAAACACTAATTATATGATACAACAACAGTACACACCAATAATTTTACCCTCTCCTGGAAATGGAAGGAGGCACCACACAAAAGAGACAGCTGGTCTGAACACATGGTCGTCACTCTGAATAATTGATTGTTTCTTCTGAATCATCTGAACCGCCCTCTCTAGAATAGTCTTCAGTTCTGTCAGTTAAGTGATACTGATCCAAAAGATAGCGAATATTTTGACGCCATTCATCTGGAAATGTGTCATTGAACTTTCAGTTTGCAGATTCATAATGGAGGAGAGATGAGGGAACTTCTGCAGGTGTTAATCCATTGAGTGAATACAGTGTTTGAGTCATGACAAGATAATTTCCACTGTCGATCTGGATTCTTCGAGACTCTGGATGTGCAGAAAGAAATATAATGTGATACTCCTTTTGCCAAGTGATAGAACCATCTTGATTAGGAAGACATCTGTTGTTGCGACTTGTCCAAAAAGCAATTTGGAGATTTCCTCCTGTATTGTTAGGGATACTTTTAATCTTCTATTGCCAAAACGGGATATTTCCAAAAAGCAAGAGGAACTTCAGGAAGAAATCCTCTTAAGGATGAATTTGATTGAACGCCGCATGTGGCAGATAAACCAAGACCACTGATTTATTAAAACAGACACTTATAGTATATACATCTACCAAATACCATAAAAGGAGGTAGGCTTCCTTCTTGAAATAAAAGACATTGCGGTCATATATTTCAAACTGGGTGAGAAAAGGATAGACCGGGTGAAAAGGTAGACCGCCTATGGGACCTTCATCAAGACCATATTTGAAAATACAGAGGTGTTAAAGGTTTTGACACATTTGGACACATCTGGAAAGAAGGGTTAACTCCAAAAGATGACACTGGAGGTGGATAGAAAGGTTGACTGGATGGAAACAGGAAATCATGGAAAAACAACCAGGGACAAATGAATATGGTTTTGGTTTTGAAAACTGACTGATTTCTTTTTTGAGCCTTGACAGAAAATCGGGGAGAACATTTGTTTTTCCCTTTATGTGAACAGCATCAAAACTCCAATTGGAAAACCAATTTGCCCATTTGAGTAACTGTGCCTTTGGAAGGTGTTTCTATTTGAACTTGAGCATGCTAGGGAAACTCATCATATCAGTCGCAATTAGGAAATGATGACCAATTAGATGAAATTCAAACTTCTCAATACTCCTTTTGATTGCCAGAATTTCTTTGTAAGTAGAGTGGTAATGAAGCTCTGCTGTAGAGAAAGCACCACTCTTGTATCCACAAAATCTGCGCTTTTGTTCTGTGTTTTCTTCCAAGAGAACTGCTCCTCAATATAGATTAGAGGCATCTGTCTGAAGTACTCTTTTCCCATCAGAAGGTATGGTGAGTGGAGGAAGGGTTTTGGCTATGGTTTGAGGTCTTTGACAGCTTTGGTACAATGGGTTTACCAAGGATGAGGGGTTTTCTTTAGTAGAGCTGAGAGAGGAGTACGGTATTGGGCAAGGTTGGGAATGAAATCAGCCATATAGTTAACGATTCCAAGGAACTGTTGAACTTGTTTGACTATGAGGTTTTCATCAGGAAAATGGTCAAGCTGAGAGCCTATATGAGGCCAGAGGGTGTATTGACCTTTATAGATATGCATCCCTAAAAAATCAATTTCTAGTTGGGCAAGAAGCATCTTTTTCTCTGAGAGCATAATGCCATGAGTTTGAACCAGGGAATGGAAGGTTTGTAGTAAAACAGCATGAGACTCAATGTTTGGAGAAAAGAGTAAAATATCATTAATGTAGACGAGTGCTGAGGATAAGATGGGTGCAAACACCCAAATCATGGCCTTTTGAAATAAAGATGGAGCTGTTTTTAATCCAAAAGGCATGACTGACCACTGAAAATGGTGATCTGGAATACAAAAACTAGTTTTGGGACGTTCATCTGGCTGGATGCCCAGCTACCAGAAACTTGCTTTCAAGTTAAATTTTGAGAAAATTTGAGCCTTGGGTAAATTTGCAAGAAGAACACTCCACCGAGGAAGTGGGAATTTGTTATCCTGCAGAAAATGATAAAGAGGCTGGTAATTGATGACCAAGCGGAGCTTTCCTCTTATTTGATCTGACCTTTTATTTACATAAAATGTCTCACATGTCCACTGAGAGGTTGTGGGCTCAATCAGACTCACATGTCCACTGAGAGGTTGTGGGCTCGATCAGACCTTCTGACTTGAGTTGCTAGAGTTCTTGAAGAACAAGCTGGTAATGTTCCATGTTCATTCCATGATGGGTAGCTTTGGTGGGGTTGATATCTTCATTTTTCTTAAAGGGAAGAGAAATGAAGAAATCTGGGTTTTTCCAAAGTGGATTGAAGCATTTGGTAAGGAACTGAGAATGGGATTCAACACAAGAAGTTTGGATTATGGCTTCTTTGATGGAGGAGAAATTTTCTATGGAAAATAGATTTGGTTGAGTGGTCCAGGGTAACAAGTAGTTTTTGTATTTCAAGCCTTTTTTGAGCCTGGAGACTTTGCTGAGAGTTTGGAGAATATCAAAGTCTAACAATAAGTCTTTTCCTGGAAGGTCAGAACCATAAACTTGGTGTTTTATGGTGTATCCTGGGAAAAGCTGGATGATAATAGGCTTGCTGATCAGGGTAATAATGAAAGTTTCTCTATTGCGAGTAGGACCTGGGGAGAATTGCTGGGTTGAGAATGGAAGCTACGGCACCTGTATCAAAGAGAGCGATAACTGGTATGGGTTTTTCATATTTTCCGAGCAAGATTTTGACCCTGGCTAAAGGTGGAGCCAACATGATGTTTGGAAACCCAAATGTTTGGATTTCATAGGGGAATGAGTCAGAATCTTCAGAAGTCATCTGATTCTGATGAAGAATCAAAAGTAAATGCCAGGACTACCTCAGTTGTTGCTTCATCATCAATAGAAAATAAGGATTCAACATCAGCATTATCAAGATCATCATCAATGAGAGCCAAAGAGTTCACCATTTTATCTCTTGTCCCTTTGTTTGGACACTGTTTTGCATAGTACCCTTTCTTTCTGCATATGTAGCAACGATCAAACTTTCGTTGCCCTCTAAATTTTTTCTTCTTGAAAAATTTCCATTTTTTCTGCCATGAAAACTTGCCAGGTTTAGAAAACTTTGGGAACTTGCCAGAAGATTTGAACTTCCATTTCTTAAAGTGTTTGGATTTTCGATATGAAGGACGGCAAGTGCACTTCTTGTCTTTACACTTGATAGATAAGTCTGACCGGTCACATGCTTTGCCAAGAAGTTTTCGCTACTCTTCAAGAGTTCTGAGGAATTTCTGGTGATTGCACAGCTTATCTAAGGCAATCAAAGAATGCTGATAAATACTGCCAAGAGATGTTGCATTTAATGTCAAACCTTTTGTTTGAAGCAACCTTGTTGTCTCATTTCCCAATGGTTCAGGAAGAGAATTAAGAAAAGCTTGCTTAAGATTGACATCATCCATGTCATTGAGAAGATAAAATCGTTGAGACATACGGTCATAATGGATCTCCAGATCTTTCCTCTTGAATGAACAACACTTCATGCTGAGATATTCTTCTCGAACAAACTCCTTTGTGTTTTTATGGTCTCCAAGAAACTCAGTATGCAGAACTGAGATGAATTGATCAAGAGTTGGCAGTTGCTTAAGCTGTAACTGTAGGTATTCACCACGAGCCATATACCTTTGACGAAGATGGTCAAGGAATTTGGGGAGAGCGAATTCCTTGACCGTCATAATTTGCTCTCCCCAAATACTACACTTAGTATTTGGGGAGAGCAAATTCCCCAAAAACTAAGTGTAGTATTTGGGGAGAGCATAGCAGCAGTGCACCAAACATGAATCTCATAAAGCTTATCCAACCATTTTGATGGGGGAATATTATCGAAGGAAAAACCTTGGGTATGATTGTTGGAATGTGAGAAGGAATCAAAAGTGGGAATTTCAGGAGGTGTTTCAAACTCAGGGCCTTCTTCAATAATAATAGGATCTTTGACATGCTCCTATAAAGGATCTAGGTTCATCATGAAAACATGAGGAATTTGCATTGAGTCATTGGATTCAATATTTGAATTAAACTCAATGGTCGGTTTAGAAGATGGAGATGGGGTTTCAGGTATAGTGGCTAGGGTATTGAGAAGAGTAGAGATTGGATTTTTGGAAGAACTAGAGTTATTAGTGGAGGAAGGAACGCTGATGAGCTTCCAAAGATATTAGAGCTTGATTCACCAAATTCTGCGATAGGGTTTATAGGTAAGGGTTAAAACATCTGAGGATACCCAGAAAAACTTTGTGGAGAGGAAGATGTGTACATCTCAAATGGACTTTTTTTGCTGAGAATACTGTTGAGTTTGAAGAGATTGAAGCTGATTCTTTAGATACTTCATTTCAGCATCTTTTTGATAAAAAGCTGCTGAAAATGCTTGGTTGGCATAAGCCATTTGGAAAAGTTCCTGGTGAACATTTTGAATCTTTTGCTGCAAATCCCTGATAAGAAGTTCCAAAGATGACAATTTCTTATGGACAGCATTCTCCAAATTTTGCTCAGAGTAAGCAATTTTCTGGAGAATTTTGTTTTGTGCCAGAGAGTTTGCTGATTGCCAATTTATTGCTGCTTCTGCTGCTGATACTGCTTTGGTGCTACCATCAAGAAGAATAGTAGCTGAATCTGGAATTTTATGACGATGGGTCGTCCTTTCTTGAGGATTATGAAATTCCAAAGGAGGAAAATCTACTTCAGTGAACATAAAACATCCATTGGGTTGTGCCGAAGGGTCATTTTTAGATGGAGGTTGAGGAGAAGGTGGAGATTTACAAAGAGTGGGAGATAAAGGAGAGCATAATGAACATGGATCTTCAAGGTCTTCATCATCTTCCAAAAGACTATCTTCTAGACACTCATCACAATCACAGGCATCAAAATAACAATAACATGTTTCTGGATTTTTGAACTATAAAAACTGGAAGGCCACTGGATTGAAAATATTTAATTGGAGGTTCAGGTCTAGAACCATTTACAAACATATCAATCCTTGAGGGAAAGATAACAAGATGGGTGGAAGATGAGGCAGAGGCTTCTTTTGGGGAAAGAAATTTCCACTGTACTATCAGGTTTTGAGATGAAAAGTGGATTTGAGGATTGAACAGGTATTGGATTTTGTTGATTCTTCTCGTAAGCTGTAACCCAAGATTTTGGGAGAAGCTTGAGAAGTTCAGATCGAGAAATCTATCGTGGAACATGGACACAAGAAGCTTGGTGAAGTGCGTTTACAGTTAGAAAAAGGGTTTTGTCTATGGAGGGGGGTAATGACATGTCAAAGGCATGGTTTTGAAGACGATAGGCCATTTGGTAATGGAGGGTTGCTGCATATGTGGTGGAGATTTGGGAAGCACCACCAATTTAAACTTGGACCTTTAGAGCTGTTAGCAGATGAGAATCTGCTAGTGGCATGTTAAAGTTAGGATAAAAGGTGAAAATAACAGTTCCAGCATTTAAAGTGGTTTGGACAGTAGCAATACATGCATTCTGGTACTATAAGAACCTAGTATCTACCAGAGCAAGTCTGGAAGTAACAAGTAAGCCTTTTCTGCCATAGAAAGTAACAGCCAATCTGATTGCTCCAAAGTGAAAATGAGTAAATCCTTGTTGTTGCCAAATGCGAGGCAAATCAAGTGGGATTTCTAGAGGTAAGAGTTGTTCAGCCTCCGTAGCTGCTATGAAACATTGATCAAACTTAGAAGCTTGGACATACTCTTTTACAGAGGTTGGACACTTTGTGGAAAAAAATTGGGTTACGGTCTTTTTTACAGAGGTTTGTGGTCGGGCAAAGGCATTATATGGGTTTAGAAAAGGGAGGTCAGTAAGGGGAACCTTACTATTATCAGGAAGATGTTAAAACTCATATAAGTACTCAATATTAGAAGAAGAAGTTGGGAAATTTCTACTGGTGGATGATCATGAGGGAACAAGAGACGAGGTAGCAGAGGAATAGGTGGAAAACAAATGATTCATTCTTATGGAGAAAAGTCTGGGTTCTTCGTTTCCGTATACAACCAATCTTTTCCTTACAATGTGAGAACTTTAACTAATTTTTATTAATAAAATTTTGTACACTAGGATAGATAAACCGAGACACACTGCTCAAAAGCCAAAGTCTCAAGGTAGGTTTAACCCACTGATACAGAATTATTTTAACCAAAATAGCTAGTGAAGCTTTTAATGTGGAGGATCCTTAGAAGGCAACCATAGAGCATACGCTTCAATTTTTCCTTTTTGAAAAAAGATTTGAAGTATTTTAGAATACAAAGTTCCCAGTAGAAGGTTTAAGCTAGAATGGAAAACATGGATCTGATACCAAGTTTGTAGACAAGAAGTGGGTACAAACACAAAGTAGGTTAAGATCGAGAGAGAGAGAGAGAGAGTAATGATAAACACAAGACACAAGAAATATTATTAGAACACTGGCTTGAACTTACAACTGAGGGGTTTCCTCCTTTTATAGGCATAAGGAGGGGTAGCTTACGTCATCGCTTACATCACGAAATAGTATTATACATAATTGCCTTGTACTGTTATTACATAGACTTTTAGCCTAGCCTATTCATACAGAACCATTACTATTACTAGTCATACACATGACTTACTAATGTACAAACCTACAAGTAATACTTTAACAGTAAACACTAATTACATGATACAACAGTACACACCAATAATTTTACCCTCTAAGCATATTTATACTTGGGTAAGTTTCATAATGCTAGATTGTACATGCAAGCTTCAAAGAAGTTTGGAAAGTTTCTTTTCGAATCTTGCGCGTTCTTTGATTACATTTTGAGTATTATTTGGATACTAATTTTGCAATGTAGTATTGCATTAAAATAATGGATACATAGCCACAACCTGAAATTCAACTCCATACCATTCTTCCACCCGGTTCGTATCGATCCGGTTTTGTAGAAATTGAAGTTCCGAACCATTACTTACAATTCCAGGAATTGAGGTTCTATCATGATCAAATCCCGACGGACTGAACCAACGGCTCCGTGAATTACTAAAATCTTCAATTGTCTGGTGTAGGTTATATGTACGCACGTGCCCAACCATGTGCAACGCACATGCCCAACCACTAGTAAAGTAGACAAGTACATAAGATCGACAAAAACATTGTTAATGGTAGTTGATTTTTTTTAATTGATTTTTTTTTTTTTTTGATAAAATTTTTTAATTGATGGCCATGGGGCAATATTACACTTAAACAAATAATTGAAAAATGGCTCCAATTCACAAAGTTGTGGAAGTCAGACTTGTAACAGTATCAGGAAATATTGCCATACACATTCCATATTTGTTGTGTATGGTATGTATTCCTTAAATGGTATAAAAACTACTACAACATTTGAACATTAATCTTGAATTCACAATTTTTGTATAATAATTCGTAACACTTTCACCTACAATTCATGACCTCAACTGTTTAAGTTTATTCCCCCGTCCTTCAATTCTAGTTTATTAAAAGGCTTCAACTTGCTTAGGTTATCCCTGAAAATGTAAAAAACCACTTCCACATCCTTACTTCGAATCCATCATAATAAAGCTCTCAACATCTTACTACTTTAAATCCCAAATTTGAGCTATCCTCCTTGAATGAGTACTATTTATCCTTTCCATCCAAAATCCATAAATCGAAATGAAATCTACTTGAAGATATCCATTTACTTTACTCTCAACTACCAGATCGCATCATGCTCACCAAACTTGCAAATATGTTACTCACTAGACATTGCTAAAAGTTTTGGTACGAATTAACTGCAAAGCTACTGTATTTGACAAATTAACAAATTTGTTAAACAACTCCCACCATATTGACAGTGACAACAATACTAAAAAACATAACAGCAAAATCCTTTTGCCCAGATGTTCTTCACAATTCTAGTGCTCTGAATAAACTGAGTATATATGACAGCTGAACTTGTTTTGGAGGTTAAAAACGGAGAACTAGCTGAAAAGTATATTATACTTTGTACGCAACATAACGCAACCCGGGTGTGCTTGGAAAGTTGTCCCAAAAAAAACAAAGAAACTGAAAAGGAGAAACGATGATGAGAAACGAGGCAAGCTTAAAAAAACAAAGAAACAGAAGGAAAAACGATGATGAGAAAAGAAACTAAATGATTGGAAGTTCTAAATGATTCTACTTATGGGTGAGCAGAAATTGAAATGAGGAGCAACAATGCAACGAAACTAAACAACTCCAGATAAAAGAAACCTGACAATTACAACAGAAGCCTCAATAAATTAAGCAATACCCTAATTTCTATCACCAGAGCAATCTTAACAGCCACACTACCGATTTGTTCATCAGCATAGAGTCTGAATGGCAAATACTTCGACACCAGACTACTTAACAGAAGATTTTTCCCCCAAAAATTCACATATCATCTTGACCAGGCAAACGAAAGACATTTAACATAATTTGGCATACCAAACTGACAAACAGTTATCGTACGATGCTGCATAGGATGATGCACAATCCTAACAACCGAACAAGAAAATCTCGAAATTCATTGAACATTAAGTGAGCACAACCTTGCTGCTGACTATAGACAAGACCACAATAACAACCCTCAATAATATAAATCCTTCACGCCTTCATAATCATTTTGACTCAAACTCTTAGACGTACCTCTGGTAATACTTTCATGAAAATGGGGTTGAGGACTCATCAAATACTGCCACGTTCCTTTGCCATCTGAGTTCAATTCGCCAATGCAATTGGTTCCTCCACAAAGTTAGTCTCAGCTACAGCCATATCATCTTTGTTGGGCTGAATATAGCTTGGCTCAGCATTAGGTGCAATTTCAGTTGTCTCCTTTGGTATGGTGATTTCATGAGACTCGGCTTCGTTCGTTTTATTAGTTGGGGTTAAGATGGTCTTTTCAGAAGGCAGCTTTGGGAGGGACTTGCGCTGGGGCTTCTTGGGATAGGTAGGAGTCCCATTGGTGGTTGTATTATTTTCGGACAACTTCTCACCCAAACTTAACCGAACAGGTCGGAGGTTGCGGCTAGTGTTTCCTTCGATGTCGCTGGAGGGTGAGTCCTTCTTTCTTCCAAACTTGGGAGACTTGGCTCTCGTTGTTGGTATCTGCATCACAGTTTCGCGGACGTTTAAGACCAAAGTAGATAGGAACAATTAAACACCCAACAATTGACTTTTACATCTTTAATCCAGTGGTTTATAGCACACAGTTGCAGTCATTTCACAGTTCACACACAGCACAAGCATGTCGACAAAACACCCAAAAGGTGACCACAACTATCAGCTAATTTTAAACCTTTTTAGATGCTGGGACCTAAAATGGAAGCCTGGTTCATTATGGATGAGGGAGGGTTACCCTTTAATTTTCGTAACCACCAATGTTTTCATGATTGGAGCGTTGAGCCCACCAGAAAAGGGACCAATCTAAGGGTCATTGGTTCATTGTATTTCAACCAATGATAGCAATCTGTCGTGAAGTTCATGTTCCTCCCATGGTCTACTGGAATATTTGGAATCAACGGTGCAATCAAGGTACGATAATAAGGCTTCTTCCTCCGAGGGTCGACCAGAATCGAACTGTGGCATCTTTATCAATTATAGTTTCCTATTAGGGCAAATTTCACTTTGATCTCCTGAAGCATATGCCATGTGCGGATTGCCCCCAACGTTCCTTATCACCAGTAAACCTCCCCGTGATTTTTGGACAGAAGTGTACTGTCTCATTCTTCTCCAAACTAACTGCATACAAACCTCACTCACCTTTATAGAGAGTGACTATTTTTCAAGACAAAATGCAATCAGAATTCCAAGTTTTGAAAGAAATGCCACTATTTCTTTTGTTCTCTCCATTATTTCTCCCTCCACCGACATACTCCGTTTTTTCCTGGCCAATCCTCCCCTTCTTCTAACCTCGCACTAGCATTTTCAAATACCACCACCAATAACGTCCAACCCTATTCATCCATTCAACACTACACACCAACCAACCACTACAACAACCCAAAAAAAAAACAGTAGTAGCACTCATCCTAGCTGAAAAAACTGAAAGAGGAACCATTCACAACTGGAACACCAAAAAAAAGAAAAGCATAAGACTGTTAATTAGCTTGATATACATTGTTGAGCTCATCTCCTAACAGCTTAAGCTTTTAGGATTACTGATAACTTAACATGGTATCAAAGCTCTGGTTGGAAGAGATCTTGGGTTCAAGTCTCTCTGTTTACATTTGTTCTCTCCGTTTGCATTTTGCTTCTCCCCTTCGTATTCTATTTTGCTCTATGTATGAAAATTTGCATCTCCACGTGCACAACGGGGTTGCACGTGAAGGAGTACGTTAAATAGCTTGATATACATTGTTGAGCCAATTTCGCAACACCTTAAACTTTTGGGATTACTGGTAACTCAACACAAACAATTACTGTGGAAATCAAGCCTTGCGCTGTTTAACACAGCCGAAAGAGAAAGAGAAGGGAGAGAGAGACAGATAGTGATCTTCATCTGTGCGAGAATGGGAAAGCGGTGCTTATGCAGAATCTAACGGGGTCATCCGCATTGCAACATGTTCCTTGAGGAGATCGAGAGTTGGACAAGGTCTGGCAGTCAAATGAACCAGCATCAACTATGTTCACTGGGAGGGGCTTTTCAGGCGAAGGGATGTCAAGGAGAATGCCGAGAAGGCTGGCATGCGAAGGGTTGCTCACCGACACACACACACAAGGGTGATAGTAAGGTGAAAAATAAAACATTAAAGTTTGTCATTTTTTTGAGGAAAGAATTAGTTCTCTGGTAGATGGTGATGGTTGCTATGATACTTGGAGAATTGTATTGGTGTGCATATGCCACGGTTATTTACATGTATAAAAGTGTGTGTCTGATCTTGTTCAGATGAAATGAAGAATATTAGGTCTTTATACAACTTCCGTAACAGAAGTTAGTCGTGCACTTTGGTCCAAAAATCACTAGGAAGTTAAAGTGGTCAAAAATAAAAGCCAGGGGACAATCCATACAACGGGAGGTTGAAAGGAAATTTCTTTTGCTAGCAATGGTTATAGCAGGTTAGTCTCGTACAGTGGTAAGAAAACTCCTTCCTATGTTTTTCTTCTACCATCTAGGTCTCAATCTGCAGTAAGGCCATTTCACATTGGCTTTTAATGCGCGTTGGCTTCAAATGATCCGCGTGAAAGGACTGACTGTAGCGAAATGGTACCAAATGAATGGGTTTGTCAGTTTATCCCAATTTGGCTGCAATTGACACTTCTTTAAAACTTGCTAAAGTGTTATTATTGAAACTTTAAAATTTGACAGATTTATCGCATACAAGTTGGACATATTTTCAGTTCACACAAAGTTTATGCAGAAATGAAGAAGGTACATTAAAATAATTATGAGGAAGACGATTCAACCTACCCGTGTTTATGCCCTTTTTTAATCATTTCTTGAGTTCCGTGACCATCAAGATTGTTCATAATTTCTTTGTACCATATCAGTTTTAATATTGCAAACTTATGGTGATAGTCGTACTTATCAAAAAAAAAACTTATGGCAATAGATACATAGCTCCATACTTCAATGTATACAAGACAATGTACTCCCAACGAGTCTGTCCTTTTTAGAGAAACAGCGTTTGTGTCATGATGCATCTGTGTCCCGTGTCCGTCCGTATCTGTGCTTCTTAGATTATTTCTTTTCTATGTTCTAACAATTTGTGATGGAACAAAGAATCAAGACAGTGGCTGGAAGTGTTCAAATACAGAGTATAATGATGCGTTCAAACCTATGCCAAACTGGTTGTGAAGGAGACTAGGGTAGAGCACGAAATCAATGTGACATGGCACATAAAAGGACAAAATTCTGTCCCAGAATGGCTCTTTCTCCGAGGGTGAACAAAAATATAGTGGGTGCTGGCCCATCTTATGTATGAGCACGCTTGATAGTCCTCATAGGAATATCAATTCTATTTTGACAACTGTATCACATTATGAACAGATTGATGAATCTGTTCCAGAGATATGTATAGGAAACACATAAATACCTTCTTTAACTCTGGCTTAGGAGGTGGAGGTTCCTGATAGAAGGTTGGCATGGGTGTAGCTTTAAAAGTCAAGCTTTTTCTTAACATCTTAAGCTCAGCTTCTTGAGTTTCCTATTCAACAATTATCAAACAAGTCATACACAAATGTTAACAGCGTAACACAGAACTAGTTGCTTTGAATCTATTAGTACAACAGTGTTACCTACCTTTGTTTTGGCTTGCAAGTTGCTTTTTTCTACTTCCTTCGCATGAATCTTTTCCTCAAGCTTGCAATAAAACTGTCAATATATGAGGAATGTCAATCAAATGACAAAGTAGGATCAAAATTTGCTTCAAGTAAAAGCTAACCTCTTTTCTTTTTTCAGCTCTCTCGTTACACTTAAAACTGAAACTGTAGGCTGGAAGAGTACCCATTCTGCGGGTACCATCTGATGCAGTGGGGCTTCTGTCAAGTGGTTAAGGATAGCTGAGAATCAACTAAGGTACTCTACAAACAGAAGGGTGTACATATACCACAGCCCATTGGGCAAAAATTACGGTGCAAAAAGTACGTTGAAATATGTTAAACCATGTATGAAGAAATGTGAAGCATTGCAATGTGTGAGAATGATATTTTGAAAACTTTGTTGCCATTATTTGCACCTTAACCACCCTTTAAAGAAAAGGAGGTCATAAAAGGTCAGCAGAATTAGGATACGGTGTAGATTCTATGCTTCCTTCTGCACTATTTGGGGGGGCTTTTTTCAATGGTTTCAGTTTTGTCTTCTCCCTATGGTCAGGAAATTACAGTTCAAAACCCCAGAAGAGAAGGTTGTCAATAATAGATAAAAATTCACAAAGAACCAATAATAGATAAAAATTCACAAAGAACCAATAATAGATAAAAATTCACAAAGAACTAATTAAATGCAACTAATCAGATGTTTGAATGAAGAGCCGCTAGATTTAAGAGCCCCCACATTCTCTTTTGCACCATCTTGATATTCTAGCTAATAGTACAATATACATATTTAGCTCCATTTAGGAGGCAAGTAATCTAGAAGTGCAAGCACAACATACAAAAGGCCTTCAGAATGTGTCACATTCATGGATAATGACACAGTATCAGAATTTACGGATTCCTGCAAGAAAGTCGAAAAGCCCAACAATAATTAGTAACATATGGTAGTCAAACACCAAAAAAAGAACATTATTGTGTATGTTTGCAAAACAAAAATATGCACCAGTGATGGAAATCGAAAAAGAGTAAGATCAATGTTTACCTGGGGTACCCGAACATAGACTTTAGCAGGTGCTGGTTTAGAATTGATACCAGAAACCTCTTTGCCATTGGATGATCTACTCTTTGTTGCATGAGAAAGGGGCTCTTTAGGTAGTGAATTTGAAGCTGAGGAACCATTTGGAAGAGCAGAAGTCATCTCCATATCATTTCCATCTTTGCTCTTTTTCACCCCCGTTGTTGCAGCACATTTGGTGCTAGATGGCTTGTCGTTTTTTTCCTTATTTTGACCCTTTTCTTGTTTAGGACCCTTTGATGAATCTCTCTTTTTCACTCCAACTTCCTGAAAGCTCAATCAACATTTAGAATGGTTTTAACAAACGATGCCAAGTTCATTGTATCTCATGTTTTAACACCAGAATGTGAGTTTATAGGTGCACAAGCTAGTAAACTAACTTAACAATTATCACCTACCTTAAAGGCAGTCAAACCATTACTTTCAGCATGAGCAGTTGGTCTGTCTGGCACTGCCATGGTAGATGAGTAAATAATTCCATCATCTTCCAGCGTGGCAACAGTTTCTGCATTCCCATTTGGCGCAGCAATCTCAGAACCACTAGCTGGAACCCCATTCATTGTCTCCAAAACTACACCTTCTCCAGGGGCAGAATGTTGTTCATGAACTCCATTTCCGTGACTCATCTTGTCTGCTGAAACAGGTACATATAAGTCAGCAACCATTGAACGCTGGAAATCACAATTAATCCAACCCATTAAATGTACAACCTTCCAGATGTGGGCAAATTTTTAAAACGACTCAGGCTAGAACCTAGAGATTACAGATAAGACCTGAAACACAACGAAGCTGTTTCTTGGGACCAAGATTAAAAGAAATCAAATGCTAGAATATGAGACTCTTTATTAACCACGTGTCAAAAGCAATTAGTGTCCCGCCAACAAATTTTTCTAAAACCCAATGGATTTATGTTAACCAAAATTCTTGGATATATCAACGCTAGAACTAATGATTTTACCACCACCATACCAAAAAAAGAAAACGAAACAGTAATTCGAAAACAACTGCCGTTTAGTCACAAACTAAAAGATAGAATAACCTATAGCAGCAACTCTATAGTAGAGGTATACTATACATGAATTTCAAAGCAGATATTGGCAGAGAGGAACCCACAACTTTAAACGCAACAAAAATAAAGAAAATGCCGGGCAATAGTTCACTACACAATCAAGTAAAATTGAAGTAATCTATGTACGGTTGTGTTCGTTTGTGAAAGAAAAAAGCATTTATAATCAAGAGAATTGAATTTGGGTGTGGTTTATAACTTCGAAGTTCAACCAACTTCATAAACGAGATACGCTAAAAGAAACCCCCAAAACTGTCCGCCAATACAGCTGGCAGTGACATCAATCAATTATAAAGAAACCTTAAAAGTCATTTACCAATACCCACAAGACAAGGGAGAATTTCCATTGTCAATTCGTCATAACCAGGACCTCTCTCTTAAGAGGTGTTAGATTCAAACATAAAGCGATAGACAGAAAAGTCAATTTCCATTGCATATTCCATTGAGGTTGCTACTCAGGGCTTAGGAAAGACAATTATCTGATACATTTGTAACCAGGGACCACACATAACCCAAGCCCCACTAACCCCCTCGTCATTAAACAAACAAATAAACAAATACACGAAAATTGACAATGGTGTCCTAGATCTTCAACTAACGATTAGATCCATTGTTCTGATCCCAAGATCTCGGCATCGAAACACAAAACGCCCCTTAATCATCTCTAATAGCAATTGAATACCCCAAGAAATGAAAACAAAACCAAGAAAGTCAAATGCAAGAAATTACAAACATAACTATGAACGGTTTTTTCTGTACAGAGGGCTCACCTGCCTAGCTAGAAGAAGGCATAGATAGGGGAAAGAAATTAACCGAGGGCCATTGGAGGGCGAGGGGGAGAAATATATGAATGGGTTTGGAGTTTGAAGGATCCGATAGAGGAGAGAGAAAGTATATATATATATATATATATATATATATAGAGAGAGAGAGAGAGAGAGAGAGAGAGAGAGAGAGGGCCGGGGGGGGGTGGATGAATGGGAACCCTAGATTCGTGAAACCTGTGATCTTTGGAATGTTGGGGTAAATTTACGAGGTGGGTTTTGATTTTTGAAATGGGGAGGCCCTCAAGGGTCTAAATTTGGTGTTGTGCCAGCGGGTTTCAAATACATTCCAGGTCACTCACTCTCTGTTATGAGAGAGAGAGATTCAGACAGCTTTGAGTGAGAGAAGGGGGAAGAGACGTACGATACGGTTATGAGAGCATTCACAAACAAAATAAAAAATTATTAAAGTTAACAATATTGAATTAAAAAAGTGCTCATATTGAAATAACCAAAATTAACAACCTCTTAACAACTCATCAAATTTTGACTCTTCAATAATCAAAGCTAGTAATGTTTTGTCAATAACCAAATTTTATCTCTCAATCAAGTACACTAGCATTACACAAAAATCTTTTGTCTCTTTCATTCTCTCTCTCTCAAAACAATGTTTTCAAAAAATAATTTTAAAAAAACTGTAACTTTTAGATATTTTATTTCAGAAACTTTTTTTACAGAAAACAAAATTTTCAAATATTTTAAAAACTGTAAGTAAATAAAGTGTGTTTTTAAAAAAAAACTGTTTTTTTACCCAAAATCCGTTTTAAAAAAATGTATTTATAGTTTTTAAAATTTCAAAACTATTTGTGTAAATACAATTCTTTCAAAATTTCTAAAATTGTATTTACAGTTTTTTAGTGAACAAAATGTGTGTTTTTTGAAAAACTGTTTTTTGTTTCGAAAAACTATATTTTTTTTTAACTGTTTCTAACATAAATTGTTTTTTCCCTTCAAAAACTGTTTTTTCAAAAAATATGCATGAAATGAAGGGAAAAAGTTTGGAGGGCCCATTGATTTTGATTATGGGCAAAAAAATAACCAATGTGGGATTTAACATTACTAACTTTAGTAACCTCTAAATGGATAATCAAAATCTAATGTGGCATGTTTTGATTATTCACATTTGCTTATTCTACTGCTGATGAGGGAGGAAGGGAGTGGGTTGGATATACTGTTGGGGGGAATGTAGTACAACCTCGATTATGCCACGTTAACTAACAGGTGGGACCCAGAAGATGTGGCAAGATCTGGAGTAGTAAAATATGTTGGAACCTTTTAACCAAGGAAGCCAAGGGGAGGTTACTACAAGACCACGGTTAATGATCCGAGTCTCTTCTTAATGTATCACTGCTATGTCATTCAATATCTAACCAGACTGTGACTATTTATTTACGGAGATTCTTTATACAACTGGAAATTTACTGCATGTAGCTTGTGCTAAATAAAACTCATAAATCTTATAATAATTTATTTATACAATCTAACAAATATTCATGAACTTTTCAAAATATCCTTTTCACCCTACCAATCATCTTCCTCCCCTTCCTTCTTCTCTCTCTCCCAGTTCTTTCCTCTTTCTGTTAACATATCACTAACACTACTACCACCACCAAACACCACCATCACCACCGCACAACATCAAAACCTAATAATTTTTCGTAACTTTCTTTTTCCCCCTGCTTCTACATTCACTACCACCAGTACAATTGTAGACATCCCAATTTAGCCTAACGATTATTTCAAGTCCCACTTTGGAGACCATCCTGATGATGAATGGATACAGTGATTGATGATTTACTTCTCATAAACCTAAGGATTTTGGTGAGTACTTTTAGCCACTTAGATGACCCATTTCAGAGCCAAATAGCCTTCAGACAGAAATACAGCATCCTAGGAAAATACATCTTGTAGACACTCCAATTTGGCCTAACGATTATTTCAAGTCCCACCTTAGAGACCATCCGGATGATGAATGGATATAGTAATTGCTGATTGACTTCTCGTGAACCTTAGGACTTTTGGTGAGTAATTTTAGCCACTTAGAAGACCCAATCTAGAGTCAAATAGCCTTTCAGACAGAAATGCAGTATCCCAGGAAAATCTATCTTTCGGCCGTAACATTGATCTCACGGCCTCAACATCATTCTTTCACCCGTGAAACGTGTTGCTTGAAAATCTCCCTGAGAGATTGATTCTTCAGCAGCCAAATCGATTCTTCGGCCGCCCAATCCTTTCCTCGACCGCCAGATCTTTTAACTGGTCGCCAGATCGTCTATTTTTCAAATTCTGGAATGTTCTGTCAATCGTTTGATCCATTCACAAAACCCTAGCAGCCAAATTCTGATGCGTTCGAGCTACACAAGGAGATTACCATAAAGGGTTTGTGTTGCCCTATAATTCCAATTCAATCGTGCATTATGATTGGTTGGAGTGAGTCACCCCATGCCTATATAAAGGAGCCTTTGGCTCCGAAATTAATATCACCCTCTCTAGCCACGAAACTCTGCAAATATATTCTCTCATATCCCCTCTACAAAAACCCTAACTTTTCGAAGGCAGCCGCGATCCAACATTCAAACCCCGAAGTACAAACCCTAACCCTAACCCTAGGGTTTCAAGAAGCAAAATTAGTCAATCACCCTCAATCCGAAGTAATCAAGCAACTGAGGGATCAAGGTGGTGAGGCCCAGGTGCCTTTGGTTCGTTTTATTTTTAGTTTATGCATGCTAACCGTAGCGTTTTAACTCTCTATTAATCGATTAGTCTGGTGTGAGGAAGAACATCGGCTGGGTCTTCAATCCATCGGCTGGTACATCAAACCAGGAGGATCCCTCAACCGTGACATCTATTCACTGGCCACGGGGTCCATCTCCCTGGGACAGATCTGTTTTATTCTATTTTTCTGATGCATGCTTTCAATTACTGTCTCGGCTCGCCATTAACTGTTTAAAAGCTAATAAACAGACTATGTGTTAGAATTAAATAAAGCATGTATTAATCATATGTTGAACAATTATGGAGCCAGTCTCATGACTGGGCAAAGAGGGGTGCCTAACACCTTCCCCTTATTGTACTTTTGGCTCCCGTACCCAGAATCTCTATCTGTTTTTTCCTAATTTTTATAAACTAGGTGGCAACTCTGTTTTGATGATAACCGCTATCGTGTGGCGATGTTCCTAGCTACGGGAATGTCCACGATCGTGGTTTATGAAGCAAACAACCAAATAAGCAACAACAATCAATCTGTATGGCGATGCCCCGCTTTGGGAGGTGTCTACAGTTTTGGGTGACTCTGCTGGGGTACTTGAGAGCCATAACCAGAAAGTTCAACATAAGACTAACACATGCTTTGTTAATTCATTTATCATATGCATCGAGCGAGCAACCTCGTTGAATTTACCTAATACCTCGGCATGTCACAGGCTATGTTAGGGGTTCCAACAAACTCCACAGTTACTTGTACCTAGTGGTATATCAAAAGGGGAATCATCCGATTGCCGCCTATGATGGGCAAGCGGAAGGACTGGTGCCCTTTGACAACGGAGCACCCTTGAGACTACCTAAACCTTACATGTGCTAGAAAGCCATAGAACTTATCAAAATAAGACAGGAACCCGCAGGTTAAGAAATTTTCCTGCATTTTGCTTCCAAATTCTTCCTCATACGCTCTATCATTTGTTGTAACATCTTTTTCTGTGCAGAAGGGTTAGAATTTTTAGCTCAAATCCTAACCCTATACAGCCGAATACTAACTTAAAGATATTTCACTTTTCAAGTAGGCACAATAGGTAAGCCAAGAAAGCAACCACAACCAATTTTTTACTCTTACAACACCCGAAGTCACACCAAACAAAGGTCTTTGCAGCCGTCTCATCTGTCACCTTCACCTACCAAGACACCTTCCCCGCAACGGTCCCAATCACTTCCAGGGACTTTGCGGTCACCTTCTCAGCAAACCCGATCATTTACCAAATTCCAAGCTTCACCAAGCAATTCTCTCACTCCCATGGCGGACAACGATGCCACTATTGCCGATCTTCAAACTCAAATCGCTACTTTGCTAACAGAGAAAGCAGCAAGAGATGCTTAAGACGAAGAAAAATCAGTAGAAGATGAGAATGCACTTAAAGCAATAACAGCAGAGAATCCAGAATTGGCCAAGCAACTCAAAGAAATCAAACATGCTTTGGCTCATTCACAAGGGGACCAAATTCTAGACTTTGAAGGACTGTGCCTCTTTCCAGATTCTCAATTGCCTGAAAGATTCAAGATGCCAAACATTGAGAAATTCAATGGAACTGGTAACCCTACCAGCCATATTATCAACACCTTAAAGCCAATGGGCTTGAATGATGAGCTCATTGCTCAATTATTCCAAAGAACTCTCATTAGAAGTGCCCTCGATTGGTTCCTCACTTTGGAATTTGTGCATTATCATACCTGGCCAGAAATTGCTAACGCTTTCATCAAGCAATATGCATACAATGTCCCAAACGAGCTAACCACTCGAGATTTGGAGATCACCAAGCAGGTGTCAAGCAAAGACTTCGTTACCTTTGTGGCTAGATGGAGAGAAAAGGATGCCAAGATGGAGAACCGTCCTTCCGAGGAAGATCAAGTCAGAATAGTCGTTAAGAACCTGTAGCCTAAGTATCTCAAGCATATCTACACATAGGTTATCACCGATTTCAAGCGGTTGCATGCCACGGGGTTGCAAATTGAAGAAGGGATCAAAGTGGGACTCATTGGGAAAGAAGAAGCTCCTCCACCTAAGAAAGCCTTCCTAAGCCGTACATCTCATGCATCCGTAAATGCCCTTGACTCAGCCTTGCCACAAGACCCTTTCCAAGCCAGCCCTTCCGAAACTCAAACCGGCCTCGCTGCAACTTTAGTTCTCTCTACATGACTCTCTCCCAAGCCTTAACTATTCTAAGCCATCAGGGGCATCTTAAACCCTTGAATAAACCACCTCCTCAGCCACCTTATTGTAATGACCCTGATTTTTGGTAAATAAAAAATTCGTTAAATATTTGAATTTTATTTGAATTACTTGGATTTGCTTTTAAAATTTTTTTTTTAATCCGTCATAATTAGATTTGGGACGTATAAATTATATCTTTTCGCATTGGACAATCTAGTCATTTTCTAAAGATAAGTATGCTTGTAGAAGCACTTGTATATTTTCCTAATAAATGAAATAAAGTCTTAGCATTATATTTCTTGGCTAGAAATCCTACTTGGCAAATAGAATTAGCTTCTAACAAATTAGTTAGAGAAACCCAATGTAGACACCACAATCTGAATCTCCTGATCGTTTTACGGTTTCTTGTTTCCCCGATGATGAACCAGATCATAAAGCAGGCTTGAGCAAGGAAAAGTTTGAACTTGGTGTGTTTGGAACCCCTTTGAACCTTTTTGAACCCCTGAAACCAAAGTCAAAACCCTAGCCAGAGGTTTGACCATCACGCGATGATGTCACTCCCTCGCGCGAGGGTATGCCTTGCCAGGTGTAGTCAAAGTCAAAGTGTTGACTGTTGACCCACGCGCGACAGCTGTCACACTCGCGCGATGGTCCTGATCCATCGCGCGATGGTCCTGATCCATCGCGCGATGGTCCTAGCCTGTCACTTTCACCTTTTTCCAGCTGGGCAATGTAATGACCCTGATTTTTACTAAATAAAAATCTTGTTGTTAGTATTTGAAAATCGTAATTAAGGTTTTAATCGACTTTTAACCGCTAGATTTTTCCGTCGTTCCTAGGGTTAAGTCTTAAACCTTCCATCTTGACTGGAAATCCTATCTAGCAACCCTAGCTAACTTTTAACCAACTCGTTCACCTATCGATCTTTAACCTAATCATCGTTGCTTCCTAATCCTCAATGAGCCTTGTGAACCGTGGCCATAAACCTTTTGAAACCCTTGAGCTTCGTAAACCTAGAATGAACCTTTTAGACCTTTCGAACCTTTGAGCTATTAACCGTTGGACGATAACGTTAGGGTTATTTTACCCATTGGATAATAGGAGAACCTTAGTTAATCCACCTAAGTACAAGATTAGATTAGTTTAGTACTTAAGTCTATTATTTAGCCAAGTATTAGACTTTTTGGTATTATCCGTTGGATAATAACCGCTAGGAGATTCTTTACCCATTGGACGATAGATTAGAATCCTAGCCATCTTTATCCATTAGTTATTATCCGCTATGGAAACTATTACCCATTAGATAATAGTTAGTCTTGACAATCAAGTACAAGAATTATTAAAATACTAGATTGCCATGTGTTAAAATCCATTAAAATAGATTTTATGCATTAGGTTAATAAATTAGTACTTAGTACTTTGAAAGAAGTAGATTAGTATATTAGATATTAGATTTTGGGCAATCTAGGTTAGATTATGAAGTACATTGTTATATATATATATATATATATGTGTGTGTGTGTGTGTGTGTGTGTGTGTGTGTGTGTACTTGTATGGGTCAATAAAAATTTCGTTAAAAATTTGAATTTGATTTTAATACTTGGATTTCAATTTTTAACATCCAAAAATCAGTCGTTATTGACTTATGAAAATTTTGGATAAATATTTAAATTTTATTTTAATTACTTGGATTGCTTTAAAATTTTCTTTTAAATTCTAATAATCCGTTATAATTAGATTCATTAAGGTCAAAACCTATTCTTCTTCACAACGGTCAGCAAGACCATTTTCGTTAGACAAGAACATTGGCATATTGTTTTCCCTAATCACTAAGGTTAATCCCCTAATTACTCGACTTGTTTAATTATCCTACTTAGCAAGTCCCAGTTGATCCTAATTAGGTCATTTGGAAACCCTAACTAAAACCTTGACCAAAGTCAACCTTGGATCTTTATCCATTGGAAGATAAATGCTAGGGTAGTCTTTACCCATTGGTTATTACATGCTAGGAAGATCTTTGACCATTGGATAATAGTTGTTAGGTAGAAGACAAGATTTGACCAGTAGTTGGAATAGTCTAGTCAAAAGCAAATAGTGTACTTCATGATGACTAGTCTTTAACCACTGGTTATTACATGCTAGAAAGATCTTTGGACCATTGGACAATAGTTGTTAGGGAGAAGACCAAGTTTGACTAGTAGTTGGAATAGTCTAGTCAAAAGCAAATAGTGTACTCCATGATGACTTTCCTTGGACCATTGGTTAATAACCACTAGGGAAATGTTAGACCCTTGGACGATAACCATTAGAGAAATTATTATCCCTTGGATAATAGCATTGTCCAATATTCCCATGGGATTCTTGGTGAAAGATATGATAGTACCTTCTCCTACAAAAAGAATAATCATTAACCATGTGTGCATTTAAGTAGCCTTGTCCTTATCCTCCTTGTTCTTTCCATAAATATACATATAGATATACACATATATATATATATATATATACATGATAATACTTTGACCAAGAGAGAGAGAGAAGGCCGAATGAGGGGAGAGGGAGGGTGAGTGCATGTGTGTTGTACTTGGACATGTGCATTGTACCTTGATACTATTTGACCAAGTTGCACTTGTATTGTACTTTGGCTTGACAAGACAAGACCATGGAACAAATCCATGGGGAAGAGAGAGAAAGACATGGCCGAATGAAGGGAGAGGGAAAGGTGAAGTGTATGTGTGTTGTACCATGGCAAGTTGTAGTACTTTGATACTATTTGACCAAGTTGCACTTGTGTTGTACTTTGGCTTGACAAGACTAGACTATGAGACAAATCCATGGGAGAGGAGAGAGAGAGAGACGAATAGGGAGGGAGGGAGAGTGAGGGGTATGTTGGTTGAATTTAGACACATGGTTGTACTTTGACACTATTTCACCAAGTGGCACTAAGTTGGCATACTATTGCTTGATAAGACTAGTCCATGGAGCAAATTTATGGGGAAGAGAGAGAGAGAGGGACTGGCCGGCCAAGTGGAGTGAGGGGGAAGCTCCATTTTGCCTATAAATAGCATCCATTCCATGCCTTTCAACTCACACCTTCACCATTCAACTTCTCTCTAGAAAGCTTAGTGTTCTTGCTTGTTCTTGCCTTGTTCTTGAGTGTTCTTGAAGTTCTTCCCTTGTTCTTCAAGAAACTCATCCTAAGCCGCCACTAAACCACCACTCCACCACCCTTCGATCCATAAGAGTTTAGTAGTATAGTCAAGATTTAGTTTCGAGAGAAACCTTTCTCTTTCGAAGCTACCAGAAGTCCACCGTAAGTTACTCCAACGAAATTCCCGTAGCCACCCTACCGCCAAGAAGAACGGTAGAGTTCTTCGAACCTACTTATCCTAACTATAATTGTATGCATGTCGAATTGAATGTAGTGTAATCATCCATAATCCTAAATATATGTTAGACACTACTTCTTGTCTTAGTTTTAACCTAGCTAAGTCGTTATAAGGAAAGCATGATAATGATAGTTTATTTTCTTAAAACGTTGGATGCATGTGAACTTAATATTGCTATTGGATGATTAAGCATGATTAGAATCAACTTAAGATATAACTTCGTGTAGAAGTAATCGCATGTTGATCTTTTAACTTAACTATAAGCTTATATTCCATTGCTTGTGATATTATAACAAAGCATATGGTGGATTACCACCCCAAGGGCGTCCGCACATGTGGCGTTATGCTTTAAGTAATGATTGTGGACATACTATGTACTTGCTTGTATTACTTGTGGTAGAGTAACAAAGCATATGGTGGATTACCACCCCAAGGGCGTCCGCACATGTGGCGTTATGCTTTAAGTAATGGTTATGGACCTACTATGTACTTGCTTGTATTACTTGTGGTAAAGTAACAAAGCATATGGTGGATTACCACCCCAAGGGCGTCCGCACATGTGGCGTTATGCTTTAAGTAATGATTATGGACATGCTATGTACTTGCTTGGATTATACTTACTTTAAGTATACAACCATGAGTTAAACGGTTAAGGTATCAAAGCTAGTTAGTAAAACTTGTTTACTAAAGTACTAAAGAAGAATGAGCATGCCAAATAATGAATTTCTACGTCAATAACCATATGTTGTTTTGAAAATCCCACAAAGGAAGAGAGAACGGATTTTTCGTAATATATTATTGTCTTGAGGATGATTATGAACATGTATGTATATTTGTTTGCATTACTTGTTGCTGATAAAACATAAGTGGCTTTAAGTAATAATTTGAGTACGATTAGGTAATATAGAGTTGGATGATCTTTCTAGTTTAGTTTAATTTTTCTTTAAAGTGATCTGTCCCGCCGCGGAGTCTATGCATGATTACGAGACACGAAAATCGAGAAAGTAGAAACATGTCACCTAGGGTGTGGATAAAGGAAATAATTGGACTTGGTAAAATACTTTTGAAACTACATAATGGCCGGACTTGGTAGCCTTATGTGAGTTGTGAAAACCGCAAGGTGGCCGGACTTGGTAGCCCTTTGTGTGGACTTGCGAAAACCACAATGAGGCCGGACTTGGTAGCCCATTGTGTAGATTGCTAATGGAGCCGGACGTGGTAGCTTCATTGGTAATTGGGCTTGGTTATCCGCGGAGAGGAGCCAATGCAAGATTTGATAACGTGGCGGACTTGGTAGCCCGTTGTGTGACTTGGTTATCCGCGAAGAGGAGCCAAGATTTGTTGAGATACAATGTGCCGGACGTGGTAGCCGTTGTGACAATGAGTCGGACTTGGTAGCTCATTGGTGTGTGTGTGCGTATGATTTTAAGAAATGATGATGAAAGATGAGACACAAAACGATGAGTCGCGTAGGAGAAACACGGGAACCATGACACCAACGATAGCTAGTGAATGCGCATGTGTAATTGTTATGTGTTCTTTCTTAAGCATGTTAAGTTTGGAAAATCGTATCTATACTACCTTGACTTGTACGTATTGTATTCCGCTGCTTGTATACTCTGATATTGGTAAAGTTATGGGTTAGTAGATATAGGATTATTCTGCTGAGCTCTTGTAGCTCACGGTGTTACCTTTGGTGACCCTGACATATTATACTGGGGGCGACGCTGGTATAATGTGTCAGATTTTGTAGATGAACAAGATGAACAGTATACCTTGGAGGCCTTTGGAGCTGAGGAACTGGCTAGGATGGAAGAAGAGAAGGAGCTGTAGATAACCTTAGATATCCATCCCTTTTGTGTAATATAAGAACCCTTTGGGAGTTTATGATGTAATAAAGAGCCAGACTCTCTTTTACTGTTCAATAAAATGTATAATTAACGTACCCGATTTTGGGGGCGTTACAATTATATTGTATATGACATGTGTGTATTACAATATTATGGGGGTGTTTGGCAAGTGGATTTTCGGATTTTCGGATTCTCATTTTCGGATTTTGAGTGTTTGGCAACTGAAGTTGAGAATGGATTTTGGGAGAATAGATTTTCAGATTTTGAGTTTAGGAGCCAAAAACCAAAATCTGGGTTGGAGGAGTTTTTCGGATTTTCATTTTCGGATTTTGAGTTTCTATTACGAATATACCCATAATACTCTCTCATTTTACCAGATTTGCCCAAAGGCAAACAGCAGATCTGGAAAAGAAAAAAAAGAGAGGCAAACACAAAATATTACTTTAGAATAATAGACTTCAATAAATAGCCCATAAAAATTATTCAATAATAAAGTTAAAAAAAATTTAACAAAAAAACGCAAGTGACCTGTTATAAGAAGACAAAGGGCAATATGGTAAAAATGCAACCCATAATTCATTCTCAACAATCATCTACCAAACACTACTACAATTTCAAAATACATTCTGTACAAATCTCCCAAACACTCTACCATACCCAAAATACATTCTGGCCATAATCCAAAAAATCAAAAAGCCAAAAAGCTGAAAATGAAAAGCCAAAAAGTAGGTTCCCAAACACCCCCTATATTTAGAAAATCTATTTTTGCTTGAAAATCTAGATTTTCAAAAGACCCATAGTACTTATACATATTAGTATATTATAAGTCTTTCAAGTAAGTACAAGTGGGAGAGAGAGAGAAAGAGAGAGGGAGAGAGGAGAGAGATTGCCGAGAGAGAGAGGAGAGAGAATCCGAGAGGGAGAGGGAGAGAGAGAGAGAAGGAGAAGGAAAGAGAGGGAGAGATGGTACCTTGATTGACCTTGATTCTTCTTGACCTTCCATTGTACCTTGATGATCTCCTTGATTGTGTTCTTTCCTAGCAAATCTATGACCTAGTGTCCTAAACAATTTTTCAATTAGGGCAAATCTTGTACAATCCCTAGCAATACAAGATTCATACTCTTCCAATCACCAACCTTTGTCCTTCCATATCTATATATGTATATATATATACATAGTACTTTGTACCAAGAGAGAGAGAGAGAGAGATTTGGAGAGAGAGAGATGGGAGAGAGAGAGAGAGATGGATGGCCGGTTGAGAGAGGGAGAGAGAGAGTGATGTGTACTTACCTCTTTTGGCCTTTTTTGTATAAAATCCTAGTACTACTAAATCTAGGGTTTCTTCCAATCCAAGGACAATCAAATCTTATCCTTCTTTGTACAATTCCCATTTTAAAACTTGATCAAATCTTCATTCCTTGGCCAAGCTTCCAAAATCCAATTCAAAGGACACATCTTAGCCATGCATGCCTAGGTTTTTAGGGTGATTCTTGCAAGAAACCAAGATTTGGTGGAATAAAAAAAAATTGGGAGAAAGAGGGAGAAAGAGGGCCAGCCAAAGGGAGGAGAGAGGAAAGGCTTTGCCTATAAATACCAAGCTCTTGGTGCTTTGAACTCACACCTTCACCTCATTCTCTAACTTCTCTCTAGAAAAAGTTTAGTGTTCATGCTTGTTCTTGCTTATTTTCTTTCTAGTTTTCAAGAAACTTTCTATCGCCGCCACTAAACCACCACTCGACCACCAACTCGATCCAAAAGTAGTAGTAGTTGTTGTTAAGATCTAGTTTCGAGAGAAACTATTCTCTTTCAAAGCTATCGGAAGCTTACCGTAAGCCGTTACGCCGTTCGATCACCGACTTTCTTTCCGTCGTACTTTTCGTAGCTTACTACCGCCAAGAAGAACGGTAGTGATCCCTAACCACTCTTCCTAAGTATATGTTTGATCTTGTAGAGTTCTTTGAACCTACTATCCTAAGTATATTGTATTGTATGAGCATGATGATAGAAAGCTATATGTTTAGTATGTCTTGTTTTACGTAGTTTACTTTGATCTTATGAGTGCTTGAAGGCATGAGAGTGATTGATTGCATGACTTTATGAACTCGTCAATAAACATGTGTTGTTTTGAATTTCCAAAAGAAGGTTATACGTTTTCATTTTAAAGATAAAGTGTTGTTTTAAACGAAGAATTTGTATTTTGACCTTTTCAAGGATTGTGAACTTGATAGCGTTTTGCTTGCCTTACTTGTCGTTAAATAGAATTGGATGATCTTGCTAGCTTAGTTTCAAGATTTCGATGAATGTGTTGTACTTGCTTGCGAAGTCCCGCCGCGGAGTCAATGCATGATACAAGACACATGAAATTGCAAAGTAGAGACATGACACGTAAGATGTGGTTGATATGGATAAAAATACTTTTGAAACTACATAATGGCCGGACTTGGTAGCCTTATGTTGGTGTGCGTTGCCAATGGAGCCGGACTTGGTAGCTTCATTGGAGGTGTGTGACTTGGTTATCCGCGGAGAGGAGCCAAGATGTGACACAATGTGCCGGACTTGGTAGCCATTGTGGCCAATAAGCCGGACTTGGTAGCTTATTGGTTGTGTTCGTTCACAATGTGTCGGACTTGGTAGCCATTGTGGCCAATGAGCCGGACTTGGTAGCTCATTGGTGTGTGTGTGTGTTTTTGGAAATGATGATAAAAGATGAGACACAAAACGATGAGTTGTGTAGGAGAAACACACGGAAAACATGACACCAACGCTCGTTAGTGAATGCTCATGTGTAATTGTTATGTGTTCTTGTTAAGCATGTTAAGTTTGGAAAATCGTATACTATCTTTGACTTGTATGTTAAGGATTAGTGGGTTTTGGGTTACTCTATTAAGCTTTCAAGCTCACGGTGTTGCTTTATGTGACCCTGACATATTATACTGGTGGCGACGCTGGTATAATGTATCAGACTTATTAGATGAGCAAGGAGAGCTGTATACCTTGGAGGCCTTTGGAGCTGAGGAGTTTGATAGGATGGGAGAAGAGAATGAGCTGTAGATAACCTTAGATGTCCATCCCTTTTGTGTATTATAAGAACCCTTTGGGAGTTTGTGATGTAATATTGAGCTAGACTCGACCTTGTTTATCTAATAAATGTTTAACTTAACGTACCCGATTTTGGGGGCGTTACAGGCAGTTACTTGCCTGGGGGTCTACAGGGCTACAGGACCCCGTTTTTCTCCACAGAGCACTGTGCTGTGTAGGCTTTGGGACTCTACCCTTACACAACCCTTCCCATCACCTTTTGCAAGCCTTCACCATCAAGTTTGGTCTTAAGGTTTTGTTTGCCACCACCCTTTGGCCTTCCATCCCCTTATAAATACCCCCCCATTGGTATTCTTTCCAAAGGGTCACAAAATTTACCAAGTTCCAAAAGGTTAAGAACACTTTCAAGCACAAAGGCAACACCAAACCCAAGCACACTTGTTCATCCATTCTTCACTCTATTTTCCATCACAAGCTTCACAACCTTGTTCAAATCCATTTCCAAAACCTTTTAAGCAAAGGTATAACACCTTTTCTGCTTACTGTTTTGATCCCTGAGGGGGGCTGTCAGGGCGAAGACTGGTAATCAATACCAGTTCTGGTCCTAAAGTCAATAGAGTTGCAAGAAACTGGGATCCAACAGACCCTCACGCGATGGACTCGCTATCACGCGTGACAGTCCTCTGTCCCGCGCGACAATCCACGTGGGGTTTGGGATGCTGGTCTTTCTTGTTTTGTCATGTTAAATACTCATTTTAAAATATGATTTGTTCTTAGCTCACTGTTTTGCATGATAAAATACATAGACTAGTCTATTTATTTGTTTTCTTTATTTGGAATGCTTCTGGGTTACTTCTGGACCTGTACCAGAGCCCAGGACATGCAAAGCAATTCCTGAAAGTCCAGTCATGACCCTCGTGCGAGGGAGTCACTCTGTCGCGCGATGGTCAGTTTGATTCCAGTGATTGCCCTTGCATGAGCAGATTGGCCTTTAGCCACTGTTTTATTACCCCCACTGTGTAGGGGTTGAATTTGCATTTATTTAGCTCCTGTTTGCTTTAAATTATAATTAGTTAACTTTTAGTACATATAAATTGCTTGGTTTGCCTCCTGGGTGTGCACTGGTCCTTCCAGAGCTCAGAAAGGGATAAAATCTAACCTGTGGTTGAACATAACCCTCGCGCGAGTATGTGGGTATGTCATGCGATAGTTGGCTTGCATGCACGTAGATCCATGCATGCAAGCTGGCTGCTGTTGTGGGCAGCATGCCCTTGGAAAAGAGGATTTCGTTCCCCGTTTTGCCAAAGCGGCCCGGAAATCGTGGGAGCGCGAGCGGAGAAGCAGGCACTCATAAAATACAGAGTCGCCACTTGGGTTTGAAGGTCCGACACCCAAGGAACCGTATTTCGAAGCACCTGCCGCGCTGTTTGATTTGAAAAAGTGAAGGAACCAGTCCGTCATAACCATATCTGGGTTCGGGAGCCAGGTTACGAGAGGGGAAGGGTTTTAAGGCACCCCTCTCGCCCAATCCAGATATCAGTCTCTACGTAGGCATTTTGTGAAAATTTTTGCGATTCTTCTTTTAATTAATCAATTTTTAGCCAATTAGGGCGGGGAACAGTTAATCGGGGATTAAAAACTGTAACGCGATTTGCAAGATGTGTTTATATTGAGCATGGTTGGATGGAATACTATGAAAATGGGATAAAACCCAACCTTCTGATCAGAAACCTCAAAAAACTGCACAAGGCTTTAGACATGCCATGCACCATGGCCAACTTTGCATGCATGGATCTACGTGCATGCAAAGAACCATCGCGCGACAGTTCTAAACACTTGTGCGAGTGTTTGTCCTACCACAAGTTGAATTTTATCCCCTTCTGGGCTCTGGAAGGACCAGTGCTCACCCAGGGGGCAAGCTAAACGGTTTTATACGTATTGGAATGTAAATAATTATTACAAACAGAGTGAATGGAATTGAAACACAACCCCTAAACAGTGGGGGTGAATAAACAGAGGCTGAAGCCTTAGCTATCATGCAAGGGCAGCTACTGGAAAGTGGAGAACTGTCGCGCGAGACACAAGAACCCTCGCGCGAGTGTTCCTGACTGGACTTCCAGGAATTGCTTTGCATGCTTGGGGTTTTGAAATATACTCAGAAACATCCCAAGGGCATTCCAAATCAAATAAGACAGCAAAATAAACTAACTATGATTTTTAGCATGCATCACAGTGATCTAAAACCAAAATATGCTTCAAAACAATTATAAACAATACATGAAACTTAAAAACCAGGATACCCTTCCCCATAAGGTTCATTCTCACACTGACACAAAATGTCGCGCGAGCATGGGAAACCATCGCGCGAGGGTTCCTTAGCCACTGCTTCTTGTAACTTTTGCCGACTTTAGGGCCAAGACTGGTATTGATTACCAGCCTTGGCCCTGTCAGCCCCCCTCAGGGATCAAAACAGAAAGCAGGTAAATGTTTATACCTTTGCTTGAGTTGTTTTTGAAATGGTTTGAACAAGGTGGTGTAGCTTGGAAAATGAGTGTATGTAGAGCACAACAGTGAAAGAGTAGCAAGTGTGGTTGAGGGTTTGTAAGCCTTTGTGCTTGATATTTATAACCCTTAGCTTTGGAAGCATGGGGGGGGGGGGTGTAATTTTTAGGCCAAAGGGAGAAGAAGCAAGGGTGGATGGCAAACTAGGCCTAGAAGCCAGCCAAGCTTGGTGGAGAAGGTGGACAACAAGGTGGGGCGGGGGGGGGGGGGGTTACATTGGAAGATGCCAACCACACAGTCACCAACAGCTGTTCTGGAGGAAAACGGGGTTCTATAGCCCCATAGACCCCCTGATGATCACAAAATCCAGCTGAAAAAAGGTGATGGGGACAAGAAAGAACCCTCGCGCGAGGGTTCCAAATACGCGCGCGAGTATTCAAATAGTCGCGCGTGAGTCAACAGTTTGACTTTGACCCACACCTGGCAACACAACCATCGCGCGAGTGTTTCAAAGGCACGCATGATGGTCAAACCCTGGGCTTAGGGTTTTGACCTAGGGTTTCTGAGGTTCAAAAAGGGTTTAAGGTAGGCTTCAAGCACACAAAGTTCAAACCATTCCAATATCAAGTCTGCTTTTAATCCGATTTCATCATTGGGGAGACAAGAAACCGTAAAACAATCAGGAGATCCAGATTGGGTTGTCTACAGTAGTCCCTCTTTGATGGCACGCGGAGCACCATTGACTGGTACGGGTAACGTCAAAGATTTCTAGACACCCATCAAATCCGCCAGAAAGTCGATTTAAAAGAAAAATGCAGACAAGTATGTAAAAAGATACCGTGCACCAATTGGACGGATGGATCGCCGTTGATTTGAAATTGGATGGATGGATCATCGCTGATTTGAAATTGGACGGATGGATCGTCGCTGATTTGAAATTGGACGGATGGATCATTGCTGATTGAAATTGGACGGATGGATCGCCGCTGATTTGAAATTAGACGGATGGATCGTCGCTGGATTGAAGTAGGACGGATGGATCGTCGCTGATTTGGAGTTGGACGGATGGATCGTCGCTGGATTGAAGTTGGACAGTTGGATCGTCGCTGGATTGAAGTTGGACGGATGGATCGTCGCTGATTTGGAATAGGACGGATGGATCGTCGCTGGATTGAAGTTAGACGGATGGATCGTCGCTGATGTGGAATAGGATGGATGGATCGTCGCTGATTTGAAATTGGCTTGGGTGTGCGCGACAGACCACTGCTGGGGATAGGAAAATGCTCCGGATTGCGAGCACGAATTTAACATGACCCCGAAAAATCACTACGGGGTCAATGATAAAATCCCCGGATTTAAAAACAAGTAGGAATAACAAGACTGGGCTGGCCTGCTGGGGAATTGGGCCTTTGGCTCAACGAACCATCGCGCGAGCAACCAGAACCATCGCGCGAGGGTTTGTCTCTCAGGGCCTGGATCTGGAACCGGCCCAGACCCGGCCCACACCTATTTTCTTTCCATAAACGTCGCGGGGACGTTTCAGAACCGCTCAAATATTCCCGAACGGTTTTAAATACTCCCCTCCTTCAAACTCTCAAACCCTTTCTCAAATCAAACCACAAAACCCTTGATCTTGCTCCGAAAACCAACAAAACCAAACCCAAGCAATCGCCCATGGCAGACCACGGCAACAATGGCGGTGACGAGGACGTGATCGATCGACCAAGAGATGAAGGGGCAAGCATGGAGCGCGAAATAGTCGATCAAACTGTAGCCGCGGCAACCGAGGGCCAAGGTGTAGTTTTAGCAGGCGGCGGCGAGGCGGAGAAGACCAGCAACAAGAGGTAGGTGGCAAAGAGAAGGATCGCGGGAGAGAGGAAAACCCTCGCGCGATGGTTCTGATTGGGGATGTGGGGTCCAGAGTTGAGCCTGCGGGCTCGGGTGCAGTAGCAGGGGGCTCACCCATGGTTGGTGGAAGTTCTGGGGGTGTCGGCGGTAGTGGAGTCGCGGGTGATGATCCTAGGCCGAATAGGACTCCGCCGAGGGACTCGGCGAGAAGCAAAGGGACTGTTATTGCAGAAGAAGAGGAACCCACCGAGGTACCTGTTGAGTATAGGGAGCAGGACGTAGCATTCCGACCAGCGGCATCGGCGGCCACATCGTCAAGCCATGTGCCGATCACAAAGTATGACATTGCCGAGCATTTGCCCGACGATCGGCTAGCGAGGCTGTTGGAGGAGAATCCCGAGATTGGTGAGATAGTGTTGAAAGTGAAAGAGGATTGAGCACGGGCCATTGCTGTATCGGAGGCAGCGGAAAGGGCTGAGATAGAACGGAAGGATGGAGAAGACCCTTTGAGAGAAATGGAAGCCGAGGAGAGGGCCGCAGAGGAGGCACAAGGGCCTAGGGTGACAGCCGTGGCAGAGGCGGCAACCGTGAGACGGCCTGACTATGCGGCAGAGACATACACACCCCCTACACCACACTTGTTTGTATCGTCGGGTTTTTCAGCATACACACCATAGCTGTCGGAGTATGATGATGAGATGGTCCTGAGAGACCCCCAGACTCACGTTGCTAATACTTGGAGCGAGGTAATTTCTGGAAAACCCCATTCGTACTTCAATTTCCGCTTTACTTGCATGTTTAGTAGGTCGCCTAGAAAAAGCATAAAATAACACTTTAATCAACGCCCAGTCACGATAATAGAACCGCTGAAACAAACGCCATGCAGAATAATAACTTGAACCAACCATCTCAGTATTGACTGCACTGAAGCTAAAACCTCGATGACATGACCCTGATAGGCCATGCATGCAATAGGATGAACCAAAGAACCGTTGTTACACCGCTGCATTGATTACCCAGAACTTGAAAATGAAAGCCAGGTATGCTGACATTTGCCCTTCGCTTGACTGTGTACTTGAAACAGGAAGGAGTAGGACAAAGGGACATCCGAGGCTTTGGTGGTGCTTGTAGGTCCTTGGTACTATATGATGCCTTACCTCAGAGAGTGAGGGAGCTGGTGGATGCAGCAGGCTTCGGAGAGTTCATTCGAACTCTCACTCGGAACAGAATTGACCATGCTATGTTGGTGGCGCTTGCAGAAAGATGGAGGGATACTACCAACCTTCCACCTGCCGATTGGAGAGATGACAGTGACGCCTGCAGATTTCGCAGCGATTACAGGGCTGAGAGTTGGAGGAGAGCCCATCCCTTTTGACTCGGACATTCAGAATGACCGGGTTGCGCTGGAGTGGTTTCTGGGTGAGGCACCCAAAATTGAGGAGGGGATGGCGAGGTACGGATCGTGCTAGATAGCACAACTCTAATGGAAAGCCACTTGCTGCTCGCCTAACCACATTCTCCAAAGCCAGCATGTGGCGAATGGCTTCATTCACCCATTCATTGGGCACCTGCAAAGGCAATTCTGTATCATTAAGCTATTCAATAATGGTGCATGTATTGAAATATAAGCAAGGTTTATACTGGAACGGTCACGGACGGTGGCTCGACTCTGGCAGGCACCAAGTGTATCTCTGCTGGATTCCCCTGTGCATCCACTACTGGAACTTTCCATGACATCTCTAGGGGTCCGCCTCTCACAGGTACGCTCGCATACAGCCTGACACGGCCTTTGCCGCCTCTCGACCCCTCTCCAACAGCTCTCCTTTCCTCGGCAGCTCCACGTGCCTGACTCCGCACATCCATGAAGGCCCGAATGCCTAGTGGCCTCGCTAAGCGGTCTCTCTAGTATGCCGCATAGTCCATCTCCGGGCGCAAATAACATGTCAGCTCAGTATCCGGTCGCATGAACCTCTCCGGCTCAGCCCGGGTGCAGGTACTCGTGTGTGAGGCTCGTGGTGGAAGTGGCCCTGGCACCTTGAAGGCTGTGTAGCCAAGTGACTGGCGTGACACCCGGTCTCCCAGGTACCACTGCCAGCCAAAGGCTGACTCAAGAAGCACCCTGCTGGCAGTAATGGCTCTGCTCCTGGCCAAGTACTCAGGTTCTGCTCCTGCAACACTCCACAGGTTCCAATTGATCTGCACACAGGTCAACAAACAATAGAACAATTGTTCAACAACATCATTAAAACAATTGAAAGAAGTGCATATTTTAATTATGAGGGTTTTAAGGTATACCTGTGAGGCTCTGAGCTCGTCCAAGTACAACCTAAAGGCATTGAGATTGCCTCTTCCTTCTTTCGGCCCCATGTTCTTCTTGCTCCATATCAGTGCACGGGGGAGGTGCTCAAATCAGGGTGCTTGCATTGTGGCGGATACATCCGCAGGACCTCGTAAGCTCAGAGCTATTCAAATTTAAGCATATATATGCATTAGTCACAGGATGTTATACAGATATGTATGCAAACAGGCTATAGTAAATGGTAAACAAATAATGCAAGTATAACAGAAGTTGTACCGTGTTATCGTACCTCCTAGACTCTCTAGTAGCCAGCGGTGCTTTTTATTTCTTCCGAAGCATAAGGCTTCGCCCCAAAGTCTTGTAGTCAGCAGTGCAGTTCTGGGACCCAGCTATTCATGTGTTCAGGTTTGGAGACAATGAGCTGTGCCCGACTGTGGAGGAATTCCAAGCATACCTCCAAGGCTTCGCCTCCCATATGATCGTTATACCACCGTACTGAAAAGCATGTCGAAACTTCTGAAAAGTAGCCTGAACATTACCATGGGTGCAGCAGAAAGCCTGCTAAGCGGCGAGCAGATAAACATCATGCGCCTAATGGAATGGTACGGGCCCGAAGGCAACACCGGGGACATGGCCTTGCAAGCTTGCCGTCGGTTTGCCCTGGTAATTAGCGTGCTTGCCGCATATTTGTTGGTATCCCCGAATGGACAAGTTCGCCCTTCTCTGGTGAGCTTTGCCACGCAGCTAGGCGCCCGAAGGAATGTGGTGCCGATGGTTCTTGCTGAGACACTCATAGGGCTGGATTTAGTAGCAACCGGTCAAACCATGATATTCGGTGACAGTCCACTCCTATTGCAGGTAAACCCTCACTCAGCTCACCTTTTTCCGATTTTTAGACATTATTTTTTTACCTCAACACTCGGCTTAAGGTTATATCAAAGCTCCTTACTTGTTTTTCCGCTCAAGTTTTATGTGGCTTCTTACTTGTCTTTCCGCTCATGCAGTTATGGCTGTCAGATAAACTTGGGCTGATTGCATCCCCGGAAGCCAACTGGCCTCGCTTACCCGGGCGAATGCACCAGAGAGAGATGCTGTACCTAGAGATGTCCACAGAGGAGTGGATTAGGTTCATGGATGAATTGTCACCCGAAGAAATCACCTGGAGGCACGAAGTGTTGGACATTCCAGATATGGCTGTAAAATCCGTAGGTTTTGAAAGAGTGGTAATTGCTGGGCAGTCCAGTTTCACATTCTATATTCCAGGCCGTATCCTTTGGCAGCTAGGGATAAGTCAAGGATCACACAGAGCTGGAGTGGAGACCTTTCATGTTCCTGCCTTCACCTCACAAAACCTGACTGTATATGAACATAACTAGGGATTGAGGGAACTCGGCAGAGCAGATCCGGGTTTCAGCACAGAGCTAACAAACCGTTATAAAGCATGGCTAAGAAGAGAGATTATTAGAAGACAAAATGCGGACTGACTCCTGACACGACCTTGATGATCTAGAATAAACTGTGAGCCCGTGAGGGTCTCTATCATTTTATTCTATTTTTATGCTTTAACTTTTTTTTAAAGACTGCTCAGCCTGTATAATAGAAGTAGTAGTTTTGAAATAAAATTGAAGGATCAAAAGCTTTCCCTTTTTTTTGCTCAAGCGTTGAATAGCGCGCTGCATACTAAACACACCCCTCAGAATGGGCAACCCTGGATCAAGTTGATTGATTATGACCGAATCTCACTGAGAGATTGCCTACGTATCCTTTTTAAGGAATCAAGTCAAAACGTAGTTCAGGCTAAGGTTCGCTCGTGTATTTTTGGCTCTCATTTTACGCTCTAACTTTTGCTTAGGACCGCCCATTCGGATTTTCAGCCTAGCGAGCTCTTGATTTTTGCCTATTTATTTTTGCCTAGATCGCCTCCTTAGGTTTTCGGTCTAGCAGGCATGCTCTAATTTTTGTCTGGAATTGCCCACCCTTGTGGTTTTTAGCCCAACAAGCTTCTCTCAAGGATAGTAACGTTTGAGTTGATCCAGGTTGACTAGAGTGTTGAACTCGTTGCCGTCCAGATCCATGAGTTGAACTGCTCCGCCGGAGAGGATAGTCTTGATGATGTAGGGTCCTGAGCGCTTCGGACAAAATTTATCGCGAAGGTCAAAGATGGGAGCCCGGATTTCCTTTGTAACCATATCCCCTTCAACTAAGTTGCAAGACTTCACCTTCTTGTTGAAAGCCCGAGCATTCTGACGTTGGTACCCCTGAACGTGATACAAGGCACGGAGCCTCCTCTCATCAAAGAGCATGAGTTCAACGAACCTCCCACTGAGCCACTCGAATTCTGTGAGTTCACATTCAGTCATGACTCTTAAAGATGGTACGTCAAGCTCAATAGGGAGTACCGCTTCCATCCCATAAACCAGAGAGTAGGGAGTTGCCCCCGTTGATGTTCGAATTGACGTTCGATACCCCCAAAGAGCCAAAGGTAGCTGCTCATGCCAGTCCCTGGCGGACTCTGCAGACTTCTTGATGATTGTTTCAATGTTCTTGTTGGCGGCCTCAAATGCCCCATTGGCCTGCGGGCGATAGACCGTTGAATGGTGTATCTGAATCTTGAACTCCTCGAAGAGCTCCAAAACCCTACCTTGGAAATGAGACCCATTATCAGAAACGAATACCTGCGGAACACCGTATCGATAGATAATGTTCTTCCTGATGAACTGAGCTACCTGAACAGCAGTCAGGGTTTTACAAGATTCGGCTTCCACCCACTTGGTAAAATAGTCTATCGCGACCAAGATGAAACGGTGACCATTTTAAGCAAATGGCCTGATCATGCCGATGACATCGATACCCCATACAGCAAAGGGCCAAGGTGAAGTCATGCCGAACAGTTTGGAGGGGGGAACGTGCATAAGATTGGCGTGAATCTGGCACCTATGACAACGACGAACATAATCCACACACTGTGATTCCATAGTAGACCAAAAGTAACCCTGCCGTAAGATCTTTCTAGCAAGCATGACACCACTCATGTGAGAACCACAGACCCCTTCATGAATGTCCTCTATTATTTTGGTGGCTTCAGCACCGCTGACACAGAGCTTGTGCATCCCACAATGAGATCTCCTGTAAAGTTTCCCTCCACAAATGATGTATTGGGTTGCCAACCTTCGCAATGCAAGTTGATCCTTCTTAGAGGCCTCAGCTGGATATTCACCCCTTTCAACGAAGTTCCATATATCATGGTACTAAGGCATGCCATCATCGACATCATCGATAGTGCTAACATACTAATAAGCAGGGAAGTCCCGCTGTTCAATCAGGGTAGGACGAAGCTTAATGCCCAACGGAAGTTCAACCATGGAAGCCAAAGTTGCCAAGGCATTGGCAAATTGATTTTTCAAGCTGGGAATGTGAGTAAAAGTCACCTTGTTAAAACGAGGAATAAGATCTTCCAAGTCCTGATGATAAGGCTTCAGTTTTTCCTCACGAACCTTCCAGTCCCCGTTGGCTTGAGATACAACAAGATTGGAATCACCGATAACTTCGAGCTTTTCAACACCGAGCATTAAGGCGGCCTCCATGCCAACAATACAAGCCTCGTATTCTGCTTGGTTATTAGTGACATCGAAATTGAGTTTAAAAGCAAGCGGAATATGGGAGCTGTCAGGTGTTATCAACAAAACGCCGATTCCATATCCTTTCTGATTGGCTGCCCCATCGAAGTAGAGAGTCCACACATCGTTGACTACCGTTAGCACCTCTTCATTTGGAAATACAAAGTCTATATCTTCTGGCCCATCCACAGGATGATCAGCCAAGAATTCCGCCACCGTGCGTCCCTTGACTGACTTCCTCGTGACATACTCGAGATCGAACTTTGCCAGCAAGAGCAACCAACGTGCTAACTTACCAGTAAGCGCTGGTTTCTCAAATAGATACTTGAGAGGATCCATTCGAGAAATCAGCTTCACTGGATAAGCCAGCATGTAGTGTCTCAACTTCTTGGAAGCCCAGACAATAGCCCAACACGTCTTTTCAAGAGCAGTGTAGCGTTCTTCACACCCTACCATCTTTTTTCTTAGGTAATAAATGGCCTTTTCGACACCCTTATCTCCAACCTGAGCTAACAAGCATCCCTTGGACGAAGGATTCACAGACAGATAAAGTATCAAGGGCTTCCCAGGCACGGGCAGCATCAGAACCGGAGGATTCTGTAGGTTGTTCTGGATAGACTCAAAAGCTGCTTGACATTTGTCAGACCATACGAACGGCGTGTTCTTCTTGAGTAGACGAAACATCAGCTCGCAAGTTAAGGTCAACTTGGCGATGAATCTGCTGAAAAATTGAACCTTCCCCAGAAAGCTTCGCACTCCCTTTTCGAATTCCGACGGCTTCATCTCTAGTACTGCCTTGATTTTCGACGGATCGACTTCAATGCCTCGAGTAGTAATCATGAAGCCACGCATTTTGCCAGCTGTGACCCCAAAAGTGCATTTTTGCGGATTGAGCCGCATACAAAACTTACAAAGTCTTTCGAAGAACTTCCTAAGCATAGGAATATGTCCCTCTTGAGTTTTAGATTTGGCAATCATGTCGTCGACATAGACCTCAACTTCTTTATGCATCATGTCATGCAGAATGGTCATAGCAGCCCGTTGATAGGTAGGTCCATCATTCTTCAACCCGAACGGCATGACCAAGTAGCAGTAGGTTCCCCACTCAGTGATGAACGTTGTCTTCTCACGGTCCTCTGGTGCCATAAGAATTTGGTTATAGCCAGAAAACCCATCCATGAATGAAAGCAAAGCATGCCCCGCAGTATTATCCACAAGCACATCGATGCGTGGCAAGGGAAAATCATCTTTGGGGCTTGCCTTGTTCAAGTCCCTAAAATCCACACAGACTCGTGTTTGCCCATTCTTTTTAGGAACAGGAACAATATTGGCAACCCAAGGAGGATACTAAGAAACCATGAGAAAACCAGCGTCGATCTGCTTAGTAACCTTATCCTTGATCTTCTGTACCCAATCCGGCCTTATCCGCCTGAGTTTCTGTTTCACAGGTTTAGCATTTGGTAGCAGGGGAATCTAATGCTCCACTATCTCGGGGTCGATGCCTGGCATGTCCTGATGAGACCATGCAAAGACATCACTATACTCGGTGAGCAACTCCTTGAAGTCAGATTGCTCCTCTGGTGAAAGCGTTGAGCCCACTTGAACCATTCGGGGATCGTTCTCATCTTTCAAGTTTATAGAAACTACTTCTTCTTTTAATGGCTGAGCATGCCTTTCGTCTTCCCTTTCAATGAGGGCACGGTTTCCTTGGGAATATCCCCATCGAAATCTATCCCTTCATCGTCGGGGTCGACACAGTTATATAAAGATCATGCAAGTAATCAGAAGATGAGTCATTCATTTCATAAAACCCCTCAGGGTTGCCAAGTACAAGAGAATCAAACTCAAAGTAAAAGCTATGACGTGGATGGCCCAGAGGCACAAACTCTGACTCAGAGCTAGACTTAGACAACTCACTGGACTCTGACTCTGACTCAGACGCAGACTCAGACTCAGATGTGTCATCAATGCAAGTTAAGCGTGGTTTGAAAATGCAATTTTTGAGACTGCCCTTGGCTTCCACAATGAGTGATGTCGGATCCTCCAGGGCATCAAACCCGAGCATGAACACTTCAGCTTCCTCAGTTTTCTTAGCTAAACCCGCTTGGGTGAATTTCTGGAATAACAGCTCCAAGCTCCCCTGATCAAAAGTTCCCAGCCAGTCAGTCTTCAACTTTGGCTGAGTAAGCTTTCTCTTGAATTCCGCCTTCTCTGGCTCCTCATCAATAGATGAGTACGTGTCATCAGCAAAAACCTCGAAACCAGGCAACAGCTCTCTAGTCTCAGGATTGATAAACGGCTCTGCCTGTCCAGTGTAAGCAGCATTCCCAACTTCGCGCACGAAATAGCTGTTAGGTTTGCCATAGAGAGTACGAGGTTTGCCATAGAGAGTACGAGGGTTTCCTGTGTGTTTCCTTCTTTTGGCATTATTGGCAGAGGCAGTGTACCCCAAACCAAAACGCCCCTCAGAAAAAGGAAAGATAGGAAACTCCGGGACTCCCTGTTGGCGAATCCATCGCGACAGAGCTTATGAGGAAGTCCCCGTCCACATTGATAGCCAAAACAGACCCAGAAGTTTCGAAAGAGAAACCCCCAAGGTCAACGTCTTCTTCACCGTGGATGATCCCCAAAACAGGAGTTCTATCTTCTTTGAGCGGATGGATTCCAGAGTCCCCGCAAATGGTTAGTGTACCAGTAGGTAGTCCCCAGCATGACTTTCTGATGGAGAGTTGACGGCACAGCCATGATGTCTGACCGATGGAGCCATGGCCTGCCCAGCAGCAGGTTGAAAGTGACAGGAATGTCAACCACATGGAACTCAACGTCCATTTCAAAGCCCTCTGCATCGAGCTTAAGCATTAAAGTACCCTCGACCATACGACGGGTGCCGTCATACGCCTTAACAGCCAGGTTAGAAGGTGCAAAGTCCTTTTTGGCGAAACCCAAACGATAGGCCACTCTCATAGGACAAACGTTGATAGCTGAGCCGTTCTCAATGAGGACAGTCGGGACCCAGAGTCCGCGGCATTTAACTGTAATATGGAGGGGGCAATTGTGATCAACCCCTTCAACGGGCAGGTCTTTATCAGTAAAGACCAAAGTGTGCTTAGAGGTAGGAGGGAGGATGAGGGATATCATTGCCTCAGGAGTGATGTCGACTTGAATTTCGAGGCGGGAGAGAGCATGGCATAACATCTGACGGTGCTCTCGGGAGGAACAGATCAGTCCCCAGATGGACATAGCGACAGGAATCCGCTTAAGCTGTCGCTGAATTAAATCAGCAGCGGGTGACCCAGTCAACCCTTCAAGAGGTGCCGACTTCGGGAAAACAATGGGTTCATTCCTTGGGTTAGAAGGGTTGGATGAAGTCCCAGCTTGCAGATTTGCAGGTTGGAAAATCCGTCCACTCCTCGTAACATTATGCACGTTTCCCGAAGAAGGCACAACCAGAGGATCCTCATTCACATCCCATAGATCAGCAGGAACTTCCCCTAGCTTACGTTTCCCTTTATCGGTTGCAGAGTTCGGTACCTCCATGTCCAGCCCCAAGTCTTCAGCCAAGTCTTTCATCAAGAGTGAGTCCCATAGGTTAGCAGGAGGAACACGATCGGTTAACTGCCCAAACTTCTGTCCCCACTTGGATATCGACTACCTCATCAACGTCCCATAGGTTAGCAGGAGGAACAAGATCGGTTACCATGATGCTGCAGTCCCTATTGTTGGGATATGGAACCTCAGGACGGGGAAGCCCCCCATTAGTGATGTAAGAGCAATGGTCGTGATCAGCATCACAGACCGAGTTGAAAACTGAGTTGAACGTGGAAATGTGATTACCCAAAACCCGAGGGTCCTCCTGAACCAAGTCATCTTCCTCATAATGTTGTAGATAGTCCGGTATTGTATAGCCTTGCAGAGGGTTAGGATCCAAAACCACAGGATCCTGCCAGATCGGCTCAAGGTCCCAATTGTACTCTTCTTCAGGGATGACGGGCTCAGCTTGATGGAACAACATGTAAAGGGAGAACTCATCCAAAGGATCGACCATTGCGGCTTCATGGCTAGCCATCCAATCATCGTACCAGGCCTGATCAAATGGGAGGTATTCAGGTTGTTGTGGGAATCCATCTAGCTCGAGTGTTGACCACTCGTTGATTATCAGAGTAGCATAATCCATGTCGTCGGCCATGGCTCAACTTATAGCTCGCATGTCAGCTTCTGGAGGAGGTGCACTGAATGGCAACCGGTCTGTCAAACTGAGAAACGGGTTAGGGTCCATTGCATTGAAATACAGACTGTCAAGGGAAGAGGCAGAACTGAGCTACACAGCGGGGATCGACTGATGAAAGAGGTCGCTGATAGATGCGCTCAGCACAAAAGCCCCATTCTGTAAACGTGCCAAAGGCACATCATTATCAGTAATCTGGCCTTCCTTTACTCGAATATACGAGACCTCGGCACAAGGCTCGGGTGGAGAAGATACAACCGGCTTGGGTTAATCTGCGGAGACTATATGGCTAGTTGGGTCAAATGAGGTAGAGTCAGGGTTGACTTTGGTGGAGCTGAGAGATATTTAGCTAATGTGCGGGACAGCTTTGTGGTTAGGGAGGGAATGAGGATGTTTGGCTTTTGAGAAGGCGGAGGTGGAGCCTGGAGAGTTCCTTCATCTATGAGATCCTGAATCGCATGTCGGAGGCAAAAGCATGAATCTGTAAGATGACCAGCTCCTTGATGGTAGGCATAGTACAGGTTGGCCTTGAAGTTTGCCGGGGGATTTTTGGGTAGAGGAATTGGGTCGAGGGGCTTCAGGTGCCCTGACTTGACTAACTTCTCCAAAACTGAGGACAGAGGTGCCTCAATTGCAGAGAAACTGTGGGGCTGACCGCGAGGCCGATTGTTCTGTGGTGTTTGCACCTGATTGACATCAGAGATGTGGTTAGTGGTGTTGGAAGAGGTGGCATTTGTGCCGCTGGTCGCTGTATTTGAATAAGTTCCGCCCCCAAACAGAGAATTGGTGTTCCCAGAATAAGCCCGAGGCTTTGCTTTCGGGGGGGTTAGAAGATTCCCCTTTTGACAGTATCCCACTTTGCAGTGCATCTTCGATGGCCAGGCTAGAGTCGAAGAAGGTTTCAAAGTTTGCAGACGCTTGAGCGAGAACCAAATGCTTAGCATAGTCTGGCTAGAGATTCCGAGAGATGATGCGGAGTTGGTCTTTCTTGCTGGGGCGATCAATCATCAATGCAGCCTTGGCCCTCCACCTCTTGACAAAGTCAAGCAAAGGTCTCCTTTGCTTCCATTTTTGTAGATTCCAATTCCCGTGATCTTCAGTTGAGAGTTATAGCTATACTGTGAAATAAATGCAGCCCCAATATCCTCCCAAGTCCTCCTTTTGGCTATGTCGAGTGACAAGAACCAATGAAAAACAGGGCCCGAGAGGGTCTGAGGAAAGAGTTGTGACATGGCCTCAGGCTCAATCGACAGGAGCTTCATAGCAGCATGGTAACTGTAAAGATGAGTTCGAGGGTCACCACTTCCATCGAACTTTGCCAGGTCTGGCATTTTGAATTTCTCAGGGAGCTTGGCATTGGGATACAGGTAGAGACGATCCAAGTCAATACCGCCAGCCTTGACCTTTTTCGCTTTGGCAATAGATTCCTCGAGCTGGGCCATCTTGGCTACGAGAGCAGCAATGTTTGGATTTGCCGGGGGTGCCCCACCTGCTAGGTTTGGATTTGCAGCATGTGCATGAACAATCCGGGGGTTTTGATGAACAATGAGGCGCCCTGGGTTGTTTGGATCTTCAATCATAATAGGCTGTGCGTGTGGATCTTCTTCGGCCTCGCTTTCTTCCTCAAGTGGTGGCGGAATGCGAGTGTCGAAGAGTTCGTTTAAGCGGGTGATATTAGCATCGGTTTGGGCGGCCCTCTGCTGCATTGCAGTGATGCTATTTTGAAGGTTCATGAGCATTTGCTCAACAGTAAGTGGTTGGCGCTCCGCCTGCTCTGCCATGTCGGGAATTTCTGAAGTGCTTGATGCTGCAGAAAGGATTGGAGATGCTGGCTGTGAGATCTCTTCTAAAACTGGTGATGAGCTTGTCGTAAAGCAGCTAATGAGGAAAGTGGAGAGTCTTTCGTTGCGACTGACTGGGATTGTAACCTGAAAAGCCTTTGACTCGGATTCCGTTGCAGACGTTCCCAAGCGGGTTTCCCCTTTTGCTTCGATACTTTCCTTGGAGGTGCAATGGCTCAAATCCTTTGCTTGCATAAAAAGAGAATACCAAGATAAGGGTCCCGCTGCTACTTCAATCTAAATAAAAGACTAAAGCGTAAATGCAGCCTGCGTCGTTCGTGTCCTCTAGACTCTAGAACTAAAAGACAAGTCCGTCTCAAATCATCCAAACGTTGCCAGAATCCTCAGAATTCTTTTCGGATATGCGTCCTTGCTTGAGGCAAACGGGGCTAAAGGATGTCAAAAGAATCCTAAACCTTCGGCAATTTCACTGATTAAGGCTTCAACTTTTGAAGCTGGAATAACTCGGCATGAATGTCATGATACCATAACCATAATGGCGTGAGCGGCAGAGCACTGTTTAGCCAGGCGGTGTAAGTGACGAGGCACTTGTTACCTTTTGGTGTAAGCATCATGGCATTCTCTCTATTGTTCCTTATTCTCTGTTTGAAACCTTAAGCAGACACAGAGACGAGAGTGTAGAAATTTCTTATTTCCCAAAGTCCTTTCTCCCTAAGGATTTGAAAACGTGCACCATCGAGATGCACAACTCTTCATCGGGCCTAGCAGTGTCCCGACAATTTTAAGACAGACTCGTTTTTAAACGAGAACCTAGAAGTCGCCCTAAACATGCTTCTATGCAGGATGGTATGAATGAACAGAGCATGCGATGTAAGTGCAGGAAAATGAAAGGGCCTTCGAGCAGCACAAGGGCCTAACGGCTACTTCAGATTCCTCGCCGGAACCCTAACACGCCGCCGGAGAAAAACCTGTAAAACAAACAGAAGGTGAGCGCACCTTTGCCTCTCATGGCAAAGGCCCTCCGATGCCAAAGTTAGTATCATGTACTAATGGTAAACCCTAATTCTCAGTAGGTATAAAGCGAATAGCCAAGAATTGTGTACCTTTACCTCTAGGTTTACCTTGTATAGATCCACATATGCTTGCTGTCCAAGCCATCTCGTTGCCCTAAGTTTCCTTTCTCGTATAGGAAACCCAGAATACCAGGGATTCTCATTCCCTGTACTGTATATTACCTTATAGACCATTTAGGAATCCCTTCCTTAATTGGCCGTTCACCCCATTCCCATTGGGTATCTTCTCCAGATCTCGTTTCCTTATTGGGTGTTACCATTTTTGGACCCCTCTGAAGCATCGTCCGCTGACTGCCCCAGAGTGCTGCTCTTGTTTGGCATTCTCATGACCGAACAGTCTGCCTGGACCAATGACTTCTCATGTCACTGGTCCTCTTTCCATGTGATTGGTCCAATAACTTCTCTTGCTCTTTGGACCATACCCCTGCTCGGGTATCTTGGACCAGAGACTTCTCATGCCACATGGTCCTTATCGCCGTTCACCGTATTGCACGACAGACGCTTTGATTAGCTTTACTCCTGGGCCCCACGTACCACGTGTTCGGGCCACTTTTGTACTTGTTCGGGATTACCTCCCTACAATGGCTCCCCAGCTTTACTCGTTATTTTCTCTTAATATGACGAGCAAAGCTTCCGAACACCGAGCAAAGTTCTCGTATTTTGCTCCTGCACCCTGTTTCTCGTACTTGGTACAAACTTCATCATTAGTCCAAGCCAAACATCTCATCGTTTGGGCTGGGCAGGCCTTTCCAGCTCTTACCTTTACACGCGGCATTCATTGTACCACCCTCTTTAAATGCCAGCAGATGTTTCGGGGAACGAAATGCCCAAACGGCGTCTGGGGTGACGTTTTCCACACGCCAGCCCATCTGTTAGGGTATATTTGGATTTTCGCCCAAATTCAAACCCATTCTCTCTTTCTGAAACTCCCCCTGCAAAAGAAGGTCTGTTCATACCCGCCATTGGAGCACTGTTCACCATCCCGTGGTTCTTCCCTTCTTCTGCACTAGAGTCTCCGTTCGTCTCCCCTGTAAGTCATCGTTCCTCTTTGCATTCCATCTCCTTTGTTGATTTAGGGTCCCCACAGTCGTTTTAGGGCTTCTTCGTTCCCCCCTTTCTCTTAGCAAATCCATACCCGCATTTTTCATTATGGGTAGGTTTCGTAGATACTGTGATACCCCCCAAATGATGGCCAATTTCAAATCTCGTTATGAGATCCCTGACAACGTGGCCACTGCACTGGCCCCTGAAAACGCCATCCGCGAGTGTTTTGACAATGACACTCTGCATATCCCCGTCGTCGCCGTTGTTGAGGGCAGCGTTAGGTTTCCCCTGGCGCCGTTACTCCGCCAGGTCCTGGCCCATTACAGACTGCCCCCATGCAGGTTTCTGCCAATTTCTTTAGGGTCGTTATGGGCATCAACACCCTAAATCAGATGCTTGGCACATCCCTGGGTCTACACGACATTCATCACTTGTATAGCATCTCACGGACCAAAGATGCCTTGACCTACTATCTCAAAAGTAGGGACTCCAGAAAAAGGCTCGTGCTTGAGCTGCCTGACTCTGCCCGAGGAGACGACGACGACTTCCTCATCGTCACAGCGAATTTCGAGCCCAGAGACGAGGACGGTAGAGTCATCGGCTTTCACGCACCCCACAGATTTGGCACTCCACGTAAGTTCTTTTTCACGTAGAACTCTTTTACCGAGCAATATTTCGTATTGCATTACCTATTTTTTGCTTTACTGATCGTCAGTTTCTTCTTATAGCCACTGAGGTCAACCAGGGGCACGCCATCATCACCCCTCAAGTGCATGTAGCTGACATCAACCGTGCCCTTGCTTTCAACGGGCAAGGCACGTATCTTGCTGGCCGAGCAAGGGCGGCACAAATTCTTTTGAGCTACCGAGCGTCATACGGGGGGTTTATTGATCGGCAGATCTGAGCAGCCGACGATCCTGTCATCCCGGACCCTCCTATTCAACAACCCGAGCAGCAAGAGGAAAGGCATTCTCGGACCCCTCCGCTTCCCAACGAGCCCATTCAACTCGCCGAAGAAGCCTCCACATCTTCGAGTGGATACTCTCCATCTCCTCGAGAAATGGACCAGCCAATCAATCTCAGCAGCCTCCTCAACATCCCCGGGGCTGGCCGTGGAAGAGGCCGTCGCGCATCTCGCGGCCGCGGACGGTCTCATAGCCCGGCGCCATCTCATGGCCGCCGTGGATCAACCCAGCCGGACGTCCCTCCAGGCTTTTCCCCCGAGGAAATTGAAGCCACCCATAGGGACAAACGCCAACGGCTGGATACCTCTTCGGTCAAACAGCCTCCTTCTCAACTCACAGCACCTCAAACCCCCCTCTGGGCTCCTCAATTTACACATGGCGGCCGGCCAGTCACCGTCCGTGACAGTGTGGAGTCTGAAGGCACTGCACTTGCACTGTCCCAAGCGTTCATGCTTCCTGGGGACATGCAAAAAGAGATTGCTAGCTCCCAGACAACCTTTTCGGCTCCTTCATGAGCCATAGTGCTAAGGTAAAACCATCATATTCATTTTTATGTGCTAATGGCTTCAAATCGCTATTCCTGTTGTCTGTCTAACTATGTGCTTGCCCAGGCGATGCAAAAAATGGTGGTTATGGCCCAGAGACTCGGTCAATCTGAGCCCCAGCGTGCTAGACTGGCCAATGAGAATGCCAAGCTGCAGAACACCATCATCAGGCTGGAGAGAGAGAGAAACCAGGCTCGCGGGACTGTGGATGAACTCAGAGGCAAGCTGGAGGGAGCTGAGGACAGCCTAAACTAGACTCTCACAGAGCTGGAGGCGAGCAAGAATGAGGCCAAGACCGCCTACCAGCAAGGCTACAATGAGGGAATCCGTGTGGCCACTGAGAGCTACACGGACCAAATGCCCGGGATCCAGGATCAAGTCTTTGAGGCTGGCTGGCTGGCTTGCCTCCAAAAGTCTGGTGCAGCAGAGTCTTCCCCCCTCTGGACAAAGATCGACCTTCCGAGCACCCAAGTTGTTGAGGAGCAGGAAGAGGTGGAGGAAGAAAACGACGTGGAGGGAGTGCAAATGCACAAATCAATGAGCAGGCAGAGAATGAAGCCACTGCAACTGTGGATGATGCCACTGCTGGCCAGAAGGAAGTTGGTGGTGGCGCCCCAGAATCATCCACAATGGTGGAGGACACAACCGCTCCATCCTCTTCTCAAATGGCTCCAACTTCTCCTGTCATTCAGGATCAAACGAATGAAGAGTAAGTTGGATCCTTCCAAACTTGGTGATGATAATTTGAACTTTAAATCAACTTTTGTTGGCCCTGCGTGGCCATTGGTATTGCCCTACGTGGCATTGATACATTTTAACTCTCTTGGTTTTGGCCCTTCGTGGCCTTTTGATTGTCTCTGGTGGCCCTGTTTGGCCTGAACAATTTTTGCTTGGCCCTTCGTGGCCTTTCTTCAATGCAGGTGGCCGGCCCATGGCCAGTATCTTACATGGCAAGTGTCTGCGTACTTAGCTTCATGCATATTCACATATGCTCCCCAGGTCTCAGTGGGTCTGCCAAAGATTCAACTTTGTGTTCAGATTTCATTCTGCAGGTTTCTCGTACCTTAGAGTAATGCTTGTTGCATTTGTGGCTTGTCAAACGATGCATATAGGTGTATACGCTCAGGGTCTTTTCGTACCCGATCAAACTGTTAAGTATTTTCATACTTAGACAACGTTGTGTGTTACGTACATACTCTAGGTTTGTTCATACCCGAGCATTCCATCGAGTATTTTCAAACTTTAGTTACTGTTGTATGTTCCCGTACGCAACCCAAGTGTTTTGTACCATTATATTCATACTTAGGTTACCCAAATGTACTCGTATTTGGCCATAGTAATCCTGAGTTTATTCATACTCTGATTGTGTCGTAAGCTCATGTGGGCATGCACCCGTACAAGTAAACAAGTCAATTCGTACTTGGAATTATCCCAACATATTCGTGTTTAGGGACAGCGTGCATAGTCTCATATGCACTCTGGGTGTATTCGTACCCGAGCAGACGATCAAGTATATTCGTACTTGGCAAAATTCTGGGTATATTCATACCCGAGCAAACGGTCAAGTATGTTTGTACTTGGCAAAATTCTGGGTATATTCGTACCCGAGCAAACGGTCAAGTGTGTGCATAATCTCGTATGCACTCCGGGCCTATTTGTACCTGAGCAAAATGGTCAAGTATATTCGTACGTGGCAAATTCCTAAACATATTCGTGTTTGAGAACAGTGTGCTTGATCTCGTATGCATTCTGGGTATATTCGTACCCGAGCAAACGGTCAAGTATATTCGTACTTGGCAAAATTTGAAACATTCGAAATTTCATTTAGTTACCATATACCTCTGCTCCCCAATACGAAGGGAGGACTAAGGACATAGCCTGACTTCGTATTTAAAGCATAATAAAAGAAAAGCTCGTAAAAAACAGCGTTGTGTTGCCAAAATCCAGGAATTTTATTCATAATTCAAAAAACTCAAGGGGGCATTACGCGTACCCCTTACAACTTAACCAAAGCAAACACAAGGGAATCTTATTCGTAATTCCCACACAATCACGATGTGCATTTAGACAGAAAAAATGAAATCAAAGTTCTCTACATGTAGAACTTCCTTAGGTTGTGGACATTCCAGGGCCTTGGTACCGGGTTCCCGTCCAGATCTGCCAATCGATAAGCCCCTATGCCCACAACCTCTGTAACTCGATATGGGCCTTCCCAATTGGCCCCCAACTTGCCCTCGTTGGCCACCTTGGTGTTGCCGAGCACCTTTCGTAGCACAAGATCTCCAACACCAAACTCTCGTGGGTGGACATGCTTGTTGTAACTTTTTATCAGCTAGCTCCTGGTATGAGGCCAGGTGCACCAGAGCCCGTTCTCTCCTCTCCTCGGCGAGGTCCAGTTCAATTTCTAGGGCTCTGTCATTGCCCCGTTCTCGACCAAAGTGGTCCTGTTGGTCGGCAAACCTACCGCCAATGGAATCACAGCCTCTGTTCCATATGTTAGCGAGTAGGGGGTCTCTCCCGTAGACCTCCTAGGAGTTGTTCGGTGCGCCCACAGGACCAGTGGTAATTCATCGGGCCACTTGCCCTTTGCTTTGTCCAACCTTTTCTTGATCCCGTCAAGTATAGTTTTGTTGGACGCCTCTGCCTGTCCATTGCTATGAGGGTAGGCTGGAATCGAATAATAGCTCCTTATTCCATACTGGGCACAGAAAGCCTTGAACTTTTTTTGGAACTGCGACCCATTATCCGTGATCAAAGAATAAGGAACCCAAAATCGAGTGATGATGCTCTTCCACACGAACTTTTCTATCATAGGTTCTGTGATCTTGGCCAGTGGTTCTGCTTCAATCCACTTGGTAAAGTAGTCCGTTGCCACCAACAGAAACTTCCTGTTCCCAGTTGCCTTGTGGAGTGGACCCACGATGTCCATTCCCCATTGCGCAAATGGCCACGGGCTTGTCAGGGGCACCAGATCTTCGGCTGGTGTTCGGATCATGGGTGAAAACTTCTGACACTTCTCACAAATCTTCACGTACACCTTTGCATCTTCTTGTATGTGCGGCCACCAGTAACCCTGGGTAATTGCACGGTAAGCAATGGATCTTCCCCCAGCATGACTCTTACATGTTCTCTCATGAATTTCATGAAGGAACTTTTGCACCATCTCGAGATGCACGCAAAGCAGGTACGGTCCGGTGAAGGATTTTCTGTACAATTTCCCTTCTGGTGACAGCCAGAATCGTGTAGATTTCGTCTTTATCTTGTGAGCTTCTTTTTTATCTATGGGGAGTGTCCCATCTCGTAGGAACTCCACTATTGGATCCATCCAACTCAGTCCTTGGTTCACGTCCAAGACCAATTCCACACTCCTTCCAATGCTCGGCTCAGCAAGATAGTCAACTGCCACCTTTCTCTTGAACTCTGTTGGCACGGTCACTGCCAACCAAGCCAATGAGTCAGCATGGGCATTCTGCCCAAAGCTTATCTGCTCAATGTGCACATTCTCAAAGGTATCAAGCAAATCCTTGGCTGCCTCCACGTAGGCTGCCATCTTCTCATTCCGGGCTTCGTACTCCTCGGATAGTTGATTCACCACGAGTTGTGAATCACAGAATACTCGAATTCTCTGAACTTTCAAGGTCTTTGCACTTCGTAACCCTGCCAAGAGTGCCTCGTACTCTGCCACATTGTTCGATGCATTGAAACCCAGGCACAGGGACAACTCAATCATTACTCCTTCAGGAGGGAAGAGCACCACCCCGATCCCAGAGCCTGTGTTGCACACGGAACCATCGACGAACAACTTCCATTCCAAAGGATCCTGATTGGTAGGTCCCCTTTGTTTCTCGGCTGATGGCTCAACCAACTGCTCCTTTCTCGTAGGAGGCAATGGAGCCACTGTGGGAGAAAACTCTGCCACAAAGTCTGCCAAAACCTGTCCTTTTACCGCCGTGCGCGGCTGGTAATCAATATTGTGTTGGCTCAACTCTACCGACCAAGTTGATTTTCGTCCCGAGAAATCAGCCTTTCGTAGCAATGACTTCAATGGGAACTCTGTGTAAACCACAACTTTGTGACTTTGGAAGTAGTGGGGCAACTTCCTAGCCACTGTCCTCAGTGCCAGAACCAACTTTTCAAGGGGCAGATATCTCGTCTCTGCGTCTAGTAGCGTCTTGCTCACGTAATAGACAGGGATTTGTTCGGATCCATTGGTCCTCAATAACACTGCACTAACAGCATGCTCAGAGATTGCTAAGTACAAGGTCAAGACCTCACCTGGCTCAGGAGGAGACAGAGGTGGGGCTGCTGCCAAGTACTCCTTCAGGTCTTGGAAAGCTTGCTCGCATTCTGCTCCCCATTTGTAATCTTCTCTTTTCTTCAGTAATTGAAAAAAGGGTCTACACTTGTTGCTGGATCGACTAATGAACCTGTTAAGGGCTGCAGCCATCCCCGTCAACCGCTGGACCTCCTTCGTGGTCCTTGGACTCTGGAGCTTCTGCAAGGCCATTATTTGATCGGGATTCGCCTCTATCCCTCTAATGGTCACGAGGTGGCCCAGGAACTTCCCAGAGCTTACTCTAAATGCACATTTCGAGGCATTGAGCTTCAGGTTGTACTCCCTCAGTATCTCAATAGCTTCCTTCAGATCAGCGATGTGGTCCCGTTTCTCCTTGCTCTTGACCACCATGTCGTCAATGTATACCTCCATAGTCTTGCCGAGCAACTTCTTTAGCATAATTGTTGCTAGTCTCTGGTAAGTTGCTCCGGCATTCCTCAGACCAAAGGGCAAAACACTGTAACAATACAGCCCTCTTGGTGTGATAAAAGATGTCTTCTCTTCATCGGGACCGTACATGGCTATCTGGTGATATCCTCGATAAGCATCGAGAAAACTCATACGTCCATACCCAGCTGTTGCATCCACCAATTGATCTATCATGGGCAGGGGAAAACTGTCTTTTGGACACGCCTTGTTTAGATCTGTGAAGTCAACGCAAACTCGCCATTTCCCATTCTTCTTTTTCACCACTATTGTGTTGGACAACCACTCCGGGTAGTACACCTCTCGTATCGCCTTTGTCTCGAGCAAACGGCCGACTTCCTCGATAATAGCATCCACATGCTGTACGACAGATCATCTTTTCTTCTGCATTACGGGTTTGTGTTGTGGATCCACATTCAGGTGGTGGCAAATCACGTTTGCATCCACCCCAGGCATCTCTTCGGGTACCCAAGCAAACACATCAACGTGCTCTTTGAGAAACTTCACCAACTCTTGCTCTTCTTCTTTGCACAGGTTTTCCCCAATCAGAAAATACCTTTCAGGATCATTCTCGTTGATCTGTATTTTCTTCAATCCTTCCACCACTTTCTCGGCCGGATCCCCTCCGACATTCTTGATGGTCGGCTGGTTGGTAACCTTGACTGTCTGTACCAACTGTGCCTTGGGTGCCTTCTTGATTATGGAAACCAAGCACTGTTGGGCTGTCTTTTGGTTCCCCCTTATTCTCTTGATACCATTAGACCCTGGAAACTTTACCATCTGATGGTAGGTGGAGGAAACTGCCCTCATCTAATGCAACCAAGTCCTTCCTATAATTGCGTTATAGGAAGACGGCACGTCCACCACTAAAAAGTCGGTTCTCAGCACCACTGTTCCTGCCCGAACAAGAAGGGTCACTTTGCCTAATGGCCAGACTGCCCCTACACTGAACCCGACTAACGGAGTTACTGACTGTACCAAGTCCGCTTGTGCCAATCCCAGTTTCTTGAACGCGTCGTAATAGAGCACCTCGGTGCAACTTCCTGAATCCACCAGGATCCTCACCATGTCATATTCCCCAATTCGTAGGGTTATGACCAGAGCGTCATTATGCGGCACCTGGACTCCTCCCAGGTCCTCATCCGTGAAGACTATGCCCTCGTCGCATCCTTCTGCTTCACGTCCTCGTTTCTTTCCCCACCGCATCACATGCTGGTCGTGTTTCACCTGCCTCTGGAGCAACCTCACCTCATTTCTCGTATAAGGTGTGGCCAATCCATGTATCATATGGATCACGCCCCTTGGATTCTGCTCATAATCCAGCTCCGTTGCTTTCTCAGCACCCTTGTGCTCCTCTTGGATGAACTCCGTTAAATACCCACGCGAGACCAGGTCATCCAGGTGCTGCTTGAACATCTTGCAGTCCTCCGTCATGTGACCCCAGTCCTTGTGGTAACTGCAGTGCTGACTCGTAGCTCTTCTTGCATCTTTGTCACCCTCCAGCCTTGGGGGTCACTTAAAGTACGGACGATTCTTTATTCGATAAAAAATCCGATAAATCGGTTCCTTCCAAACCGTTGTTATCGAGAAGAAAGACTTTGGATCCGGGGCGTGTTTCTCCTTGTATGACTCTTTCTTAGTCTGCTCGTGTTCCTTCCTCTCTCTGTACGTTTTGGGCTCTGGCTTATCCGCCTTCTTTGCAGAGCCCTTGGCCTGCTCGGCACCCAACTTGCCATCTTCCCGTAGTATGTCGTCCTCGTTCCTGGCATGCTGCTCAATTCGTTCCATCAGCTTTGCCAGTGTGCTTACTGAACTCATGTTTAGGGACTTTCGTAGCTCCCCCCGAACAGGCAACCCAGTCTTGAACGTGGCTATAGCGTACTCCTCACTGCAACTTTCAATCTCGTTGAAAGTCTCCCAATACTTTTTGGCGTAGTCCTTGATCGGCTCATCCTCTCCTTGTTTCATAACTGAGAGACTCTCAAAAGTTTTGGGTGGTTTCCTGCTCGTCAGGAACCGAGCAGTGAATTCCTCGGCCAATTGTCTCCATCCTCGTATGGTGTTCGGCCCCAACTTATGGAACCAGGACAGGGCCACCTTTCCCAAACTGGATGGGAACATCTTGCACATGATCGCGTCATCACCGTCGTGCATAAACATCGCCTGCTGGTAATGCTATATGTGCGCCACTGGGTCTGCATTGCTCTCGTACAGGATAAACGTCCCGTGTTTCACCTTGCTCGGCAACCTTCCCTCCTACAATCTCTTTGCAAAAGGAGAGGTTGCTATGTTGCTAAGGGCTCTCCGTGCTGCTTCTCGTGCAGACATGGTTCCCTCCTCTTGCCCCTTTGCAACCCTGGCATCGTTCCTTTCCCTGTTGGAATCAGGTCTCTCATACCTGTCTCTGTGGTGCTTCCTGGTCCCTCCTTCCTCGGGGGTGGAACTTTCGCTCCTGTTTCTCCTTTTTCATGAAAAAGTCCTCAGTCTCCTTGGAGTGAGACTCCTGCTTTTTCTTTTTCGTGAAGACGCTCTCTTGTACTTCACCACAGCCAGTTTTTCTCCTCTGGACTTTCTTCGCAAAAGTCCAGAATCCTCTAGATGTTCTCGTATCCGTCGCAGTTGTTGAATCTCGTATTCTCGTCTCCTAATCAGACGAGCGTACTCCTCTATTTCCTGTCTTTTTTTGTCCAAGATATCTTCTTTGCTATGCACACTTTTCGAATGCGCAACAGACTTTTTCCCACGGCGGGACTTACTCCTTCTCGTGGACTTCGTGGCCGTCCTTCCATCTTTGTTTCTGGAATTGCCATGGACAGCCAATGGACGGTCCTTACTCGTGGTTCTCCATGCATGCCCGCCATCGGGTTTTCTCGGAGGATCCGGTGGGGAGTTATCGCCTCTCCCACCCAGCTGATTATTTGGATCAAGTGGAGTTTTTGGATCTTTTTCCACCATGGTCGCTTTTTCAAAGGGATCTCTTTCGTTTCCCACAGACGGCGCCAATTGTAAGTGCAGGAAAACGAAAGGGCCTTCGAAGAGCACAGGGGCCAAACGGCTACTTCAGATTCCTCGCCGGAACCCTAGCACGCCGCCGGAGAAAAACCTGTAAAACAAACAGAGGGTGAGCGCACCTTTGCCTCTCGTGGCAAAGGCCCTCCGACGCCAAAGTTAGTATCACGTACTAGTGGTAAACCCTAATTCTCAGTAGGTATAAAGTGAATACCCAAGAATTGTGTACCTTTACCTCTAGGTTTACCTCGTATTTATAGATCCACATATGCTTGCTGTCCAAGCCATCTCGTTGCCCTAAGTTTCCTTTCTCGTATAGGAAACCCAGAATACCAGGGATTCTCATTCCCTGTACTGTATATTACCTTATAGACCATTTAGGAATCCCTTCCTTAATTGGCCGTTCACCCCATTCCCGTTGGGTATCTTCTCCAGATCTCGTTTCCTTACTGGGTATTACCATTTCTGGACCCCTCTGGAGCGTCGTCCGCTGACTGCCCCAGAGTGTTGCTCTTGTTCGGCATTCTCATGGCCGAACAGTCTGCCTGGACCAATGACTTCCCATGTCACTGGTCCCTTTACCAGGCGCCTGGTCCAACAACTTCTCTTGCATCTTGGACCATACCCCTGCTCGGGTATCTTGGACCAGAGACTTCTCATGCCACATGGTCCTTATCGCCGTTCACCGTATTGCACGGCAGACGCTTTGATTACCTTTACTCCTGGGCCCCACGTACCACGTGTTCGGGCCACTTTTGTACTTGTTCGGGATTACCTCCCTACATACGATAGGGAAAGCAGTAACACATAGATAGTATATAGGGTTAGATGCAGATAGATCCTACCCTGCAGGTACCTATCTTAGTTTGGAAAGTTCTAATGCTTTGTATATGCAAAGGCCGGTTTTGGTTCGTAACGGGTTCCTCAGACTACGGCCACAGATATACCTCCCGTTGCCCGCGATTCGTAGAGCAACAGTCAAACGGTAGCATGACCCATCATCGTCGAAGGTTATTAGTCATTCGGGGTCTCCGGGCTTCGGTAAACCGTGCCGGATTGCCAAAACGATCCAACGAGGCTTATCCTACATCGATGCAAATGAGATGCTAGAAATTGATTAAGAAAAAGAAGAATCACAAAATTGCAAAATACCTTTTCAAATTTGGCTCACTTTATTTAGTCCATCTTTAGAGGAAACTACGCAAGTGAACAATTGAAAAAGTCCCAGATTAGATTGGACGGACACAGGGTCCTGTTAAATCCCCATTCCAACCGTCAGCAGCACGAAGCTCACCGTTTTGACAGACTTTTTAGGAATTGTTCACAAACGTATTTAAACTCTAAGTATGGATTAATATCGGTTCGATTATCCCCAGCAGAGTCGCCACTGTGGGCAGCATACCCTTGGAAAAGAGGATTTCGTTCCCTGTTTTGTCAAAGCGGCCCGAAAATCGAGGGAGCGCGACCGGAGAAGCAGGCGCTCGTAAAATATAGAGTCGCCACTTGGGTTTGAAGGTCTGACACCCAAGGAACGGTATTTTGAAGCACCTGCCGCGCTGTTTGATTTGAAAAAGTGAAGAAACCAATCTGTCATAACCATATCTGGGTTCGGGAGCCAGGTACGAGAGGGGAAGGGTTTTAAGGCACCCCTCTCGCCCAATCTGGAGATCGGTCTCTACTTAGGCATTTTGTGAAAACTTTTGCGATTCTTCTTTCAATTAATCAATTTTTAGCCAATTAGGGCGGGGAACAGTTAATCGGGGATTAAAAACTGTAACACGATTTGCAAGATGTTTTTATATTGAGCATTGTTGGATGGAATACTATGAAAATGGGATAAAACCCAACCTTCTGATCAGAAACCTCAAAAAACTGCACAAGGCTTTAGACATGCCATGCACCATGGCCAACTTTGCATGCATAGATCTACGTGCATGCAAAGAATTTTATCCCAAGTTGAATTTTATCCCCTTTTGGGCTCTGGAAGGACCGGTGCTCACCCAGGGGGCAAACCAAACAGTTTTATACGTACTGGAATGTAAATAATTATTACAAACAGAGTGAATGGAATTGAAACACAACCCCTAAACAGTGGGGGTGAATAAATAGAGGCTGAAGCCTTAGCTATCATGCAAGGGCAGCTATTGGAAAGTGGAGAACTGTCGCGCGAGACACGAGAACCCTCGCGCGAATGTTCCTGATTGGACTTCCAGGAATTGCTTTGCATGCTTGGGGTTCTGAAACATACTCAGAAACATCCTAAGGGCATTCCAAATCAAATAAGACAGCAAAATAAACTAACTATGATTTTTAGCATACATCACAGTGATCTAAAACCAAAATATGCTTCAAAACAATTATAAACAATACATGAAACTTAAAAACCAGGATACCCTTCCCCACAAGGTTCATTCTCACACTGACACAAAATGTCGCACGAGCATGGGGAACCATCGCGCGAGGGCTCCTTAGCCACTTCTTCTTGTAACTTTGCTGACTTTAGGTCCAGGACTGGTATTGATTACCAGCCTTGGCCCTGTCAGCCCCCCTCAGGGATCAAAACAGAAAGCTGGTAAATGTTTATACCTTTGCTTGAGTTGTTTTTGAAATGGTTTGAACAAGGTGGTGTAGCTTGGAAAATGTGTGTATGTAGAGCACAAGAGTGAAAGAGTAGCAAGTGTGGTTGAGGGTTTGTAAGCCTTTGTACTTGATATTTTGTAACCCTTAGCTTTGGAAGCATGGGGGGAGATATATAATTTTTAGGCCAAAGGGAGGAGCAAGGGTGGATGGCAAACTAGGCCTAGAAGCCGGCCAATAAGGCTGGCCAGCCAAGCTTGGTGGAAAAGGCGGACAACAAGGTGGGGGGGTGGTTACATTGGGAGATGCCAACCATGCAGTCACCAATAGCTGTTGTGGAGGAAAACGGGGTTCTACAGCCCCATAGAGTCCCTGATGATCACAAAATCCAGCTGGAAAAAGGTGATGGGGACAGGAAAGAACCCTCGCGCGAGGGTTCCAAATACGCGCGCGAGTATTCAAATAGTCACGCGTGAGTCAACAGTCAACAGTTTGACTTTGACCCACACCTGGCAACACAACCATAGCGCGAGTGTTTCAAAGGCACGCGCGATGGTCAAACCCTGGGCTTAGGGTTTTGACCTAGGGTTTCTGAGGTTCAAAAAGGGTTTAAGGTAGGCTTCAAACACACAAAGTTCAAACCATTCCAATCTCAAGTCTGCTTTTAATCCGATTTCATCATTGGGGAAACCAGAAACCGTAAAACAATCAGGAGATCCAGATTGGGGTGTCTACAGCTGTGCACTTCATACTCATTCTCTGTGTAGTTTTGATGTTCTGATCAGAGGGTGGGGTTTTATCCCGTTTTATTATCCATCATTTCATACATGCTCAATTCAAATCACATCTTGCAATCGTGTTACAGTTTTTAATCCCCGATTAACTGTTCCCCGCCCTAATTGGCTAAAAATTGATTAAATAAAAGAAGAATCACAATATTTTCACAAAATGCCTAAGTAGAGACCGATCTCCGGATTGGGCGAGAGGGGTGCCTTAAAACCCTTCCCTTCTCGTAACCTGGCTCCCGAACCTAGATATGGTTATGACGGACTGGTTCCTTCACTTTTTCAAATCAAAAAGTGCGGCAGATGCTTCGAAATACTGTTCTTTGGGTGTCGGACCTTCAATCCCGAGTGGCGACTCTGTATTCCGAGTGCTTGCTTCTCCACTCGTGCTCCCTTGATTTCCGGGCCGCTTTGGCAAAACGAGGAACGAAATCCTCTTTTCCAAGGGCATGCTGCCCACAGTGGCAACTTCGCTGGGGATAATCGAACCAATATTAATTCATACTTAGAGCTTAATACATTCGTGAACAATTCCTTAAAAGTCTGTCAAAACTGTGAGCTTCGTGCTGCCGAAGGTTGGAATGGTGATTTAACAGGACCTCATGTATGGCCAATCTGATCTGGGACTTTTTCAATTGTTCACTTGCGTAGTTTCCTCTAAAGATGGACTAAATAAAGTGAGCCAAGCTTGAAAAGGCATTTTGCGATTTTGTGATTCTTCTTCTTAATCAATTTCTAGCATCTCATTTGCATCGATGTGGGATAAGCCTCGTTGGATCGTTTTGGCAATCGACACGGTTTACCGGAGCCCGGGGACCCCGAATGACCAACAACCTTCGACGATGATGGGTCATGCTACCGTTTGACTGTTGCTCAGCGATATCATGGGCAACGGGAGGTATATCTGTGGCCCTAGTCTGAGGAACCTGTTACAAGCCAAAACCAGCCTTTGTATATACAAAGCACAAGCACCATTCAGACTAAGACAAGTACATACAAGGTAAGATTTATTTGCATCTAACCCCCATATACTGTCTATGTGTTACTGCTTTCCCTATCGCATGCACTGTACATCATATCCGTCTTGTGTAGGAGCATGTTTAGGGCGGCTTCTAGGTTCTCGTTCCTGCAAGTATGTCTTGAGCTGTTTAGGGCATTGTTATGGCCCGTTGACGAGTCGTGCATCTCAATGATGCACGTTTTCAATTTTTCAAATCCTTAGAACAGTAAGGACTTCAGGAAATCAAAAGTTTTCTACGCCCTTGTCTGTTATACCGGATTACGTTTTCAAACAGAAAACAAGGAACAATGAAGAACATGCCATAATGCTGACACCAGTCAGGTAACAAGTGCCTCGTCACTTACACCGCCTGGCTAACAGCGCAGTACCGCTCACGCCATTCTGGTTATAGTATCATGATATGTATTCCGAGTTGTTCCAACTTCGAAGTTTGAAATTCCGATCAACGGAATAGCCAAAGGTTTAGGGTTTTTTTGACATCCTTTAGTCTCATTTGTTTCAAACAAGGATGCACCTCCGAAAAGAATTCTGCGGACTTGGGCAGTGCCCAAATAGCTTGAGACAGACTTGCTTTGTAGTCTTAGAGTCTAGGGCGACACTGACGACGCCGGCTGCATTACTTTAGTCTTTTATTTAGATTAAAGTTGTTGCAGGATCCCTACTGAGCCTTCTTTTTACTGTCTAAGCAAAGTTCTGAGCCATTGCACCGCCAAGGAAAGAATCGAGGTAAGTTGGCAAACCCGCTTGGGAATGTCTGCAATGAAATCCGAGTCAAAGACTAGTCAGGTTACAATTCTGTAGGTGTAGGAAAACGAAAAGACCTTCAACAGCACCTGAATCCAACGGCTACCTCCTATTCCCTACCGGAAATTATCCTACAAAACAAACAAGGGGTGAGTGCACCTTTGCCTTCTCGTGGCAAAGGCCCTCCGATGCCAAAGTTAGTATCTCGTACTAGTGAAAACCCTAATTCTCAGTAGGTATTGGAACGTATAGCCAAGAATTGCGTACCTTTACCTCTAGGTTTACCTCATATTTATAGATCCTCATATGCTTGCTGTCCAAGCCATCTCGTTGCCCTAAGTTTCCTTTCTCGTATAAGGAACCCAGAATATCAGGGATTCTCATTCCCTTAACTGTATATTACCTTATAGACCATTTAGGAACTCTTTCCTTAATTGGCCGTTCACCCCATTCCCGTTGGGTATCTTCTCCAGATATTGTTTCCTTACTGGGTATTTGCCACCTCTGGACCCCTCTGGAGCCTCCGAATCTGTTCTGCTTGGCCTTCTCGCTGCCGAACAGACCACATGGACCAATGATTTCTCATATCACTGGTCCCTCTACCATGCCACTGGTCCAACATCTTCCCTTGCTCTTTGAACCATTCCCCTGCTCGGGTATCTCGGACCTGGGACCTCTCATGTCCTGGTCCTTTTTGCCATTCACCGTACTGCACGGCGGATGCTCCGATTATATTTATCCTGGACCCCACGTACCTTGTGTTCGGGCCTCATTTGTATCTGTTCGGGATTACCTCCCTTCAAATCCCAGTTAGCCACAACAAAGACACTCCGCTTTCTTCATTGGCCACCTTATGGACAAGCTCACCACCAGTCTTAAAAAAGGTCTTACAGCCAGCATCTCCGAATCTTTCTTCAGCATCAAGCACTTCAGAAGCTCCCAACATGACAGAACAGCCAAGTCTACAGCCACAGCCCGTGGAACAAATGCTCATGAACCTTCAAAACAGCATCACTGCAATGTAGCAGAGGGCTGCCCAAACCGATGCTAATATCACCCGTTTGAACGAACTCTTTGACACTCGCATTCCACCACCACCTGAGGAGGAAAGCGAGGCTGAAGAAGATCCACACGCGCAGCCGGTTATGATTGAAGATCCAAACAATCTAGGGTGCCCCATTGTCCAGCACAACCCCCGGATTTTTCATGCACCTGCTGCAAATCCAAATCCAGCAGGTGGGGCACTCACTGTAAACCCGGACATTACTGCTCTTAACACCAAGATGGCAAAACTTGAGGAATCCATTGCCAAAGCGGGAAAAAGTAAAAGCTGGTGGCATTGACTTGGATCGTCTCTGCCTGTACCCCAATGCCAAGCTTCCTGAGAAATTCAAAATGCCAGACTTGGCGAAATTAGATGGAAGTGGTGACCCTCAGACGCACCTTTATAGTTACCATGCCGCTATGAAGCTACTTTCAGTTGAGCCTAAGGCCATGTCACAGCTTTTCCCTCAGACCCTCTCAGGCCCTGCTTTTCATTGATTTTTGTCACTTTACATCGCCAAAAGGAGGACTTGGGAGGATATTGGGACTGCGTTTATTTCACAGTACAGTTATAACTCTCAACTGAAGATGACCACACGGGAGCTGGAATCCACAAAAATTGAGGTAAAGGAGTCCTTTGCAGATTTCATCAAGAGATGGAGAGCCAAAGCTGCTTTAATGACTGATCGCCCCAGCGAGAAAGGCCAACTCCGCATCATCTCTCAGAATCTCCAGCCAGACTATGCTAGGCATCTGGTTCTCGCTCAAGCGTCTGCGAACTTTGAAACCTTCTTCGACTCTGGCTTGGCCATCGAGGACGCACTGCAAAGCAGAATTCTGTCAAAAGGGGAATCTTCTAACCCCCCGAAAGCAAAGCCTTGTGCTTATTCTGGGAACACCAATGCTCTATTTGGGAGTGGGACTTACTCCAACACGGCAACCAGTGGTACCAACACCTCCGCCTCCTATACTACAAACCACATAGCAAACGTCAATCAGGTTCAGTCACCGCAAAATAACCGGCCTCGCGGTCAGCCCCGCAGCTTCTCCGCAATTGAGGCACCTCTGTCCTCAGTTTTGGAGAAGTTGGTTAAGTCAGGGCATCTCAAGCCTCTTGACCCAACTCCTTTACCCAAAAATCCCTCGCAAGCTTCAAAGCCGACCTTTACTGTGCCTATCATCAGGGAGCTGGCCATCTTACAGATTCCTGTTTCCATCTTCGACATGTAATTCAGGATCTCATAGACGAAGGGACTCTTCAGGCACCGCCTCCACCATCCCAAAAGCCAAACATCCTCTCTAATTCCATGCCCAACCATAAAACTGTCCTGCACATCAGTCAAATTTCCCTCAGCTCCACTGATATCAACCCCATCGACCATATAATCCCAATCGATCGGCCCAAACCAGTCATACTCATGCCTTCAGAATCTGATGCCGAACTCATGTTTATAGGGCAACCTTATAATCCGACTCCCTAGTCGCTGCAATCGGGCCTGGACGTCTTCAATGACATCATCAGTGATCTTCACGACGGTTCTGTTCCGTCGGTTCGGCTTGATCCTGCATCAACCTGTAATGTTCCCACTTTTGCTGTTGCTCCTCCCGATCCTTCACAGGATTTTGTAAGCCGATTCAGAGCAGTAATGCCAGCCTTGCCCGAACCAGAACCAGAACTTGACATGCAAGCTGTAGGCTGGGCGATAGCCGATAGTGAGGATTACACTGCTCCTTTGATCCAAGAGTGGTTCCAACTTGAGTTGGAAGGATTTCCTCTGCATCTCGAACAAGCTCCACCTGACCCGGCATGGGAAGCAGAATGGATCGCTCAACATGAATAGATGGCACTCAACCCTTTGGATGGCATCTCATTGTACATGCTTTTCCAACAACCTCAGCCTCAGGTTCCTGAGGAAGAATACTTTTGGGACCCTGAGCCCGTTTGGTAGTTTCCGATCACTTTCCCTGAGCCTCTCCAAGGTTATACCTTCCCTGAGCACATGACACACTTTGTGGAGGATGACTTGGTTCAAGAAGAGACCCGTGTCTTGGGAGAATGTTTCTTCCCTTCTACCATCAACAGGCTTGTCAACTCGGTGGCTGATCCTATGTATTACCCTGTAGTCAACATTATAGATGAAAATCAACCACACCCCGTGGTCTCTCCTCCGGAAGACTGCAGCATCATGGTCACGGACCTTGTTCCGCCAGCTGATCTTTGGGATGTGGACGAGATAGTTGATGTCCAGGTTGGGGCAGAGGTTTGGGCTGTTAACCGTTCTTTAGCCGAGGGTGGCCTCTGTGATGTTCCTGTCACTACGAATCCAGAGCCAGAGCACGAAGTCGCAGTGGTCCAAGATCTGAACTTTTGGGACTCACTATTAATGAAAGACTTGGCTGAAGACCTGGGGTTGAATATAGAAGCTCCGGTAGCTGCAGTGGCCACCGACAAAGGAAACCGTAAGCTGGGGGAAGTCCCTTCTGATCTCTGGGATGTGAACCAAGACCCTCAGGCTGTGCCTTCTTTCAGGAACGTCTTCAACGTTACGAGGAGTGGACGAGTTTTTTAGCCTGCTAATCTGCAAGCTGGGACTTCGTCCAACCCTTCTAATCAAAGCAATGAACCCATTGCTTTCCCAAGGTCTGCACCACTTGAGGTACCAAGCACGGATCTTATTTAGAAGCAGCACGAGTGGGTTCCCGCTGCAATATCCATCTGGGGTCTAATCTATTCCTCCCGTGAGCACCGTTAGAAGCTTTGCCACACTCTCTCTCGCCTAGAAGTTCAAGCTGATGTCACCCCTGAGGCTATGGTGTCTCTCATCCTCCCTCCTACTGCTAAGCACACAGTGGTCTTCACTGACAAGGATCTTCCTATTGGAGGGACTGATCATAACTGCCCCCTACATATTACAGTCAAATGCCACGGACTCTGGGCTCCAACTGTCCTCATTGACAACGGCTCTGCCATCAACGTTTGTCCTATGAGGGTGGCCTATCGTCTGGGACTGGCCAAGAAGGATTTTGCACCTTCCAACCTGGCTGTTATGGCATATGATGGCACCCGTCGTATGGTCGAAGGCACTCTGATGCTCAAGCTCGATGCTGAGGGCTTCGAAATGGACGTTGAGTTCCATGTTGTTGACATACCTGCGACCTTCAATCTGCTGCTAGGAAGGCCATGGCTCCATCGGTCGGATATCATGGCTATACCGTCAACTCTTCACCAGAAGGTTATGTTGGGACTGCCTACTGGTACACTAACTATTGGCGGGGACTCTGGAATCCGTCTGCTCAAAGAAGATGGAATGCCTGTCCTGGGGATTATGCATGGTGAAGCAGATGTCGATCTCGGAGGTTTCTCTTTTGACACGTCCGGTTCTGTTTTGGCTATCAACATGGACGGGGACTTCCTCATAAGCTCGGTCGCGATGGACACTATGTTAAAGATGTCCTATTTTCTGGTCTGGGCTTAGGAATCCGCCAACAGGGAGTTCTAGAGTTCCCTACCTTTCCTTTTTCTGAGGGCCATTTTGGTTTGGGGTACACTGCCTCTGCCGGTAATGCCAAAAGAAGGAAACATACGGGAAAACCTCGAACTCTCTACGGTGATCCCGACAGCTACTTTGTGTGTGAAGTGGGGAATGCTGCTTACACTGGACAGTCTGAGCCCTTCATCAACCCAGAAACTGGGGAGCTACTACCTGGTTTTGAGGTCTTTGCCAACGACACCTGGTTTGAGAGTGATGACGAACCAGCAAGGAAGGGATTCAAGAGGAAGATTAATCAGGTCAAGATTAAGACTGACTGGTTAGGGGAGCTTGGAGCTGTTATTCCAAGAGTTCTCTCAAGTGGGTTTGGCCAAGGAAGTTGAAGAAGCCGAAGTGCTCATGCTCGAGCCCGACGCCCTCGAGGACCCCACTGCTCTTATCACAGAAGCCAAGGGTAGCATGAAAAATTGCATTTTCAAACCGCGCCTAACTTGCATTGATGACACTTCTGAGTCTGAGTCTGCTTCTGAGTCTGAGTCAGAGTCAGAGTCCAGTGAGTCGTCTAGCTCTAGCTCTGAGTTGGAGATTGTGCCTCTTGGCCCTCCACATCATAGCTTTTACTTTAAGTTTGACTCTCTTGTACTTGGCGACCCGTTGGGGTCTTGTGAAATGAATGAAGCATCTTCTGACTACTTGCATGATCTTTATATAAACTGTGTCGACCCCGACGATGAAGGGATAGATATCGATGGGGACATTCCCAAGGAAATCCGTGCCCTCATTGAGAGGGAAGACGAAAGGCATGCTCAACCGTTAAAAGAAGAAGTAGTTTTTTATAAACTTGAGAGATGAGAACGATCCCCGGATGGTTCAAGTGGGCTCCACACTTTCGCCCGAAGAGCATCGTGATTTCAAGGAGCTGCTCACGAAATATAGTGATATCTTTGCATGGTCCCATCAGGACATGCCAGGTATTGACCCCGAGATAGTGGAGCATCGAATTCCTTTGCTGCCAGATGCAAAGCCTGTGAAACAGAAGCTCAGACGGATGAGGCCAGATTGGGTTCAGAAGATCAAAGACGAAGTCACTAAACAGATCGACGCTGGGTTTCTCAATACCCCACTTGGGTGGCCAACATTGTTCTCGTTCCCAAAAAGAATGGACAAATACGAGTCTGTGTTGATTTCAGGGACTTGAACTTAGTGTAGACACCCCAATCTGAATCTCCCGATTGTTTTACGGTTTCTTGTTTCCCCGATGATGAACCAGATTAAAAAGAAGTTTTAAGGTTGGAAAGGTTTGAGCTCGGTGTGTGCGAAACCTCCCTTTTTTGAACCCTTTGAACCCTAAACATAGAAAAATAGAAAACAGTCAAACCTGGGTCTGGGCTTGACCCTCACGCGTGGAAGTCACTCCCTCGCGCGAGTGTCCTCTTTGCCAGGTGTGGTCAAAGTCAAACATTTGACTGTTGACCCACGCGCGACAGGTGGCACACTCGCGCGACACTCTCAGTGTCTCGCGCGATGGCCCTAAGCAGTCCCTTTCACCTTTTTCAGCCAGTTGGCTGCTTACCTGGGGGTCTACAGGGCTATTTGAACCCCGTTTTTCTCCATTGGCCCATGGCAGTGCAGGCTTTGGGTTCTCCACCCTCACAACCTCTCCCCATCACCTTTTCCACCAAGTTTAGCCGCCAAGTTTGGTCCTAAGGGGGTGTTTGCCACCACCTTTGGCCCTTGGCTCCTCCTATAAATACCCCCCTTTGTCTTTCTTTACAAAGGCCACAAAATCACTAACTTTAAAAGTTTAGGAGATTGAGAAATCTTGCAAGCACAAAGGCTCTCAACCCTAGCTCACTTTCCATACATTTCTTCACTCCATTTTCCATCACAAGCTTCTCAACTTGTTCAACCCTTTCCAAAACCTTTCAAGCAAAGGTATAAACACCTTTTCTGCTTACTGTTTTGATCCCTGAGGGGGGCTGTCAAGGCCAGGATTGGTAATCAATACCAGTTCTGGTCCTAAAGTCAGCAGAGTTACAAGAAACTGTCTGAAGCATACCTCGCCAGAAAGTGACTGGACTCACGCCACGACAGTCCACCGCCTAGCGCCGATCCTCGTGGGGTTTGGGGATGCTGGGTTTTCTTGTTTTATCATGTTATTACCTGTTTTATAGCTTGTAGGCCTTTTAGACCACTGTTATGCATGTTAAAATACATAGAGTAGCCTTTATTGCTTACATTCTTTGTTGGAATGCTTCTGGGTTGCTTCTGGACATGTACCAGAGCCCAGAGCATGCAAAGCAATTCCTGGAAGTCCAGTCAGGACTCTCGCATGAGGGACTTAGTGTCTCGCGCGACAGTCCGCCTGATTCCAGCAGATGCCCTTGCATGAGCAGTTTGGCCCTTGGCCTCTATTTTAACACCCTCACTGTTTAGGGGTTGCCTTTCATTAATTTGGCTTCTGTTTGTAATAATTTGTAATTAACCATTTACTTTCAGTCCATATAAACTGCTTGGTTTGCCTCCTGGGTGTGCACTGGCCCTTCCAGAGCCCAGAAGAGGATTAAATTCAACCTGTGGTGAAACAGGACCCTCGCGCGAGTGAGTGAGTGTGTCGCGCGATGGTCTGCTTTGTATGCACGTTGATCCATGCATGCAAAGGTGGCCATGGTGTATGGCACATTCATTCCCTGTGCAGCCTGGTTCATTCCTCATCAGGGGGTTGGATTTTACTCTATTTTCATTATTTCATCCATCCATATCATGTTTATATCACATCCTGCAAAATGTTACAGTTTTAAATCCCCCATTAAACTGTTTTCCCGCCCTAATTGGCTTAAAATTGGTTAAAGAAGAAAACGAATCACAAATATTTTTACAAATGTCTAAGTAGAGACCAATATCTGGATTGGGCGAGAGGGGTGCCTTAAAACCCTTCCCCTCTCGTAACCTGGCTCCCGAACCCAGATATGGTTATGACGGACTGGTTCCTTCACTTTTTCAAATCAAATAGCGCGGCAAGTGCTTCGAAATACGGTTCATTGGGTGTCGGACCTTGAGCCAGTGGCGACTACTGTGTTTTGGCTGCTTCTCCGCTCGCGCTCCCTCGATCTATCGGGCCGCTTTGGCACAAAAGGAACGAAATCCTTTTTCCAAGGGCATGCTGCTCACAGTGGCGACTCTGCTGGGGATAAATCGAACCAATATTAATTCATACTTAGAGTTTAATACGTTTGTAAAACAATTCCTTAAAAGTCTGTCAAAACGGTGAGTTTCGTGCTGCCGAAGGTTGGAATGGTGATTTAACAGGACCTCGTGTCCGGCCAATCTGATCTGGGACTTTTTCGATTGTTCACTTGCGTAGTTTCCTCTAAAGATGGACTAAATAAAGTGAGCCGAGCTTGAAAGGGCATTTTGTGATTTTGTGATTCTTCTTCTTCTTAATCAATTTCTAGCATATCATTTGCATCGATGTGGGATAAGCCTCGTTGGATCGTTTTGGCAATCCGGCACGGTTTACCGGAGCCCGGGGACCTCGAATGACCAACAACCTTCGACGATGATGGGTCATGCTACCATTCGACTGTTGCTCAGCGTTATCGCGGGTGCAGGTGCAGGAAAACGAAACAGGCCTTCGAACAGCACCAGACTGTAACGGCTACTTTTCTCTCTACACCGGAACCCTAGCACACCGCCGGTATTGATCCTATAAAACAAACAGAAGGTGAGCGCACCTTTGCCGCCTCGTGGCAAAGTCCCTCCGATGCCAAAGTTAGTATCTCGTACTAGTAAAACCTTAATTCTCAGTAAGTAATAAGCCAATAGCCAGGAATTGCGTATCTTTACCTCTAGGTTTACCTCATATTTATAGACTCATGTCTACTTGCCGTCCAAGCCATCTTGCTGCCCTAAGTTTCCCTTCTCGTAAAGGGAACCCAGAATATCAGGGATTCTCATTCCCTTAACTGCATATTTCCTTTTAGACCTTTTAGGAACTCTTTCCAAAGCTGGCCGTTCACCCCATTCTCGTTGGGTATCTCCTCCAGATCTTGTTTCCCCACTGGGTATTTCCATCTCTGGACCCTTCTGGAGACCTCCTGGCACCTCCTCCAGATTGCTGCTCCTGTTCGGCCTTCTCGTTGCCGAACAGGCCCTCTGGACCAATGATTTCTCGTATCACTGGACCCTCTTTCATGCGATGGGTCCAACGACTACCTTTGCTCTCTGGACCATACCCCTGCTCGGGTATTTTGGACCTGGGACCTCCCGTGTCCCTGGTCCTACTGCCATTCACCGTACTGCACGGCGGACACCCCGACTATATTTATTCTGGGCCCCACGTACCACGTGTTCGGGCCACTCTTGTACTGCTCGATTACCTACAATGGCTCCCCACCTTTACTCGTTATTTTCTCTTAATATGACGGGCAAAGCTTCGAACACCGAGCAAGGTTCTCTTCCTTTGCTCCTGGCACCCATGTTTCTCGTACTTGGTGCAAACTCATCATTAGTCCAAGCCAAACGTCTCATCGCTTGGTCTGGGCAGGGCTTTTCCAGCTATTGCCTTTACACGCAGCGTGCCCTGTATTGCCCACATTTAATGCGAGCAGACGTTTTGGGGAATGGAACGCCCAAACGGCGTCTGGGGTGACGTTTCTCATACGTCACCCCCTTTGCCGGGGTATACTTGGGTTTTCGTCCCATTTTCAAACCCCACTTTTTTTCTCACCTCAGTTCCCTCTGCAGAAAGCACGCCCAAGCGCTCCCGCCATTGAAGCTCTGCTCAACATCTCCGGGTCTCTTTCCCCTCTGATTCTAGGGCTCTCGTCTGTTTGTTCGTAAGTCTCTATTCCCCTTCTCCATTCCGTCTTCTTCGTCGATTTAGGATCTCCACAGTTTCTTTTAGGGTTTTTTTTTTTCGTACCCAACTTGTTCCTTAGAAAACCTACACCCACAGTCTCGTTATGGGTCGATTCCGTAGGCACTGTGACACACCTCAAAGGATGGCTGAGTTCAGATCTCGTTACGAGATCCCAGACAATGTGGCCACTTCGTTGGCTGCAGAAAACGCCATCCGTGAGAGTTTTGACAACGATACTCTACACATCCTTGTAGTAGCCGTCGTTGAGGGCGGCGTCAGGTTTCCCCTGGCACCTTTACTCCGCCAGGTTTTAGCCCATTATAGACTGTCCCTGATGCAAGTTTCAGCTAACTTCTTTAGGGTTGTTATGGGCATCAATGCCCTGAACCAGATGCTAGGCACATTGTGGGCTCCCGCGCCCGAAGAAGCGCTTGCGCTCGAAGAGTCGCCACCCGGGTTTTTTGAGATGGGTCACCCGAGAAACCGAGAGTTTGATTTGAAAAAGAAAGGCTTTTGGTCTAGCGAAAACGTTGAGATGATGGGTTCGGGAGCCACATTACGAATGAGGAAGGTTTTTCTTTAAAAAGCACCCCATTCGCCCGGTAAGACCGGTCTCTACTTGATGTTTTCAAAAGGGGGGGAATCTTCAATATTATTTGGAATATCAAACTCTTTAATAAAGCATGTAACGGCGAAGGGACATGGGAAATATATCACATTGACGTGCAGGTGGTGCTATCTATACAGTCGTGATAAAATGATATGAATGAATGGAAGTAAATAACATTCAACGGACTTGGGCCTCGAATACCGCTCACGGCACCCTGAGATGCCGCGAGGCATCTCGACATGTCGTCGTGGCACTCGCTTCTCTTTGTCGATTGCGATCTTTCAAAACATCATTTAGCTCACTGGTTTCTCTGAGTAGATCTTTTGAAAACTCATGAGTAGCCTCACGGCGGTCAGATCATCCCAAGAACATCATTATCCTTCTCAAAACATAGTTTTAAAGTAGCTTTCAACGTTTTTGATCATTTGGGATGATCTTGAAAAGATTTTAGAAGAGCCGTAACATGGCTTGTAGATATGGTCTTATTGTAAGAGCTACGTAAACAAGAAACAAAGAAAACAGTAACCACGGAGGAAAACTTCGATCCAGGCAAATTGCTCACAATAGCATTAGTGTGTACTATGCCGTATACCGAGGGTCGGGATGCCGCAGATCTGAATTGCATCGCGGTTTCTCAACCTCAAGAGATGTTGTCCGCTTTGGTTTTCAGAAAAATGGTTTTTGGTCAGGATCTAACCAAAAGAGGGTTAGACCTACTGACAGAAAGGTCCCCTCAGGACCAGAACGGAGTCTAGTCCGAGGAAACTAGTTTATACCTTTGATTTCGAGCTTGATCAAGGACCTTTGAGGTGAGGGTGTAGATGGGTCGTCACGGGTGTTGATGGAAGAGGTCAAATGAGACAAAAGGAGTATGGGTGTAAGGGAAGGTTAGGTGCTTTGGGTGATAGGGCTTTGAAGTTAATGAAAGATCAACTTCAATGATGAGGGGGGAGTGGATGAGAACACTTAAAGAAGGCCTTTTGGGAATGACATTCTTTAAGGCTTGGAAATGGAAATGGAAACAAGAAAGTGGGTGTAGAAACTTAGAGAGAGAAAGTAGAATGAGAATGCCAAGATGAAGGCAAGAGAGTGACTCAAAAGAAAGGCCAAGAGGGACCCCTTTCCCTTGAGTGGAGGGGTTAATTTATAGGCAAAGGGCCAAGGATTTTGAATTCAAATGGTGGAGGTATTTTCTGGGCGGGCCAGAAGTGCATTTTCGGCTGAGCCAGTCATCAGCTGTGGCTCAAACTGGCGTGGTCGACAGCTTTCTGAGCCAGTCAGCTTTTTGCTCAAGGTGCCGTGTAGTTCAAGTGTGCCGCGCACGGCTACCCTTGAATTTCAGGGTGCCGTGCGCTCCAATCCAGCCTCGCACGGTTCCTTTTCCTTCGGTCCAGGGCTCTTTTGGGCCTTTGTTGGGCTTTTATCTGGGCTTTTCAGGTTTTTGGTTCTCTTTGGGTTTAGAGAGATCCTTTTTCAAGCTCACGAAGGTATCGTTCCTCTATTTCATCATCGGGGTGGACAAAGGCTTTCCGAGGTCCGGATTGGGGTGTCTACAGTAGTCCCTCTTTAAAGTAACTCGGATACCATTGGTTGGTACGAGTGACGCTTAAAGAATAGGCATCCCAATCCGTTGCTCTAGCACCTTTGAACAGAGACAAAATGAAAAATGCAAGTAAATAACGATGGTGGTCGCGCTCGGGGAGCTGCCTACGTACCCCATTGTAGGGATCAGACCAGCGTAGTTCAATCGGGACAATGCAATGCGAGAGAACAAGTCCCGGAGGACAAACTCATGCAAAAGCGTGCTTGCGGTGCCGTGTATCATGCAGAGTATTGAAAAACCTGAGACAGGCCCTCGGGAGGCGAAAATTGAGATGAGCCTTCGGGGGGCAGAAATCGAGGCGAAAAGAGACGTTAGGCCCTTTGGGCCGTGGCTCGGGAGACGAAGAGGCGTTAGGCCCGTTGGGCCGTGGCTCGGGAGACGAAGAGGCGTTAGGCCCGTTGGGCCGTGGCTCGGGAGACGAAGAGGCGTCAGGAGCCCTTGGGGGGGGCGGAAATCGGATTTTGAATTTTTGAGACGAGCCCTCGGAGGGCGAAAATTGAATTTTGAGACGAGCCCTCGGAAGGCGAAAATTGAATTTTGAGACGAGCCCTCGGAAGGCGAAAATTGAATTTTGAGACGAGCCCTCGGAAGGCGGAAATTGAATTTTGAGACGAGCCCTCGGAAGGTGAAAATTGAATTTTGAGACGAGCCCTCGGAAGGCGAAAATTGAATTTTGAATTTTTGAGACGAGCCCTCGGAAGGCGAAAATTGAATTTTGAATTTTTGAGACGAGCCCTCGGAAGGCGGAAATTGAATTTTGAGACGAGCCCTCGGAGGGCGGAAATTGAATTTTGAGACGAGCCCTCGAAAGGCGAAAATTGAATTTTGAGACGAGCCCTCGGAAGGCGAAAATTGAATTTGGAGACGAGCCCTCGGAAGGCGGAAATTGAATTTTGAGATGAGCCCTCGGAGGGCGAAAATTGAATTTTGAGACGCGCCCTCGAAAGGCGAAAATTGAATTTTGAGACGAGCCCTCGGAAGGCGAAAATTGAATTTTGAGACGAGCCTTCGGAAGGCGGAAATTGAATTTTGAGACGAGCCCTCGGAAGGCGAAAATTGAATTTGGAATTTTTGAGACGAGCCCTAGGAGGGCGAAAATTGAATCTTGAATTTTTGATCTGCTGGGGAAAATATGTTGATTCCGCGAACCAGTCACGATGAGTCCCGGAGGATGGATACCGAGAAAAAAGCGAATTCAGCAAATCTCCAGGGGATCAAATAGTGTTGTGACCAATGCACGACATTCTAAGGGATCTTTTCTTGCAAAACGGCTGAGAATTGAGTTTCCAAGAGGATTTAGGTGGCTGATTGGATCAACTTTCGAGAAAAGGCATTAAACCACTTGGAGCCAGGGTGCCGTGCGGGCAAGATTAGAGGCGCACGGCACCTCGTCCTTCTAAACACCCTTTCGATTTCCGAGAACAGTTGAAAGCTTTGAGGGTGCCCATTAATGCAAGCGTGCCCTTTCGCCGGCCACGGTTTCTTTATAAAGGGGAGGGGGTGCCTTAATCTATGCACTATCAAGAACAACTCCAAACTCTTCGCATCCTTTCAACACTTTCGAGAACAGTGCATCCTTTCAGCATGGCGAACGACGACATGGCAACCCGAGTGGTTTCCCTGGAGGCCGAGATGGCCTTCTTCCGGGGGGAAATCGAACAACTCAACGAGCAGATTGCGCGACTCATTTCCACCATCTGCACCCTTCGTTGGGCCGTCTCCAACCTCCAAGACTTCAAATTCGATCAGTTGGATGACAAGGACGACCCCGACTCTGTCTTTGGTCGTGAGTCAAATGAGACGGCCGAAGACTCCGAGGGTAATTCGAACGGGTCGGATGACCGTTCTGACGGGGCGAGCGATTGAAGCAGGGGTCGGAGGAGAGGAGGAGAAGGAGAAAAGGAAGGAAGAAGAGGGCAATAGGCCCTGTTTTCTTTTTCTTCTTTTTTTTTTTTTGAAATGTAACGACAAAATCCCCGGGGTTACCCCGGGTGTTATTCAATGAAAAACCCCTTCTTTTTCTTCTTCTATTTTCCTGCGTTCAAACTTCTTATCTCGTACGAATTTGAACGAATCTGCCACAAACTGTCTTCAGAAAATGGAACAGTCAAAATAACTCACCGTGCCGTGCGCAGAAGATTTAGAGACGCACGGTAATGTAGACTGAAGGCACTTGTATGTTCATCCAGGGTGCCGTACGATGCGTCCAGTGGTGCCGTGGCGGCTTAGCTATACCCCTCAGGCGTGTGCGGGCGGACAACTGCTGGGATATATATATATATATATACGGGTGTACACAGTACACCCCATATGTTAATTTCCTCTCTCTCTCTCTCTCTCTCTCTCGATCATCTCTCTCTCTCTCTCGCTGTGCTCTCTCTCTCTCAGGTTTCTCTCTCTCTCTCTCTCTCTTATACACTGCGATCATGGAGCCAAGTGATATTCCTGGTGACGATACATCACTCCGGGCTGGGGCTACACCGTCTCCTGCTCTTCCGGAGGGTGGCACGACAGTTGGGGCTGAGCCAGAGGCCTCTGGGCAGTCGGCATTGGTCGGGGAGACCGCGGCCATGGCTGCCACTGTGGTCGGCAGTGGCTGTGGCGACGGTGGCAGTGTAGTGGTGACCGGATATGGTCAGGAGGTGGAGACGGAGGCCGCAGTGACAGAGGTCGCGGCGAGGGCGCAGGCCCGAGCGGTGCTAGCCTCCCTGCCCTTTCTTGGACAGTGGACGTGACGACCCCTCAGGGAGTCCCTGGTGTGGTCGCGGTGCCACGTCCTCCTGTTGAGGCTCCGGGGTTCCTTGCTCAGGTATAACATGTTTTCAATCTTCTGTACATTTGCTCTGCTTGCATATTCTGATCAATTTCCTTCATTGCAGGCTCCTCCAGGGTACGTGAAGGAGATGGCGGAGGCCATGATGGGCCTGGAGCAGTTGGTGAGGCAGTACGCCATGGGCCACCCTCCAGAGGTGTTGCCTCGCGTTGGCGGAGCGATGGTATGTTCTGGAACTTCAGTCATTTGCTTTACTTCTACCGCTTATATTATGATTATGATGCAAATGTCATATGAATGCTTATACCATTGCAGGCCAGAGGAGGGGCTACACGAGGGTTGCGGCGGAAGTCCGTCCGTCCGATAGTACGACAGGTCTCCTCTGTCGGCTGGCGGGAGGAGCCGGCGTCGAAGAGGACACGACGCTCTGTAGGGACCGAGGACGAGCCTATCGACGTTTCCGAGGACGATACACCCGAGCCTACAGACGTTGACCTGGAGGTCACCTCAGGAGACACTGTGCCTAGGGCGACCGGCACTCAGGCGGCGAGCAACTCTCCTGCGAACGAGGAGACTTCCGTAGAGGACGAGGAGGAGAGCGAGGGCGAGGACGAGGATGAGAGTTGAGCTCCTCTTTTGTTTTGTGTTTTTGACAGAGTCTGCGTGCTTCTTTTGTAGGGCGCCTGTTTGCCCCTGGTAGATAGGACTTCGGTCATTGGGTCATTGTGCCCCTTTTTGTACTTCGACTCATGGATGCCTTTGGATTTATACAGAGATTTCGTTCTTTTATTGTTTATGCCATTCAATCTCCTTTTGTTCGTATGAAGAAAATTGAATAACTAAAAACATTAACCGGGGTGTGCAACCAACCGCTGAACCGAATGTGAGGTTCGTGATGAGGGATGTATTAACGATTGAAGCATATTGACAGTGAAATAGAAATCAAAGAAAGCAACTAGGTAAACCTTGGTAAAATCGACTCTATATACAAGACTTTATCTTTGCAACTGACTCCAGACATGAGCATAAGGCAATAACGACCTTTTGATCTCGCTATGAGGCTCGGAAACTTGACTTTGCCGTTGGAATATACTCGAAAAAGTAGGAAAATGTTGATTTCGACATGTGACATTCTCGAGTTTTGACTTTGGACACGAACCGAAGCTTGGACTAAGTCACTTTAGACCGTTATGACCTGTAGGACTTGAAAGAACGGCTTAGAATGACCTAAAATGGATTTTGACTCCTTGACATGGCTTAGGAAACGGATTTCATCGAGTTTTCGTGCCGCGACGGCGAATCCCAGGAGTTATCTTGAAACGAAACATCCATGAAGTCCCAAATACCCGTTAGAGTGTGTTTAGGTGCTGGTTGGTGCTTTGCAGGGCCTCGATTCCACCTTGATGTGTTGCTGTCAAAAACTGCAGAAATGCAGACTCAACCTGCCGTGCGGATAGACCAAGGTGCCGCGCGGATGAAGATCTGCCCCACGGTACCTCAATCACGCTGCCGTGGAATTTCCTTGGTTTCAACATGCCGTGCGACCCATCAAGGTGCCGCGCGAGGTAATTTTCCTGACAGATTCTAGTTTTGCTGCTTTCCAAGGCAGATTGCTCGGGGGTTGAGGTTTGACCCATGCAATGGCATTTCTGAACCAATGCATGTCTGTCTGTTTTGAACCTTTTAGGACTTGACTAAGCTTTTCCCTATGTTGGACTCATGGAAACTTGCGCTTTTGAAACCCGAGGCTCTTTGAAAGTTGAAGTTGTCCTTCTACCTCTCCTATAAATTCAGGCTCTCTCATTCTATATTCTCCACACCTCATCCAAGTCTTGTCTTCTTTCTTTGTTCCTTGAAATGGCTCTTTCTCTCACTGGTTTGCTTCGTCCATGGTTGGCTTCTATGGAAGGTGTCGATTGGCTCAACTTTCGAGCTCACGGTTTCTACTCCATGAGGTACCTTCGCAACATTCGCCTTCGTCCCGAGCTTTTGAGGGCAGCCGTGAGTTTCTGGGATCCGGAGGTTCACGTGTTCCGATTCGGCGATCAGGAGCTCTGTCCCACTGTCGAGGAGTTCCGTGCATACCTTGGGGGTTTTGGCTCGGGGGAGGTCATCATTCCCCCTGTACGCGAGAGTGCTTATAGAGTCTTGGTCGCGGCCCTTGGACTGAGTGATAATGCCGCTCGCTACTTGGTCAGGAATGGCCACCTTAATGCCATGCGCCTTATCGAGCTATTCTCTCCTCCTGGCGATCTTAGAGACATGACTTATCAGACTCGACGCATGACTGCTCTCTGCATGTGCTTGCTCGCAGCCTATCTCTTGGTCCCTTCTGCCGGTCATGCTAGCTCGGCATTAGCCAGTGTCGCTGTTCAGGTCGAGGCTCGAAAGGACGTGATTCCGATGGTTCTGGCCGAGACATTGATTGGTTTGGACAAGGTTTGTTCTGGAGAGACTGAGACTTTCGGGGGCAGTCCACTTCTCCTACAGGTTGGCTTCTCACTCAGCTCTCCTTTTTCGGGTTTCTTCCACGTTCTCATTTTACCTTAACGCTCGGCTTGGTTATCTAAGGCTTCTCACTTGTTTTCTCTCTTTCCACAGATTTGGCTTTGCGATAAGGTGAACGTACTGACCATTCCTCCTGGCAACTGGGCATACGAGGCGAGATTACTATCTCAGCGATGCTTTGAGTTTGAGGATAGGAGCAGGGCCGAGTGGGTCAATTTTCTCAGGCGCCGGTGAGCGGAGACCATTGCTTGGAGGTGTCGATGGCTGGATCTTCCTCCCATGACAGTGCACTACATGGGCCCTCAGTGGGTCGTCCTTGCTGGTTTGGGAGCTTTTACTTTCTACATCCCCTACCGCATTCAGCGTCAGCTCGGTTTGAGGCAGGAGGCCCCTGCGGAGGTTCTCGTGGATGTGGTTTTGCCCTTCTTTGGACATTCAGTTCTTTGCCATTACCAGCGTTTCTGGAGGACTCGAGAGGTGACCGACGCACATCCCTACCCTTCTGTGGCGATGCGCAGGAGCTATCGGAAATGGCTTAGGAGGGACATTGCTGCAAGAGCCGGAGTTCAAGGAAACTGACTCAACCCTACCACCCCGACCGTTGAATAAATTGTGGACCCCTTTATTACGTCGTACTTCTTTTGTTATGAAAACTTTGCTCAACCTTATGTAGTAGAAGTAATCGTGTTAATAAAAACGAGTCTTGGAGGGTTTCCCCCTTTTCGACTTTTGTTCTTCAAGTCTTCTCAACCTGGATTTTTATTTTGATGGATCGTGACTGGGCCTCAGTGTGAGATTGCCTACGTATCCTTCTGGCGAAGGAATCAGGTCATGACGTAGTTCAGGGTAGGGTTCGCTCTGGTTTTAACACTCTCCTTTGCGCTCTAACTTTTGCCTAGAACCGCCCTTTCGGGTATTCGGTCTAGCAAGCTCATTTATTGTATGCCTTAACTTTTGCCTAGGATGCCTTGACAGGTTTTCATCCTAGCAGACTTTTGCTCTAATTTTTGCCTGGGACTGCCCGCCTTTGCGGTTTTTAGCCAAGCGAGCTTCTCTCAGGGGTAATAACGCTTGAGTTGATCCAAGTTAACCAAGGTTGAGAAGTCGTTTCCGTCCAAGTCGATGAGTTGTGCTGCTCCACCCGAAAGGATGGTCTTGATAATGTACGGCCGGACCACTTTGGTCGAAACTTTCCTCGTGGGTCGTAAACCGGAGCCTGATTTCCTTCAAGACCATGTCACCTTCTACCAAGTTCATGGTTTCACTTTCTTGTTGAATGCCCACAATCCTTCGTTGGTACCCTTGGATGTGGTAAAGAGCCCTTAACCGGCGTTCATCAAATAGCATAAACTCTTCAAATCGGTTACTCAACCACTCGCCTCTTGGACTTCACATTCAATCATGGTCCAAGAGATGGGACTTCTAACTCGATGGGAAGTAATCGCTTCCATTCCATAAACCAAAGAGTAGGGGTTGCTCATGTTGGTGTCCGCACAGATGTGCGATACCCCATAAAGCCAGGGTAGTTGTTCATGCCAGTCCTTGCTGATTGATAGTCTTCTCCATAATGGCCTTGATCGTCTTGTTTGTTTGTCGCCTAGCGCCATTGGTCTGGCCGATAAATCGCCGATTTGTGCACTGGATTTGAAATTCATCCAAAACTTCCCGGCCCGCCCTTGAAATGAACCCCATTATCGAATACGAAAGCTTGAGGGACCGTACCGGTAAACGACACTTTGCTTGATGAAATGTGCAACTTGAACCGCAAATCAAAGTGGTGTAGGAAGCAGCTTCTACCCATTTCATGAAATAATCGACGGCTACCAAAATGAACTTGTGACCATTGGATGCTGCCGGCACTATCCTCCCGATGACATCAATTCCCCACGCCGAGAAGGGCCATGGCGAGGTCATTTGTTGCAGCTCATGCGGCGGGACATGCGTGAGATTGGCGTGAATTGGGCATTTCTTACACCTTCGCACATACTCTACACATTCTGTTTCCATGGTGGACCAGAAGTATCCCTGCCTGAGAATCTTCTTTGCAAGCATTATGCCGCTCATGTGAGGACCGCATACACCCTCGTGAACTTCTTCCATTACCCTTTTCGCATCTTCTCCATGGATGCAGAGCTTATGTGTGCCACAGGGTGATCTTCGATATAAGTTTCCCCCGCATAGAATGTACTGAGTTGCCATCCTCTGGAGAGCGATTCGGTCTCCCTTGTTCGCTCCCACGGGGTATTCTCCTCTTTCTATGTACCTCCAAATGTCATAATACCATAGATGGCCATCATCGGGCTCGTCGACCACCATGACGTGCTGGTGTACTGGAATATCCCTTTGTTCTATCACAATTGGTCTTAACTTTATGCCAACAGGGATCTCGATCATTGATGCCAATGTTGCCAAAGCGTCTCGCAAATTGATTTTTGAACCTCGGGACATGAGTGAATGTCACCTTGCTGAAGTGAGGATAAGGTCTTCGAGATCCCGATGGTATGGTTTCAACTTCTCTTCCTTAACCTTCCAAATCACCATTCGCTTGAGACACAACTAAGTTCGAATCCCTCACAATTCTAGCTTTTCTATGCCGATTTCGATGGCTGCCTCCATGCCTACAATGCAAGCCTCGTAACTCGACCTGGTTATTGGTGACTTCAAAGTTAAGCTTGAACGCCAACGGATGTGCGATCCATCGGGCGAAATGAGCAATACACCGATTCCAAATCCTTTATGGTTGGTTGCTCCATCAAAGTACAACCGCCAAATGTCCTCGGCTACCGTCATTATGTCTTTGTCGGGAAATTGAATTCGGCATCCTCCTCTCCCGATTGGGCAATCGGCTAGGAACTCTGCGACGGCTCTTCCTTTTACCGACTTTCGGGTGACATACTTTAGTTCAAACTCGGCCAACATCAACAACCACCGTGCCATCCTACCCGTGAGGGTCGGTTTTTCGAATAGATACTTTAGGGGATCCATCCGAGATATTAGCCTGACCGGGTAGGCTAACATATAATGCCTCAACTTCTTGGAAGCCCATACAAGTGCCCAGCATGTCTTTTCTAGGGAAGTGTAACGCTCCTTGCGTCCAACCATCTTTTTACCGAGGTAGTAAACGGCCCTTTCCACCCCATCATCTCCTTCCTGCACCAACATGCATCCCATTGAGGATGGAGTGACTGACAGGTATAGGATCAAAGGTTTTCCCGTTACAGGCGGCGTCAACACCGGTGGCTTGTGCAGGTAGGCCTTGATGGCTTCGAAAGCTTTATGACACCTATCATCCCAAACGAATGGCACTCCTTTCTTAAGCCAGCGGAACAATGGTTCGCAAGTTGAGGTCAGTCTCGCAATGAACCTACTGATGAATTGCACCTTGCCGAGGAAACTCCTTACATCCTTCTCAGATCTCGGCGGTTCCATTTCTAGGATGGCTTTGATTTTCGTTGGGTCGACTTCGATGCCTCGGGTGGCGATCATGAATCCAAGCATCTTTCCTGCAGTGACCCCGAACGTGCATTTGGCGGGATTGAGCCGCATCTTGTACTTCCTGATTCTGTCGAAAAACTTCCTGAGCGCGGGCAGATGTCCTTCTCGCTCTTTGACTTTAACAATCATATCGTCAACGTAGGCCTCTACCTCTTTATGAATCATGTCGTGTAGCAATGCCGTGGCGGCCCGCTGGTAAGTAGATCCAGCGTTCTTTAGTCCGAAGGGCATGACTCGATAACAATATGTCCCCCACTCAGTGATGAACGTAGTTTTTTCCCGATCCTCTGGAGCCATAAGGATTTGATTGTACCCCGAAAAACCATCCATGAAAGAGAGTAGGGCATGACCGGCAGTATTATCAACTAACACATCAATGTGTGGTAGCGGGAAGTCATCTTTCGTGCTGGCTTTGTTGAGATCGACGCAGACCCTTATTTTACCATCCTTCTTTGGTACTGGGACGATGTTTGCAACCCACTGAGGGTATTCAGTTACCATTAAGAACCCAGCGTTAATCTGTTTAGTGACTTCTTCCTTTATCTTAAGCACCCAGTCAGGTCTCATGCGCCTTAGTTTTTGTTTTACTGGTTTCGCGTCAGGATAGAGGGGAATCCGGTGTTCCACGATTTCAGGATCGATTCCGGGCATATTTGCGTGTGACCACGCAAACACATCATCAAACTCTTTAAGCAAATCTATGAGGGCCTTGCTTTCTTCGGCAGATAGCGCGGAACCGATCTGGGTCATCCGGGGACTCCCTTCATCTCTCAAATTTATTAAAACGATTTTTTCTTTTACAGGCTGAGCATGCCTTTCATCTTCCCTGTCGATTAGGGATCGAATTTCTTTGGGGATGTCCCCATCGAAATCCATCTCTTCATCACCAGGGTCGACGCAATTTATTTCAAAGTCAGGGAAGTAAGCAGAATCAGATTCATTTATTTCATGATCAACGGAGGCCTCGGGGGCACCATACACACGGGTAGATTCGAATTCGAAATAGAGACTCTGAGAGTTTGGGCCGAGAGGCACCAACTCGGACTGGACAGACTCAGAAGACTCAGAAGACGCAGAAGACTCGATAGACTTAACGGACTCAGATTCAGACTCAGACTCCGATCCATGGTAAGTTGCACTCGGCATGAAGATCCAGTTCTTGTACTCTTCAGTAGCATCCATGATAAACAAAGTCGGATCCTCAGGGGTATCTTGTTCCATCATCAGCACTTCCGCTTCCGCAGCTGTACCCATTGATTCATCTTCCCTAAACAGAGTTGCGAGACTACCCATGGCAAAAACCTCAATCCAGTCAGGGAGCTCTTTCTTTTCCACAACCTCAGCTTCTTCATCACTATCCGGCCGACATCGTTGGCGAATATCTCAAACCCTGGCAGGAAGGTATTGGTTTCCTCGTCCCAAAACGGTTTCGGCTGTCCGATAAATATGCTTTGCTTCTTCTTTGACAAAGTAGTCCTCTAGCCTGCTTCCTCTTTTCACTTTGTTGCTATTTGAGGGTGAGTAACCAAGGCCTCTTGTACGCATCGAGTGCCCTGGCTTCAAACTTTGCAGGGCCTTGGAGGTTCTTTCCCGGTCCCAACCTCGGCATGTAGGACATCTTCTTCATAATCTTGATGGCAACACTGCTAATAACAAAGTCATCATCGATCCTAACTGAATAGACAGACTTGGAGGTATCCAGAGAGAAGCCTCCCAAGGCGATATCTTCCTCTCCGTGTTGAATTTTCAATAGTGGGGCATTGTCTTCAATAGGGGTATGGATCCCCGAGTCTCCATGGATGGTGAGCATCCCCGTTTCGAGTCCCAAACGAATTTTCTGGTGGAGTGTGGAAGGTACGGCCATGATGTCGGGCCGGTGCAGCCAGGGCCTACCCAGAAGCAGGTTGAAGGAGGCGGGGATATTCACCACGTGGAATTCTACGTCCGTCTGATATGGTCCGAAGGTCATAGGAATCATGAGAGTCCCAACCACATCCCTCCGAGTGTTGTCATATGCTCGGACCTTGACTTCTGATGGGGAGAAGTCCTTATTCTTGTATCCCAAACAGTAAGCAACACGGAGTGGACAGACATTAATTGCTGATCCATTGTCGACCAAGATTGCTGGGACCGCCTTGCCATGGCACTTCATGGTGATGTGCAACGGACGATTGTGATCAGTTCCTTCGGCAGGTAAGTCTCGATTAGTAAAGGTGATAGCATGCTTGACAGGTATGGTTTTGATCAGCGCCACAAGCTCATCGGGGGTTATGGCGGAAGGAACCTTTAGCTGAGAGAGTGCTTGGATGAGACCTTCATGATGGCGTGTGGAATGAACCAGCACATCCCAGACAGACATCTTGACATGGGTTTGTTCGAGTTGACGCTTGATCATTCCCTCGGGGTTCTTTTCTGGTCGAGAGGGCTCCTTAGCTGGTGGGTTAAAGGGCCGAAAGGTGCTCTTAACCGGGGTGGTGAAGGGATCAGAGGGCTTTGCGGCCGCAGGGTTGGAAGATTCTCCAACCTGAAGATTTGGAGGTTGGTAAACACGACCGCTTCTGGTTAGATGGTCAATCTGTCGGTACTTTGATTCTTCGTTCCATAAGTCGGCCAGGGCTTTACGCTTGTTTCCAATAGTCGTATCCTGCAGATTGGCAGCTAAATCGGCGATGACTAGGTCATCCCACAGATCTTCGAGTGTCCATTTCTCGGCCTCCATTACTGTCTTGTTGACAGTCCATTCTTCGTTTCCCACTTTTATGCTAACCACTTCAGTGTTAGCCCACAAATTCATTTCAACCCCGGGCTCATTCTCCCATAGGTTTATCATGGCGACATCGGCATCTTTCGAAAAAGTAACCGATGATTCGGATTCAGCCCCATCTACAAGGTAGTCCATTGGGTCGAACCCATTGCTAGCAACTTCTTCTTCAGACCCAGGAAAGTTCGGGTACGGGGTGAGGTTCACATTGCTATAGATGTTGTTGATGACAAAATCATTGAAATGAGAGAAGTTCGGGCGGAGCGGAGCGAGCTCTGGCCAATTGTACGTCATCATCTCAGGTGGATACCCAGACTAGTATTCTTCACCGAATAGTGCTGGCAGGGTGAAGGTATCCAAAGGGTCATTCCAGGCCAAGAGCTGGTATTCGTCTGGGGTTGGGTCCCATTCAGGCATATCCTGGAAAACCTGGTATTCTTCCCCTTGATTTTCAAACAGTGCACACAAAGAGAATCCATCAAGAGGATCCGCCTGGATGTTTTGCCAATCAACCTCCCATCCAGCCTCGAATAAGGGTTCGTCATTTCCTTAGAAATTGGCAGCTTCAAATTCTTCCCAATCAGCAATTAGTTCTCCCCATGTATCTTCCCATTCCCATATGGAGCAGAAGGCAGTTCCTCCGGGAATTTCACCAGTAGGCATTGGTTCGGTATCGGGGATAATGAGCAGGGTAGGGTCAAACTCTGGGATGTTTTGAACCTCGGCTAGGGTGATTTGGTTGATACGGAAAGGGACACTATGCTGTGGTAGGGGGTTTGAATGGGTGTTCGGTTTATCGGTAGGTGGAGTGTCGATAACCTTGTTATCGATGAGATTTTGGATTTCATGACGGAGGCGGATGCAGTTGTCGGTGGTATGGCCGGGCATTTGGTGGAAGTCACAGTAGACGTTTTGGTTGAGGTTTGGTGGAATGGTTTGTGGTGGCGGAAGAGGTTTCAGCACCCCAATGTCTGTGAGTTTCTTAAGGAGAGTGGATCTTGGAGTGCTGAATTGGGTGAAGGTTCGGTTCTGGGTTTTTGGTTTTTCAGCAATTTGGTTGACTTCTACAGGTTTAGTGGATGATGTTCCTGCTTGGTTGGTATTTCCGAAGAGAACGTTGCTGTTTCCCGAGTATGTCCTCTTGGGTTTCGACCCAGATCCTGACTCCTTTTTCTCCAAAGTCCCATCTCGCAGAGCCTCCTCTACAGCCAATCCAGAATCATAAAAATTTTCAAAATTTGGGGCAGCCTGAGAAAGAACCATGTATGGTGCAAAAGAGCTTGGCAAGTTCTTGGTTATTATCCGTATTTGTTCTTTTAGGTCAGGCTTATTCTGCATCTGGGCTGCCTTTTGCTCTCCAACGCTTCACAAAATCAGCAAAGCTTTCCTTCTCGCTCATCTTAGTACTTCCCAGCTCCCTCGTGGTCATTTTCAGGTCAACATTGAAGTCATACTGAGCCACGAAAGCTGTCCCGATGTCTTCCCAAGTCCTTTTCTTGGACGGTTCGAGAGAGAGGAACCATTGCAGGGTTGGACCGGACAAGGATTCATGGAAGAGTTGGGCCATAGCTTCTCCTTCGATGCCGCGCATAGTGAGGGATCCGACATATCCTTGAAGGTGGGCTCTCGGGTCGCCGGTTCCATCGAATTTTGCAAAGTCCACTCCTTTGAACTTTTCTGGCAGCTTGGCATTCGGAAAGAGGCATAGTTTCCTCATGTCGATTTCTCTTTTTCCAAGCCGTTTGGTTTCCTGGACAGATTCCTCCAATTTGCCAATCTTATCCATGATAGCGGCCAGGTTGGGGTCAACTGCTGGTATCTCCACTTTAGGTGGTTGCTCGGATTGCAGGGAAGCTTTGATCAGGATCTTGTCAGTGATTTCCTGCATGCTTTCCATTATCATATTCATGTCATTTTTCATGGAGGCTACGGCGGCTTTGAGTTGTGCGTCAACACCGGCGAGGGATTGTTTAAACTGGATATCCATGTTAGCCATGTTCTGCCTAAGTTCCTCCATTCCGTCTCCTTGGTCAGACATGGATGAAAGATTTTCGGACGGGACTGAGACTACGGGTTCTTCTTCCTCCTTCTCAAACAGTGGGGGTCCTTCCAAGGTGTCTATGCGAACTAGTCTTCGGGACAGACGAGACCAATTGGGTACAGCCTCTTTTCTTCGCAGGCGATCAATGTTGGCAGCACTGGCAACAAGTCAAAAGGGAGCAACTCATGACCAATCCAAATACTCGCCCTACTTCTACCCATCTCCTAGAAACGAGGCCTAAGACCTACCGTGGCTCGAATCTCACTCAAGACGTCCGTACAGAAGATTTCCGATAGCCCGGGTAGGTGCCGTCAGGCAGGTTAAATTCCGAACGGGTCGGAACCAGAGCCAATCTCCTTATCGTGACCATCCGAGGCAGAGCAATGCGACTACCGGAATCCAGATACGGACGTGCTTAAGGCTAGACCCAAACCAAGGGAGCCGTTCGGGCACGGCAAACACCGGAGGTATCACAAACTCCATAGATTTAAGGTCTCCTAGACCGACCGGAAGGCCCTAAAGAATTCTAAGGGAACCTATTCCTCTAGCCCACAAGATGCAATGATGTGTGAATGATGCGTGTGTACAGGAATAAAAGCACGTAAGCAGAATATAACACATAAGTCTTAGCCATGGGTTCCTGTCCTAGTTGGGAAGGTTCTATGGCTATATACAAGTGCAAAGGCTGGTTTTGGTCTCAAAAGGGTTCCCGGACTAGAGCCATGATGTACTACCCCATGTCGAGTGTATTGCAAGACAACGGTCGAACAGCACGATGGCTCATCATAGTCGAGGGTTGCTAGGCATCCCGGGAGAGCTTGTCACCGGTAAACCGGGCAAGATAGCCGAAACACGCGTAGCGAGGCTTGTGCGGTGCAAAGTGTATAGGATAAAATAGCTTGATCTTCCGGAAAATATTTGAAAGTCCCCCTTTAAAAAAAACACCTTTCAAGTTTGGCCCTCTTGCTTATCCAATACTTTTGTACATTTTAAAAAAAAAAAAGTATTGAATAAAAGTTACGTCCCCAGCAGAGTCGCCACTGTGGGCTCCCGCGCCCGAAGAAGGGCTTGTGCTCGAAGAGTCGCCACCCGGATTTTTTGAGATGGGTCACCCGAGAAACCGAGAGTTTGATTTGAAAAAGAAAGGCTTTTGGTCTAGCGAAAACGTTGAGATGATGGGTTCGGGAGCCACATTACGAATGAGGAAGGTTTTTCTTTAAAAAGCACCCCATTCGCCTGGTAAGACCGGTCTCTACTTGATGTTTTCAAAAGGGGGGAATCTTCAATATTGTTTGGAATATCAAACTCTTTAATAAAGCACGTAACGAGAAAGAGACATGCGAAATATATCACATTGACGTGCAGGTGGTGCTATCTGTACAGTCGTGATAAAATGATATGAATAAATAGAAGTAAATAACATTCAACAGACTGTTTGGACCTCAGAATACCGCTCACGGCAACCTAAGATGCCGCGCGAGGCATCTCAACATGCCGTGGGTGGCACCTGCTCTGCCGATCAAGGCAGCTTCTTCAAAACATCATTTAGCTCACTGGTTTCTCTGTAGATCTTTTGAAAACTCATGAGTAGCCTCACGGCGGTCAGATCATCCCAAGAACGTCATTATCCTTCTCAAAACATAGTTTTATTGTAGCTTTCAACGTTTTTGATCATTTGGGATGATCTTGAAAAGATTTTAGAAGAGCCGGAACATGGCTTGTAGATATGGTCTTATTGTAAGAGCTACAGAAACAGTAAACAGCAAAAACAGGTAACCATAGAGGAGAAAAACTCAGATCTAGGCAGCCTGTTCACAATAGCATTAGTGTGTACTATGCCGTGCGCTGAGGGTCGGGATGCCGCGCGTCTGAGCGACAGACCGCGCGGTTTCTCAACCTCAGCACAGTGTCTGTTTGGTTTTCTAAAAAATGGTTTTTGGTCAGGATCTAACCAAAAGGGGGTTAGACCTATTGACAGAAAGGTCCCCTTAGGACCCGAACGGAGTCTAGTCCGAAAAAACTAGTTTATACCTTTGATTTCGAGCTTGATCAAGGACCTTTGAGGCGAGGGTGTAGATGGGTCGTCACGGGTGTTGATGGAAGAGGTCAAATGAGACAAAAGGAGTATGGGTGTGAGGGAAGGTTAGGTGCTTTGGGTGATGGGGCTTTGAAGTTAATGAAAGATCAACTTCAATGATGAGGGGGGAGTGGATGAGAGCACTTAAAGAAGGCCTTTTGGGAATGACATTCTTTAAGGCTTGGAAATGGAAATGGAAACAAGAAAGTGGGTGTAGAAACTTAGAGAGAGAAAGTAGAGTGAGAAAGCCAAGATGAAGGCAAGAGAGTGACTCAAAAGAAAGGCCAAGAGGGACCCATTTCCCTTGAGTGGAGGGGTTAATTTATAGGCAAAGGGCCAAGGATTTTGAATTCAAATGGTGGAGGTATTTTCTGGGCGGGCCAGAAGTGCATTTTCGGCTGAGCCAGTCATCAGCTGTGGCTCAAACTGGCGTGGCCGACAGCTTTCTGAGCCAGTCAGCCTTTTGCTCAAGGTGCCGTGCGGTTCAAGTGTGCCGCGCACGGCTACCCTTGAATTTCAGGGTGCCGTGCGCTCCAATCCAGCCTTGCACGGTTCCTTTTCCTTCGGTCCAGGGCTCTTTTGGGCCTTTGTTGGGCTTTTATCTGGGCTTTTCAGGTTTTTGGTTCTCTTTGGGTTTAGGGAGATCCTTTTTCAAGCTGACGAAGGTTTCGTTTCCTCTATTTCATCATCGGGGTGGACAAAGGCTTTCCGAGGTCCGGATTGGGGTGTCTACACACATCCCTAGGTTTGCATGACATACATCACCTGTACAGTATTTCCAGAACCAAGGACGCCTTAACCTACTACCTGAAGAGTAGGGATTCTAGAAAGCGGCTGGTATTGGAACTGCCTGATTTCGCTCGTGGGGACGATGATGACTTCCTCATCGTCACAGGGAACTTCGAACCCAGGGACGAGGACGGCAGAGTCATTGGCTTTCACGCTCCCCACAGATTTGGCACTCCACGTTAGTTCCTTTTCTCGTAGAACTTTTTGCCGAGCAATTCCTCGTATTGCACCTCTCATTCATTTGTATTACTGATTGCCAATTTTTCTCGTATTTGCAGCCACGAACGTCAACCAGGGGCACGCCATTATCACCCCTCAGGTTCACGTGACTGACATCAACCGTGTTCTTGCCTTCAACGGCAAGGCACGTGCTTGGTCGGCCGAGCAAGAGCTGCGCAGATCCTTCTCGGTTACCGTGGCATCGTACGGTGGATTCATCGACCGACGAATCCGAGCGGCAGACAATCCCATCATCCCCGATCCTCCAGCTCAACAGCCCGAGCAGAAGAGAGGCGTTCTCGGACCCCTCCTTTGCCCAACGATCCAATCCAACTCGCCGAAGAAACCTCCTCGTCCTCAAGTGGGTATTCCCCATCTCCTCTCCTCGAGAAATGCAGCGACCGATCAACCTCAGCAGCCTCCTCAACATCTGGCTGGCCGTGGAAGAGGCCGTGGCTCATCTCGTGGCCGCGAATGCTCTGAGCCCGGAGCCTTCTCATGGCCGCCGTGGGCTCACCAACTCGAGCCCCTCCAGGCTTCTCTCCCGAGGAGATTGAGGCCAGCCAAGGAAAAACGCCAACGGCTAGAAGCCTCTTTTGTTGAACAGCCCCCGTCCCAGCGACCTCCAACCCCTCTCTGGACTCCACAATTCACTCACGGTGGATGGCAGTCACTGTTCGCGACGGTGTGGAGTCTGAAGGCACCGCGCTTGCATTGTCCCAAGCATTCATGCTTCCTGGGACATGCAAAAAGTGATCGCCTCCCCAGACAACCTTCTCGGCTCTTTCATGAGCCATCAAGCTAAGGTAAAGCCATCGTATTCATTTTTACATGCTAATGGCTTTAAATTGCTTATTCCTGCCATTCGTCTGACCATGTGTTTGTCCAGGCGATGCAAAAGATGGTGGCCATGGCTCAGCGGTTCGGTCAGTCTGAGCCTCAGCGTGCCAGACTGGCCAGCGAGAACGCCAAGCTGCAGAACACAATCGTCAGGCTGGAAAGGGAGAGAAATCAAGCTCGCGGGACGGCCGATGAGCTGAGGGGTAAGCTGGAGGGTACCGAAGACAGCTTGAACCAGACTCTCACAGAGCTGGAGGCGAGCAAGAACGAGGCCAAGGCAGCCTATCAGCAAGGTTACAATGAGGGGATCCGTGTGGCCACTGAGAGCTACACGGACCAGATGCCTGGGATCCAGGACCAGGTCTTTGAAGCTGGCTGGCTGGCTTGCCTCAGAAAATTTGGTGCCCTAGAGTCTTCTACCCTGTGGATTGAGATTGACCTTCGGAGCACCTAGGCGGCCACCGAGGAGCTGGAAGAGGTGGTGGAGGAGGAGGACAGCCTAGACAGGGAGCTTAACAACATCCCCGAACAGCAAAATGCCGAAGCTGATCAAACGGAAGAAGCGACAAACACTGGCCAGAAGGAAGCCGGTGGCGGTCCGTCTGAACCTGGCACTGCTGGGGATGATGCAACAATCTCTGCCTCTACAACGGCTCCAACTTCTGCAACTGCTCCAGCCTCTCCCCCTGTCATTGAGGATCTTACGATCGAAGAGTAAGTTGGACTCTTCGTAGTGATAATTTTTTGAAACTTTTGAATCAGTTTTTGATTGGCCCTGCGTGGCCATTGGTTCTGCCCTGCGTGGCGCTGACACATTTCCACACATTTCAATTATGCTGATTTTGGCCCTTCGCGGCTTTTCTTTAACACAGGTGGCCGTCTCATGGTCAGTATCGTAGTGTCTTCATACTTAGCCTTATGCATATTCACGTATGCTCCCCAGGTCTCTTCGTGCCTGCTGATGATTAAACTGTATTCACTTACTCTGTTGCAGGTTTCTCATACCTTAGAGTAATGCTTGTTGCGTTAGCAGCTTGCAACACGTAAAGTTATTTGTGTTCAGGGTCTGTTCGAACCCGAGCAACCCTTGAGTTTTTCGAACTCTAGGTACTACTGCATGTTTACGTGTGCAGCTCGTAGGCTTCTTGCTTGAGAACCTTCCCCAGTATACTCGTACTTAGGTTATCCAAATGTGCTCATATTTGGACTAGGCAATCTGGATTTATTCATACCCAGGTTGTGTTGTAGATTCGTGTGGGCATGCAGCCGTACAAGCAAACAAGTCTATTCGTACTTGGAATTATCCCAAACATATTCGTGTTTGAGACCAGCGTGCATAATCTCGTATGCTCTCTGAGTGTATTCGTACCCGAGCAAACAGACAAGTGTGTTCGTACTAGTCTTAATTCTGGGTGTATTCGTACCCGAGCAACTGTCAAGTGTATTCGTACTTGGACAAAAATTCTGGGTGTATTTGTACCCGAGCAACTTGTCAAGTGTTTTCGTACTTGGACAAAAATTCTGGGTGTATTCGTACCCGAGCAACTGTCAAGTGTATTTGTACTTGGACAAAAATTCTGGGTGTATTCGTACCCGAGCAACTTGTCAAGTGTTTTCGTACTTGGACAAAAATTCTGGGTGTATTCGAAATTCCGTTTAGTTACCCTATACCTCTGCTCCCCAATACGAAGTGAGGACTAAGGACATAGCTTGACTTCATATTTAAAGCATAATAAACGGAAAGCTCGTAAAATAAAAAGACAGCTTTTGTGTTACCAAAATCTGGTAATTTTATTCATAATTAAAAAGACTCAAGGGGGCGTTACGCGTACCCCTTGCAACTAGTAAAAGCAAACGCCAGGGAATTTTATTCGTAACTCCCACACAATCACGATGTGCATCTAAAACAGAATAGAAATGAAATCGAAGTTCTTTACACGTAGAACTTCCTCAAGTTTTGAACATTCCAGGGCCTTGGTACCGGGTTCCCGTCCAGGTCTGCCAATCGATATGCCCCAATGCCCACAACCTCTGTAACTCGATATGGGCCCTCCCAATTGGCCCCCAACTTGCCCTCGTTGGCCACCTTGGTGTAGCCAAGCACCTTTCGTAGCATAAGGTCTCCAACACCAAACTCTCGTGGGTGGACATGCTTGTTGTAACTTTTCATCAATTGCTCCTGGTACGAAGCCAGGTGCACCAGAGCTCATTCTCTCCTCTCCTCGGCGAGGTCCAGCTCAATTTCCAGGGCTCTGTCATTGCCCCCACTCTCCACCAGTGTTGTTCTGTTGGTCGGCAAACCAACCTCCAATGGAATCACAGCCTCTGTTCCATATGCTAGCGAATAGGGGGTCTCTCCAGTAGACCTCCTTGGAGTTGTTCGGTGCGCCCACAGGACCAGTGGTAATTCGTCGGGCCACTTGCCCTTTGCCTTGTCCAACCTTTTCTTGATCCCGTCAAGTATAGCTTTGTTGGACGCATCTGCCTGCCCATTGCTTTGAGGGTAGGCCGGTGTGGAATAGTAGTTCTTTATTCCATACTGGGCGCAAAAAGCCTTGAACTTTTTCTGGAACTGGGACCCATTATCAGTGATCAGGGAATAAGGAACCCCAAATCGAGTGATGATGCTCTTCCACACGAACCTTTCTATCATAGGTTCTGTGATTTTTGCCAATGGTTCTGCTTCAATCCACTTGGTAAAGTAGTCCGCTGCTACCAACAAAAACTTCCTGTTCCCAGGAGCCTTGTGGAGGGGACCCACGATGTCCATCCCCACTGAGCGAACGGCCAAGGACTTGTCAAGGGCACCAGATCTTGGTGGTGTTCGAATCATAGGTGAGAATTTCCTGACACTTCTCACTGATTTTCACATAAACCTTTGCATCTTCCTGCATGTGCGCCACCAAGAACTCCCGGGTGATTGCACGGTGAGCAATGGATCTCCCACCTGCGTGACTCTACATGTTCCCTCATGTATTTCATGGAGGAATTTACGCACCATCTCGGTGCACGCAGTGTGCACGGTCCAGTTGAAAGACTTTCAGCATAACTTCCTTACGGTGATAGCCAAAATCTTGCAGATTTCGTCTTTATCTTGTGAGCTTTTTTATCTCGTGGGGAGTGTCCCATCTCGTAGGAACTCCACTATTGGATCCATCCAACTTGGTCCTTGGTTCACGCCTAAGACCAACTCCACACTTGTACCAATGCTCGGCTTAGCAAGATAATCCACTGCTACTACCTTTTGAACTCTGTTGGCACAGCCACTACCAACCAAGCCAGTGAGTCAGCGTGGGCGTTCTGTCCAGAGCTTATCCGCTCGATGTGTACCTTCTCAAAGGTATCAAGCAAATCCTTGGTCGCCTCCACGTAGGCCGCCATCTTTTCACTCCGGGCCTCGTTCGGGTAGTGATTCACCACGAGTTGTGAATCACAGAATACTCGAATTCTTTTTACTTTCAAGGTTCTTGCGCTCCGTAACCCGGCCAGGAGTGCCTCGTACTCCGCCACGTTATTCGACGCACTGAAACCCAGGCGCAGGGATAATTCGATCATAACTCCTTCAGGAGGGAAAAGCACCACTCCAATTCCAGATCCGGTGTTGCATGCGGATCCATCTACAACAACCTTCCATTCCAATGGGTCCTGCTCGGCGGATGCCCCTCGCTTCTCGACTGACGGCTCATCCAACTGCTCCTTTCTCGTAGGAGGCCGTGGAGCTACTGTGAGAGAGAACTCTGCCACGAAATCTGCCAAAACTTGCCCTTTGACCGCCGTGCGCGGCTGATAATCAATATCATACTGGCTCAATTCCACCGACCAAGTTGATATTCGTTCAGAGAAATCGGCCTTTCGAAGCAATGACTTCAATGGGAACTCCGTGTAAACAACCACTTTGTGACTTTGGAAGTAGTGGGGCAACTTCCTAGCGGCCGTCCTCAAGGCCAGGACCAACTTCTCAAGAGGTAGATATCTCGTTTCTGCGTCCAATAGCGTCTTGCTCACATAATAGACAGGGGTTTGCTTGGATCCCTCGTTCCTCAGTAAGACCGCACTTACAGCATGTTCGGATACTGCTAAGTACAGGGTCAGGACCTCGCCAGGCTCAGGAGTAGACAGAAGTGGGGCTGCTGCCAAGTACTTCTTCAGGTCTTGGAACGCTTGCTCACACTCTGCTCCCCATTCGTAATCTTCTCTCTTTTTTAACAACTGAAAGAAAGGTCTACACTTGTCACTTGAACGACTTATGAACCTGTTAAGGGCTGCCGCCATCCCTGTTAGCCGCTGGACCTCCTTCGTGGTCCTCGGACTCTGCAGCTTCTGCAAAGCTGTTATTTGATCGGGATTCGCCTCTATCCCTTTAATGGTCACTAAGTGACCCAGGAACTTCCCAGAACTTACCCCAAACGCACATTTCGAGGCGTTGAGCTTCAGCTTATACTCTCTCAGTATCTCAAAAGCTTCTTTTAAATCAGCGATGTGGTCCCGTTTCTCCTTGCTTTTCACCACCATATCGTCTATGTACACCTCCATGGTCTTGCCGAGCAGCTTCTTTAGCATAATTGTTGCTAGTCTCTAGTAAGTTGCTCCAGCATTCCTCAGACCAAAGGGCATAACATTGTAACAGTACAACCCCTGTGGTGTGATAAAGGACGTCTTCTCCTGATCGGGGCCGTACATAGCTATCTGGTGATATCCTCGATAAGCGCTGAGAAAACTCATACGCCCATACCCAGCTGTTGCATCCACCAACTGATCTATCCTGGGCAGGGGAAAACTGTCTTTCGGACAAGCCTTGTTTAGATCCATGAAATCGACGCATACCCGCCATTTCCCACTCTTCTTTTACCACCACCTGTGTAGACAACCACTCGGGGTAGTATACCTCTCGGATCGCTTTTGCTTTGAGCAAACGGTCGACCTCCTCGATAACAGCGTCCACATGCTTTACGGCAGATCTTCTTTTCTTCTACATCACCGGTTTGTGCTGGGGTCCACATTCAGGTGGTGGCAAATCACGCTTGCATCCACCCTAGGCACTCGTGCACCCAAGCAAACACATCAACGTGCTCTTTGAGAAATTTCACCAACTCTTCCTTCTCTTCTTTGCACAGGTTTTCCCCAATCAGGAAATACCTTTCAGGATCATTCTCGTTGATCTGGATTTTCTTCAATCCTTCCACCACCTTCTCGGCTGGATTCCCTCCGACATCCTCGATGGTCGGCCGATTAGTAACCTCGACGGTTTGCACCAACTGCGCCTTGGGTGCTTTCTTGATTATGGAAACCAAGCACTACTGGGCTGTCTTTTGGTTCCCCCTTATTTTCTCGATTCCAGTGGATCCTGGAAATTTTACCATCTGATGGTAGGTGGAGGAAACCGCCCTCATCTTATGCAACCAAGTCCTTCCTATAATCGCATTATAGGAAGATGGCAGGTCCACCACTAAAAAGTCGGTTCTCAGCACCACTGTTCCTGCCCGAACAGGAAGGGTCACCTTGCCCAATGGCCAGACTGCCCCTGCACTGAACCCAACCAACGGAGTTACTGACTGTACCAAGTCTGCTTGTGCCAATCCCAGCTTCTTGAAGGCGTCGTAATAAAGCACCTCGGTGCAGTTTCCTGAATCCACCAGGATCCTTTCCATGTCATATTCCCCAATTCGTAGGGTTATCACAAGAGCGTCATTGTGCGGCACCTGGACTCCTCCCAGGTCCTCGTCCGTGAAGGTTATGCCCTCGTTGCATCCGTCCGCTTCACGTCCTCGTTTCTTTCCCAACCGCATCACGTGCTGGTCGTGTTTTACCTGCCTTTGGAGCAACCTCACCTCATTTCTCGTATAGGGTGTGGCTAATCCATGTATCATATGGATCACGCCCCTTGGATTTTGCTCGTAATCCAGCTCCATTGCGCTCTCGGCACCCTTGTGCTCCTCTTGAATGAATTCCTTCAAATACCCTCGTGAGACCAGGTCATCAAGGTGCTGCTTGAACATCTCGCAGTCCTCTGTCATGTGACCCCAGTCCTTGTGGTAACTGCAATGCTGACTCGTTGCCCTTCTTGCATCTTTATCACCCTCCAGCCGTGGAGGCCACTTAAAGTATGGGCGGTTCTTTATTCGATAAAGAACCCGATAAATCGGTTCTTTCCATACCGTCGTTACTGAGAAGTACGACTTTGGGTCAGGGGCATGCTTCTCCCGGTATGACTCTCTCTTAGTCTGTCTGTGCTCCGTCCTCTCTTTGTAAATCTTGAGCTCGGGTTTATCCGCCTTTTTCGCGGGACCCTTGGCTTGCTCGGCACTCAACTTGCCGTCTTCCCGTAGTATGTCATCCTCATTCCTGGCATGCTGCTCAATACGTTCCATCAACTTTGCCAGCGTGCTCACTGGACTCATGTTTAGAGACTTTCGTAGCTCCCCCCGAACAGGCAACCCAATCTTGAATGTTGCTATTGCATACTCCTCACTGCAACTTTCAATCTCGTTGAAAGTCTCCCAATACTTCTTCGCGTAGTCCCTATCGGCTCACTCTCTCCTTGCTTCATAACTGAGAGACTCTCAAAAGTTTTGGGTGGTTTCCTGCTCGTTAGGAACCGAGCAGTGAATTCCTCGGCCAACTGTCTCCATCCTCGTATGGTGTTCGGCCCCAACTTATGGAACCATGACAGGGCCACCTTTTCCAGACTAGATGGGAACATCTTGCACATGATTGCATCATCACCATCGTGCATAAACATCGCCTGCTGGTAATGCTGTATGTGTGCCACCGGGTCTGCATTCGTTTCGTACGGAATAAACGTCCCGTGTTTAACCCTGCTCGGCAACTTTGCCTCCTGCAATCTCTTTGCAAAAGGACAAGTTGCTATGTTGCTAAGGGCTTTCCGCGCTGCTTCTCGTGCAGACATGGTCCCCTCTTCTGATCCCTTTGCATTATTCCTTTTCCAATCGGAATCAGGTCTCTCGCACTCGCCCCTGGTGCTTCCTCGCTTCCTCCTTCCTCGGGAGGAGCTCCTCCTCGCTTCTCCTTTTCGTGAAGAAGCCTTTGGTCGTTTCGGAGTGAGGCTCCTGCTTCTTCTTCTTCGTGAAGAAGCTCTCCTGTACTCCACCATATCCAACCCTTCTTTTCTGGACTTCCTTCGTGAAAGCCCAGAATCCTCCGGATGTTCTCGTATCCGCTGCAGCTGTTGAATCTCATATTCTCGTCTTTTAATCACACGAGCGTATTCCTCTATTTCCTGTCTCTTTTTGTCCAGGATGTCTTCCCTGTTGTGCACGCTTTTCGAACGCGCCACTGACTCCCTCCCACAGCGGGACTTACTCCTTCTCGTGGATCCTGTGGCCGTCTGTCCGTCCCTGTTTCTGGAGTCGCCATGGGTTGCCAGGGGGCGGTCCTTGCTCGTGGTTCTCCCCGCACGCCCACCGTCGGGCTTTCACGGTGGATCTGGTGGGGATTTGTCAGCTCCCCCACCCAGCTGATTGTTTGCATCAAGTGGAGTCTTTGGATCTTCTTCCGCCATGGTCGTTTTTTCAAAGGGATCTCTTTCGTTTCCCACAAACGGCGCCAATTGTAGGCGCAGGAAAACGAAACAGGCCTTCGAACAGCACGAAACTGTAACGGCTACTTTTCTCTCTACACCGGAACCCTAGCACACCGCTTTCCCTATCACATGCACTGTACATCATACCGTCTTGCGTAGGAGCATGTTTAAGGCGGCTTCTAGGATCTCATTCATGCGAGTATGTCTTGAGCTGTGTTGGGCGTTGTTATGGCCCGATGAAGAGTCATGCATCTAGATGATGCATGTTTTTCAGCTTTTTCAAATCCTTAGAACAGTAGAGACTGCAGGAAATCAGAAGTTTTCTACACCCTTGTCTATACACCTGATTAGGGTTTCAAACAGAAAACTAGGAACAACAAAGAGCATGCTACGATGCTTACATCAGTTAGGTAACAAGTGCCTCGTCACTTACACCGCCCGGCTAACAGCGCAGTGTCGCTCATGCCGTCTCTGGCTATAGTATCATAACATGCACACCGAGTTGTTCCAACTACAAAGTTGAAGCCCCAATCAGCAAAATGGCTGAAGGTTTAGGTTTCTTTCGACATCCTTTAGTCTCATATTGGCTCAAACAAGGATACATCTCTGAAAAGAATTCTGAGGATTTTGGCGATGCTTGAAACGGCTCGAGACAGACTTGTTTTCTAGTCTTAGAGTCTAGGGGCGACACTGACGACGCTGGTTGCATTATTTTAGTCTTTTATTTAGATTAAAGTTGCTACAGGATCCCTACTGAGCCTTTTGTTTTACTGTTAAGCAAAGCTCTGAGCCATTGCACCGCCAAGCAAAGTATCGAGGCAAATAGCCAAACCCGCTTGGGAACGTCTGCAACAGAATCTGGGTCAGAGGCTTGTCAGGTTACAATCCCAGTCAGTCGCAACGGAAGACTCACCACTTTCTTCGTTAGCTGCCTTACGGTAAAGCTTGTCACCGATCTTCGAAGAGGTTGTGCAACCAACATCTCCTGCCCCTTTTTCAGCATCTGAAACTCCCGACATGGCAGGAAACCCAGAGTTTCAGCCGCTTACTGTGGAACAAATGCTCATGAACCTTCAGACTAGCATCACTGCCATGCAGCAGAGGGCCGCCCAAACTGATGCCAATGTCACCCGTTTGAATGAACTCTTCGATGTAGGGAGGTAATCCCGAACAGGTACCAAAGAGGCCCGAACAGGTGGTACGTGGGGTCCAAAATAAATACAGTCGGAATATCCGCCGTGCAGTGAGGTGAACGGCACAAGGACCGGGGACACGAGAGGTCCCAGGTCCAAGATACCTGAGCAGGGGTATGGTCCAAAGAGCAAGGGTAATTGTTGGACCCGTCTCGTGATAAGGGGTCTAGTGATATGAGAAATCATTGGTCCAAAGGGTCTGTTCGGCAACGAGAAGGCCGAACAGTAGCAACAATCTGGAGAAGGTGCCAGGAGGCGCTCCAGAATGGTCCAGAAATGGAAATATCCAGTAAGGAAACGAGATCTGGAGGAGATACCCAACGAGAATGGGATGAACGGCCAGCTTTGGGAAGAGTTCCTAAATGGTCTAAAAGGAAATACGCAGTTATGGGAATGAGAATCCCTGATATTCTAGGTTCCCTTTACGAGAAAGGAAACTTAAGGCAGCAAGATGGCTTGGACAGCAAGTAGACATGGGTCTATAAATATGAGGTAAACCTAGAGGTAAAGGTACGCAATTCCTGGCTATTGGTTTATTACTTACTGAGAATTAAGGTTTTACTAGTACGAGATACTAACTTTGGCATCGGAGGGCCTTTGCCACGAGACGGCAAAGGTGCGCTCACCTTCTGTTTGTTTTGTAGGATCAATACCGGCGGTGTGCTAGGGTTCCGGTGTAGAGAGAAAAGTAACCGTTACAGTTTTGTGCTGTTCGAAGGCCTGTTTCATTTTCCTGCGCCTACAATTGGCGCCGTCTGTGGGAAACGAAAGAGATCCTTTTGAAAAAACGACCATGGCGGAAGAAGATCCAAAAACTCCACTTGATGCAAACAATCAGCTGGGGGGGGGGGGACCTGACAAATCCCCACCCGATCCACCGAGAAAGCTCGACGGTGGGCGTGCGGGGAGAACCACGAGCAAGGACCGCCCCCTGGCAACCCATGGCGACTCCAGAAACAGGGACGGACGGACGGCCACAGGATCCACGAGAAGGAGTAAGTCCCGCCGTGGGAGGGAGTCAGTGGCACGTTCGAAAAGCGTGCACAGCAGGGAAGACATCCTGGACAAAAAGAGACAGGAAATAGAGGAGTACGCTCGTCTGATTAAAAGACGAGAATATGAGATTCAACAGCTGCAATGGATACGAGAACATTCGGAAGATTCTGGACTTTCACGGGAAGTCCATAAAAGAAAGGTTGGATATGGTGGAGCACAGGAGAGCTTCTTCACGAAAAAGAAGAAGCAGGAGCCTCACTCCAAAACCCACCGAGGGCTTCTTCACGAAAAGGAGAAGCAGGAGGGAGCTCCTCCCCGAGGAAGGAGGGAGCAGAAGCACCACAGGGAACGAGAGACCTGATTCCGATCGGGAAAGGAATAATGCCAGGGCTGCGAAGGTATCGGAGGAGGGGACCATGTCTGCACGAGAAGCAGCACGGAGAGCCCTTAGCAACATAGCAACTTCTCCTTTTGCAAAGAGATTGCAGGAGGCAAGGTTGCCGAGCAGGGTTAAGCACGGGACGTTTATCCTGTACGAAACCAATGCAGACCCAGTGGCGCACATACAGCATTACCAGCAGGCGATGTTTATGCACGACGGTGATGACGCAATCATGTGCAAGATGTTCCCATCTAGTTTGGGAAAAGTGGCCCTATCATGGTTCCATAAGTTAAGGCCGAACACCATACGAAGGTGGAGACAGTTGGCCGAGGAGTTCACTGCTCGGTTCCTGACGAGCAGGAAACCACCCAAAACTTTTGAGAGTCTCTCAGTTATGAAGCAAGGAGAGAGTGAGCCGATCAGGGACTACGCCAAGAAGTATTGGGAGACTTTCAACGAGATTGAAAGTTGCAGTGAGGAGTATGCAATAGCGACGTTCAAGGCTGGGCTACCTGTTCAGGGGGAGCTACGAAAGTCCCTAAACATGAGCCCAGTGAGCACACTGGCAAAACTAATGGAGCGAATTGAGCAGCATGCCAGGAATGAGGATGACATACTACGGGAAGATGGCAAACTGAGTGCCGAGCAAGTCAAGGGCCCTGCGAAGAAGGCAGATAAGCCCGAGCCCAAGACTTATAGAGAGAGGAAGGAGCATGGGCAAGCTAAGAAAGAGTCATACTGGGAAAAGCATGCCCCTGACCCAAAGTCTTTCTTCTCAGTGACAACGGTTTGGAAAGAACCAATTTATCGGGTTCTTTATCGAATAAAGAACCGTCCGTACTTCAAGTGGCCCCCAAGGCTGGAGGGAGATAAAGATGCAAGAAGGGCTACGAGTCAGCACTGCAGTTACCACAAAGACTGGGGTCACATGACGGAAGACTGCGAGATGTTTAAGCAGCACCTTGATGACCTGGTCTCACGTGGGTATCTGAAAGAGTTCATCCAAGAGGAGCACAAGGGTGCGGAAAAAGCGATGGAACTAGATTACGAGCAGAATCCAAGGGGCATGATCCATATGATACATGGATTGGCCACACCTTATACAAGAAATGAGGTGAGGTTGCTCCAGAGGCAGGTGAAACACGACCAGCACGTGATGCGATTAGGAAAAAAACGGGGACGTGAAGCGGAAGGGTGCAACGAGGGCATCATCTTCACGGATGAGGACCTAGGAGGAGTCCAGGTGCCGCACAACGATGCTCTTGTCATAACCCTACGAATTGGGGAATATGACATGGAAAGGATCCTATTGGATTCAGGAAGTTGCACTGAGGTGCTTTATTACGATGCATTCAAAAAGTTGGGATTGGCACAAGCGGACTTGGTACAGTCAGTAACTCCGTTGGTTGGGTTCAGTGCAGGGGCAGTTTGGCCGTTGGGTAAGGTGACCCTCCCTGTTCGGGTAGGAACAGTGGTACTCAGAACCGATTTTTTGGTAGTGGATGTGCTATCTTCCTATAATGCGATTATAGGAAGGACTTGGTTGCATAAGATGAGGGCAGTTTCATCCACCTACCATCAGATGGTGAAGTTTCCAGGATCCACTGGAATCGAAAAAATAAGGGGGAACCAAAAGACTACCTCAACAAAGTGCTTGGTTTCCATAATCAAGAAGGCACCCAAGGCACAATTGGTGCAAACAATTGAGGTTACCAACTAGCCGACCATCGAGGATGTCGGAGCAACCGGGAAAGTGGTGGAAGGATTGAAGAAAATCCAGATCAACGAGAATGATCCTGAAAGATATTTCCTGATTGGGGAAAACCTGTGCAAAGAAGAGGAGGAAGAGTTGGTGAAATTTCTTAAAGAGCACGTTGATGTGTTTGCTTGGGTGCCCAAGGAGATGCCTGGGGTGGATGCAAGCGTGATTTGCCACTACCTGAATGTGGACCCGCAGCACAAACCGGTGATGCAGAAGAAAAGAAGGTCTGCCGTAAGCATGTGGACGCTGTTATCGAGGAGGTCGACCGTTTGCTCGAAGCAAAGGCGATCCGAGAAGTATACTACCCTGAATGGTTGTCTAACACAGTGGTGGTAAAAAAGAAGAGTGGGAAATGGCGGGTATGCGTCGATTTCACGGATCTAAACAAGGCTTGTCCGAAAGACAGTTTTCCCCTGCCCAGGATAGATCAGTTGGTGGATGCAACAGCTGGGTATGGGCGTATGAGTTTTCTCGACGCTTATCGAGGATATCACCAGATAGCTATGTACGGCCCCGATCAGGAGAAGACGTCCTTCATCACACCACGGGGGTTGTACTATTACAATGTTATGCCCTTTGGTCTGAGGAATGCTGGAGCAACTTACCAGAGACTAGCAACGATTATGCTAAAGAAGCTGCTCGGCAAGACCATGGAGGTGTACATAGACGATATGGTGGTGAAAAGCAAGGAGAAACGAAACCACATCGCTGATCTGAAAGAAGCTTTTGAGATACTGAGAGAGTATAAGCTGAAGCTCAACGCCTCGAAATGTGCGTTTGGGGTAAGTTCTGGGAAGTTCCTGGGTCACTTAGTGACCATTAGAGGAATAGAGGCGAATCCCGATCAAATAACAGCTTTGCAGAAGTTGCAGAGTCCGAGGACCACGAAGGAGGTCCAGGATTGACAGGGATGGCGGCAGCTCTTAACAGTTCATAAGTCGCTCGAGTGATAAGTGTAGACCTTTCTTTCGGTTTGTTAAAAAGAGAGAAGGTTACGAATGGGGAGCAGAGTGTGAGCAAGCTGCCCAAGACCAAGAAGTACTTGGCAAAGCCACTTCTATCTACTCTCGAGCCTGGCGAGGTCCTCGACCAGACTTAGCAGTATCCGAACATGCTGTAAGTGCGGTCTTACTGAGGGACAAAGGATCCAAGCAAATCCCTGTCTATTACGTAAGCAAGACGCTATTGGATGCAGAAACGAGATATCTGCCTCTTGAGAAGTTGGTCCTGGCACTGAGGACGGCCGCTAGGAAGTTGCCCCACTACTTCCAAAGTCACAAAGTGGTCGTTTACACGGAGTTCCCGTTGAGGTCATTGCTTCGAAAGGCCGATTTCTCGGGACGAATATCAACTTGGTCGGTGGAATTGAGCCAGTATGATATTGATTATCAGCCGCGCACAGCAGTCAAAAGGCAAGTTTTGGCAGATTTCGTGGCAGAGTTCTCTCCCACAGTAGCTCCACGGCCTCCTACGAGAAAGGAGCAGTTGGACGAGCCGTCTGCCGAGAAGCGAGGGGCACCCGCCGAGCAGGACCCATTGGAATGGAAGCTTTTTGTAGATGGATCCGCATGCAACACCGGATCTGGAATTGGGGTGGTGCTTTTCCCTCCTGAAGGAGTTATGATCGAATTATCCTGCGCCTGGGTTTCAGTGCGTCGAATAACGTGGCGGAGTACGAAGCACTCCTGGTCGGGTTACGGAGCGCAAGAACCTTGAAAGTAAAAAGAATTCGAGTATTCTGTGATTCACAACTTGTGGTGAATCAGCTATCCGGGGAATACGAGGCCCGGAGTGAAAAGATGGCGGCCTACGTGGAGGCAGCCAAGGATTTGCTTGATACCGTTTAGAAGGTACACATCGAGCAGATAAGCTCTGGACAGAATGCCCACGCTGACTCACTGGCTTGGTTGGCAGCGGCTGTGCCAACAGAGTTCCAAAGGAAGGTAGCAGTGGATCTCGTTGAACCGAGCATTGGGAGAAGTGTGGAATTGGTCCTGACGTGAACCAATGACCAAGTTGGATGGATCCAATAGTGGAGTTCCTACGAGATGGGACACTTCCCACAGATAAAAAAGAAGCTCACAAGATAAAGACGAAATCTGCAAGATTTTGGCTATCACCAGAGGGGAAGTTGTACAGAAAGTCCTTCACTGGACCGCACTTTGCTTTGTGTGCATCCCGAGATGGTGCAAAAATTCCTCCATGAAATACACGAGGAACATGTGGGAGTCATGTTGGGGCATGTCCATTGCTCACCGTGCAATTACCTAGGGATACTTGGTGGCCGCACATGCAAGAAGATGCAAAGGTGTATGTGAAAATCTGAGAAGTGTCATAAATTCTCACCTATGATCCGAACACCACTGAGGATCTGGTACCGTTGACAAGTCCTTGGCCGTTTGCGCAATGGGGTATGGACATCGTGGGTCCGCCTCCACAAGGCTACCGGGAACAGGAAGTTTTATTGGTAGCAACGGACTACTTTACCAAGTGGAATGAAGCAGAACCACTCTAGCAAAGATCACGTAACCTATGATAGAAAGGTTCGTGTGGAAGAGCATCATCACTTTCGATTTGGAGTTCCTTATTCCTTGATCACCGATAATGGGTCGCAGTTCGAGAAAAAGTTCAAGGCTTTTGCGCTCAATATGGAATAAGGAACTACTATTCCACGCCGGCCTACCCTCAGAGCAATGGACAGGCAGAGGCGTCCAACAAAACTATACTTGACGGGATCAAGAAAAGGTTGGACAAAGCAAAAGGCAAGTGGCCTGACGAATTGCCATTGGTCCTGTGGGCACACCGAACAACTCCTAGGAGGTCTACGGGAGAGACCCCCTATTCGCTAGCATATGGAACAGAGGCTGTGATTCCATTGGAGGTTCGTTTGCCGACCAACAGAACCACACTGGTGGAGAGTGGGGGCAATGACAGAGTCCTGGAAATTGAGCTGGACCTCGCCGAGGAGAGGAGAGAACGAGCTTCGGTGCACCTGGCTTCGTACCAGGAGCAATTGATGAAAAGTTACAACAAGCATGTCCACCCACGAGAGTTTGGTGTTGGAGACCTTGTGCTACGAAAGGTGCTCGGCAACACCAAGGTGGCCAACGAGGGCAAGTTGGGGGCCAATTGGGAGGGCCCGTATAGAGTGACAGAGGTTGTGGGCATTGTGGCATATCGATTGGCAGACCTGGACGGGAATCCGGTACCAAGGCCCTGGAATGTTCACAACTTGAGGAAGTTCTCCGTGTAAAGAACTTCGACTTCGTTTCTATTCTGTTTTAGATGCACATCGTGATTGTGTGGGAATTACGAATAAAATTCCCTTGTGTTCTCTTTTACTAGTTGCAAGGGGTACGCGTAACGCCCCCTTGAGTTTTTCGAATTATGAATAAAATTCGCGAATTTTTGGTAACACAAACTCTATTTTTACGAGTTTTGCTTTTATTATGCTTGGAATACGAAGTCAAGCTTAGTCCTTAGTCCTCACTTCGTATTGGGGAGCAGAGGTAAAGGGTAACTAAATGGAATTTCGAATATTTAAAAATTGAACCAAGTACGAATATACTTGTCTGTTTGCTCGGGTACAAATACACCCAGAATTGAACCAAGTACGAATATACTTGTCTGTTTGCTTGGGTACGAATACACCCAGAATTGAACCAAGTACGAATATACTTGTCTGTTTGCTCGGGTACGAATATACCTAGAATTGAACCAAGTACGAATATACTTGTCTGTTTGCTCGGGTACGAATACACCCAGAATTGAACCAAGTACGAATATACTTGTCTGTTTGCTCGGGTACGAATACACCCAGAATTGAACCAAGTACGAATATAGTTGTCTGTTTGCTCGGGTACGAATACACCCAGAATTGAGCTAAGTACGAATATACCTGTCTGTTTGCTCGCTTAACGCATCTGCATTGAGCCAAGTATAAATGTACTTGAGCGGTTGCTCGGGCACGAATACGCCCAGAATGCATACGAGAGTATGCACACTGTCCTCAAACACGAATATGTTTGGAATAATTTCGAGTATAAATAGATTTGTTTACTTGCACGGGTGCACGCCCACATGAACTTGTAACATAATCTGGGTACAAATAAACTCAGGATTACTGTGGCCAAATACGAGTACATTTGGGTGACCTAAGTACGAATATACTAGGGAAAGTTTCCGAGCACGAAACGTATGGGCTGCATACGTGAACACGCAGCAGTATCTAAGTTCTAGAAAACTTGAAGATTGCTCAGGTATGAACAAGCTTTGAGCGCGAGCATATTCAATGTTGTACAAGTATGGTCAAACAGCATGCTCGGGTACGAACAGACCCTGGATACATATGAGTACATGTATTAGTAGACAAGCTGCGAGTGCAACTAGCATTTACTCTAAGGGACGAAAAACCTGTAGCAGTATGAATGAGAATGCAGCTAAATCATCAGCGGGCACGATGAGACCTGGGAAGCATGCGTGGAAATGCATGAAGCTAAGTACTGGCCATGAGACGGCCACCTGTATTGAAGAACGGCCACGAAGGGCCGGCCAAACATGTTCATGCCACGAAGGGCCAGGCAAACTAAAGTTTAGGCCAAACAGGGCCATCCCCAAACATAAAAGGCCACGAAGGGCCAGAACCAGCAAAACTAAAGTATTTGAAAATGTATTAGGTGTCACGCAGGGCCAGCAAAAACTAATCCATAGGTTCCAAATGACGTCATCAGAAGAAGAGAGAAACCAACTTACTCTTCAGTTGTCAAATCTTCGATGACAGGGGAAGTTGGAGCATTTTGAGAAGAGGATGGAGCGGTTGTGTCCTCCACTACTGTGGGCAATTCAGGGACGCCGCCACCAGCTTCCTTCTGGCTAGCAGCAGCATCATCCACAGTAGCAGCAGCTTCGTTCTCTGCCTGCTCGTTGATTTGAGCGTCTTGTGTTCCCTCCACGACGTTTCCTTCCCCTACCTCATCCTGCTCCTCAACGGCCTGGGTGCTCGGAAGATCAATCTCCTTCCAGAGGGGAGAAGAATATGGTGCACCAGACTTTTTGAGGCACGCCAACCAGCCAGCCTCGAAGACCTGGTCTTGAATCCCAGGCATTTGATCCGTGTAGCTCTTAGTAGCCACACGAATCCCTTCATTGTAGCCTTGCTGGTAGGAGGCCTTGGCTTCGTTTTTACTCGCCTCCAGCTCCGTCAAAGTTTGATTCAGGCTATCCTCGGCACCCTCCAGCTTGTTTCTCAGCTCATCCACAAGCCCGCGGGCTCGGTTTCTCTCTCTCTCCAGCCTCACTATGGTATTCTGCAGCTTGGCATTCTCGCTTGCCAATCTGGCACGCTGGGGCTCAGACTGGCCAAGCTTCTGTGCTATGGCCACCATCTTCTGCATTGCCTAGAGATTTTGAACACAAAAAGCAGCATTAGGCGCAAAACAGGTATACAAGACTGACATTATTGCAAAGGAAAACGCCACGTGGTTACCTTGGCATTGTGGCTCATGAATGAGCCAAGGAGATTGTCCGGGGAGCAGGAGACTTCTTTTTGCATATCCCCAGGCAACAGGAAAGCCTGGGATAGTGCGAGGGCTGTCCCCTCAGAATCAACACTGTCACGGACGGACTGGCCGCCGCCGTGCGTAAACTGGGGAGCCCAAATGGGGGTTGGAGGAGCTGTGAGTCGAGGTGGCTGCTCGACCGAGGAGGTATCAAGCCGTTGGCGTTTGTCCCTATGATCGGCTTCGATCTCTCGAGAGAAGCCTGGAGGAACGCCCAATTGGGCCGGGCCACGGCGCCATGAGATGGTGCCGGCTCGAGTACGCATCGCTGCTACAGCGGTGCCGCAACCCCTTCCACGGCCAATAGTGAGCAAATTGCTGAGATTGATCGGCTGGTCCATCTCTCGAGGTGGGGGAGATGGGGAGTATCCGCTCGAAGATGTGGAAGCTTCTTCGGCAAGCTGAATTGGTTCGTTGGGAAGTGGGGGGTCCGAGAACGCCTCTCTTCCTGCTGCTCGGGTGGTTGAACAGGAGGATCTGGGAGGATAGGATTGTCCGCTGCTCGGATCCGCCGGTCAATGAAACCCCCGTATGATGCCCTGTAGCTCAGGAGAATCTGGGCTGCTCTTGCTCGGCTAGCCAAGCACGTGCCTTGCCCGTTGAATGCAAGGGCACGGTTGATATCAGTGACGTGAACCTGAGGGGTGATAATGGCGTGCCCCTGGTTGACGTTCGTGGCTGCAAATACGAGAAAAATTGGCAGTTAGCAAAACATGTAATGCAATACGAAATATTGCTCGGTATAAAGTTCTACGAGAAAGAGAACTAACGTGGAGTGCCAAATCTGTGGGGTGCGTGAAAGTCGACAACTCTACCGTCCTCGTCTCTGGGCTCGAAGTTCCCCGTGACGATGAGGAAGTCGTCGTCGTCCCCTCTGGCAGAATTAGGCAATTCGAGCACTAACCTTTTCCTGGAATCCCTACTCTTAAGATAGTAGGTTAAGGCGTCCTTGGTCCTGGATATGCTATAGAGGTGGTGGATGTCGTGTAAACCTAAGGATGTGCCAAGCATTTGGTTCAGGGCATTGATGCCCATGACAACCCTAAAAAAGTTGGCTGAGACCTGCATCGGGGACAGTCTATAATGGGCTAAAACCTGGCGGAGTAACGGTGCCAGGGGAAACCTGACGCCGCCCTCAACGACGGCGACGACAGGGATGTGCAGAGTATCGTTGTCGAAACTCTCACGGATGGCGTTTTCAGAGGCCAATGTGATGGCCACATTGTCAGGGATCTCGTAACGAGATCTAAACTCAACCATCCTTTGAGGAGTGTCGCAGTGTCTACGAAATCGACCCATACCGAGAACTGTGGGTTTGGGTTTTAAGAAGGAGATGGGTACGAAAAAGCCCTGAAGTGACTGTGGAGATCCTAAATCGATGAAGATAGCCCTAGAACTTAAGAAAAGAGATGGAGAGAAAGCGGGAATGATGACTTACGAGAACAACGATCGAAGACCCTAGATGCAGAAAGGGAGAACCTCGAGATGGTGAATAGTGCTTCAATGGCGGAATGCTCGAACCGTCTTTCTGCAGAGGGAACTTAGAGAGCAAGTGGGGTTTGAAAATGGGACGAAAATCCAAGTATACCCTGGCAAAGGGGGTGACGTATGAGAAACGTCACCCCGGACGCCGTTTGGGCGTTCCGTTCCCCAAAACGTCTGCTCGCATTGAATGTGGGCAGTACAGGGCACACCGTGTGTAAAGGTGTTAGCTGGAAAAGCCTGTCCAGACCAAATGACGAGACGTTTGGGTTGAGTTAATGATGAGTCTGCACCAAGTATGAGAAACATGGGTGCAGGAGCAAAGGACGAGAACTTTGCTCGGTGTTCAGAAACTTTGCTCGTCATATTAAAAGAAAATAACGAGTAAAGCTGGGGAGCCATTGTAGGGAGGTAATCCCGAACAGGTACCAAAGAGGCCCGAACAGGTGGTACGTGGGGTCCAGAATAAATACAGTCGGAATATCTGCCGTGCAGTGAGGTGAACGGCACAAGGACCGGGGACACGAGAGGTCCCAGGTCCAAGATACCCGAGCAGGGGTATGGTCCAAAGAGCAAGGGTAGTTGTTGGACCAGTCTCGTGATAAGGGGTCCAGTGATATGAGAAATCATTGGTCCAGAGGGTCTGTTCGGCAACGAGAAGGCCGAACAGTAGCAGCAATCTGGAGAAGGTGCCAGGAGGCGCTCCAGAATGGTCCAGAAATGGAAATATCCAGTAAGGAAATGAGATCTGGAGGAGATACCCAACGAGAATGGGATGAACGGCCAGCTTTGGGAAGAGTTCCTAAATGGTCTAAAAGGAAATACTCAGTTATGGGAAAGAGAATCCCTGATATTCTAGGTTCCCTTTACGAGAAAGGAAACTTAGGGCAGCAAGATGGCTTGGACAGCAAGTAGACATGGGTCTATAAATATGAGGTAAACCTAGAGGTAAAGGTACGCAATTCCTGGCTATTGGTTTATTACTTACTGAGAATTAAGGTTTTACTAGTACGAGATACTAACTTTGGCATCGGAGGGCCTTTGCCATGAGACGGCAAAGGTGCGCTCACCTTCTGTTTATTTTGTAGGATCAATACCGGTGGTGTGCTAGGGTTCCGGTGTAGAGAGAAAAGTAGCCGTTACAATTTCGTGCTGTTCGAAGGCCTGTTTCGTTTTCCTGCGCCTACATTCGACACTCGCATTCCACCGCCTCTTGAAAAGGAAAGCGAGGCCGAAGATGATCCGCACGTGCAGCGAGTTATGGTTGAAGATCCAAACAATCCTGGGCGCGTCATTGTTCAACACAACCCCCGAATTGTTCATACACCTGCTGGTAACCCTGCAGGCAATGTCTCGGCTGAAAATCCAGACATTACGGCTCTCGTGGCCAAGATGGCCCAGCTTGAGGAGTCCATTGCCAAAGCGGAAAAAGTCAAAGCTGGTGGCATTGACTTGGATCGTCTCTGCTTGTATCCTAATGCCAAACTTCCTGAGAAGTTTAAAATGCCAGACTTGGCAAAGTTCGATGGAAGTGGTGACCCTCGAACCCATCTCTACAGTTACCATGCTGCAATGAAGCTGCTTTCAGTTGAGCCTGAGGCCATGTCACAGCTCTTTCCTCAGACCCTCTCGGGCCCTGCCTTCCAATGGTTTCTGTCACTCGACATCGCCAAAAGGAGGACTTGGGAGGATATTGGGACTGCGTTTATTTCGCAAACGCTTACAACTCTCAATGAAGATGACCACACGAGAGCCGAATCCACAAAGATGGAGGCAAAGGAGTCCTTGCCGATTTTGTCAAGAGATGGAGAGCTAAGGTTGCTCTAATGTCGTCCCAGTGAGAAAGACCAGCTCCGCATCATCTCTCGGAATCTCCAGCTGGACTATGCCAAGCATTTGGTTCTCGCCAGGCATTTGCAAACTTCAAGACCTTCTATGATTCCGGTCGGCCATCGAGGATGCACTCCAAAGCGAAATCTGACAAAAGGGGAATCTTCTAATCCTCCGAAGGCAGCCTCGCGCTTACTCTGGGAACACCAATGCTCTGCTTGGAACTGGGACTTACTCCAATACAACAACCAATGGTACTAACGCCTCGCTTCCAACACCACAAACCACATCGCCGGTGTCAATCAGGTTCACCAAAGACAGAACAACCGCCCCGCGACAAAGAACGTAGCTTCTCGCAATTGAGGCACCTCTCGCCCTCGCTTTGGAGAAGTTGATGAAGTCAGGGCATCTCAAGCCCCTGGATCCAATTCCTTTACCCAAAAACCCTTCGCCAGGCTTCAAGGCCAATCTCTACTGTGCCTACCATCAGGGTGCCGGCCACCTTACAGATTCCTGTTTCCGTCTTCGGCATGCAATTCAGGACCTTATAGACGAAGGGACTCTCTCGGCACCACCTCCGCCAGCCCAAAAACCAAATATCCTTTCCAATTCCTTACCCAATCACAAAGCTGTTCCACATATCAGCCAAATCTCTCTCAGCTCCACTAAAATCAACCCCATCTCCACTATATTTGACGCTACCGACCATATAATCCCAATCGATCGACCCAAACCCATTGTGCTCATGCCTTCAGAATCTGATGCCGAACTCATGTTTATAGGGCAAAGTTATAATCCGCCTACCCGGTTGGTGCAAGCGGGCTTGGACTTCCTCGATAACAATATCAGTGATCTTCACGACGGTCCTTTTCCACGAATCCGACTTAATCCTACGTCAACTCATAATCTTCCCATCTTTGGTGTAGATTCTCCTGATTCTGCGCAGGGCTTTATAAGTCGATTCAGAGCTATGATGCCAGCCTTACCTGAGCCAGAACCAGAACTTGATATGCAGGCTGTAGGCTGGGCGATAGCTGATAGTCAGGATTACGATGCCCCTCTCATCCAATAATGGTTCCAACTTGAGTTGGAGGGTTTTCCTTTGCATCTCGAGCAAGCTCCACCCGACTTGGCATGGGAAGCAGAATGGATCGCTCAGCATGAACAAATAGCACTTGATCCTCTGGATGGTATCTCCTTGTACATGCTCTTCCAAGAACCTCAGCCTTAGATTCCTGAGGAAGATTACTTTTGGGACCCTGAGCCTGTTTGGCAGTTTTCGGTCACCTTTTCCGGGCCTCTCCAAGGATACACTACTCCTGAGTACATGACGCACTTCGTTGAAGACGACCTGGTTCAAGAAGAGACCCGTGTCTAGGGAGAGTGTTTCTTCCCTTCTACCATCAACAGGCTTGTTGACTCAGGCTTGTTAACTCAGTGGCTCTTCCTGTGTACGACCCTGTGCTCAATATCATAGATGAAGATCAACCACGCCCTATGGTTTCTCCTCCAGAAGACTTCAACGTCATGGTTACAGGTCTGGTTCCCCCAGCTAATCTTTGGGATGTGGACGAGATAGTCGATGTCCAGGTCGGGGCCGAAGTTTGGGCTGTCAGCCCTTCTCTGGGACTCACTACTGATGAAGGATCTCGCTGAAGACCTGGGGTTGAATATAGAAGCGCCGGTAGCTGCACTGGCCACTGACAAAGGAAAGCATAAACTGGGGGAAGTTCCGTCTGATCTTTGGGATGTGAATCAAGACCCTCAAGCCGTGCCTTCCTTGGGAAACATTCTTAACGTCACGAGGAGTGGACGAATCTTTTAGCCTGCTAATCTGCAAGCTGGGACTTCGTCCAACCCTTCTAATCAAAGGAATGAACCCATTGCCTTCCCAGGGTCTGCACCACTTAAGTTACCAAGCACGGATCTTATTCGGAGGCAGCTCGAGTGGGTTCCCGCTGCAATATCCCTCTGGGGGTTAATTTGTTCTTCCCGTGAGCATCGTCAGAAGCTATGCCACACCCTTGCCTGCCTGGAAGTTCAATCTGATGTCACTCCTGAGGCTATGGTTTCCCTCATCCTTCCTCCTACTGCTAAGCACACCGTGGTCTTCACCGACAAGGATCTTCCTGTGGAAGGAACTGATCATAACCACCCTCTGCATATTACAGTCAAGTGTCGCGGACTCTGGGTCCCGACTGTCCTCATAGACAACGGTTTAGCCATCAATGTTTGCCCGATGAGGGTGGCCTATCGTCTGGGACTGGCCAAAAAAGACTTTGCACCTTCCAATCTGGCTGTCAAGGCATATGACGGCACCCGTCGTGTGGTCGAGGGCACTCTGATGCTCAAGCTCGATGCTGAGGGTTTCAAAAAGGATGTTGAGTTCCAAGTCGTCGACATACCTGCAACCTTCAACTTGTTGCTAGGCAGGCCATGGCTCCACCGTTCAGATATCATGGCTGTGCCATCCACTCTTCACCAAAAAGTCATGCTGGGACTGCCGACTGGTACGCTGACCATTTGCGGGGACTCTGGAATTCGCTCGCTCAAAGAAGATGGAACACCGGTGCTGGGAATCATGCACGGTGAAGAGGATGTCGACCTCGGAGGATTCTCTTTTGATACGTCCGGTTCTGTCTTGGCTATCAATGTGCACGGGGACTTCCTCATCAGCTCTGTCGCTATGGACATCATGCTCAGGATGTCTTATTTTCCTGGTCTGGGCTTAGGAATCCACCATCAGGGAGTTCCGGAGTTCCCTACTTTTCCTTCTTCTGAGGGCCGTTTTGGTTTGGGGTACTCTGCCTCTGCTGGAAATGCCAAAAGGAGGAAACATATGGGAAAACCTCGAACTCTCTATGGTGATCCTAACAGCTACTTTGTGCGTGAAGTGGGGAATGCTGCTTACACTGGACAGTATGAGCCCTTCATCAATCCGGAAACTGGGGAGCTGCTGCCTGGTTTTGAGGTCTTTGCCGACGACACCTGGTCTGAGAGTGATGACGAGCCAGCCAAGCTAGAATTCAAAAGGAAGCTTACTCAGCCAAAAGCGAAGACTGACTGGCTAGGGACTTTCGATCAGGGGAGCTTGGAGCTGTTCTTCCAAGAATTCTCTCAAGTGGGTTTGGCCAAGGAAGCTGAAGTGCTCATGCTCGGGCCCGACGCCCTCGAGGACCCCACTGCTCTTATCACTGAAGCCAAGGGTAGTGTTAAAAATTGCATTTTCAAACCGCGCCTAACTTGCATTGATGACACGTCTGAGTCTGAGTCTGCGTCTGAGTCAGGGTCAGAGTCTAGCTCTGAGTTGGAGTTTGTGCCTCTTGGCCCTCCACGTCATAGCTTTTATTTAGAGTTTGACTCTCTTGAACTTGGCGACCCACTGGGTCTTGTGAAATGAATGAGGCATCTTCTGAGTACTTGCATGATCTTTATATAAACTGTGTCGACCTCGACGACGAAGGGATAGATTTTGATGGGGATATTCCCAAGGAAATCCGTGCCCTCATCGAAAGGGAAGATGAAAGGCATGCTCAGCCATTAAAAGAGGAAATAGTTTCTATAAACTTGAAAGATGAAAATGATCCTCGAATGGTTCAAGTGGGCTCCACGCTTTCACCAGAGGAGCATCGTGATTTCAAGGAGCTGCTCACTGAGTACAGTGATGTCTTCGCATGGTCTCATCAAGACATGCCAGGCATTGACCCCGAGATAGTGGAGCATCGAATTCCTTTGTTGCCGGATGCTAAACCTGTGAAGCAGAAGCTCAGGCGGATGAGACCAGATTGGATTCAGAAGATCAAGGACGAGGTCACGAAGCAGATTGACGTTGGGTTTCTCATGGTTTCTCAGTATCCCACTTGGGTGGCCAACATCGTTCCTGTTCCCAAGAAGAAATGACAGATTCGAGTCTGTGTCGATTTCAGGGATTTGAACAAAGCAAGCCCCAAAGATGATTTTCCCTTGCCACACATCGATGTGCTTATGGATAACACGGCGGGGCATGCCTTGCTTTCATTCATGGATGGCTTTTCAGGCTATAACCAGATTCTTATGGCACCCGAGGACTGTGAGAAGACAACGTTCATCACTGAGTGGGGAACTTACTGCTATCTGGTCATGCCTTTCGGGTTGAAGAACGCTGGACCTACTTATCAGCGGGCTGCTACGACCATTTTGCACGATATGATTCACAAGGAAGTCGAGGTCTATGTGGATGACATGATTGCCAAATCAAAAACTCGAGAGGGACACATTCCTGTGCTAAGGAAGTTATTCGAGAGACTCCGTAAGTTTCGTATGCGTCTCAATCCACAGAAATGCACTTTTGGAGTCACCGCTGGCAAGATGCTCGGTTTCATGATCACTTCCCGCGGGATAGAGGTTAACCCGTCAAAGATCAAGGCAGTCCTTGAGAAGAAACCACCAGTGTCTGAAAAGGGAGTGCGGAGCTTTCTGGGAAAGGTTCAGTTCATCAGCAGATTCATCGCCAAGTTGACTTTAACTTGCGAGCCGATGTTTCGTCTACTCAAGAAGGATACCCCGTTTGTGTGGTCAGACAAGTGCCAAGCGGCTTTCACTTACATTCAGAACTATCTTCAGAATAATGCCGCCAGTGCCTGGGAAACCCTTGATACTTTACTTATCTGTAAATCCATCTTCTATGGGATGCTTGCTAGCTCAGGAAGGAAATAAGGGAGTCGAGAAAGCCATTTACTATTTGAGTAAGAAGATGGTTGGGTGTGAAGAGCGCTACACCGCTCTAGAGAAGACATGTTGGGCTCTTGTTTGGGCTTCCAAGAAGTTGAGACATTACATGCTGGCTTACCCAGTGAAGTTGATTTCTCGAATGGATCCCCTCAAGTATCTGTTCGAGAAGCCAGCGCTTACTGGTAAGTTAGCACGTTGGTTGCTCATGCTAGCTGGGTTCGATCTTGAGTACGTCACGAGGAAATCTGTTAAAGGCCGCGCTATGGCAGAATTCTTGGTTGATCATCCTGTGGATGGGCCGGAGGACTCAGACTTTACGTTTCCAGATGAAGAGGTGCTAACCATAGTTGACGATGTGTGGACTCTCTACTTTGATGGGGCAGCCAATCAGAAAGGATATGGAATTGGGGTTCTGTTAATTACACCTGATGGTTCTCATATTCCGCTTGCGTTCAAACTCAATTTTGACGTCACGAATGACTAAGCCGAATATGAGGCCTGCATTGTTGGCATGGAGGCTGCTCTAACGCTTGGTGTTGAAAAGCTTGAGGTCATTGGCGATTCCAACCTTGTTGTATCTCAGGCTAACGGGGACTGGAAAGTTCGGGAAGAAGGGTTGAAACCTTACCATCAAGACTTGGAAGACCTTATTCCTCGTTTCAACAAGGTGACCTTTACTCATATTCCTCGTCTGAAAAATCAATTTGTCGATGCCTTGGCAACTTTGGCCTCCATGGTTGAACTTCCGTTGGGTGTCAAACTTCGTCCTATCTTAATTGAACAGCGGGACTGCCCTGCTTATCAACATGTTAGTACCATCGATGATGTCGATGATGGTCTGCCTTAGTACCATGACATATGGAACTTTGTAGAAAGTGGCAAATACCCGGCTGATGCCTCTAAAAAGGATCGACTCGCACTGCGAAGAATGGCTGCTCATTACATCATCTATGGAGGGAAGCTTTACCGGAGATCCCATTGTGGGATGCATAAGCTCTGTGTCAACGGTGCTGAAGCCGCCACAGTAATGGAAGAAATTCATGAGGGAGTCTGCGGTCCTCACATGAGCGGAGTCATGCTCGCCAGGAAAATCCTTCGTCAAGGTTATTACTGGTCCACTATGGAATCACAGTGTGTGGATTATGTTCGTCGCTGTCACAGGTGTCAGATTCATGCCAATCTTATGCATGTTCCTCCCTCTAAGCTGTTTGGTATGACCTCGCCTTGGCCTTTCTTAGTCTGGGGCATCGATGTTATTGGCATGATCAGGCCGTCCGCTTCAAATGGTCGTCGGTTTATTCTGGTGGCAATAGATTACTTTACCAAATGGGTTGAGGCTGAGTCTTACAAAACTTTGACTGCGGTTCAGGTGGCTCAGTTCATCAGGAAGAACATTATCTATCAATATGGCGTCCCTCAGGCTTTCGTATCAGATAATGGAGTTCACTTCAAGGGTAGGGTTTTGGAGCTCTTCAACGAGTTTAAAATCCAGATCCATCATTCAACGACGTATCGCCCTCAGACAAATGGGGCAGTTGAAGCAGCCAATAAGAACATCGAAACAATCATCAAGAAGTCTGCAGAGTCCGCCAGGGACTGGCACGAGCAACTACCTCTGGCTTTGTGGGGTTATCGCACGTCAATTCGAACATCAACTGGGGCAACGCCTTACTCCCTAGTCTACGGGATGGAAGCAGTGCTCCCTATTGAACTGGAGGTGCCATTTTTGAGGATCATGACGGAATGTGAACTCACGGAATCTGAGTGGCTCAGCGGGAGGTTTGTCGAACTCATGCTCTTCGACGAAAGGAGGCTTCGTGCCTTGTATCATGTTCAGGGGTATCAACGAAGGATTGCTCGGGCGTTCAACAAGAAAGTCAATTCTCGTGACTTGCTCGAAGGTGACATGGTTACAAAGGAGATTCGTGCTCCCATTTTTGATCTCCACGGTAAGTTCTGGCCGAAGCGCGCAAGGCCTTACATTATCAAAACCATCCTCTCGGGTGGAGCAGCTCAACTCATTGATCTGGACGGCAACGAGTTCAACACTCTGGTTAACCTGGATCAACTCAAACGTTACTATCCCTGAGAGAGCTCGCTGGACCGAAAACCACAAGGGTGGGCGGTTCCAGGTAAAAATTAGAGCAAGCTTGCTAAACTGAAAACTTGTGAAGGCAGTTTAGGCAAAAATAAATAGGCAAACATCGAAAGCTCGCTAGGCTGAAAACCTAAAAAGGCAGTCCTAGGCAAAAGTTAGAGCGCAAAAAGAGAGGTGAACGCACGAGCGAACCTTAGCCTGAACTACGTTTTGACCTGATTCCTTGAAAAGGGATACGTAGGCAATCTCTCTGTGAGATTCGGTCACAATCAATCAACTCGATACATTGTTTTCCATTCCAGTATATGCGCTGACGTTCAGGACCGGCTTGGTGTTCAGCACTTGGACCAAAGGGGAAAGTTCTTGATCTTTCACTTTTATTCAAACCATTATCTCTATTACACAGCTGAGCAAAGCCTTTAAAAAAAGTTAAGCATAAAAACAGAATACATGCTAGAGGCCTTTATAGGCTCACAGTTTATTCTAGATCATGTGAGTTTTGGCAGGAGTCAGTCTACATTTTGTCTCTCTGCGACTTCATTTCGTAGCCATGTTTTGTAGCGACGTTGCAGGTTGGTGCTGAAATCAGGATCTGCTCCCCCAAGCTGCCTCAGGCCCCAATTGTGCGCATACCCGATCAGATTCTGGGCAGTGAATGCAGGAATATGGAAGGCTTCTACCCTAGCTCGGTGTAACCCCTGGCTCATGCCTAACTGCCGAAGGATACGCCCTGGAATATAGAAAGTGAAACTGGACAGCCCAGCGATCACCATTCTTTCATAACCGGTAGAGTGTAGGGCCATATCTGGAATATCTAAAGCCCCGTGTCTCCAGACAATTTCCTGCGGCGACAGGTTGTTCATGAAGGCATACCAGTCCCCTGTGGACATTTCTGGGTATAGCATCTCTCGCTGATGCATTCGCCCGGGCAGGTTTGGCCAATTCGCCTCTGGGGCTGCAATCAATCCCAGCTTGTCTGATAACCACAATTGCATGAGTGAAAAAGACAAGTAAGGAACTATATAAGACTTGAGTGGAAAAACAAGTCAGAAACTCCGATATTAGCCTTAGCTGAGTGTTGAGGTAAAAGCAGAATGTGTGCAAGCCAGAAAAAGGTGAGTTGAGTGAGTTTACCTGTAGTAGGAGTGGGCTGCCGCCAAAAACTTCTGTCTGGCCGGTAGCTACCAAATCCAAACCCATGAGTGTTTCTGCAAGAACCATTGGCACAATGTTTTTTCGAACACCCAGCTAGGTGGCAACATGAACCACTGAGGGGTTAACCCGCCCATCTACGGGCACCAGCAGATATGCAGCCAGCACACAGATTGTTAGGGCAAACCATCGCCTGGCCTGCACAGCAATATCCGTGAGGTCACCTTCAGGGCCGTACCATTCCATCAGGCGCATTACATTTATCTGCCCTCCGTTTAGCAGACCCTCCGCTGCACCTTTCGAGATCTTCAGCGTAGACTTCAGGAGTTTGGACATGCTTTCTCTGCAAGGAGGTACGATAATCACACTGGAGGCGAACCCTTGGAGGTATGCTTGAAATTCCTCCACGGTTGGACATAGCTCATCATCTCCAAATCTGAATACGTGGACGTTTGGGTCCCAGAACTGCACTGCAGCCCACAAAATTTCAGGGCGCAGTCTCACGCTTTGGAGATAACGAAACGCGGCCAGCCCGTGAGTCCGGAATGATAGCCAATCGCCTGCGACGAACGTTTCAAGCCACGGGCCAATCAGAGTTGGGAGGTGATTTGCCATTTTGATTGCCCTCTGGAGTTTTATTTGAAGGAGGATTACCTTACGTTCACCAGGGTCTGGCCTTTTTATAGCCCAAGCATGGCAGGATATTTCTCTTTTCAAAGAAAATATATTTGGAGATTGGTATACGTCCCTTCAAGTTAAGGAGTACACTTTATAACAGTCTCAGACATTTTCTGGGCGACCAACAGTAATAGCAGGGCCTACAGCACCTCAGCTTTCCGAAAAGGGTCAAACTTGGCATCTGGTCTGAACAACACCATCGCGCGACACACTGGGATCATCGCGCGAGGGTCTTCGTTTTTCATGATTTAAAAATCAGTCTACTGGATTGTTTGGAGTGTTTGTTCATGCTTCATCTCGGGCTGACTTTTAGGGTTTTGTGCTTTGCTAGCGGGTCAACACAAGTGATTCAGGACGGGGATACAAAACGTTCGTTTTATTTGGCGTGCCGAGCAAACGGTACCATACAACGGATCTGAGGATCAAGCAAAAAAAAAACACAACAAAGAAAAATGTTCGGGTGGCCCAACGGCTCTTGAACTTATTCTTGATACAGACGGGATTCTCTTGGATTCAGTAGTATCCCCCGGGCCTTGCACGGATTTCTGCATGGAGCCATGCCACGTAGCGGCTATCCAGCCAGTCCACGTAGTCTGAACTAGGACCCTTAAGCACCCCATGTCTCCAAAGCCTTCGGTACTCGCGCAGCGAAGGCACATTAAAGTCAGGCAATTGGAATTCCTCAATTCCGGCCCTGTGCAACCCTTGACTTATGCCCAGCTGGCATAAGATGCGACCCGGGATATAGAAGGTGAAGCTCGTCAGGCCAGCAATTATCATTCTTTCAAAGCCTGTTGTATTGACAACCATCTCAGGCATGATCAGCCATGGAAATCTCCAGACAAAGTCATCAGACTGCATGTCATGCAGGATCATGTACCATCCCATTACGTCCTGTTCAGGATATAGCAGGGGTCGTTCAAGCAACCGCCTCGGGAAATGTTCCCAGCCTGCTTGGGGAGCTTCGAGTAGACCAGCCTTGTCAGAAAGCCACACCTGTGAGTGAAAAGACAAATGAGAAGCTAGATAAAGCCCGAGTGAAAAGACAAGTAAGGTTCTAGAGCGATTTCTACCCGAGTGTCGAGGTAAAATGAGAAAGTGCGAAAATCGGAAAAAGGAGAGTTGAGTGAGGATTTACCTGGAGTAACCGTGGGCTGCCACTGAAGACGTTGCTCTGTCGGCTTTTGAACAGATCCAAGCCCATCAGCGTTTCAGCTAGGATTGTTGGAACGAAGTTTTTGCGAGCACCCATTTGTGAGGCCATGCTCACCACACTGGGACTAACCCTTCCGTTAGGGAGAATCAGTGCGTAAGCCGCCAGCGCGTAAATCGAGAAGGCAAAGCGTTTGTGAGCCTCTTCGACATGATCCGTCAGAATGCCGCCAGGCCCGTACAACTCAATCAAGCGCGCGATGTCCAATTCGTCGTCATGGATAATGCTGGCCGTTAACTCTCCGGAAATGTTCAGTTTCATCATCAGTAAATGGCTCATGTTCTCCTGCATCGGAGGAACGACAAGGACATTGGAATTTGCAAAGCCGGGCAGGTAGGCTTGGAATTCTTCCACTGTTGGGCACATTTCGTTATCATAATTACGAAAGACGTGCATAACCGGATCCCAGTGGATCATAGCAGCTTCAAGAAGCTCGGGGCGTGGCCCCACATATCGTAGATCTCTAATTGAGGCCAAGGCTCGAGACCGTGGACTCGTCCAATCGAGAGTTTCGGTTCTCGCCAACCAAGGATTGAGCATTACGGCCAGTGGACTCTCCATTTTGAATGACTGATGAGTTTTTGTGCTTTCAAAGGGGACAATGTGCTTTACATCACTACCAGTGGGTTCCATTTTATAGAAATGTCGGTTCTCATTTTCCCATGCCAAAGGAAAAGTTAAAAAGCTTGAATGTCTCACCACTTGGCAAATGAAGAATGCTCCAATTATGGCTCCATACTGTGTGCAGGCCGTGGGGGGGGGGGGGGGGGGGTGGGCGTGGAGCACCTGGACCTTTAAAATGTTTAAGTCAGTCAAACAAAGACTGCCTGGAAGAGGCTGACCATCGCGCGAGAGTCTGACTATCTCGCGCGACACATCTCTCTCGTGCGTGCATCTCATTCTGTAACGACCCCGATTTTTGGTCAATAAAAATTTCATTAAAAATTTGAATTTTATTTTATTACTTGGATTTTTATTTCCATAACCAAAAATCGGTCGTTACTGACTAATAAAAATCTCTTTGTTTATTCGAAGATCTTTTAATTATGCTTGGAAGGTTTTAATCGTCATTTAACTACTGTTTTCCCGTCGATCCAAGGATTAAGTCTTAAACCTTCCATCTTGGCTGAAAATCCTACCTAGCAACCCTAGCTAGCTTTTAACCGATGAGTTAACCTAACGATCGTTTAACCTAATTACCTATCATTCCTAAATCTCGGTGAACCTTTTGAAACCCTTGAGTTTGGTAACCCCAGATTAACCCTTTGAACCGTTTGAACCTTTTTGCTATCGACCATTGGACAAAAGCGTTAGGGATTTCTTTACCCATTGGTCAATAGGTAAACCTTGATTTATCTTCCTAAGTACGAGATTAGATTAGTTTAGTACTTAATTACAAGTATTAGACTTTCCAGCATTAACCGTTGGATAGTAACCGCTAGGAGAATTTTTACCCGTTGGACGATAACCCATGGACTTTGCCATCCTTAACCATTGGTTATTAACCGCTAGGAAAACTATTATCCATTGGATAATAGCTTTACTTGCCAACCAAGTATTGGGTTAATAAAATAGTAGATTTGGCCATGTGTTAAATCCATTAAAATAGAATAAGTACATTAGGTTATATATTATAGTACTTTTACTTTGAAAGTATAACTTGGTTTATTAGGATAATAGATTTGATAAAATCTAGTGTAGATTATGTAGTACACATGTGTACTTGTATAAAGATATATATATTATAATGAAAGTACACATGTGTGTGTTTGTATATTTTATTTGGAAAATCTAGATTACTTGTAAAACCCTAGATTATGTAGTACCCATATCTACATTATTATATATGTTTGCTTTCTAGTATGTGTATATATATATGTAGTACATAAGAGAGAGAGAGAGAGAGAGAGAGAGAGAGAGAGAGAGAGAGAGAGAGAGGGGAGAGAGAGAGAGAGAGAGAGAGAGAGAGAGAGAAGGAAGGGAGGAGAGAGAGATGTACCTTGCTTGATTTTTCTCATGCTTTCCATCTCCCATTGTACCTTTGGAAGCATACAATCCATTGGGATTCTTCCTTGACCAAGCAAAATCTATACTTCCAATGTACAACTTGTACATTTTCCAATTTAAAACTTGATCTTTCTTCACTCAATCTTCCATAATCCCATCCTAGGACAACCATATCTAGATTTCTTATTCTTTCAAGTACTAAGACTAGACTAGAAACCCATTAGAATAACCTAGTTTGTCCTAGTTCTTGGAGTGCAAGCAAAGCAATATCCCTAGTAGTCTTTCAAGCCATCAATTGACTTGATTTTGAGCATTACCCATTGGATAATGGAGGGAGAGAGAGCCGGCCAAAGGGGAGAGAGAGAGGGCCAATCCTTGCCTATAAATAGCAAGCCAAATCCTTCATTTCATTCACACCTCTCCATTCTCCAACTTCTCTCTTGAAAGCATAAGAAGTTCTTGCTTGTTCTTGTTGTTCTTCCTTGGTTCTTGAGTTTCTTTCTAGTTTTTCAAGAAACTTTCCATCTTCGCCACTAAACCACCATACGACCACCACCTCGATCCTAAAGTAGTAGTAGTATAAGTCACGATCTAGTTTCGAGAGAAACCTTTCTCTTTCGAAACTATCGGAAGCTTATCGTAAGCCGTTACGTCGTTCGAGTGCCGACTTTCTTTCCGTCTTACTTTCGTAGTCTTTTTCTACCGCCAAGAAGAAAGGTAGATTACTCCGACCCCGCTATCTCTAAGTATATGTAGTACTTGAATAGTTGATTGCATGATCTCGTTCTCTGAACCTATTTTCTCTAAAAGTAAAGCTAGATGTGATATTAAGCTTGTAGATCTATTTTGCTAAGGAGTCCGTAGTTTACTTTGATCTTATGACTACTTGATTGTTTGATCTCGTGATAGTTGTTTGTGCCTTACTTGTGGTTATTAACGAGCATGATAGCATAGAGTTGGATGATCTTGCTAGCTTAGATTACTATGAATGAGTTGTACTTACTTGTGAAGTCCTACCGCGGAGTCTATGCATGATACGAGACACGGAATCCGAAAAGTAGAAACCTAACACTTAGGGTGTGATTAACATGGATAAAAATACTTTTGAAACTACATAATGATCAAGTGTGATAATCATTATGTGGGTGTGTGTTGTCCAATGGGAACCCGGAGCGACGGAACCATTGTGAGAGTGTGTGTGTGTGTGTCCAATGGGAACCCGGAGCGGCGGAACCATAGTGAGGGTGTGTGTGTCCAATGGGAATCCGGAGCGGCGGAACCATTGTGATATTATGTGTACTCCCATGGGAACCCGAAGCGGCGGAACCATTGTGATATTATGTGTACTCCCATGGGAACCCGGAGCAGCGGAACCATGGTGAGGTGTGGCTTGGTTATCCGTGGAGAGGAGCCAATGCAAATGGTGTGCCAATGGGAACCCGGAGCGGCGGAACCATTGTGTAAATACTCGGGAACCCGGAGCGGCAGAACCGAGGTTGTGTGTGTGTGTTTTAAAAACCGCGATGTGGCCGGACATGGTAGCCCATCGTGTGTAGTGTGCGTGTGTAAAAGAAACGACTTTTGAAATGTTAATGAAAAGTAAAATGATGACACGGTCTAAGAAACGCTGCGTAGGAGAAACTCTGATGACACTGACACTTACGCTAGATGAGTAATGAATGTGCATGTGTTATTGTATGCGAAGTTATTGAATGCGCATGTGTAATTGTTATGTGTTCTTATTGAAGCATGTTAAGTTTGGAAAGTCGTTTACTATATTATCTTTGACTTGTAAGTTAAGGGTTAGTGGGTTTGGGTTAATCTATTGGGCTTTATAAGCTCACGGTGTTACCTTGTGTGACCCTGACATATTATACTTGGTGGCGACATTGGTATAATGTGTCGGACCTTATAGATGAGCAGGGAGAGCTGTACAACTTGGAGGCATTTGGAGCTGAAGAGCTTGCTAGGATGGAAGAAGAGACGAAGCTGTAGATAACCTTAGATGTCCTTCCCTTTTGTGTAATATAAGTACCCTCTGGGGGTTTGTGATGTAATATTGAGCCAGACTCGACCTAGTTTGATTAATAAAATGTCTATTTAACGTACCCAATTTTGGGGGCGTTACACATTCAGTCGCGCGATCTGACTGTCTCGCGCGAGTGTTTCACTTACTCGTGCGACGGTCCAAACTGCATTTTTGACAGTGTGCAGCAGTTACTGGTTTGGCTTGGTCATTTTGGGTTCCAAGGGTGTTTTGGCATTTTTTATGGTTCCTACAAGTCATGATGGGCATATGTGACTGTACCCAAGTATCGGCTTCGAAATTTCGCGTTTATCGAAGATTTTGGACCCTCGGCGGCCCATTTCAAGTTAAAATCAAGGATTTGGAAGATCGAACTCCGTTCTAAGGTTTTTTGCCAAGTTCTTTCATGTCGTACAGGTCATATGGACTATATGTGACTGTGCAGAGGTGTCGGTTTCTGTCCGGGACATATTTGAGTCTTGTTTCGCTGTCTCGTGTCCCTTTTGTGTCATTGGGACACTTTTTGGCATATTTCTCACCTCGGGATGTTTTTCTTAGTTCTGTCAGCTCGTACAAGTCACGTTATGCGTGCTCGACCTTATGGAAGTTTTAGTTTCAATCAAAGTCAAGTATTTTGAGTTTTGGCCGATTAATGCCCAAAATTAGCCGTATCCTCGTATCCTGGCTATGTCCTAGGGTACGTTTTCCATTTTCCTTCGAGCTAGTCACTCCTATACACGCGTCGGTGTCCGTGGACAGTCTCGGTGTGTTATCAATGCAAGTTGGGTATTAGTGGTTAGCGTTTAACCTATTTTATGCATAATAAAGGCGATTTAAACTTGAAAATGCAAAGTTTATAGCTAACCATGCTGTGCTGTATCAAAGCAAAGGAAAGTATCGTGCATATGGCGCTCTGGCCAATCAAAAGCTGCCAATGTAACAGGGCACACTCGCCCACTATCAAAAAGGCACGCAGGCCTCCAAAAGCAAGTATCAGAGTATCTAAGGCACGTCGGTCTCTATATCTAAACTACTTGGGCACGCAGGCCCGAAATCAAAAGCAGGTCATGAAAAGTGAAGGGGCTCCTCAATAGTCCTCATCCCTTCCAAGCCAGTCGGTGTCTCTCAGGTCCTCCTCAGCATCACCACCATCAGCATCACCACCATCGTCATCATCACCGTCGTCGTCTTCATCGGCAGCGGCAAGCTCGCGCGGATCCTGCACATACCTGGGATCATCAACAGTATCGTCGGAGTCGCTCCTAGCCTCCTCATCTTCCTCTTCTTCCTCCGGAGGCTGGACCAAGACGAGCTGCTTCTTGCGGGCTGGCTCGCCTTGGCCCGACCTATCTCGCCTCTCTATCCGGTACCTCTCTCCCGCGCGCGCTACCGCCTTCTTGGCTGTCTCCTTGCTCACCACGGCAGGCTGTGAGCTCCTGGTGTGTCGAGTAGTGGCTGGAAGTGTGGTGGTCTGTGATTGTGGCGGAGGTCGCGCTCTCTTCTTAGAAGCCGCTCGTCCCTGTGCCTGCATGTTTATATGTTGCATTAGTATTAATTTTGCAATATATTGTCTATCAAATGTTTAAATGACAGGTAGAGGTACATTCTATCAAATTAGAGGCTATCTATCAGCTGTCTGTCAGTATTGAATGTTTTCAAAGCAAGCATGCGTGTATCGAAGGCAGCTATGTATCGTACATATTGAAAGCAAAGAGGAAGTGTATCGTTTTGTATACCTGGGTCCTCCGGGATGTGGCTGGCTGAGCTGCGGGTGCTGGATAACGCAACTACAATGGCATGCCCTGAGCTGCTCTCCTCACCACATTCTCCAAAGCAGCATGCGCCACACGGCTTCGTTCACCCACTCAGCAGGCACCTGTGCACGTTTTACAATCAGCAAATATTTCAGACACAGTTCAAGGATGTTGAAATTACAGAAAGGGAAGTTGATTTTACCTATATAGTCACTGCCGCAGGTTCTATACGTGCTGGCACAAGCTCCACCTCGGCTGGATTCCCCTGATGGTCCATTACATCCACTTTCCAAAGCAACTCTGGGGGCCCACCAACTACTGGCCTGCTCTCGCTGTGCCTCTCGCGGCGTTCTCCTCTCTGTGTCTCAACGGCAGCCCTTCTCTCTGCACCAGCCTGGCGTGCCTACTCCTGGATCTCTCTACGAGTTCTGATTCCAAGTGGCCTCGCTAGGCGATCTCTCTGATAGGCTGCATAGTTCATCGTCGGACGCAGGTGGCGTGTCAGCTCAGTATCCGGTCTTGCGAACCTCTCCAGCTCTGCCAGCGTGTAGTCTCTTGTGTGGGAAGCTCGTGGTGGGAGTAGCCCAGGCACCTGGAACTCAAGGTAACCAAGTGACTGGCGAGTCACTCGGTCCCCTAAGTACCACTGCCAACCGAAGGCTGACTCCAAAAGCACCCTGCTGGCTGTGACCGTTCTGCTTTGTGCCAAGTACTCCGGCTCTGGCCCGTTTGTCCTCCAAGGATTCCACTCGACTTGCACAAAGTGACAAACAAGCAGCATATACATTTGATCAGCGACATCATTAAAACCTTGGAAGGCATACATGATTGTTCATTTGAGTTCTAATGTTATACCTGTGAAGCTCTCAGCTCATCCAGATATAACCTGTAGGCATTAAGGCTGCCTCTTCCTTCTTTGGTGCCTCTGTACTCCTTACTCCATATCAACGCTCGCGGGAGGGTGCTCAAGTCTGGATGCTTGCATTCCGGAGGGTACATCCTCAACACCTCGTATGCCCAAAGCTGCAGTGTTATCAAAAATAGAAGTGCATCAGTCACGAATGGTACAGTTATACAGTTAAAGCTGGTAAACAATCTAAGCAATCAATCGGTACAATGGAAATTGTGCTACGATAATTGAAATCATACGTCCCAGACACGCCAGTAGCCGACTGTGCTCTGCCCGGTCCTCGAGGAGTCACCAAAGAACAGGTAGGCTGTGCCAAGCGCCGCTCCTCCCCAGTCAAAGCGTGAGGCCGTCCTCAGGTCTCTCAGCACAGGCAAGTACGACAAATGTACAGTGCTTCCCCTGCCTGGGAATAGTGAAGCCCCGAAGAGGTATAGCAAGTATGCCCGGGCCATCTGCGCCTCCTCATGCTCATTGGCTGGCTTCTTCTTCAATTACCGTATAAACTGAGCGTACCTCGCCGCTCCTCTCTCTACCTGGGGCACCTCCCCCAAGAACCACTCCAGAGCCGCTGGGTCGGCATGTATCCCTGAGTCAAAAAGGGATGGGCTCTCCCCCCACCCTCAAGCCTGTGATCGCCGCAAAGTCACTCGGCGTCACCGTCATCTCTCCCAGAGTCAGGTGGAAGGTATTGGATGTATCCCTCCACCTCTCGGCCAGTGCAACAAGGACAACATGATCATTCCTGATTGGTACTGTCAGGAAGCCTGCTGCAGCCACCAGCTCTCTCACCCTCGCTGGCTCTCTCACCCTCGCTGGCAACCCTATGTACAGTGCCAGAGAACTGCATGGCCAACCAAAGCCGCGGATATCCCTCTGCTCTGCCTGTTTCAGACAACAAAGACAAGCAACAAGATATAATGTTAGCATACAAAGCTTTCATTTTCAAGTTCTAGGTAATCAAGGCAGCAGTTTAACCACGCAGAGTAAACAAACAACAGGATATGATGTTAGCATGCAGGGCTTTCATTTTCAAGTTCCAGGTAATCAATATATCGGTGTGACCACAGATGGATGGTTCAAGTTATTGACTCAAGCTCTTGTTCAAGTTATAGCATGTACGGTGACGGTGCTAGAGTGGTCTTATCGAAGCTTGGAGCTCAGTGCCATTTTTAACAGTGGTTTGGTTCAAGACCTTGCGTGCATGGTGTTTGTTACAAGGGCTGTGTTGTCATGCTTTGACATCTATGCAGGCTACCATGAGATGGTTGGTTCAAGTAATATTTTTAGCACGAAATGTTCTTGCTACAGCTTGAAGTTATCGTATACATGGCGTGTTTTACGAGCTTTCTCTCATCCTAGCATGCTTTACGTTCATTCTACAATAGATGGTTGGTTCAAGTTATTACATGCATGTCATTCAGATTACAAATGCTATCGTTTATTGCATGGTTCTTTGCAAGTATCAAATTAAAGCACAAAGGGGGTTATTAAGAGATATACCTCCGCCCAGGTATTTGCAATATGTACTCCGGGGTCTCTCAGCACCAGCTCCAAGTCGTAGTCAGTCTGCTGTGGTGGCCTGTATCCCGCAAAGCCTGACGGTACGAACAGGTGTGGCCGCGGAGGCATGTATGTCTCCTCTAAAAACTCAGGGCGCTTCAGAGCACCCGCCTCAGCCACCGCACTCACTCTCGGTCCCTGTGCCTCCTCGGCCTCCCTCTCCTCGGCCTCTATATCAGCCGCCAGTCCCTCTGACCCGACTCTCTCCCTTCCAGCTCTCTCCCTCTCGGCCCTCGCAACGGCCTCGGCCTCCTCAATTGCCCTTGCACGGTCCTCATTGGCTTTCAAAACGTATTCCCCAATGACAGGATGATCTTCCAGGAGCTTGGCCAGCAGCTCGTCGGGTGCGTGCTCGGCAATAACAGCATAAGTGATCGGCACGTGACGGGATGATGTAGCCGCACCCGCCGGTGGCCTGAATGCTATATCCTTCTCGCGGATCTCAATAGGGGCAGCCTCTGTGGTCTGCACTTCCTCAATGCGCACCTCCTCAGCATGCTCCTCTTCAGTAACAGCCCCCTTGCCCTTCGCCGAGTCCCTCGGCGGGGTTTGGCTCGGCTCCGTGTCATCTCCAATGGCTCCACTGCCTCCTACACCACCAGAACCCCTCTCCACCATGGGTGGGCCCTCGACCACCATGCCTGCGTTCCCTGGCTCACTACTGGACCCCATGGCCCCCGCTTGGTCCGTCGCGCGAGGTACTCCCTCGATCGCGCGATGCTCCTCGACACCACCAGCAGCCTCCTGTTGCTCCTGTTCGCCATCGCCGCCATCTCTAACCTCTGCACCGACATCCTCGACGGTCCTTGCCGTCGTCTGATCTCCTATTTCACGCTCCATAGGGCCTCCTCGGTCCTCGATTTGGTCGACTACTTCTCCCCCGCCACCATTGCCACCGTGATCAGCCATGGGAGTGTTTTTCGTGCGTGGGTTTGTGGATTCTTAAGCCAAATCAAGGGTTTGGGGATGGTTGGAGAAGTTTTCAAGAGAAGAGAGAGGTCTGGGGAGTTTGAAACTGCTGTGGAGCAGTTCTGTAACGTCCCGCGACGTTTTGAAGGGTTGGAATGGATGTGGGCCGGGTCTGGCCTGATTTTAAATCCAGACCCAGAAAGCAGACCATCGCGCGAGGGCGTCACTGCGTCGCGCGAGACACTCTTTTGGGCTTCAGGCCCATTTTCCCCACAAGCAGACCCAGTTTGTTTTATTATTACCATTTCATTTAAAAATCCCTGATTTTAATTTTGGTCTGAAATTAAAACCTTTTGGGATCATGATCGATCCATCCTTCCGATTTGGAGTATTTTTATATCCCCAGCTATGGTCCGCCTGCATGCGCGTCCACATTCAAATCAGCGACGATCTATCCGTCCAATTCCGAATCAGCGACGATCTATCCGTCCACATTCAAATCAGCGGCGATCTATCCGTCCACATTCAAATCAGTGACAATCTATCCGTCCAATTCCAAATCAGCGACGATCTATCCGTCCAATTCCGAATCAACGACGATCTATCCGTCCACATTCAAATCAATGACGATCTAATCGTCAATCAGCGACGATCTATCCGTCCACTTTCAAATCAACGACGATCTAACCGTCTATCAGCGACGATCTATCCGTCCACTTTCAAATCAGCGACGATCTATCCGTCCACATTCAAATCAGTGACGATCTATTCGTCCAATTTTAAATCAGCGACGATCTATCTGTCCAATTCCGAATCAGCGACGATCTATCCGTCCACATTCAAATCAGCGGCGATCTATCCATCCACATTCAAATCAGCGACGATCTATCCGTCCAATTTCGAATCAGCGATGATCTCTCCATCCAATTCTGAATCAGCGACGATCTATCCGTCCAAATTCAAATTAGCGACGATCTATCCGTCCAATTCCAAATCAGCGACGATTTATCCATCCAATTTCAAATCAGTGACGATCTATCCGTCCAATTTCAAATCAGCGACGATCTATCCGTCCAATTTCAAATCAACAACGATCTAACCGTCAATCAGCGACGATCTATCCGTCCACTTTCAAACCAGCGACGATCTATCCGTCCACTTTCAAATCAGGGACGATCTATCCGTCCACATTCATTCTTTGGTGCACGGTATTTTTACATACTTGCGCATTTTTCCATTAAATCGGCTTTTGGGTGGATTTGGTGGGTGTCTAGAAACCTTTGACGTTACCCGTACCAGTCAATGGTGCTCCGCGTGCCGTCAAAGGGGGACTACTGTAGACACCCCAATCTGAATCTCCCGATCGTTTTACGGTTTCTTGTTTCCCCGATGATGAACCAGATCAAAAAGCAGTTTTAAGGTTGGAAAGGTTTGAGCTCGGTGTGTGCGAAACCCCCCTTTTTTGAACCCTTTGAACCCTAAACACAGGAAAAAAGAAAACAGTCAAACCTGGGTCTGGGCTTGACCCTCGCGCGTGGAAGTCAATCCCTCGCGCGAGTGTCCTCTTTGCCAGGTGTGATCAAAGTCAAACATTTGACTGTTGACCCACGCGCGACAGGTGGCACACTCGCGCGACACTCTTAATGTCTCGCGCGATGGTCCTGAGCAGTCCCTTTCACCTTTTTCAGCCAATTGGCTGCTTACCTGGGGGTCTACAGGGCTATTTGAACCCCGTTTTTCTCCACAGGCCCATGGCAGTGCAGGCTTTGGGTTCTCCACCCTCACAACCTCTCCCCATCACCTTTTCCACCAAGCTTAGCCACCAAGTTTGGTCCTAAGGGGGTGTCTGCCACCACCTTTGGCCCTTGGCTCCTCCTATAAATACCCCCTTTGTCTTTCTTTACAAAGGCCACAAAATCACTAACTTTAAAAGTTTAGGAGATTGAGAACTCTTGCAAGCACAAAGGCTCTCAACCCTAGCTCACTTTCCATACATTTCTTCACTCCATTTTCCATCACAAGCTTCTCAACTTGTTCAACCCTTTCCAAAACCTTTCAAGCAAAGGTATAAACACCTTTTACCTTCTTGTTTTGATCCCTGAGAAATTTGTCGGGGCGAGGATTGGTAATGAATACGATTACGGTCCTAAAGTCAGAGTTACAAGCTATCGAAGCATACCCTCGCGAGTGAATCGGACTCACGCACGACAGTCCACTGTCTCGCGCGACAGTCCTCGTGGGGTTTGGGGATGCTGGGTTTTCTTGTTTTATCATGTTATTACCTGTTTTATAGCTTGTAGGCCTTTTAGACCACTGTTATGCATGTTAAAATACATAGAGTAGCCTTTATTGCTTACATTCTTTGTTGGAATGCTACAGGTTATACGGACATGTGCAGGCCGAGCATGCAAAGCAATTCCTGAAAGTCCAGTCAGGACTCTCGCGCGAGGGACTTAGTGTCTCACGCGACAGGCCGCCTGATTCTAGCAGCTGCCCTTGCATGAGCAGCTTGGCCCTTGGCCTCTGTTTTAACACCCCCACTGTTTAGGGGTTGCCTTTCATTAATTTGGCTCCTGTTTGTAATAATTTGTAATTAACCATTTACTTTCAGTCCATATAAACTGCTTGGTTTGCCTCTTGGGTGTGCATTGGTCCTTCCAGAGCCCAGAAGAGGATTAAATTCAACCTGTGGTGAAACAGGACCTTCGCGCGAGTGAGTGAGTGTGTCGCGCGATGGTCTGCTTTGCATGCATGTTAATCCATGCATGCAAAGGTGGCCATGGTGTATGGCACATTCATTCCCTGTGCAGCCTGGTTCATTCCTCATCAGGGGGTTGGATTTTACCCTATTTTCATTATTTCATCCATCCATATCATGTTTATATCACATCCTGCAAAATGTTATAGTTTTAAATCCCCCATTAAACTATTTCCCCGCCCTAATTGGCTTAAAATTGGTTAAAGACGAAAACGAATCACAAATATTTTTACAAAATGTCTAAGTAGAGACCAATCTCCGGATTGGGCGAGAGGGGTGCCTTAAAACCCTTCCCCTCTCGTAACTTGGCTCCCGAACCCAGATATGGTTATGACGGACTGGTTCCTTCACTTTTTCAAATCAAATAGCGGCAGTGCTTCAAAATACGGTTCCTTGGGTGTCGGACCTTCAAACCAGGTGGCGACTCTGTGTTTCACAGCGCTGCTTCTCCACTCGCGCTCCTCGATCTATCGGGCGCTTTAGCACAAATACGGGTCTGTGTTGATTTCAGGGACTTGAACAAAGCAAGCCCCAAAGATGATTTCCCCTTGCCACACATCGATGTGCTTGTGGATAATACTGCGGGGCATGCGTTGCTCTCGTTCATGGATGGATTTTCAGGCTACAACCAAATTCTTATGGCATCCGAGGACCGTGAAAAGACAACGTTCATTACTGAGTGGGGAACTTACTGTTACTTAGTCATGCCTTTTGGGTTGAAGAATGCTGGGCCTACCTATCAACGGGCCGCTACGACCATCTTGCATGATATGATGCACAAGGAAGTTGAGGTCTATGTCGATGACATGATCGCCAAGTCTAAAACTCGAGAGGGACACATTCCTGTGCTTAGGAAGTTTTTCAAGAGACTCCGTAAGTTTCGTATGCGTCTCAATCCATAGAAATGCACTTTCGGAGTCACAGCTGGCAAGATGCTCGGTTTCATGATCACTTCTCGTGGGATAGAGGTTGACCCATCGAAGATCAAGGCAGTGCTTGAGATGAAGCCACCAGTGTCTGAAAAGGGAGTGCGGAGCTTTTTGGGAAAGGTTCAGTTCATCAGCAGATTCATCGCCAAGTTGACCTTAACTTGCGAGCCGATGTTTCGTCTATACTCAAGAAGGATACCCCATTTGTGTGGTCAGACAAGTGTCAAGCGGCTTTTACGTCCATTTAGAACTTTCTTCAGAATCCTCCGGTTTTGATGCCGCCAGTGCCTGGGGCGCCCTTGATACTTTACTTATCTGTAAATCCTTCCTCTATGGGATGCTTGCTAGCTTAGGAAGGAGATAAGGGAGTCGAGAAGGCCATTTACTATTTGAGTAAGAAGATGGTTGGGTGTGAAGAACGCTACACTGCACTGGAAAAGACGTGTTGGGCTCTTGTTTGGGCTTCTAAGAAGTTGAGACACACTACATGCTAGCCTACCCAGTGAAGTTGATTTCTCGAATGGATCCTCTCAAGTATCTGTTCGAGAAGCCAGCGCTTACTGGTAAGTTAGCACGTTGGTTGCTCATGCTAGCCAAGTTCGATCTCGAGTATGTCACAAAGTAGTCTGTTAAAGGCCGTGCAGTGGTAGAGTTTTTGGCTGATCATCCTGTCGATAGGCCGAAGGACTCAGATTTTGTGTTTCTAGATGAAGAGGTGTTAACGGTAGTCGACGACATGTGGACTCTCTACTTTGATGGGGCAGCCAATCAGAAAGGATATGGAATTGGAGTTTTATTGATAACACCCGATGGTTCTCATATTCTGCTGGCATTCAAACTCAATTTTGACGTCACGAATAACCAAGCCGAATATGAGGCCTGTATCGTTGGCATGGAGGACGCTTTAACACTTGGCGTTGAAAAGTTCGAGGTCATCGGCGATTCTAACCTTGTGTCTCAAGCCAATGGGGACTGGAAGGTTCGTGAAGAAAAATTGAAGCCTTACCATCAAGACTTGGAAGATCTTATTCCTCGTTTCAACAAGGTGACCTTTACTCACATTCCCCGTTTGAAAAATCAATTTGCGGATGTTTTGGCAACTTTGGCTTCCATGGTTGAACTTCTGTTGGGTGTCAAGCTTCGTCCTATTCTGATTGAACAGCGGGACTGCCTTGCTTATCAATATGTTAGTACCATTGACGATCTCGATGATGGCCTCCCTTGGTACCATGATATATGAAACTTGGTGGAAAGGGGTGAATATCCGGCTGAGGCCTCTAAAAAGGATCAACTCGCACTATGAAGAATGGCTGCCCATTACATCATCTGTGGAGGGAAGCTTTACAGGACACTACGCCAAATTTTAGTATTAGCGGCATGAGAAAACTGCCGTTAATAGTCCAAAAACCGCCGGTAATACTCAAAACCGCCGGTAAAAGTTCAAAAACCGCCGGAAATAAACCGCCGGGAATACAATTGTCGGAAAAACAAAAGCGGCATTAGAAAACCGCCGGCAATACTAAAAACGGCGGTAAAAAACCGCCGGTAATAATACCGCCGGCAATAAAATCGGTGGTTAATTTTTTTTGTTCTCCCAGGGATCGAACCCGGAACTTTCGGATCCTAAAGCGCGCGTGCTACCAACTGGGCTGACCCGCATATTGCGTCATGTAGGATAAATAATAATATTTATATTATACGGGTCTGTATTATTATTATAAGCGGCATTAATAAACCGCCGGTATTAAAAAAACTGTATATTGTATTTTTACCATGACAACGGAAGACTTACAGGAATAGAAGAACAAGGACATGATCAGAGTAATAAGGCGGCAGTGCCGACCATGAACATAAAGTTTATAAAAACGACATTATTAAAAAAACCGCCGTTTTTGGTAGTTATTTTCGGCGGTTTTACTAATGTCGGTAAAAGTTGCTTTTAACGGCAGTTTTTTACCGCCGGTAAAAGCAATATTTGGCGTAGTGGGAGATCCCATTGTGGGATGCATAAGCTCTGTGTCAGCAATGCTGAAGCCACCACAATAATGGAGGAAATTCATGAGGGAGTCTGTGGTCCTCACATGAGTGGTGTCATGCTCGCTAGGAAGATTTTATGGCAGGGTTATTTCTGGTCCATTATGGAATCACAGTGTGTGGATTATGTCCGCCACTATCATAAGTGATAGATACATGCTAATCTCATGCATGTTCCTCCCTCCAAACTGTTTGGTATGACCTCGCCTTGGCCCTTCTCTGTGTGGGGCATTGATGTTATTGGTATGATCAAGCCATCTGCTTCAAATGGTCATCGGTTCATTCTGGTGGCAATAGACTATTTTACCAAGTGGGTTGAAGCCGAGTCTTACAAAACTCTGACTGCAGTTCAAGTTGCCCAGTTCATCAGGAAAAACATTATCTATCGGTACGGTGTTTTGCAGGCATTTGTGTCAGATAATGGGGTTCACTTCAAAGGCAGGGTTTTAGAACTCTTCGAGGAGTTCAAAATCCAGATTCACCATTCGACGACCTATCGCCCTCAGACAAATGGGGCGGTCGAAGCGGCCAACAAGAACATTGAAACGATCATCAAGAAGTCCGTAGAGTCCGCCAGGGATTGGCATGAGCAACTACCTCTAGCTTTTTGGGGGTATCGAACGTCAATTCAAACATCAACTGGGGCGACACCCTACTCCTTGGTCTACGGGATGGAAACAGTAGTCCCTATTGAACTTGAGGTACCATTTTTGAGGATCATGACAGAATGTGAACTCACGAAATCTGAGTGGCTGAGTGGGAAGTTCGTTGAACTCATGCTCTTTGATGAACCGAGGCTCCGTGCCTTGTATCATCTTTAGGGGTATCAGCAAAGGATTGCGCGGGCTTTCAACAAGAAGGTGAAGTCCCGTGACTTGGTTGAGGGGGATATGGTTAGAAAGGAAATCCAGGCTCCCATCTGTGATCTTCGCGGTAAGTTCCGACCGAAGCGCGCGGGACCTTACATCATCAAGACCATCCTCTCGGGTGGAACAGCTCAACTTATTGATCTGGACGGCAACGAGTTCAATACTCTGGTCAACCTGGATCAACTCAAGCGTTACTATCCCTGAGAGAAGCTCGCTGGGCCAAAAACCACAAGGGTGGGCGGTTTCAGGCAAAAATTAGAGCAAGCCTGCTAAACTGAAAACCTGCAAGGGCGGTCTAGGAAAAAATAAATAGGCAAACATCAAAAGCTCGCTAGGCTGAAAACCTGAAAAGGCAGTTCTAGGCAAAAGTTAGAGCATAAAAGGTGAGGCAAAATACACGAGAGAACCTTAACCTGAACTACGTTTTGACCTGATTCCTTGAAAAGGGATACGTAGGCAGTCTCTCTGTGAGATTCGGTCACAATCACTCAACTTGATCCATGGTTTCTCTCCCAGCTTGCATACTGATATTCAAGACCAGCTTGGTGTTCAACACTTGGACTAAAAGGAGAAAGTTCTTGATCTTTCAATTTTATCCAAACTCTTATTTTTATTACACAGCTGAGCAAAGCCTTAAAAAATAGTTAAACATAAAAACAGAATACGTGCTAGAGGCCTTAATAGGCTCACAGTTTATTCTAAATCATGGGAGTCTTGTCAGGAGTCAGTCTGCATTTTGTCTCTTTGCAACTTCTTTTCTTAGCCATGCTTTGTAGTGATGCTTCAGGTCGGTGCTGAAATCAGGATTTGCTCCTCCAAGTTGACTCAGGCCTCAATTGTGTGCGTACCCGGTCAGATTCTGGGCAGTGAATGTAGGAATGTGGAAGGTTTCCACCCCAGCTCGGTTTAGCCCCTGGCTCATTCCTAACTACCGAAGGATGTGGCCTGGAATGTAGAATGTGAAACTGAACAGCCGAGCGATCACCATTCTTTCATAACCTGCGGAGTTTAGGGCCATATCCGGAATGTTTAGCGCTTTATGTCTCCAGACAATTTTAGGCGGCGACATGTTGTTCATGAATGCATTGCATTCCTCCATGGACATTTTCGGATACAACATCCCTCTTTGATGCATTCACCAGGGCAAACGGGGCCAATTCGCTTCAGGAGCTGCGATCAATCCCAGCTTGTCTGATAACCATAGCTACATGAGTGAAAAGACAAGTAAGGAGCCACATAAAACTTGAGTGGAAAAACAAGTCAGGAACTCCATTATAACCTTAGCTGAGTGTTGAGGTAAAAACAGAATATGATGAAACCAGAAAAATGTGAGCTGAGTGAGTTTACCTGCAGTAGGAGTGGACTGCCACCAAATACTTCTCTCTGGTCAGTCGCTGCTAAATCCAAACCCATGAGCGTTTTCGCGAGAACCATCGGAACCACGTTCCTTCGAGTGCCCAGCTGGGTAGCAACGCTTACCAACGAAGGATCAACTCGTCCATCTGGAGACACTAGCAAGTACGCGGCCAGCACACAGATTGATAGAGCAAACTGCCGCCGGGCCTGCACAGCAGTATCCATGGGGTCACCTTCAGGGCCGTACCATTCTATCAGGCGCATTATATTTATTTGCCCTCCGCTTAGCAGACTGTCTGCTGCACCCTTTGAGATCTTCAGGCTGCACTTCAAAAGTTTGGACATGCTCTCCCTGTAGGGTGGCATGACAATCAAGCTGGACGCAAAGCCCTGGAGGTATGCTTGGAATTCCTCCACCGTCGGACACAGCTCGTCGTCTCCAAATCTGAATACATGGACGTTTGGGTCCCAGAACCGTACTACCGCCCACAAGATTTCTGGGCGCAGTCTTATGCTTCAAAGGAAGCAAAAAGCGGCCAGCCCGTGGGTCCGGAATGATAGCCGCCTGCAACGAATGCTTCTAGCCATGGGCCGATTAGGGTAGGGAGATGATTTGCCATTTTGAATGCTGTTGGGGTTTTACTCTCAAGAGGGTACTGCAGACACCTCCCAAACGGGACATCGCCATACAGTTGGTTCATCACTGTGTTTGCTCGATTGGTTGCTCGCTTCATAAACCAAGATCGTGGATACCTCCATGGCTAGAGGTATCGCCACACGATAGCGGTTATCATCAAAACAGAGTCGCCACCTAGTTTGTTAAAGCTAGGAAAACAGATAGAGATTCTGGATACAGAAGCCAAAAGTACAGTAAGGGGAAGGTGTTAGGCACCCCTCTCTGCCTAGCCGTGAGGCTAGCCCATAATCATTCAACATAAGACATATACATGCTTTATTTAATCCACACACGTAGTCTATTTTTATGCTTTAAACAGTTAATAAGTGAGCCAGGACTGAAAAGAAATCATGCATCAGAAAGCAGAACAAAACAAAACATGTGCCAGCAGATCGATCACTCGGCCGGCGAATGGATGTCGCGGCCGAGGGATCACGCTGGGTCAATGTACCGGCCGAGGCATCGAAGCCCCGGCTGATGTTCTTCCTCACACCAGACAGAAAGTTTAACAGTCAATCAAAACGCTACGATTAATAAATTAAATAGAAAATAGACCAAACCAGGGGCCGTTGGGCCTCACCACCTTGATCCCTCAGTTGCTTGATTGCTTCGGATTGATGGGGATTGACTGATTGATTGCTTCTTGAACGAGACCCTAGGGTTAGGGTTTGAACTCCGGGGTTGGATCGTCGGATTGATGGCCGCCTTCAGGAGGTTAGGGCTTTTGTAGAGAGAGTTTTTGTAAGTATGTAGGCAGAATTTCGTGATTGATCTGAGGGTGTAGGTCTATCAATTTCTGTGTTTTATTTTCGGATCCGAGGGTCTCTTTATATAGGCAAAGGGGTGACTCACTCGGTCCAATCAAATCACGGGGATGCAATTGCAATTGCATTGCAATGCAAACTCTTCGTTGCAATCCCTTAACGTGGCCCGAACGCATCGGAGAGGCGGTGGGATTGGATCAGACGACCGACAGAAGGTTCGAGAGTCTGGAAAAAGGCCGATCTGGCGGCTGAGCAAAGGATGTCGCGGCCTGGAAATGGATATGGCGGCCGAGGCTTCAATCTCTCAGGGAGATTTTAGGTGCAACAGGTTGCTCGGGTGAGGAATGGATGTTGAGGCCGTGATATCGATGTTGCGGCCGATCGATGGATTTTCCTAACACACTATGTTTCTGTCTGAAAGGCTATTTGGCTCTGGATTGGGTCCTCTAAGTGGCTCAGAGTTCGTACCATAAGTCCATGGGTTTCACAAGAAAGCAATCAGCAATCATCGAATCCGTATCATCATCGGGATGGTCCCAATGTGGGAGTTGAAATAATCGTTAGGCCAAATTGGGGTGTCTCACGGGCATCTCTTTGAGTGAGCTCAGACGGATCGCGAGACATGTTTGAGTAATAGTCAAAGCCGTAAAAGCGGCTCAATTTGGTCCAACCACTATTCCAAGGGTTTTGAAAAAAGTTTTGTTATGGTCGGGCCGAGGAGGTTGCCTACGTATTCCACAAGGGAAATTTAGACCAATCGTAGTTAGGGGCAATAAAAGAAAAAGTTTGGAGGATGAGAGACAGAAGACGTACCTTCGGGCTTAAAAAGCCGTAGTGCAACGTACCCTAGGTAGAGCTAGGGTTTTGGCGGAAAGTAGTTGAAGGAGCGCGGGGCTGCCAGGAAGTTTTGCGGAGAGTTACCTTTAGTATTTTGGGGTAGATCGATTACACGGCAGGTGTGTTTGCTTTTCTTGATCATCCTTACTTTGGCGAGGAGCTCGGTAGAGTAGCCTATCCTTGCGAATGAGTGGAAGGAATTGATGTAGTTGGGGCGGAATCCAAGCCATCTGCGGAGATGAATTGGATGCCATTTTGAGATAGGGTGGAACCCAAATCATCTTACGGAGATGAGTTGGATGCCGTTATTCGAGATGCGGGAGGCGCAGCTAGTGGCTGAAGCACGGGGTTTTGAAATGAAGGAACCGAGGCGCGGGGCCGGTTTGTCAGACGGAGAGCTTGAGGTATTGAAGCTTTGAGCTTTGATTGGACCAAGCGGAGCTGGTTTTGATCATAAAGCGAGAGCTTAGGAGATGGAACCAAAGCGCGGAGGTGGTGTTGATAGTTCAAAAATCTTTGCCTTCGGAGGTAAGAACTTGAAAGGTCGAGCTTGAGCTTTGGCGTGGTTGAAATAAAGCGAGTGCGAGGTGTTGGAGCTTTGAACCGAAGCGCGGAGCTAGCATTGATCATCAGTCTTGAGTAGTCGGGGAGGTTGAAGCTTTTGAGCTTGATGTGATTGAACCGAGGCATAGAGCCGGTTGCGTTCTGATGATCTGTGCATGGAGCTTTCTCATCATAAGATTTTGGCTTCGAGCCAAAGGATCGAGGCGCCGGGCCGATCAATAAAAACCGAGGCGTAGAGCCGGTTAATTGCAGGATAGACCTGTTGAACAGTGATAGATGCAAGACATAGCATGTATGTATGATAATGTTTGTTAGATGTGAGATGATTATGCAGACTCGATGTGATTGATGCAATATGTGCACGGGCCCGTGCGTGTGTGTTTGATATAAACTTAGAGCTTCTTTCAAGTTCCGGACTTAAGCAATCAGAGCGTAGAGCTCAAGCATTCGGATGGCTGAATCCAAGCGTTCAAAGTACAGGCTTTGAGCATCTAGTACGCAGTGGTTGGGCATTCAAGCGTAGAGCTTGTGCATTCAAGTGTAGAACTTGAGCATCTAGTACACAGTGGTTGGGTGTTCTTTGAGCATTCAGGCGTGGAGCCCGAGAATTGTCTTGATTGGAGCGGCATAGAGCCTGCTGAGATAGCTGTTACGACTTTGAGCCAGTTTGTAGTGGTTACGGCTTCGAGCCAGCTGAGATAATGGGCTTTGAGCCGCTGAGTGGTGGGCGTAGAGCCGCTGAATCGATAACAGGCGTAGAGCCGTTGAGTAATGGGCTTCGAGCCGCATAAGTGGTGGGCTTCGAGCCACTAAGATAATTACGGCGTGGAGCTAGATAGTTACGGCTTCGAGCCAGTTGAGAGATGGGCTTTGAGCCGTTGAGTTGATAACAGGCGTGGAGCCGTTGAAATAATGGGCTTGGAGCCTTTAAAGTGGTGAATACAGGCTTAGAGCCGTTGAGATGGTAGATATAGGCATGTAGCTACTGAGATGGTAGGCTTAGAGCCACTGAGTAGCTTGAACATGGGCTTTGAGCCGCTGGATGATAGCGAGCTTGGAGCTGCTGATTTTGCAGGCTTGGAGCTGTTGAAGTAATGGGCTGAATAGCTTAGAGCCTATTGAATGAGCGTTGAGCCGTCAAGGTGATTAATACAGGCTTAGAGCCGCTGAATGAAGCTGTTGGTAGTGAATACGGGCGTGGAGCCATCATGATAATAGGCTTTGAGCCATTGAATTGGTAGATCTGGGCATAGAGCCATTGATCTTTTTAGCGAGCGTTGAGCTGCTAATAATGAGCATAGGCGTTGAGCCACTGAGTTGATAGGCTTAGAGCCATTGTTGAGCCATTGGGATAACAGGCAAGAGGCCTGTTCTAAAAATGGGCGTGGAGCCACTGAGATAATGGCGAGTTTAGAGCTGCTGAGATGGCTAGGATAATGGGCGTGAAGCCGCTGAGATGATAGGCGAGGAGCCGTTGAGATGAGTTCAGAGCTACTGAACTCGCTTGGTAGTAATAAGTTTCGGTCAGCAGTTTGGGGAGAGAGAGGGCCTCCTTGTGCTTGAGCGTGTCCCCAAGGTTTGTCTAATCATTGGTTTTGTTGGTCATGGACCCAAAACTTCATAACGGCTTGAGTTAGTGCACTGAGCAAGGTCTGAAGCTGCTGAGAAGAATGGATTAGGGGGCCAGCGGGTCGATTTCTCGGCCGAATAATGGATGTCTCGGCCGAGGATTCGATTACGCGGCCGTGAGAACGTCAAGAGTCAGAAAATCGATTTAAGTTTCGTTTAATCGATTTCGCGGTTCATTTTCTTTTTTGCCTTCCTCCTCCTTTGTTCTTCCTCTCCCTCGCCGACCACCCTTCGGCCACCGTCGTTCCTCCTCCTCTCTTGCCGCCGTCCGGCCATCATCCCTCCGGCGTCACTGTTCACGGTCAACCACCACTGTTTGCCGTCGTTCGCGGCCGTTATTGGTTGTTGCTTGCGTTCTCTTTCTTGCTTTGAGTTACGATGGCTACGCCATCTTCCACAGACGCGGCAGGCTCTTCCTCGCACCCTCCATGTAGGTGTGAGTATCCATCGTCTGACGAGGAGGCGATCGAGGAGCCGGGCCCGTTTGAAGCTGCTACTTACGTTTTTCCTTCGCGTAGACTGGGTTACGGCGGTTTCTTGCAGTACCCGTTGGTGGCCCAGGGACCGAGGTAGTTCACCGAGAGCCTGAGCGGCATTTGAGCATCCTCAATGTTACGGTAAGTTTCCTGAAAAGTAAAAGTTTTACTTTTAGTTCAATATTCAATCTTGTATTATCTGAAGATAAGTCTGATTCTCGGGATAAAATCCCTTTAAGCCAGGGGCGTAGATGATAAGGACTCGTGATTGAGTCGAAATGGTTTTAAAGAAATTAAAATAACTGTGGCCCCTGTTTTAGGCAATGCATGCTTTAAGATTGTTTTAGTTTGATGCCCCCTAGCTTTCATTAGTTTATGTGATTATGCAGTTAACTCCCTTTTCATCTTTGGTAGAGAAATAGGAGGCTCGAGGCTCGTGGTGGAGGTAAGGAGGCGCACAAATGGCTCCTAGTGTTGCCTGAGCAGGCTCGAGAGATAGTGCGTGTTGCTGGCTTTGAGGCATTCATCTTAGGCCTCGACCTTCCGAAGGTTGATTGGTCGTTGATGACCTCGCTGGTTGAGAGGTGGTGGGATACCACCAATACATTCCACTTCCCTTCTGTTGGCGAGATGACTATCACTCCGGGTGATTTTTCTTTGCTGACCGGTTTGCGAGTAGGCGGGATTCCTCTCCGGGTTGACCCCCGGATCTGGGAGCGGACAGGGGCTTTGGAGTGGTTCTTGGGCAAGGTGCCCCCTCTTCATTCTCGAGGCCACATTGATTTCTCTTGGCTGATCAAGACATACATGAAGGCTGACATTCTGACCCAGGTGAGTGCGGAGCAGCTGACACGGGCCTTTCTTCTCTATGTCCTTGGGCAAACGTTGTTTGCCAATAAGGACAGCTCGGTGCACACGAAGTTTTTAGCCCTTTTACAGCATTTGGGGGATATTCGGGGGTTTGATTGGGGAGCAGCTGCCTTGACTACTTTGTATGGCAATCTCGGAGCTTGTTCTCGGGACAAAAGTCCCATCCTTGGAGGTCACTACCGGGTGCTCGAGGTACATACATTTCTCTTTTACCTCCTTTCTTGTTTTGCTTTTTTGCTAGTACTGAACTTGTTTGCTAATTTGTCTTTTCCTTTTCAGCTCTGGGCTTTTGAGTATCTCCTCCCATTTCCTACCGGTACCAGGCATGGGAATATGAACACTATTCCTCGTTATGGGCGATGGTTGGCAGGACAGCGGAAGCCACGGTCACCCGTTTTGAGCCTTCCTGAGTGGCGGCGAGTCTTGGACCGATTGACGGTCGATCAGGTATTCCTCCTCTCCTTTCCTTATTCTTAGATCTCCATATTTTTATGCCATAGCTGATTTTGACCTTGTTTGTAGGTACGGTTTGACCCTTGGGGGTGTGTTCCTGAGGATGCTCCTCTTGCGCGTTCTAGAGTCTTGGACCGTACTCGCAGCTTGCTTGAGGGGCCATTTTGTCGAGCCTGGTACCTAGGTGATCGGGTGGCCAGCCAGTGGCGCCCGCGTGCTGAGGCTCTACAGTTCTTTCCTCCTCCTCCTCCAGCATCGATGAGGTCTACTTCTTCGATGTCTAAAGCTGATTTAAAGAACGCCCGGCTTAGAGATTGGGCGGGCTTACTTCTCCTGGCGGGTGACTATATGGAGTACTGCCATCTTTTCTTGACTCCCGCTGCTGTAGATCCTCCTGTTGTTGCAGCTCCTCTTGCTGCTACAGCTCTTCCTGCTGCCCTTGTCTGGCCACAGGCTCCTTCTTTTGTTTCCTTCCATTATGATGATGGAAAGGAGGAGCGTCTGGCGCTTACTCCTTGCGTGACCCAGCTCTACACACTGCCAGCTGGGGCTTCTCAGGTATGTCTTTTGAACTTGTTTCCTCGTTAGTGCCTGCTGTTTCAATGCTTTGAAATATTTGATTTGCCTTTGCAGGTGCCTGCGGAGGTGGTGCAGAAGTGGCTGCATGCCTATCAGAGTGCGGAGGCGTTGGTCCGGAGACAGCGCCGTAGGATCCTTGAGGTATGACTGTCCTACGTTTTCCATTTGTTTTGCATATCTTCTTGATTCTGAGCGCTTGTATCCTCTTTTGGGTGCAGCTTGAGGCTGAGCGAGCACCAGTTGCTGATAGAGGGGACGTGGAGGCTAGCGGACAGTCCTTGCCTTCTTCCCAGAGATCGCCTAGGTTTTAGGGCTTCTTTTTCTTTTTCCTGTTCATAGTTAATGGAAGATAGATAGAAACTATATTTGTATAGTGAAAGCAACCACAGCAATGGTTTTGATTTAATGGTTTTATGAACTGCTTTTTGTGTCCCTGAATGCATGTGATAGCCAAAGCATGGCTTTGAACAAGTGTTTACTGATAGGCAGTAGTTTGTGAAAAGGAAATGCTGGCCAAATAATCGATTACTCGGCTGAAAAATTGTTGTTGCGGCCGAGGTATTGATTATTCGGCCGCTACTTTTATTCTCCCAAGGAAGCTAGGTTTTGCTTTAGCCAAGTGGCATTCTTGTTCCACATTCCTTTGTATGCTTAGTCTTTGATTTCCTGTCTTTTGCTTTTGCCATGTTCTATAGTCCGTTTGCCAAACTCGAAAGTTTTCGAAGTTTCTTGCTCATTATATCGATGACCTTTAAGTTAGAAGGGATGAACAGCAATTCTCGTGTTCTTGAGTCGTTGCCAATTCCTTGAAAACAACATACTTATCTTTTGCGAGCTCAATACGCAGGGTTAGCTATACCTATCACTGAGTACAAACACATTGATGTTTTCCTTCTTTCCAAATGTTTGGGCCGCATCTCAATGTGAGATTGCCTACGTATCCCAATCAGGGAATCAGGCCATGAACGTAGTTCCAAGATAACGACCTTTGAGGTTGGGTTTCCACTCGGGGTCGTTTTCCTCACATGCTCTAAGTTTTGCCTAGGTTACCTGATGGAGGTTGAGTCCCTAGCGAGCTTTTGAATGCCTTAACTTTTGCCTAGGCTGCATTTTGCATTTTCTTGCCCTAGCAGGCTTTGCTCTTACTTTTGCTTGGGCTACTTGGTCACCCAACGAGCATTTCTCTCACAAGTGGTTTTAGAGATCTTGGAAAGGAATTTGGTTTGGAGATGTTTTTCTGAATCTCTCTTGTGTTTGTACCTTTGTAATGGGCAAGCTAACCTTAAGTGTTCTCCCGGAGATAGCATCTTCTTTCTAAGTTTTGACCAAAACCTAGTTTCTTAAGTAACTAAAGTTCATCCCTTCTTCCTTTTTTGACATCGGTACAGGGAACTTGATTCCTTGAAATTTCCCTTGCTTGGCAAAGAGATTATAGCATTCCAGCAATTGCAATTTAAAATTTCAAACTATTGAATAAGCATAGTTTTAGAAAATAAAACAGAAATTCACTTAGCAGAAATGAAATGCCCAAACAGGGGCCCAAAAACATATCCTAGCTTGATTTAATAAAAGCAGTGTTTTAATGTTCTTTGCCATGTTGTGACTGCAGCATTCAGGGGTCACCTTCCTTTGCTTTGATATCCTCAATTTTATACTCTTGTCCACCCTCTTCTTTGCCAAACAGAGCCTTTGAACTGGGTCCATTCATGATGCTTGCGCAGGGGCTACTTCTTTGGGACATAAGTAGTCCCCAAAGGGAAATGTCAACTTGGACTTTCTCTTCTTCTTCCTCTTTGTCGATTGTGTAGTTATGGAGGAAATCATTTACCTCCTCTTGGCTGAATAGTGATACTAAGGAGATTCCATCGAGTGGATCTTCGCATTCTCCTTCCAATTCATTAAAATTACCCTCCCCTGTTTGATACGGGTCTACGCATGTGAAATCTAGGTCCTCTTCTTCCTCTATCCACTGGCTGTAGTTGCATTCATCATAAGGATTGACCCATGACTGCATTTGAAGTTCTTCCACCTTTTCTACGAGATTGATTGTTTCCCAGACAATGGGAGGCGTCGGAATTCTAGGGCGGTGAATAGGTACCACTATTTGGGCAGGCTTGAAGCGGGCATGCCTTCTCATCATAATGACCCTTTCTTTCTCCTTCTTTCTATTCTCAAACCAGATACGTAGCCATTCATCATTTTCCACAAACGGGATATCGGGATCCTCTAAATTGTGTTTTGCCCAGGAGTGCTCCCTCCACTTCCTTAGTTCTTCCTCCTTTGCCCGTTCTTCCTCGTCACTCACATCGGGATCAATTACTTCTGATTGATCGGACTCAATATCTTCTTTCTCTTCCATCATGAAACACTCATCCTCCTCTGGGAAGGTTAGGGTTGGTTTGGCTTGGTTGTTTTGGATGATGTACTGGCCAAGATTATACGCAGGGTTGTGAGGTAGATTGATGAGATTGATAGCTCGAGGTGGCTCAGTGTTGGGTGTCTTGGTTTGTGTATCAGGTTGTGGGGGTTTTATGGTGCGGCTATCAATGAGATCTTGGATGTTATGACGAAGCCGTATGCAATTGTCTGTTTCGTGCCCAGCATGTTGATGGTAGGCACATTGTTTGTTTGGATCATGGTTCGGGCCATAGGGTGGCGGAGGAAGCGGTTTGTTCAAGGGTTTAAGATGCCCTTAATGGCTTAGAATGGTCAAGGCTTGGGAGAGAGTCATATAGAGAGGGCTAAAATTACGGCGGGGCCAGTTTGAGTTTCGAGATGGGCTAGCTTGGAAAGGGTCTTGTGGTGAGGCTGAGTTAAGGTTGTTGATAGAGGCATGAGATGTATGAGTTGAAAAGGTTTTCTTGGGTGGAGGAGTTTCTTCTTTCCCAATGAGTCTCAGTTTAAGCCCTTCTTCAATCTGCAGCCCAGTAGCATGCAAGCGTTTGAAATCAGTGATAGCCTGTGTATAGATATGCTTGAGATACTTAGATTGCAGATTTTTGACTACTATCCTCACTTGATCTTCCTCAGAAGGGCAGTTCTTCATCTTGGCAGCCTTTTCCCTCCATCTAGCCACGAAAGTGACAAAGTCTTTGTTTGACTCTTACTTGGTCATTTCCAAATCTCGGGTGGTTAGCTCAACTTGGACGTTGTACGCATACTGCTTGATGAAAGCATTGGCGATCTCAGGCCAAGTGTGGTAGTGTTCGAACTCCAAGGTGAGGAACTAGTCGAGAGCACTCCCAGTGAGAGTTCTTTCGAATAGTTGAGCGATGAGCTCATCATTTAGTCCCATCGGCTTCAGAGTGTTGATGACATGACGGACATGGCTGGTAGTGTTGCCAGTTCCATTGAACTTCTCGATGTTTGGCATTTTGAACTTTTCAGGAAGTTGGGAATCAGGGAAGTGACAGAGTCCTTCAAAGTCCAAAATTTGGTCTCCTTGGGAACGGGCCAAGGCGTGTTTGATTTCTTTGACTTGCTTGGCTAACTCAGGGTTTTCGGGCCTATTCTCATTTGCCATTGATCTCTCTTCATCTTCAGCATCTCTTGCTGCCTTTTTCGCTAGCAAAGTAGCGATTTGAGCCTGAAGTTCAGCGATAGTGGCGTCGTTGTCTGCCATGGGAATAGGAGGATTGCTTGACGAAGCTTGGGGTTGGTGTTGCTGAGAAGATGACCGCAAAGTCCCAGGAAGTGATTGGGACCGTTGCGGTGAGGGTGTTCGGACTGGTGAAGACGACAGGCAAGATGGCTGCAGTGGCCTCTGTTTGGCGTGGCTTCGGGTGTTGTAAGAGTATAAAATTGGTTGTGGTTGCTTTCTTGATTTACCTATTGTGCCTGCTTGAAAGGTAGAGTACCTGTAAGTCAGTAGTACTTGGCTTGTATAGGGCTAGGATTTGGGCCAAAGATCCCAGCCCTTCTGCACAGAGAGAGTTAATACAATATGACACAGGGTGTGAGAAAGAACTTGGAAGCAAGATGCAAGTAGGTTCCTAGCCTGTAGGTTCCTGCCTTAGTTTGATAAGTTCTATGGCTTTCTAATACATGTAAGGTTTTTGGTAGTCTCAGGGTGCTCCGTTGTCAAAGGGCACCAATCCTTTCACCAGCCCATCATAGGCGGCAATTGGGTGATTCCCTTTTTGATATACCAGAAGGTACAAGTGACTGCGGAGTTTGCTGGAAGCCCTAACATAGCCCATGTCATGCCGGGATATTAGGTGAACTCAACGAGGCTTGCCTGCTCGATGCATATGATAAATGAATTAAATAAGGCACGTATTAGTCTTATGTTGAACTTTTTGGTTATGGCTCTCATATCCCCAGCAGAGTCGCCAGAAAACTGTAGACACCTCCCAAACGGGGCATCGCCATACAGTTGGTTCATCACTGTGTTTGCTCGATTGGTTGCTCGCTTCATAAACCAAGATCGTGGATACCTCCATGGCTAGAGGTATCGCCACACGATAGCGGTTATCATCAAAACAGAGTCGCCACCTAGTTTGTTAAAGCTAGGAAAACAGATAGAGATTCTGGATACAGAAGCCAAAAGTACAGTAAGGGGAAGGTGTTAGGCACCCCTCTCTGCCTAGCCGTGCGGCTAGCCCATAATCATTCAACATAAGACATATAGATGCTTTATTTAATCCATACACGTAGTCTGTTTTTATGCTTTAAACAGTTAATAGGTGAGCCAGGACTGAAAAGAAATCATGCATCAGAAAGCAGAACAAAACAAAACATGTGCCAGCAGATCGATCACTCGGCCGGCGAATGGATGTCGCGGCCGAGGGATCACGCTGGGTCAATGTACCGGCCGAGGCATCGAAGCCCCGACTGATGTTCTTCCTCACACCAGACAGAAAGTTTAACAGTCAATCGAAACGCTACGATTAATAAATTAAATAGAAAATAGACCAAACCAGGGGCCGTTGGGCCTCACCACCTTGATCCCTCAGTTGCTTGATTGCTTTGGATTGATGGGGATTGACTGATTGATTGCTTCTTGAACGAGACCCTAGGGTTAGGGTTTGAACTCCGGGGTTGGATCGTCGGATTGATGGCCGCCTTCAGGAGGTTAGGGCTTTTGTAGAGAGAGTTTTTGTAAGTATGTAGGCAGAATTTCGTGATTGATCTGAGGGTGTAGGTCTATCAATTTCTGTGTTTTATTTTCGGATCCGAGGGTCTCTTTATATAGGCAAAGGGGTGACTCACTCGGTCCAATCAAATCACGGGGATGCAATTGCAATTGCAATTGCATTGCAATGCAAACTCTTCGTTGCAATCCCTTAACGTGGCCCGAACGCATCGGAGAGGCGGTGGGATTGGATCAGACGACCGACAGAAGGTTCGAGAGTTTGGAAAAAGGCCGATCTGGCGGCTGAGTAAAGGATGTCGCGGCCTGGAAATGGATATGGCGGCCGAGCCATTGATCTGGTGGCCGAGGCTTCGATCTCTCAGGGAGATTTTTGGTGCAACAGGTTGCTCGGGTGAGGAATGGATGTTGAGGCCGTGATATCGATGTTGCGGCCGATCGATGGATTTCCTAACACACTATGTTTCTGTCTGAAAGGCTATTTGGCTCTGGATTGGGTCCTCTAAGTGGCTCAGAGTTCGTACCATAAGTCCATGGGTTTCACAAGAAAGCAATCAGCAATCATCGAATCCGTATCATCATCGGGATGGTCCCAATGTGGGAGTTGAAATAATCGTTAGGCCAAATTGGGGTGTCTACAGGTACCTTACGGTCATGGGACAATGCCCCCTTTATAGCCAAAGGATAGCAAAATATCTCCTTTTCCATGGGAAATATCTAAGCAAGGTGGCATGATCCCTTCAATTCAAGGGTACACCTCTGATTTTGTCTCAGACGTTCTCTGCACAGCCCTCCTGCTTACAACCCCTGCTCCTACGTTCCTTCTTTGATTGGGTCAAACTTGGCACCTGTACTGGATAGAACCATCGCGCGACTATATTGGGATAGTCGCGCGAGTGAGTGGGTCTCGCGCGATGTAGTCATTTACTCGTGCGATGGTTATGTCTTTTCACGGTTTGAGGAACAGCCTACTGACTTTTTGGGATGCTTTTTCATGTTTTATCTCGGACTGGATTTTTGATTTGATACATTGCCAGCAAATCAATACATGTATAAGTGGACGTATCAAGGTTTCTCTTCCGCGTTTTGGCGTTTCGTTCAAGTTTTCAGCTTTCGCATGAGAATCAGGGTCTTACTGAACATTCTTTATTGAACATGCCAGGCATAAGTGCCATACAGCGGATTCAAAAGAAAAATAAAATCAACGAAAAATGCTCGATTAGCCCAATGGCTCTCGAACTTATTCTTAATACAAACAGGACTCTTTTGGGACTCAGTAGTATCCCCCTGGCCTTGCCTTGATTTCTGCACGAAGCCATGCCACGTAGCGGCTATCCAGCTAGTCCACGAAGTCTGGACTGGTGTAGGGAGGTAATCCCAAAAAGGTACAGAAGTGGCCCGAACACGAGGTACGTGGGGCCCGGAATAAATGTAGTCAGAGTAGCCGCCGTGCAATACGATGAACGGCGATAAGGACCAGAGACATGAGAGGTCCCAAGTCTAAGATACCCGAGCAGGAGTATGGTCCAAAGAGCAAGAGGAGCTGTTGGACCAGATGCCTGGTAAAGGGTCTAGTGACATGAGAAGTCATTGGTCCAGGTAGGCTGTTCGGCAACGAGAAGGCCGAACAGGAGCAACTTTCTGGAGGAGGCAGCAGAAGACGCTCCAGAGGGATCTAGAAATGGTAATACCCAGTAAGGAAATGAAATCTGGAAAAGATACCCAACTGGAATGGGATGAATGACCAATTAAAGGAGAGATTCCTAAATGGTCTGTAAGGCAATATACAATAAAGGGAACGAGAATCCATGATATTTTGTGTTTCCAATACGAGAAGGGAAACTTAGGGCAACGAGGTGGCTTGGACAACAAGCGTATGTGGATCTATAAATATGAGCAAAACCGAGAGGTTGAGGTAGGCAATTCTTGGCTATACGTTCTATACCTACTGAGAATTAGGGTTTTCCACTAGTACGTGATACAAACTTTGGCATCAGAGGGTCTTTGCCACGAGAGGCAAAGGTGCGCTCACCCTTTGTTTGTTTTATGGGATCAACTTTGGCGGCATGCTAGGATTCCGACGAGGAGACTGAAGTAGCCGTTAAACTCTGGTGCTGTTCAAAGGCCCTTTCGTTTTCCTGCACTAATAATTGGCGCCGTCTGTGGGAAACGAAAGAAATCCCTTTGAAAAAGCGACCGTGGTGGAAGAAGATCCAAAAACCCCACTTGATCCAAACAATCAGCTGGGTGGGGGAGGCGACAAGTCCCCACCAAGCCCTCCGAGAAAGCCCGATGGTGGGCATGCAAGGAGGACCACGAGCAAGGACCGCCCCCTGACTGTCCATGGCGATTCCAAAAAAAAAGGACGGAAGGACGGCCACGGAGTCCACGAGGAGGAGTAAGTCCCACCGTGGGAGAGAGTCAGTTGCACATTCGAAAAGTGTGCACAGCAAGGAGGATATCCTGGACAAGAAGAGTATGCTCGTTTGATTAAGAGACGAGAATACGAGATTCAGCAACTGCAACGGATACGAGAACATCCGGAGGATTCTGGACTTGAGATTCAGCAACTGCAACGGATACGAGAACATCCGGAGAACATCCAGAGGAGAAAAGCTGGCTGTGGTGGAGTACAAGGGAGCTTCTTCACGAAAAAGAAGAAGCAGGAGTCTCACTTCAAAACGACTGAGGGCTTTTTCACGAAAAAGGAGAAGTAGAAGCAAAAGTTCCACCCCCGAGAAAGGAGGGACCAGGAAGCACCACAGGGACAGGTACGAGAGACCTGATTTCGACTGGGAAAGGAATGATGCCAGGGTTGCAAAGGGGCAAGAAGAGGAAACCATGTCTGCACGAGAAGCAGCATGAAAGGCCCTTAGCAACATAGCAGCTTCTCCTTTTGCAAAGAGATTGCAGGAGGCAAGGTTGCCAAGCACGGTGAAACACGGGACGTTTATCCTGTTCGAGACCAATGCAGACCCGGTGGCTCACATACAACATTACCAGCAGGCGATGTTTATACACGACGGCGATGATGAGACCATGTGCAAGATGTTCCCATCTAGTTTGGGAAAGGTGGCCCTATCCTGGTTCCATAAGTTGGGACCGAACACCATACGAGGATGGAGAAAGTTGGTCGAGGAATTTACTGCTCGGTTCCTGACGAGCAGAAAACCACCAAAAACTTTTGAGAGTCTCTCAGTCATGAAATAAGGGGAGAATGAGCTGATCAGGGATTACGCCAAGTTTTGGGCGACTTTCAACGATATTGAAAGTTGCAGTAAGGAGTATGCCATAGCAACGTTCAAGACTGGGCTGCCTGTTTGAGGGGAGCTACGACAGTCCCTGAATATGAGTCCGGAGCACACTGGCAAAGCTGATGGAACGAATTGAGCAGCACGCCAGGAACAAAGATGACATACTACGGGAAGATGGCAAGCTGAGTGGTGAGCAAGCCAAGGGCTCTGCGAAGAAGGCGGATAAGCCAGAGCCCAAAACATACAGAGAGAGGAAAGAGCATGGGCAGGCTAAGAAAGAATCGTACAAGGAGAAGCACGCCCCGGATCCCAAATCTTTCTTCTCGATTACAACGGTTTGGAAAGAGCCAATTTATCGGATTCTTTATCGAATAAAGAATCGCCCATATTTCAAGTGGCCTCCAAGGCTGGAGGGTGATAAAGATGCAAGAAGAGCTACGAGTCAGCTCTGTAGTTACCACAAGGACTGCGGTCACATGACAGAGGATTGTGAGATGTTCAAACAACACCTTGATGACCTGGTCTCACGTGGGTATTTGAAGGAGTTCATCCAGGAAGAGCACAAGGGTGCAGATAAAGCGATGGAGCTAGATTACGAGCAGAATCCAAGGGGCGTGATCCATATGATACATGGATTGGCTGCGCTTTATACGAGAAATAAGGTGAGGTTGCTCCAGAGGCAAGTAAAGCACGACCAGCATGTGATGCGGTTGGGAAAGAAATGAGGACGTGAAGCAGAATGATGTGACGAGGGCATAGTCTTCACGGATGAAGGCCTGGGAGGAGTCCAGGTGCCGCACAATGATGCTTTGGTCATAACCCTACCAATTGGGGAGTATGACATGGAGAGGATCCTCGTGGATTCGAGAAGTTGCACAGAGGTGCTCTATTACGACGCATTTAAGAAGTTGGGGTTGGCATAAGCAGACTTGGTGCAATCAGTAACCCCGTTGGTCGGATTCAATGTAGGGGCAGTCTGGCCATTGGGAAAGGTGACCCTTCCTGTTCGGGCAGGAACAGTGGTGCTGGGAACAGACTTTTTGGTAGTGGATGTGCCGTCTTCTTATAACGCGATTATAGGAAGAACTTGGTTGCACAAGATGAGGGCAGTTTCCTCCACCTACCATCAGATGGTGAAGTTCCCAGGATCCAATGGTATCGAAAGAATAAGAGGGAACCAAAAGATAGCCCAACAGTGCTTGGATTCCATAATCAAGAAGGCGCCCAAGGCACAGTTGGCGCAAACAGTCGAGGTTACCAATCGGCCGACCATTGAGGATGTCGGAGGGAATCCGGCCGAGAAAGTGGTGGAAGGATTGAAGAAAGTACAGATCAATGAGAATGATCCTGAAAGGTATTTTCTGATCGGGGAAAACCTGTGCAAAGAAGAAGCGGAAGAGTTGGTAAAGTTTCTCAAAGAGCACGTTGATGTGTTTGCTTGGGTGCCCGAAGAGATGCCTGGGGTGGATGCAAACATGATTTGCCACCACTTGAACGTGGATCCATAACACAAACCCGTAATGCAGAAGAAAGGACGATCTGTCGTACAACACGTGGATGCTGTTATTGAGGAAGTCGACCGTGTAGACACCCCAATCCGGATCTCCCGATCGTTTTACGGTTTCTTGTTTCCCCGATGATGAACCAGATCGAAAAGCAGTCTTGAGGTTGGAAAGGTTTGAGCTTGGTGTGTGCGGAACCCCCTTTGAACCCTTTGAACCTTTTGAACCCTTAAAATCAAGAAAATAGAAATCAGTTAACCCTGGGTCTGGAGTTGACCATCGCGCGAGGGAATCAATACCTCGCGCGAGGGTCTGCTTTGCCAGGTGTGGTCAAAGTCAAACATTTGACTGTTGACCCACGCGCGACAGGTGGTACCCTCGCGCGACACTCTCAGTGTCCCGCGCGAGGGTCCTGAGCAGTCCCTTTCACCTTTTGCCAGCCACTTGGTTGCTTGCCAGAGGGGCCTGCAGGGCTGCTGAACCCCGTTTTTCTCCACAGAGTACTATACAGTACAGGCTTTGGGAACACACACTCACACAACCATTCCCATCACCTTTCCACCAAGCATAGCCACCAAGTTTGGTCCTAAGGGGGTGTTTGCCACCACCTTTGGCCCTTGGCTTCTCCTATAAATACCCCCTTTGTTCTTCCATTACAAGGGACACAAAAAATTCACTAACTTTGAAAGTTTAGGAAATTGAGAACTCTTGCAAGCACAAAGGCTCTCAATCCTAGCTCACTTCCCATACACTTCCTTACTCCATTTTCCATCACAAGCTTCTCCAACTTGTTCAAACCTTTCCAAAACCTTCCAAGCAAAGGTATAAACACCATTTACCTTCTTGTTTTGATCCTGAGAAATTTGTCGGGGGCGAGGATTGGTAATCAATACCAGTTCTGGTCCTAAGGTCAGCAGAGTTACAAGAAACTGGTTCAAGCATTCCCTCGCGCGAGTGACTCACTCTCACGCGCGACAGTCCATTGTCTCGCGCGATAGTCCTCGTGGGGTTTGGGGATGCTGGGTTCTCTTGTTTTATCATATTCTTACTTGTTTTATAGTATGTTAGGCCTTTTAGACCACTATTTTGCATGATGAAACATATAGTCTAGCTTTCATTGCTAATCTTTTCTGTTAGAATGCTTCTGGGTTGCTTCTGGACATGTACCAGAGCCCAGAGCATGCAAAGCAATTCCTGGAAGTCGGTCGGGACGCGCGAGGGACTCACTGTCTCACGCGATGGTCCTCCTGATTTCAGTGATTGCCCTTGCATGACAACTGAGGCTTAGTTTTAACACCCATTTGTTTAGGGGTTGCATTTAAATTAATTTGGCTCCTGTTTGTAATAATTTGTAATATTCAGTTATTTACAGTACCATATGAACTGCTTGGTTTGTCCCCTGGGTGTGCACTGGTCCTTCCAGAGCCCAGAAGGGGATGGAATTTAGCCTGTGATGAGGGATGAACCCTCGCGCGAGTGAATGGGTGTCTCGCGCGATGGTCCCCTTTGCATGTACGTAAATCCATGCATGCAAAGGTGGCTGTCATGTATGATATACCCAATCCAGTTGCTGTTGGGTTTGTTTCTTGATCAGAGGGTTGGGTTTCATCCTGCCTTTCATTATTTCATTCATCCATGTCATGTTTATATCACATCTTGCAAATTGTTACAGTTTTAATCCCCGATTAACTGTTCCCCCGCCCTAACTGGCTAAAATTGATTAATAAAGAAGAATCACAAAGTTTTCACAAAATGCCAAAGTAGAGACCGATCTCGGATTGGGCGAGAGAGTGCCTTAAAACCCTTCCCCTCTCGTAAACCTGGCTCCCGAACCAGATATGGTTATGACGGACTGGTTCCTTCGCTTTTTCAATTCAAGCGGCCGGCGAGTGCTTAATCTGAGTTCCTTGGGTGACGGACTTTCAAAGCCAGGTGGCGACTCTGTGTTTGCGAGCGCCTGCTTCCCTTTCGCGCTCCCTCGATCTATCGGGCCGCTTTGGCAAAAACGGGGAACGGAATCCTCCTTTTTCCAAGGGCATGTTGCCCACAGTGGCGACTCTGCTGGGGATAAATCGAACCAATATTAATTCATACTTAGAGTTTAAAACGTTTGCGAACAAATCCTTAAAAGTATGTCAAAACGGTGAGTTTCGCGCTGCCGAAGGTTGGAATGGTGATTTAACAGGACCTCGTGTCCGGCCAATCTGATCTGGGACTTTTTCGATTGTTCACTTGCGTAGTTTCCTCTAAAGATGGACTAAATAAAGTGAGCCGAGCTTGAAAAGGCATTTTGTGATTTTGTGATTCTTCTTCTTCTTAATCAATTTCTAGCATCTCATTTGCATTGATGTGGGATAAGCCTCGTTGGATCGTTTTGGCAATCCGGACTTTTTCGAGGAGCCTGGGGACCCGAATGACTAACAACCTTCGATGATGATGGGTCATGCTACCATTCGAACAGTTGCTCAGCGATATCGCGGACATTGGGAGGTATATCTGTGGCCCTAGTCCGAGGAACTGTTACAAGCCAAAACCGGCCTTTGCATATACAAAGCTCTAGCACTTTCCAAACTAAGGCAGGTACTACAAGGTAAGATTTATTTGCATCTAACCCCGCACCTTTGTCTATGTGTTCTTTACTTTCCCTATCGCATGCACTGTACATCATACCGTCTTGCGTAGGAGCATGTTTAGGGCGGCTTTTAGGATCTCGTTCCTGCAAGTTTGTCTTGAGCTGTGTTGGGCATTGTTATAGGCCGATGAAGAGTCATGGGTCCAGATGATGCATGTTTTCAGCTTTTTCGAATCCTTCGAACAGTAGGGACTTTAGGAAATTAGAAGTCTTCTATACCCTCGTCTATACACCTGATTAGGGTTTCAAACAGAAAACTAGGGACAACAAAGAACGTGCCGCGATGCTTACACCAGTCAGGTAACAAGTGCCTCGTCACTTACACCGATCGGCTAGCAGCGCAGTGCCGCTCATGCCGTTTCTGGTTATAATGTCATGACATGCACACTGAGTTGTTCCAACCCCAAAGTTGAAACCCCAATCAGCAAAATGGCTGAAGGTTTAGGGTTCTTTTGACATCCTTTAGTCTCATATTGGCTCAAACAAGGATACATCTCTGAAAAGAATTCTGAGGATTTTGGCAGTACTTGAAACAGCTCGAGACAGACTTGTTTTCTAGTCTTAGAGTCTAGGGGCGACACTGACGACACTGGCTGCATTACTTTAGTCTTTTATTTAGATTAAAGTTACTGCAGGATCCCTACTGAGTCTTCTGTTTTATTGTCAAGCAAAGTTATGAGCCATTACACCGCCAAGGAAAGTATCGAGGAAAGTTGGCAAACCCACTTGGGAACGTCTGCAACAGAATCCGGGTCAAAGGCTTGTCAGGTTACAATCCCAGTCAGTCGCAACGGAAGACTCTCCGCTCTCTTCGTTAGCTGCCTTACGATCAAGTTCGTCGCCGATCTTGGAAAAGGTGGTGCAGCCAACATCCCCTATTCTCTCTTCAGCATCTGAAACTTCCGACATGGCCAGAAACCCCGAGGTTCAGCCGCTTACTGTGGAACAGATGCTCATGAACCGTCAGACTAGCATCACTGCCATGCAGCAGAGGGCCGCTCAAACCGATGCTAATGTCACTCGTTTGAATGAACTCTTCGACACTCGCATTCCACCACCTCTTGAGGAGGAAAGCGAGGCCGAAGATGATCCGCACGTGCAGCGTGTTATGGTAGAAGATCCCAACAATCCCGGGCGCGTCATTGTTCAGCACAACCCCCGAATTGTTCATACACCTGCTGGTAACCCTGCAGGTAACATCTTGGCTGAAAATCCAGACATTACTACTCTCGTGGCCAAGATGGCCCAGCTTGAGGAATCCATTGCCAAGGCGGAAAAAGTCAAAGCTGGAGGCATTGACTTAGATCGTCTCTGCCTGTATCCTAATGCCAAGCTTCCTGAGAAGTTTAAAATGCCAGACTTGGCAAAGTTCGATGGAAGTGGTGACCCTCGGACCCATCTTTACAGTTACCATGCTGCAATGAAGCTGCTTTCAGTTGAGTCTGAGACCATGTCACAGCTCTTTCCTTAGACCCTCTCGGGCCCTGCCTTTCAATGGTTTATGTCGCTCGACATCGCCAAAAGGAGGACTTGGGAGGACATTAGGACTGCGTTTATTTCGCAGTACAGTAACAACTCTCAACTGAAGATGACCACACGAGAGCTAGAATCCACGAAGATGGAGGCAAAGGAGTCCTTTGCCGATTTTGTCAAGAGATGGAGAGCTAAGGCTGCTCTAATGATTGATCGCCCCAGCGAGAAGGACCAACTCCGCATCATCTCTCGAAATCTCCAACCAGACTATGCCAAGCATCTGGTTCTTGCCCAGGCATCTGCAAACTTCGACACCTTCTATGATTCTGGCCTGGCCATCGAGGATGCACTTCAAAGCGGAATTCTAACAAAAGGGGAATCTTCTAATCCCCCGAAGGCAAAGCCCCGTGCTTACTCTGGGAACACCAATGCTCTGTTTGGGACGGGGACTTTCTCCAATACAGCAACCAGTGGTACCAACACCTCTGCTTCCAACACCACAAACCACATCGCCGATGTCAATCAGGTCCAGCCACCGCAGAACAACCGGCCCCGCGGACAGCAACATAGCTTCTCTGCAATTGAGGCACCTCTGTCCTCAGTTTTGGAGAAGTTGGTAAAATCAGGGCACCTCAAGCCCCTGCATCCAATGCCTTTACCCAAGAACCCTTCGCCAGGCTTCAAGGCCAATCTCTATTGTGCCTACCATCAGGGTGCCGGCCACCTTACAGACTCCTGCTTTCGTATTCGGCATGCAATTCAGGACCTTATAGACGAAGGGACTCTCTTGGCACCGCCTCTGCCAGCCCAAAAGCCTAACATCCTTTCCAATTCCTTACCCAACCACAAGGCTGTTCCCCACATCAGCCAAATCTCCCTCAGCTCCACTCAAATCAACCCTACCTCCACTATATTTGACCCCACCGACCACATAATCCCAGTCGATCAACCCAAGCCCATGGTGCTTATGCCTTCAGAATTTGACGCCGAACTCATGTTTGTAGGGCAAACCTATAATCTGCCTACCCGTTTGGTGCAAGCAGGCTTGAACTTCCTCAACGACAATATCGGTGATCTGCACGATGGTCCTTTTCCACAAATCCAACTTGATCCTACGTCAACTCGTAATCTTCCCATCTTTGGTATAGATTCTCCTGGTTCTGTGCAGGACTTTGCAAGTCGATTCAGAGCTATGATGCCAGCCTTACCTGAGCCAGAGCTGGAACTTGATATGCAGGCTGTTGGCTCGACAATAGCTGATAGTGAGGATTATGGTGCCCCTCTCATCCAAGATTGGTTCCAACTCGAGTTGGAGGGTTTTCCTCTACACCTCGAACAGGCTCCACCCGACCCGGCATGGGAAGCAGAATGGATCGCTCAGCATGAACAAATAGCACTCGACCCTTTGGATGGCATCTCCTTGTACATGCTCTTTCAGGGACCTCAGCCTCTGATTCCTGAGGAAGAATACTTTTGGGATCCTGAGCCCACTTGGCAGTTTTCGGTCACTTTTCCTGGGCCTTTCTAAGGTTTTACTACTCCTGAGTATATGATGCACTTCTTTGAAGACGATCTGGTTCAAGAGGAGACCCATGTCTTGGGAGAGTGTTTCTTCCCTTCTACTCTCAACAGGCTTGTTGACTCGGTAGCTGACCTTGCATACGACCCTTTGCTCAATATCATAGATGAAGATCAACCACGCCCTTTGGTCTCTCCTCCAGAAGATGTCAGCGTCATGGTTACAGGTCTGACCCCCCCAGCTAATCTTTGGGATGTGGACGAGATAGTCGATGTCCAGGTTGGGGCCGAAGTTTGGGCTGTCAGCCGTTCTCTAGGCGATGGTGGCCTGCAGGATGTTCCTTTCACCGCAAATCCGGAGCCAGAACGTGAAATCGCGGCGGTCCAAGATCTGAATTTCGGGACTCACTCTTGATGAAGGATCTCGGCGAAGACACAGGGATGAATCTGAAGCGCCGGTGGCTGCAGCTCTTGACAAAGGAAAGCGTAAATTGGGGGAAGTTCCACGATCTATGGGATGTGAATCAAGACCCTCAGGCCTCCTTGGGAAGCGTTCTTAACGTTACGAGGAGTCGACGAGTCTTTCAAAGAGAATCGGGTGGGACTTCGTCCAACCCTTCTAATCAAAGGAATGAACCCATTGCCTTCCCAGGTTCGGCACCACATGAGTTGCCAAGCACGGATCTTATTCAGAGGCAGCTTGAGCGGGTTCCTGCTGCAATATCTCTGTGGGGCCTAATTTGTTCTTCCCGTGAGCATCGTCAGAAGCTATGCCACATTCTTGCCCGCTTGGAAGTTCAATCTGATGTCACTCCGGAGGCTATGGTTTCCCTTATCCTTCCTCCTACTGCTAAGCACACCGTGGTCTTCACTAACAAGGATCTTCCTGTTGAAGGAACTGATCATAACCGCCCTCTGCACATTACAGTCAAGTGTCGCGGACTCTGGGTTCCGACTGTCCTCATTGACAACGGTTCAGCCATTAACGTTTGCCCGATGAGGGTGGCTTATCGTATGGGACTGGCCAAGAAAGACTTTGCACCTTCCAACCTGGCTGTCAAGGCGTATGACGGCACTCGCCGTGTGGTTGAGGGCACTTTGATGCTCAAACTCAATGCTGAGGGTTTCGAAATGGACGTTGAGTTCCATGTCGTCGACATACCTGCAACCTTCAACCTGTTGCTGGGTAGGCCATGGCTCCACCGTTCAGATATCATGGCTGTGCCATCCACTCTTCACCAGAAAGTCATGCTGGGACTGCCATCTGGTACGCTCACCATTTGCGGGGATTCTGGAATCCGTCCGCTCAAAGAGGATGGAACACCGGTGCTGGGGATCATGCACGGTGAGGAGGACGTCGACCTTGGAGGTTTCTCTTTTGATACGTCAGGTTCTGTTTTGGCTATCAACGTGGACGGGGACTTCCTCATCAGCTCTGTCGCTATGGACATCATGCGCCGGATGTCTTACTTTCCTGGTCTGGGCTTGGGAGTCCACCATCAGGGAGTTCCGGAGTTCCCTGTCTTTCCTTCTTCTGAGGGCCGTTTCGGTTTGGGATACTCTGCCTCGGCCGGAAATGCCAAAAGAAGGAAACATACGGGAAAACCTCGAACTCTCTATGGTGATCCTGACAGCTACTTTGTGCGTGAAGTGGGGAATGCTGCTTACACTGGACAGTATGAGCCCTTCATCAATCCGGAAACTGGGGAGCTGCTGCCTGGTTTTGAGGTCTTCGCCGACGACACCTGGTCTGAGAGTGATGACGAGCCAGCTAAGCTGGAATTCAAGAGGAAGCTTAATCAGCCAAAAGTGAAGACTGACTGGCTGGGGACTTTCGATCAGGGGAGCTTGGAGCTGTTCTTCCAAGAATTCTCTCAAGTGGGTTTGGCCAAGGAAGCTGAGAGGGTGAAGTGCTCATGCTCGGGCCCGACGCCTCTAAAGATCCTCTCTTATCACTGAAGCCAAGGGTAGTGTTAAAAATTGCATTTTCAAACCACGACTTGCATTGATGACACTCTATATATGGTCGTCGAGTCGAGTCGAGTCGATAAGTCTTCTAAGTCTAGCTCTGAGTCGGAGTTTGTGCCTCTTGGCCCTCCACGTCATAGCTTTTATTTCGAGTTTGACTCTCTTGTACTTGGCGACCCGTTGGGGTCTTGTGAAATGAATGAAGCGTCTTCTGAGTACTTGCATGATCTTTATATAAACTGTGTCGACCCCGACGATGAAGGGATAGATTTCGATGGGGATATTCCCAAGGAAATCCTTGCCCTCATCGAGAGGGAAGATGAAAGGCATGCCCAGCCATTAGAAGAGGAAATAGTTTCTATAAACTTGAAAGATGAGAATGATCCCCGAATGGTTCAAGTGGGCTCCACGCTTTCACCAGAGGAGCATCGTGACTTCAAAAAGTTGCTCACCGAGTACAGTGATGTCTTCGCATGGTCTCATCAAGACATGGCGGGCATCGACCCCGAGATAGTGGAGCATTGAATCCCTTTGTTACCAGATGCTAAGCCTGTGAAACAAAAACTTAGACGGATGAAGCCAGATTGGGTTCAGAAGATCAAGGATGAGGTCACAAAGCAGATCGATGCTGGATTCCTCATGGTTTCTCAGTATCCCACTTGGGTGGCCAACATCGTTCCGATGTCAAAGAAAATAAGAGTGCAATGTCGATTTGGGGACTTGAACAAATCAAGCCCCAAAGATGATTTTCCTTGCCACACATCGATGTGCTTGTGGACAACACGGCAGGGCACGCCTTGCTGTTCATGGATGGTTTTTCAGGCTATAACCAGATTCTTATGGCACCCGAGGACCGTGAGAAGACAACGTTCATCACCGAATGGGGAACTTACTGCTACCTGGTCATGCCTTTTGGGCTGAAGAATGCCGGACCTACTTATCAGCGAGCTGCTACGACCATTTTGCACGATATGATTCACAAGGAAGTCGAGGTCTACGTGGACGATATGATTGCCAAATCAAGAACTCGAGAGGGACACATCCCTGTGCTAAGGAAGTTCTTCGAGAGGGACACATCCCTGGGACACAAAAATGCACCTTCGGAGTCACAGCTGGCAAGATGCTCGGTTTTATGATCACTTCTCGCGGGATAGAGGTTGACCCGTCAAAGATCAAGGCAGTGCTTGAGATGAAGCCACCGGTATCTGAAAACGGAGTGCGGAGCTTTTTGGGAAAGGTTCAATTCATCAGCAGATTCATCGCCAAGTTGACCTTAACTTGCAAGTCGATGTTTTGTTTACTCAAGAAGGATACCCCGTTTGTATGGTCAGACAAGTGCCAAGCGGCTTTCACTTCCATTCAGAACTATCTTCAGAATCCTCCGGTTTTGATGCCGCCAGCGCCTGGGAAGCCCTTGATACTTTACTTATCCGTGAATCCGTCTTCTATGGGATGTTTGCTAGCTCAGGAAGGAAATAAGGGAGTCGAGAAGGCCATTTACTATTTGAGTAAGAAGATGGTGGGATGCGAAGAGCGCTACACCGCTCTGGAGAAGACATGTTGGGTTCTTGTTTGGGCTTCCAAGAAGTTGAGACATTACATGCTGGCTTACCCAGTGAAGTTGATTTCTCGAATGGATCCCCTCAAGTATCTGTTCGAGAAGCCAGCGCTTACTGGTAAGTTAGCACGTTGGCTGCTCATGCTAGCTGAGTTCGATCTTGAGTACGTCACGAGGAAATCTGTTAAAGGCCGTGCTGTGGCAGAATTCTTGGCTGATCATCCCGTGGATGGGCCGGAGGACTCAGACTTTACGTTTCCAGATGAAGAGGTGCTAACCATAGTTGACGACGTGTGGACTCTCTACGTTGATGGGGCAGCCAATCAGAAAGGATATGGAATTGGGGTTCTGTTAATTACACCTGATGGTTCTCATATTCCGCTTGCGTTCAAACTCAATTTTGACGTCACGAATAACCAAGCCGAATATGAGGCCTGCATTGTTGGCATGGAGGCTGCTCTAACGCTTGGTGTTGAAAAGCTTGAGGTCATTGGCGATTCCAACCTTGTTGTATCTCAAGCCAACGGAGACTGGAAAGTGCGTGAATAAAGTTTGAAACCTTACCATCAAGACTTGGAGGACCTTATTCCTCGTTTCAATAAAGTGACTTTCACTCATAGTCCCCGCTTGAAAAATCAATTCGCCGATGCCTTGGCAACTTTGGCCTCCATGGTTGAACTTCCATTGGGTGTCAAGCTTCGTCCTATCCTAATTGAACAGCGGGACTGCCCTGCTTATCTACATGTTAGCACTATCGATGATATCAATGATGGTCTGCCTTGGTATCATGACATATGGAACTTTGTAGAAAGGGGTGAATATCCGGCTGAGGCCTCTAAGAAAGAGCAACTCGCACTGCGGAGGATGGCTGCTCATTACATCATCTGTGGAGGAAAGCTCTACAGGAGATCCCATTGTGGGATGCACAAGCTCTGTGTTAACGGTGCTGAGGCCACTATAATAATGGAGGAGATTCATGAAGGAATCTGCGGTCCTCACATGAGTGGTGTCATGCTCGCCAGGAAGATCCTTCGTCAAGGTTATTACTGGTCAACCATGGAGTCACAGTGTATGGATTATGTCCGCCGCTGTCACAGGTGTCAGATTCATGCCAATCTCATGCATGTTCCTCCCTCTAAGTTGTTTGGTATGACCTCACCTTGGCCTTTATCTGTCTGGGGCATTGATGTCATCGGCATGATCAGGCCGTCTGCTTCCAATGGTTATCGATTCATTCTGGTGGCAATCGACTACTTTACCAAATGGGTTGAGGCTGAATCCTACAAAACTCGACTCTGATTCGGTGGCTCGATTCCATCGGAAAAACATCATCTATCGATATGGTGTCCTTCAGGCCTCGTATCAGATAATGGAGTTCACTTCAAAGGCAGGGTTTTGGAGCTTTTTGACGAATTCAAAATCCAGATTCACCATTCAACGACCTATCGCCTTCAGACGGGGCGGTCGAAGCGACCAACAAGAACATTGAAACAATCATCAAGAAGTGTGCAGAGTCTGCCTGGCATGAACAACTACCTCTAACTTTGTGGGGTACCGCACATCAATTTGAACATCAACCGGGGCAACACCTTACTCCCTGGTCTACGGAATGGAAGCAGTGCTCCCTATTGAACTAGAGGTACCATCTTTGAGGATCATGACAGAATGTGAACTCACGGAATCTGAGTGGCTCAGCGGGAGGTTTGTTGAACTTATGCTCTTTGACGAGAGGAGGCTTCGTGCCTTGTACCATGTCCAAGGATATCAGCGAAGGATCGCTCGGGCGTTCAACAAAAAAGTTAAGTCTCATGACTTGCTTGAAGGCGACATGGTTACAAAGGAAATCCGTGCTCCCATCTTTGATCTCCGCGGAAAGTTCCGGCCAAAGCGCGCGGGGTCTTACATCATCAAGACCATCCTCTCGGGTGGAGCAGCTCAGCTCATTGACCTGGACGGCAACGAGTTCAACACTCTGGTTAACCTAGATAAACTCAAGCGTTACTATCCCTGAGAGAAGCTCGCTGGACCGAAAACCACAAGGGTGGGCGATTCCAGGCAAAAATTAGAGCAAGCCTGCTAGACTGAAAACCTGTAAAGGCAGTTTAGGCAATAATAAATAGGCAAATATCGAGAGCTCGCTAGGCTGAAAACCTGAAAAAGGCAGTTCTAGGCAAAATTTAGAGCGTAAAAGGAGAGGTAAATACACGAGCGAACCCTAGCCTGAACTACGTTTTGACCTGATTCCTTCAAAAAGGATACGTAGGCAATCTCTCCGTGAGATTCGGTCGCAATCAATCAACTCGATCCATGGTTTTCCGTTCCAATATATGCGCTGACGTTCAAGACTGGCTTGGTGTTCAACACTTGGACCACAGGGGGAGAATTCTTGATCTTTCGATTTTATTCAAACTATTATCTCTATTCCATAACTGAGCAAAGCCTTTAAAACAGAAGCGTCATAAACTGAACGATTTGCTAAAGGCCTTAACTGCGTCACAGTTTATTTTAGTTCATGTGTGCTTTCCTAGGAGCAATCTGCGTTTTGTCTTTCTGCAACTTCTTTCCGTAGCCATGTTTTGTAGCGGCGCTGCAGGTTGATGCTGAAATCTGGATCCGCTCCTCCAAGTTGTCTCAAGCCCTAATTGTGTGCATAGCCAATCAGGTTCTGGGCAGTGAATATAGGAATGTGGAAGGTTTCCACCCCAGCTCGGTGCAGCCCCTGGCTCATGCCTAATTGCCGAAGGATACGGCCTGGAATATAGAAAGTGAAGCTGGATAGCCCAGCAATCACCATTCTTTCATAACCGGCAGAGTGCAGGGCCATGTCGGGAATGTCTAGCGCCCGGTGTCTCCAAACAATTTCCTGTGGCGACAGGTTATTCATGAATATATACCATTCCTCCGTGGACATTTTTGGATACAGCATCCCATGTTGATGCATCCGCCCAGGCAGGTGTGGCCAATTCGCCCCCGGAGCTTTAATCAATCCCAGCTTGTCTGATAACCACAGCTACAAGAGTGAAAAAGACAAGTAAGAAGCTATATAAAGCTTGAGTGGAAAAACAAGTCAGAAACTCTGATATTGGCCTTAGCTGAGTGTTGAGGTAAAAACAGAATGCGTGAAAGCTAGAAAAAGGTGAGCTGAGTGAGTTTACCTACAATAGGAGTGGACTGCCGCCAAATACTTCTCTGCCAGTAGCTACTAAATCCAAGCCCATGAGTGTTTCTGCAAGAACAGTGGCACGATGTTTTTGAGCGCCCAGCTGGGTGGCAACATGAACCAATGAGGGATTAAAACTCGGCCGTCTGGTGACACCAACAGATATGCAGCTAACACGCGGTCGTTAGAGCAAACCGTCGCTGGCACGCACGGTGTGTCTGTAAGGTCACCTTCGGGGCCATACCACTCCATCAGGCGCATTATGTTTATCTTCCCTCCGCTTAGCAGACCCTCTGCTGCACCTTTTGAGATTTTCAGCGCGGGTTTCAGGAGTTTAGACATGCTTTCTCTATAAGGAGGCACAATGATCACGTTGGATGCAAAACCTTGGAGGTATACTTGGAATTTCTCCACTGTTGGACATAACTCATCATCTCCAAATCGGAACACGTGGACATCTGGATCCCAGAACCGCGCTGCAGCCCATAGGATTTTAGGGCGCAATCTTACGCTTCGGAGATAACGAAACGCGGCCAATCCATGAGTCCGGAATGACAGCCAATCACCCGCTACGAATGTTTCAAGCCATGGGCCAATTAAGGTGGGGAGATGGTTTGCCATCTTTTAGATGTTATCTGAATTTTCTTTCTGGAGATAGGTGCTTTGCGTTTACAGAGGTGTAGCATTTTATAGCCCAAGCATAGCAGGATATTCATCTTGGTCAAAGAAAATATCTTAAGAGGTTGGTATGAGTCCTTTCAGGGGCACACTTTTGAATTATCCCAGACCTTTGTTGGACGTCCTCATGTGGAGACAAGGCCTGCAAGCACAGCAACTTTCTGAAAAGGGGTCAAGCTCGGCATCTGTACTGGACAGGCTGTCGCGCGATACACTGGTACAGTCATGCGAGTGAGTGGTCTCGCGCGAGATTGTCATTTACTCGCGCGAGGGTTGTTTCTTTTCACGTTTTTAAGAACAGCCTACTGGATTATTTGGGGAATCATGGATTTCCTTTTATTTTATCTGCCGAGCAAACGCCACCATACAACAGGTCTGATGATCAAACAAAAGTAAAGAAAACTGTTCGGATGCCTAACGGCTCTCGAACTTATTCTCAAATACAGACGGGATCCTTTTGAGTTCAGTAGTATCCTCCTGGTCTCGCTTGGATTTCTGCGCGAAGCCATGCCACGTAACGACTGTCTAGCCACTCCACAAAATCTGAGCTGGGGCCCTCAAGCACCCCCTGCCTCCAAAGTCTTCGATACTCGCGCAGTGAGGGCACATTGAAGTCAGGCAAGTGGAATTCCTCAATTCCGGCTTTGTGCAGCCCTTGGCTTATGCCTAGTTGGCATAGGATGCGACCCGGGATATAGAAGGTGAAGCTTGTCAAGCCAACAATTATCACCCTTTCAAGGCCTGTTGTATTGACAGCCATTTCGGGCATGACCAGCCATGGACATCTCCAGACAAAATCATCAGACTGCATGTCATGCAGGATCATACTCCATCCCGTTACGTCCTATGCAGGATACAGCAGGGGTCGTTCGAGCAACCGCCTCGGGAAATTTTCCCAGCCTGCTTGTGGAGCTTCGAATAGGCCAGCCTTGTCAGAAAGCCATACCTATGAGTGAAAAGACAAGTGAGGAGCTAGATACAGCCCGAGCGAAAAGACAAGTAAGGTTCTAAAGTGATCTTTAGCTGAGTGTCGAGGTAAAATGCGAAAGTGCGGAAACCGAAAAAAGGTGAGTTGAGTGAGTATTTACCTGAAGCAACCGTGGACTGCCACTGAAGACATTGCTCTGTCGGCTTTTGAACAGATCCAGGCCCATCAGTGTTTCGGCCAAGACTGTCGGGATGATGTTTTTGCGAGCTCCCATTTGTGAGGCCATGCTCACCACACTAGGACTTACCCTTCCGTTAGCAGGAACCAGTGCATAAGCTGCTAGCACGCAAATCGAGAAGGCAAAGCGTTTATGAGCCTCTTCAACGTGATCCGTCAGGATTCCACCTGGTCCGTACAATTCTATCAAACGTGGAATGTCTATCTCGCCGTCATGAGTTATGTTGGCCGTTAGCTCTCCGGAAATGTTCAGTTTCATCATCAGTAAATGGCTCATGTTCTCCTGCACCGGAGGAATGGCAAGGACGTTGGGATTTGCAAAGCCGGGTAGGTAGGCTTGGAACTCTTCCACTGTTGGGCACATTTCGTTGTCATAATTACGAAAGACGTGCATCACCGGATCCCAGTGGATCATGGCAGCTTCAAGAAGCTCAGGACGTGGCCCCACGTATCGAAGATCTCTGATTGAGGCCAGCCCTCGAGTCCGAGGACTCACCCATTCAATGGTTTCGGTCCTCGCCAACCAAGGATCAAGCATTGCAGCTAGCGGACTCTCCATTTCAAATGACTCATAATGTGTTACGTCACTACCAGTGGGTTCCATTTATAGGAATTTGGTTGAACGTGTTGGTCCTTATTTGTTTGTGCTAAGGGAAGAAGTTAAAAAGTTTTCGATACTTTACACTTGGCAAAGGAAGGGTTCCCCAATTATGATGTTACACTGTGTGCAAGTTGTGGGGTAGTCTCCTGGATCCCATGAAGCTTTAAAAAGTTTGGATTTGGTCAATTAAAGACAGCCTGGCAGAGGATGACCCTCGCGCGATAATCTCACTCTCTCGCGCGACAGTACGCTCTCGCGCGTGCATCTCACTCTCTCGCGCGACAGAAATCACTCGCGCGAGTGTCCCACTTGCTCGCGCGATGGTCCAAACTGCATTTTTGACAGTTTGCAGCAGCTACTGGTTTGGCTTGGTTGTTTTGAGTTCCAGGGGTATTTTGGCACCTCTTGTTGTTTCTACGAGTCTTAATGGGCATATGTGACTGTACCCGAGCATCGGTTACGGAAATTCGCGCTTAACGAAGATTTTGGACCCTCGGCGGCCCGTTTCAAGCTAAAATCAAGGTTTTGGAGGTTCAAAATCCGTTCTAGGGGTTTTTGCCAAGTTCTTTCATGCCGTACAGGTCATGTGGGGCGTATGTGACTATACGGAGGTGTCGGTTTCAGTCCGGGACATAATTGAGTCTTGTTTCGCTGTTTCGTGTCCCTTTTGTGTCCTTTGGACACTTTTGGACATTTTTCTCGCCTCGGGATGTTTTTCTCGATTCCGTCAATTTGTGCAAGTCACGTTATGCGTACTTGACCTTACGGACGTGTCAGTTTCAATCAAAGTCAAGTATTTTGAGTTTTGGCCTGTTAATGCCCAAAATTTCATTAATTTACCGTATCCTCGTATCCTGGCCGTGTCTTAGGGTACATTTTCCGTTTTCTTTCGAGCTAGTCACCCCTATACACACGTTTGCGTCTGTGGTCGGTCTTGGTGTATTATCAATGCAAGTTTGGTATTAGTGGTTGGCGTTTTACCTCTTTTATGCATATAAAGGGCGAATAAACCATGAAAATGCAAGTTTTATAACTAAACCATGCTGTATCAAACCAAACCAAAGGAAAGTACTGTATCTGTGGCGCTCCGGCCAATCAAAACCATCAAAGTAACAAGGCACACTCGCCCACCATCAAAAGGCGCGCAGGCCTCCCAAAAACAAGTATCAGAGTATCTAAGGCGCGTCGGCCTCTATATCTAAACTACTTGGGCACGCAGGCCCAAAATCAAAAACAGGACGTGAAAAGTAAAGGAGGCTCCTCAGTAGTCCTCATCTCGTCCAAGCCAGTCGGTGTCCCTCAGGTCTTCCTCGGCATCACCACCATCGTCGTCATCCTCATCAGCAGCGGCAAGCTCGTGCGGATTCTGCAAGTACTGGGGATCGTCAACGGTATCGTCGGAGTCGCTCCTGGCCTCCTCGTCCTCTCTTTCCTCTTCCTCCTCTTCCCGGGGCTGGGCTAGGACGAGCTGCTTCTTGCGGGCCGACTCGCCTTGGCCCGACCTGTCTCGCCTCTCAATCCGGTACCTCTCCTCTGCGCACGCCGCCGCCTTCTTGGCTGTCTCCTTGCTCACCACGGCAGGCTGTGAGCTCCTGGTGTGTCGAGTAGTAGCCGGAGGTGTGGTGGTCTGTGCTCGTGGCGGACCGCGCTCACTTTCTAGAAGCCGCCCGTCCCTGTGCCTGCATTTTCATATGATTGCATTAGTGTACTTTTTTGGCAGTATATTGTTTATCAAAATGCTTAGATGACAGGTACAGGTACATTATATGAAATTGGAACCTATCTATCAATTGCCTGTCAGTGTTGAATGTTTTCAAAGCAAGCATGCATGTATCGACAGCAGATATGTATGGTACGTATTGAAAGCAAAGAGGAAGTGTATCGTTTTGTCTCCGGGACGCCGCCGCCTGGGCTGGCTGAGCTGCGGGTGCTGGATAACGCAACTGCAATGGCATGCCCTGAGCTGCTCGTCTCACTAGATTCTCCAATGCAAGCATGCGCCGAACAGCTTCATTCACCCACTCAACAGGCACCTGTGGATGTTTTGCAATTATCAGATATTTCATATGCAATGCAAAGATGTTGAAATCACAGAAATAGAAGTTGGTTCACCTGTACAGTCACAGCCGCAGGCTCTATACGTGCTGGCACGAGCTCCACCTCGGCTGTGTTCCCCTGGTGGTCCACCACGTCTACCTTCCAAACCAACTCCGGAGGCCCACCAACTATTGGCCTGCTCTCTCTGCGCCTCTCGCGGCGTTCTCCCCCTCTCTGTGTCTCAGCAGCGGCCCTCCTCTCTGCACCAGCCTCGCGTGCCTGCTCCTGGATCTCTTTGCGAGCTCTGACCCCAAGTGGCCTCGCTAGGCGATCTCTCTGATAAGCTGCATAGTCCATCGTCGGACGCAGGTGGCGTGTCAGCTCAGTATCTGGTCTCGTGTACCTCTCCAGCTCAGCCAGCGTGTAGTCTCCTGTGTGGGAAGCTCGTGGAGGGAGTGGCCCTGGCACCTGGAACTCCAGGAGACCAAGTGACTGGCGAATCACTCGATCCCCTAAGTACCACTGCCAACCAAAGGCTGACTCCAGCAACACCCTGCTGGCTGTGACCGCTCTGCTTTGCGCCAAGTACTCTGGCTCTGGCCCGCTCGTCCTCCAGGGATTCCACTCGACCTGTATAAAAGTGGCAGACAAGCAATATATACAATTGATCAGCGACAGCATTAAAACCATTGGAAAGCAGGCATGATTGTTTATTTGAGTTCTAATGTTATACCTGCGAAGCTCTCAGCTCATCCAAATATAGCCTGTAGGCATTGAGAATACCTCTTCCTTCTTTGGTGCCTTTGTACTCCTTACTCCATTTCAACGCGCGAGGGAGGATACTCAAGTCTGGATGCTTGCACTCCGGAGGGTACATCCTCAGGACCTCGTATGCCCAGAGCTTCAGTATTGTCAAAAATGGAAATACATCAGTCACGAGTGGTACAATTTTACAGTTTAAAGCTGGTAAACAATCTATGCTCAATTGGTACAATGGAATTTAGGCTACAATAATTGAAATCATACCTCCTAGACACGCCAATAGCCGGCTATGCTATGCCCGTTCCGCGAGGACTCGCCAAAGAACTGGTATGCGGTGCCGAGCGCTGCTCCACCCCAATCGAAGCGTGAGGCTGTCCTCAGGCCTCTCAACGCCGGCAGGTACGACAAGTGCACCGTGCTTCCCCTGCCTGGGAATAGTGAAGCTCCAAACATGTACAGCAGGTATGCCCGGGCCATCTGTGCCTCCTCACGCTCATTGGCTGGCTTCTCCTTCAAGTACCGTATAAACTGAGCGTATCTCGCCGCTCCTCTCTCTACCTGGGGCACCTCCCCCAAGAACCACTCCAGGGCCGCTGGGTCGGCATGTATCCCTGAGTCAAAGGGGATGGGCTCTCCCCCGACCCTCAAACCTGTGATGGCAGTGAAATCACTCGTTTACTCATACTTAGCCAAATATCGTGTTTGATCGTATTCGATCGAATTTTGGCATTATTCATTGTCATGGCCTATGTAACGCCCCGAATTTTGGGTACGTTAAATAAACATTTTTATTGAATAAATTAAGGAGAGTCTAGCTCATTATTACAACATATGTCTCACAAGAGTACTTTTATTCAAAAGAGGGGATAATCTAAGATTATCTACAGCTCCTTCTCTTCTTCCACCTAGCAAGTTCCTCAGCTCGAAAAGCCTCCAAGGTGTACAGCTCCCCTTGTTCATCTAACAAGTCTGACACATTATACCAGCGTCGCCACCAGTATAATATGTCAGGGTCACATAAAGCAACACCGTGAGCTTGAAAGCTCAATAGAGTAATCCAAACCCACTAACCCTTAACATACACATCAAAGATAGTATACGATTTTAACATGCTTTCAAACAACTCATACAATTACACATGCGCATTCACTAACGAGCGTTGGTGTCATGTTTTCCGTGTGTCTCCCCTACGCGACTCATCGTTTTGTGTCTCATCTTTCATCATCAATTCCGAAAACACGCACGCACATAACCATGGGTTACAAGTACCTTGTGTCGCACAACAATGAGCTACCAAGTCCGGCTCATTGCCACAAGGTTACCAACGCACGGCCACAATGGCTACCAAGTCCGGCACATTGTGTCACACACACACACAACCATGAGCATCCAAGACCGGCACCTTGTGTTGCACAACAATGAGCTACCAAGTCCGGCTCATTGCCACAAAGGCTACCAAATCTGACTCATGGCCATAATGGCTACCTAGTCCGGCCATTATGCATTTCCAAAACACTTTTTATCCGCATCAACCACATCTTAGGTGTCATATCTCTACTTTTCCAATTCCATGTGTCTCGTAACATGCATCGACTCCGCAGTGGGACTATTCACATAACTCATGCGATATCATGCTCGTTAAAAGGTCAAAATACAAATACTTCGTTTCAAAGGATACTTTATCTTTAAAATGCATTTCCTTCGAGAGGTTCAATAAAGCAACACATGTTTATTGACGAGTTCATACAATCACTGTGGTAACTAGGCGATCAAGCAATCAAGTAGTCATAAGATCAAAGTAAACTACGTACTTAACAAGAAAGTTCTACAAGCTAAATTCAAGTCAAACATGCATATAACTATTCAAGTACCACATATACTTAGAGATAGCGGGGTCGGAGTATTCTACCTTGATCAGAAACTAGTTGGGGCCGAATAAGCTAGTTGGAAAGTGCTACGGGCGTCGAATGCTCACAATCTAGACCGAACTTTGGACGGCAGTAACTCGGTCAAAACTTGGCCGAATAGGATCGTTCTTGAGTCTAAAACGAAGATCTCGAAGTTCTCTCCGACTTTCGTGAAGGTTGTTATTCCTAGAAATGACTTTCGCCCGGAGAAAAATAGGGATAAGAAAGTGGACAGTGAGCTGTCTGGAATGGAATTTCCAGATTTTTCACTGAACTTTGGAGGTCGATATCTTGGTCATCTCTTGACCGTTTGGGGTGGTTCTTGGGTCTAAACTGAAGCTCTCGAAGTGTTCTACGACTTTTGTGGAGGTCGTTGTTCCTAGAAACGACTTTCGCCCGGAGAAAAAATGGAGTTTTTCAGAGGACAGTAGGCTGTCCAGAAACTGGTTTTTTTAGAGAGAAGTGAGAGCTATGCTTGGAGGTGTGAGTTGAAAGCACCAAATGGCTTGGTATTTATAGGCAAGCCTCTCCTCTCTCCTCTCATGGCCAAAATCTCTCTCTCTCTCCTATCTCTCATTTTTTCATTCCAAGCCATCTTGCTTCCTTGCAAGAAACAACCTAAAAACTAGGCATGCAAGGCTAGGATGTGTCCTTTGGATTGGATTATGGAAGACTAGGCAAGCAAATGGGATTTGATTCAAGTATAAAGTTGGGGTTTGTACAAGAAGGACTATATTTGATTGTCCTTAGCCATGCTTTCACTTTGAAAGCATATCAAAGAAAGACAAGATGAGCTAAGCTAGGTCAATCAACTTGCACACACATCACACTCTCTCCCTCCCTCTCCATCCGATCTCTCTCTCTCTCTCTCCCAATTTCTCTCTCTCGGCCTCTCTCTCAAGTACTATAGATATATATATATATATATATATATGCACTAGGAAGAATACACATAATATATTATAGATATGGGTACTACGGGTACTTTGAAATCTTGTATTTTAAACCAAAATTAGATTTTCTTATTATAAAAATCTATATACACACATGTGTATTACAATATAATATATATATATACATATATATATACATACAAGTACACATATTATATATACAAGCAAGTACTACAATATCTAGACTAGATATATCACTTTCCAAGATCTAATAAACTAATCTTCTTCTTTCAAAGTACTAGGTACTAAATTATTAACCTAATGAACTAAATTTATTTTAATGGATTTTAACACGTGGGCAATCTAGTCTTTAATAATAAGAGAATCCCATGGAAAAATTAAATAATAAACCTTGTACTTGCATGGAAGACATACAATATACTAATATATGTATATGTACTTTGGGTCTTTAATAAAATCCACATTTTCAAGTAAATTAGATTTTCTAATTAAAATATTTAATAACACACATGCCATATACAATAAAATATATATATATACAACAAGTACATACATATATATATATATATATATATATATACATGTACTACACAATATCTATACTAGATATGACCTAGGACTAATATCTAATATAGTATTCTACTACTTTCAAAGTACCATGTACTAACCTAATATACTAATGGACTAATCTTAATTTAATGGATTTTAACACATGGCCAAATTTAATATTTAAATCAAACAAGTACATGATTGTCAAGACTAACTATTATCCAATGGATAATAGTTTCTCTAATGGTTAATAACCAATGGGTAATAATGGCTAGGATTCTAGTCTATCGCCCAATGGGTAAAGAATCTCCTAATGGTTATTATCCAACGGTTAATACCAAAAAGTATAATACTTTGCAATTAAGCTCTAAACTAATCTAATCTCGTACTTAGGAAGATTAACCAAGGTTTACCTATTGACCAATGGGTAAAGGAAATCCTAACGCTATTGTCCAATGGATAAATATTACCCTAGCTTCTGTCGTCCAATGGATAAAGACAAAAGGGTAAAATGGTCCATCTAGGGTTAGGGAGAAGTGATTAGGCTAAATGGGCATTAGGCTATTCTAACTAATCGGTTAGAGACTAACGATACTTAATCTAGGCTTTCATCGCTCGAGTGGTATTTTGGTTTTATCTAGTAGGAAATTGCCCAATAACGGAATATTAAAGCCCGACGGTGCCAAACGCCAAGGCAAGGCGTGAGTGTGGCCAAGGCGCCTGGTGGCAAAGAGGTGGTCAAGCGGTGGCCAGCGATCCGGTGGCCAAAGCGATGGCCAAAAGCCCGTGTGGCTAATAGCGGCGCCAGCGGCCGGTGGCCAACGGTGGCCAAAGCGACCAGTGGCGGCGATGCGGCAGCCAGCGACGGTAAAGCGATGGCCAAAGCGACCCGGTGTAGCGATGGCCAGCGGCAAAAGCGACTGGTGGCCAAGCGTTGTCAGCGGTGGCCAAAGCGACCTAGTGGCCAAGCGTGGCCAAGTGGTGGCCAGCGACCTAGTAGGCCAAGCAGCGGCAGCTGACCGGTAGCAGCGATGGTCAAGTGGTGGCCAGCGACCCGATGTGGCGGCCAGCGGTGGCAAGCGACCTAGTAGCCAAGCAATAGCGGTGGCCAAAGCAACCTAGTAGCCAACGGCCAAGTGCTTAGCGGTAGCCAGCGGTAGGCAAGTGGTGGCCATGATCCGATGGCCAGCGATGGCAAAGCGGCACAAGCAAAGCGGCGACGGCGGCGTGAGCATGGCCAAGCGAACCGATGGCGACAAGCGAGCAACTGGCGATGACGACGCGCTGGCGTGGTGGAAGGAAAGATCTTGAATTGTAATAGAGGTAGAAGTTATGGTGTGCCAAGCGGCGAGCCAAACGAGACCGATGCCTGGGCGATGAATTCCAATCTCCTAAGTCATAAACCTAATTATGACGGATTATTAATCGCAAAAAGGGATTTATAAAATAAATAAAGAATTTTCAAATAAAATAAAAAAATTTTATAAGTCGATAACGACCGATTTTTGGATGTTGAAATGAAATCCAAGTATTAAAATAAAATTCAAATTTTTAGCGAAATTTTTATTGGCCAAAAATCAGGGTTGTTACAACCTATCCCCCTTAAAAATAATTTCGTCCTCGAAATTGGCGCGTGTCTACAGATTTGACAAGGTCGCTATACTGGTCCTTGAATCGTCGTCTATCCCCCTTAAAAGGAGCAAGTCACTCTTACGTCACAGGTTAGGCGTAGGTTGGCTATTTCTAGTCCGCACTCTCTACTCACTTTAGACTAACAGCTGCACTCTCCCGAAATGGTGGTGTTACTCGAACTTAGGGGTTTTGCTGTGAAGTTAGCTCGCAATGAACAAGACAGATTTTGGTAGACAAGCGAATAAAATTTCTTAAGATAACATAAGATCAACATACTACATGCCTAAAGGCATCATTAGGTACAAGAAAAAGTAAGGAAAAGCAGATAATATTGGCTATGGTGCCATTGACGTGCCTCGTCCTACCACCTATCATTGAAGGCTTGGATCAAACGACGTTCGTATTCCCTTACGAACACCTCGAGTGCGACGGTCACAGCGAGGACACAGCACCAGAAGGTGCGGAGACGGTTGTTCCTACCGAACCACCGTGGCATGCCCATTGTCAGCACGACACAAAACAGGAGGAAGATGAAGGGTTGCAACCGTAGCGCTTGGGTCGTTAGGGTGAGCTCGGTTCCCTCGATTTCTCGAAACGCGGCGTCATCTGGAAATCCTCGTCGTCGGGTGGCCATGGTTCGGGTTGGGGAATGAGATGGTAAGAGAGATGAAGAGGAAAGGTGAAGGGAGGGGATAAGGAAATGGAAAGTGGTGGTGGGGTACATATAGGCCGGGTGAGGGGTGAGTGGAGGAGGGAAATAATTGAGTTTTGAAATTTTGAAGTTGGAGGTTGGCATTTAATAATTGGGAGTTTGAAATTTTGATAATTGGAGGATGGAGGGTGCGGTTTTGGCCGCGCCGAATGGGGTAGGCCCGGCTCTAGGTGTGCGTTACAGCTCTCGTTCCTTAGGAGGTGTGGGAAAATATTTATCCAAAAATGACTTCGAACCAAAATAATAATAATAAATTATCTAACGATAGTGTGCCACAGCACCCGTAACAAAGAAAATTTTTATAGATAAGCAAAAAGATTACTATCATTTAGCAACTTGCGTCAACTAAAATAATTGTCCTTGGTAATAAGGGTTTCATTTACTAAAGTATAGTACGCGACAGTACTCTTTTGAAGGAACAAGCTTTTTATAGATAAAAGAGAGATACAATCATAAGCATAGAATTCTACTTAAAATAGCAAAAAGCGACCTAAGGTTATTCCTAATACAAGTTGAAACAATTCTATATACTCCTACTAAGAGGTTCTATAGGTTATTAGGTTCTAACCTACACCGCTAGTACTCCACTCTAGGGTAAAACAATTCCTATAAATCTCTCTCAATCACTTCATGCAGTTCTAACTAACAGGTTGACTAGCTTCTACAAAGAAAGATTTTTAACACCTCAATTAGTAATGGTTTAAAACAAAGTTTTTTCTAGCGCTAAGGAAACTTTGGAATTTTTTAGGTTCCACATTCGATTCTTGATTTAAGTCATCATCCAATTGTTCGGGAATTCCCAGCTCGGTGGTACTGCCAATTTCCACACCCTGCTTCAATCCGAAGATTGTTTTGTCAGAATTCCACCCAATTTGGGACGGTAAACTTAAACTCAATTCACGTTTGTGCAACGGTCAACTTATCTTAAACTTATCTCAAGACTTATCTTAAAGGCTACCCATTCTACCCATGGCCGAGTGTTGAGCCTATAGCTCTGATACCAAGTTGTAACGCCCCGAATTTTGGGTACGTTAAATAAACATTTTTATTGAATAAATTAAGGAGAGTCTAGCTCATTATTACAACATATGTCTCACAAGAGTACTTTTATTCAAAAGAGGGGATAATCTAAGATTATCTACAGCTCCTTCTGTTCTTCCATCCTAGCAAGTTCCTCAGCTCGAAAAGCCTCCAAGGTGTACAGCTCCCCTTGTTCATCTAACAAGTCTGACACATTATACCAGCGTCGCCACCAGTATAATATGTCAGGGTCACATAAAGCAACACCGTGAGCTTGAAAGCTCAATAGAGTAATCCAAACGCACTAACCCTTAACATACACATCAAAGATAGTATACGATTTTAACATGCTTTCAAACAACTCATACAATTACACATGCGCATTCACTAACGAGCGTTGGTGTCATGTTTTCCGTGTGTCTCCCCTACGTGACTCATCATTTTGTGTCTCATCTTTCATCATCAATTCCGAAAACACGCACGCACATAACCATGGGTTACAAGTACCTTGTGTCGCACAACAATGAGCTACAAAGTTTGGCTCATTGCCACAAGGTTACCAACGCACGGCCACAATGGCTACCAAGTCCGGCACATTGTGTCACACACACACACAACCATGAGCATCCAAGACCGGCACCTTGTGTTGCACAACAATGAGCTACCAAGTCCGGCTCATTGCCACAAAGGCTACCAAATCTGACTCATGGCCATAATGGCTACCTAGTCCGGCCATTATGCATTTCCAAAACACTTTTTATCCGTATCAACCACATCTTAGGTGTCATATCTCTACTTTTCCAATTCCATGTGTCTCGTAACATGCATCGACTCCGCAGTGGGACTATTCACATAACTCATGCGATATCATGCTCGTTAAAAGGTCAAAATACAAATACTTCGTTTCAAACGATACTTTATCTTTAAAATGCATTTCCTTCGAGAGGTTCAATAAAGCAACACATGTTTATTGACGAGTTCATACAATCACGTGGTAACTAGGCGATCAAGCAATCAAGTAGTCATAAGATCAAAGTAAACTACGTACTTAACAAGAAAGTTCTACAAGCTAAATTCAAGTCAAACATGCATATAACTATTCAAGTAACACATATACTTAGAGATAGCGGGGTCGGAGTATTCTACCTTGATCCGAAACTAGTCGGGGCCGAATAAGCTAGTTGGAAAGTGCTACGGGCGTCGAATGCTCACAATCTGGACCGAACTTTGGATGGCAGTAACTCGGTCAATACTTGGCCAAATAGGATCGTTCTTGAGTCTAAAACTAAGATCTCGAAGTTCTCTACGACTTTCGTGAAGGATGTTATTCCTAGAAACGACTTTCGCCCGGAGAAAAATGGGGATAAGAAAGTGGACAGTGAGCTGTCTGGAATGGAATTTCCAGATTTTTCACTGAACTTTGGAGGTCGATATCTTGGTCATCTCTTGACCGTTTGGGGTGGTTCTTGGGTCTAAACTGAAGCTCTCGAAGTGTTCTACGACTTTCGTGGAGGTCGTTGTTCCTAGAAACGACTTTCGCCCGGAGAAAAAATGGAGTTTTTCAGAGGACAGTAGGCTGTCAAGAAACTGGTTTTTTTAGAGAGAAGTGAGAGCTATGCTTGGAGGTGTGAGTTGAAAGCACCAAATGGCTTGGTATTTATAGGCAAGCCTCTCCTCTCTCCTCTCACGGCCAAACTCTCTCTCCCTTTCCTATCTCTCATTTTTTTATTCCAAGCCATCTTGCTTCCTTGCAAGAAACAACCTAAAAACTAGGCATGCGAGGCTAGGATGTGTCCTTTGGATTGGATTATGGAAGACTAGGCAAGCAAATGGGATTTGATTCAAGTATAAAATTGGGGTTTGTACAAGAAGGACTATATTTGATTGTCCTTGGCCATGCTTTCACTTTGAAAGCATATCAAAGAAGGACAAGATGAGCTAAGCTAGGTCAATCAACTTGCACACACATCACACTCTCTCCCTCCCTCTCCATCCGATCTCTCTCTCTCTCTCCCAATTTCTCTCTCTCGGCCTCTCTCTCAAGTACTATAGATATATATATATATATGCACTAGGAAGAATACACATAATATATTATAGATATGGTTACTATGGGTACTTTGAAATCTTGTATTTTAAACCAAAATTAGATTTTCTTATTATAAAAATCTATATACACACATGTGTATTACAATATAATATATATATATACATATATATATACATACAAGTACACATATTATATATACAAGCAAGTACTACAATATCTAGACTAGATATGTCACTTTCCAAGATCTAATAAACTAATCTTCTTCTTTCAAAGTACTAGGTACTAAATTATTAACCTAATGAACTAAATTTATTTTAATGGATTTTAACACATGGGCAATCTAGTCTTTAATAATAAGAGAATCCAATGGAAAAATTAAATAATAAACCTTGTACTTGCATGGAAGACATACAATATACTAATATATGTATATGTACTTTGGGTCTTTAATAAAATCCACATTTTCAAGTAAATTAGATTTTCTAATTAAAATATTTAATAACACACATGCCATATACAATAAAATATATATATACAACAAGTACATACATATATATATATATATATATATATATATATATATACATGTACTACACAATATCTATACTAGATATGACCTAGGACTAATATCTAATATAGTATTCTACTACTTTCAAAGTACCATGTACTAACCTAATATACTAATGGACTAATCTTAATTTAATGGATTTTAACACATGGCCAAATTTAATATTTAAATCAAACAAGTACATGATTGTCAAGACTAACTATTATCCAATGGATAATAGTTTCTCTAATGGTTAATAACCAATGGGTAATAATGGCTAGGATTCTAGTCTATCGCCCAATGAGTAAAGAATCTCCTAATGGTTATTATCCAACGGTTAATACCAAAAAGTATAATACTTTGCAATTAAGCTCTAAACTAATCTAATCTCGTACTTAGGAAGATTAACCAAGGTTTACCTATTGACCAATGGGTAAAGGAAATCCTAACGCTATTGTCCAACGGATAAATATTACCCTAGCTTCTATCGTCCAATGTAAAAAGACAAAAAGGGTAAAATGGTCCATCTAGGGTTAGGGAGAAGTGATTAGGCTAAATGGGCATTAGGCTATTCTAACTAATCGGTTAGAGACTAACGATACTTAATCTAGGCTTTCATCGCTCGAGTGGTATTTTGGTTTTATCTAGTAGGAAATTGCCCAATAACGGAATATTAAAGCCTGACGGTGCCAAACGCCAAGGCAAGGCGTGAGTGTGGCCAAGGCAGCCTGGGGGCAAAGCGGTGGTCAAACGGTGGCCAAAGCAGTCCGGTGGCCAAACAGTGGCCAAGGCAGCCCGGTGCTTGATGGCAGCGACCAAAGCGACCGGTACAACGGTGGCCAAAGCGACCGGTGGCGGCGATGGCAGCCAGCGACCGATGGCCAAAGCAAGGCCAAAGCTGACCCGGTACAAGCGGTAGCGGCGACCAAAGCGACTGGTGGCCAAACAATGGCCAAGCGGTGGCCAGCTAGCAAAACGGTGGCCAAGTGGTGGCCAAAGCCGTCTAGTGGCCAAGCCCAAAGCAGCCCGGTAGCCAAGTAGTGGTCAAGTGGTGGCCATGACCCGATGGCCAGCTGGCGGTGGCCAAAGCGACCTAGTGGCCAAGCAACCAGCGGTGGCCATGACTGGTAGCCAAGCAGCGCAGCGGTGGCCAAAGCGACCTAGTGGCCAAAGCGGTAGCCAAGGCAATAGCCAAGTGGTAGAATAGCCAAGTGGTGGCCAGCGATGTGGCTGCAAAGCGGCAAGCAAGGCGACGGCCAAGGCGGCGTGAGCATGGCCAAGGCAGAACCCGATGGCAGCCAAGGCAGAGCAACCTGGCAGTGACCCGACGCCTAGGCGTGGCAGACCCGACAGCGACTCGACGCCAAGGCAAGGCAGGCGCGACAGCGAGCCGACGCCAAGGCAAGGCAGGCGCGACAACGAGCCGACGCCAAGGCGAGGCAGGCCTGACAGAGACCCGATGCCTTGGCGATGAATTCCAATCTCCTAAGTCATAAACCTAATTATGACGGATTATTAATCGCAAAAAGGGATTTATAAAATAAATAAAGAATTTTCAAATATAATAACAAAATTTTATAAGTCGATAACGACCGATTTTTGGATGTTGAAATGAAATCCAAGTATTAAAATAAAATTCAAATTTTTAGCGAAATTTTTAATGGCCAAAAATCAGGGTCGTTACAGTCAGGGTCAGGATGAACTCCCTAAAGCCTGCTGCATCCACCAGCTCCCTCACCCTCGGTGGCAATCCTATGTATAGTGCCAGAGAACTGCACGGCCCGCCAAAGCCACGGATGTCTCTCTGCTCTGCCTGTTTCAGACAACAAAGACAAACAACAGAGGATAAAGTTAGCATGCAGTGCTTTCATTTTCAAGTTCTAGGTAATCAATGCGGCAGCTTAACCACACATGGTAAACAAGCAGCAGAGGATGATGTTAGCCTACAGAGCTTTCATTTTCAAGTTCTAGGTAATCAATGTGTCGGTGTGACCCCGGACGGGCGGTCTAAGTTTTTTTGATTCAAATTCTTGTTCAAGTAATAGCATGTCGGGCTACAATCCTAGAGCTACATTGTTGGAGGCTTGGAACTCTGTGCCATTTTCAACAGTTGTTTAGTTCAGGTTCTTGCATGCATGGCGTGTGATACAAGGGCTATGTCAGTACATTTTGACATCTACACGGGCTCCCATCAGATGGTTGGTTCAAGTTATGCTTTTGACACGGTGTGTTCATGGTGCAGCTTGGCAATGGGTTTATTGGTGGAAGTTGTCGTGTGCATGGCATGTTTTACGAGCTTTCTGTTGTCCTAGTATGTTTGTGTTTAGTCTACAACAGATGGTTGGTTCAAGTTATCGCACGCATGGTATTCAAAGTACAGTTTGTATCATTATTGCATGGTTCAAACTGCGAAGTATTCTGCGAATTCCAAAGTAGACGAACATCAAGTAAAAAGCAGAAAGAGATATACCTCAGCCCAAGTATTGGGAATGTGCACCCCAGGATCCCTCAGTATGAGTTCCGGGTCGTAATCAGTCTGCTGTGGTGGCCTGTAGCCCGCAAACCCTAACGGTACAAACAAGTGCGGTCTCAGGAGCATATAGGTCTCCTCTGAAAACTCCGGGCGCTTCAGAGCACCCGCCTCAGCCACTGCACTCACCCTCGGTCCCTGCGCCTCCTCAGCATCCCTCTCCTTGGCCTCTATATCAGCCGCCAGTCCCTCTGACCCGGCTCTCTCCCCCTCAGCCTCCCTCTCGGCCCTCGCCGCTGCCTCGGCTGCCTCAATCGCCTTGGCCCGGTCCTCCTTGTCTTTCAAGACATATTCCCCGATCTCGGGGTGCTGTTCTAGGACTCTTGCCAATATCTCGTCGGGCGCGTGCTCGGCAATATCATCATAAGTGATGGGCACGTGACGCGAGGAAGTAGCCGCACCGCCGGTGACCTGAACGCTATATCCTCCTCCCGAATCTCAACGGGGGCAGCCTCTGTGGTCTGCTCTCTCTTAATCTGCACCTCCTCCACGTTCTCCTCTTCGATAACAACACCTTTACCCTTCGCCGAGTCTCTCGGCGGGGATCCGTTTGGCCCGGTCTCATCCCCAATGGTACCACTGTTCTCCGTGTCACCAGAACTCCCACCAACTACAGGCGAGGCCCTTGCCTCTGTATTCGTGCCCACTGGTTCAGAAATGGACCCCGCGGTCGTGGCGTGCTTTGTCGCGCGAGGCTCCACCTTACTCGCGCGATAGTCCTCGTCGTCACCGACCTCCTGCTGCTGCTCTTGTTCGCTATCACCGCCGCTCATGGCCACTGCATCTGTAACCCCAACGGCTTCTCCCACCGCTTGATCTCCCGTTTCATGCTCCATCATCCCGCCTCGATCCTCGGGTTGATCAACCACTTCTCTTCCGCCCTCATTGCCGCCATGTTCAGCCATGGATGAAGTTTTGTGGTTAGGTTTGTTGGATTTCAAAGCAAACTTAGGGTTTTGGTTGAGTTTGGGAAGAGTTGGGAGAGGGTTGGAGTGTTTTGAAGTTTTGAAACCGTCTGGTATCATTTTGGTAACGTCCCCGCGATGTTTTGAAGATATGGAGCGGTTTGGGCCGGGTCTGGGCTGGTTCAGACTTGAGATCCAGAAAGCACTCTATCGCGCGAGATAGTGGCTGTCTCGCACGACACACCCTTGGGCTTCAGGCCCATTTCCCCAGCAGCTATGGGCCGCCCGCATGCGCGTCCGATTTTCAAATCAACGACGATCTATCCGTCCAAATTCAAATCAGTGACGATCTATCCGTCCATTTTCGAATCAGCGACGATCTATCCGTCCATTTTCGAATCAGCGACGATCTATCCGTCCATTTTTGAATCAGCGACGATCTATCCGTCCGATTTTCAAATCAACGACGATCTATCCGTCCATTTTCGAATCAGCGACGATCTATCTGTCCAAATTCAACTCAGCGACGATCTATCCGTCCATTTTTGAATCAGCGACGATCTATCCGTCCAAATTCAACTCAGTGATGATCTATCCGTCCATTTTTTGAATCAGCGACGATCAATCCGTCCGATTTTTAAATCAACGACGATCTATCCGTCCATTTTCGAATCAGCGACGATCTATCCGCCCTAATTCAACTCAGCGACGATCTATCCGTCCATTTTCGAATCAGCGACGATCTATCCGTCCAAATTCAACTCAGCGACGATCTATCTGTCCATTTTCGAATCAGCGACGATCTATCCATCCGATTTTCAAATCAACGACGATCTACCCGTTCATTTTCGAATCAGCGACGATCTATCCGTCCGAATTCAACTCAGCGACGATCTATCCGTCCATTTTCGAATCAGCGACGATCTATCTGTCCAAATTCAACTCAGCGACGATCTATCCGTCCAAATTCGAATCAGCGACGATCTATCCGTCCAAATTCAAATCACCGACGATCTATCCGTCCATTTTCAAATCAGCGACGATCTATCCGTCCGATTTTCAAATCAACGACGATCTATCCGTCCATTTTCGAATCAGCGACGATCTATCCGTCCGATTTTCAAATCAGACGATCTATCCCTCCATTTTCGAATCAGGGACGATCTATCCGTCCAAATTCAAATCAACGACGATCTATCCGTCCATTTTTGAATCAGCAATGATCTATCCGTCCAAATTCAACTCAGCGACGATCTATCCGTCCATTTTCGAATCAGCGACGATCTATCCGTCCGATTTTCAAATCAACGACGATCTATCCGTCCATTTTCGAATCAGCGACGATCCATCCGTCCAAATTCCACTCAGCGACGATCTATCCGTCCATTTTCGAATCAACGACGATCTATCCGTCCAAATTCAACTCAGCGACGATCTATCCGTCCATTTTCGAATCAGCGACGATCTATCCGTCCGATTTTCAAATCAACGACGATCTACCCGTCCATTTTCGAATCAGCGACGATCTATCCGTCCAAATTCAACTCAGCGACGATCTGTCCGTCCATTTTCGAATCAGCGACGATCTATCCGTCCAAATTCAACTCGGCGACTATCTATCCGTCCATTTTCGAATCAGCGACGATCTATCCGTCCAAATTCAAATCAGCGACGATCTATCCGTCCATTTTCGAATCAGCGACGATCTATCCGTCTGATTTTCAAATCAACGACGCTCTATCCGTCCATTTTCGAATCATTGACGATCTATCCGTCCAAATTCCACTCAGCGACGATCTATCTGTCCATTTTCGAATCAACGACGATCTATCCGTCCAAATTCAACTCAGCGACGATCTGTCCGTCCATTTTCGAATCAGCGATGATCTATCCATCCGATTTTCAAATCAACGACGATCTACCCGTCCATTTTTGAATCAGCGACGATCTATCCGTCCAAATTCAACTCAGCGACGATCTATCCGTCCATTTTTGAATCAGCGACGATCTATCCGTCCAAATTCAACTCAGCGACGATCTATCCGTTCATTTTCGAATCAGCGACGATCTATCCGTCCAAATTCAAATCAGCGACGATCTATCCGTCCGATTTTCAAATCAACGACGATCTATCCGTCCACATTCAAATCAGCGATGATCTATCCGTCCACTTATCAATCAAACGACGATCTATCCGTCAACTTGTTCTTCGGTGCACGGTATTCTTGTATACTTGCACATTTTTCCATTAAATCGGCTTTTGGGTGGATTTGGTGGGTGTCTAGAAACCTTTGACGTTACCCGTACCAGTCAATGGTGCTCCGCGTGCCGTCAAAGGGGGACTACTGTAGACACCCCAATCCGGATCTCCCGATCGTTTTACGGTTTCTTGTTTCCCCGATGATGAACCAGATCGAAAAGCAGTCTTGAGGTTGGAAAGGTTTGAGCTTGGTGTGTGCGGAACCCCCTTTGAACCCTTAAAATCAAGAAAATAGAAATCAGTTAACCCTGGGTCTGGAGTTGACCATCGCGCGAGGGAATCACTGCCTCGCGTGAGGGTCTGCTTTGCCAGGGGTGGTCAAAGTCAAACATTTGACTATTGACCCACGCGCGACAGGTGGTACCCTCGCGCGACACTATCAATGTCCCGCGCTAGGGTCCTGAGCAGTCCCTTTCACCTTTTGCCAGCCACTTGGTTGCTTGCCAGAGGGACTGCGAGTGCCGAACCCCGCTTTTTCTCACAGTCTTGTACAATACAAAGCTTTGGGAACACACACTCACACAACCCTTCCCATCACCTTTCCACCAAGCTTAGCCACCAAGTTTGGTCCTAAGGGGGTGTTTGGCACCACCTTTGGCCCTTGGCTTCTCCTATAAATACCCCCTTGTTCTTCCATTATAAGGGACACAAAAAATTCACTAACTTTGAAAGTTTAGGAAATTGAGAACTCTTGCAACCACAAAGGCTCTCAACCCTAGCTCACTTCCCATATACTTCCTTACACCATTTTCCATCACAAGCTTCTCCAACTTGTTCAAACGTTTCCAAAACCTTCCAAGCAAAGGTATAAACACCATTTCTGCTTACTGTTTTGATCCCTGAGGGGGGCTGTCAAAAGACAACATATATACGACATACAATATAATAATGATCATAATCTACACTCGCGATGTAACGACCCTGATTTTTGGTCAATAAAAATTTCGCTAAAAATTTGAATTTTATTTTAATACTTGGATTTAATTTTTTAACATCCAAAAATCGTTCGTTATCGACTTATAAAATTTTGTTATTATATTTGAAAATTCTTTATTTATTTTATAAATCCCTTTTAGCGATTAATAATCCGTCATAATTAGGTTTATGACTTAGGAGATTGGAATTCATCGCCCGGGCATTAAGGTCATTTTCTAAAGACGAGTACGCCTACTAAGACCTTGGTATAGTTACTTGGTAATTGTAGTAAAATCCTAGAATTATATTTGTTGGCTGGAAATCCTACATGGCAACCGATTAGTTAGCAAACCCTAATTACCGTTTGGCTTAGTTACATTTTCCTAACCTAGAGTGTTGCATCGATGCCAAAGTGGTTAATTTTTAGTCTTTGCCTTAACTGTTGACTTGACTGCCTTGCCTTGGCGTCGGCTCGCTGTCGCGCCTGCCTTGCCTTGGCGTCGGCTCGCTGTCAGGCCTGCCTCGCCTAAGCGTCGGCTCGCTATCGGGTTGCTCTTCCTTGGCTTTCATCGGGTTCTGCGTTGGCATCGAGTCACGCCTTGCTTTTGCCTTGCCGTTGCTGGGCTGCCTTGCTCTGCCTTGGCTGCCATGGGGTTCTGCCTTGGCATCGAATCGCGCCTTGCTTTTGCCTTGGCCTGGCTGGACCGCTTTGCTAGCGGGCCGCCTTGGCCACCGCTTTGCTAACAGGCCACCTTGGCCACCGCTTGGCCACTGCTTGGCTAGCGGGCTGCCTTGGCCACTGCTTGGCTAACGGGCCACCTTGGCCACCGCTTGGCCACTGCTTGGCTAGCGGGCCGCCTTGGCCACTGCTTGGCTAACGGGCCGCCTTGGCCACCGCTTGGCCGGGCCGCCTTGGCCACTGCTTGGCCACCGGGCTGCCTTGGCCACTGTTTGGCCACCGCTTTGCCATCAGGCTGCCTTGGCCACGCTCACGCCTTGCCTTGGCGTTTGGCACCGTCGGGCTTTAATATTCCGTTATTAGGCGATTTCCTACTAAATAAAACCAAACTACCACTCGAGCAATGAAAGCCTAGATTAAGTATCGTTAGTCTTTAACCGATTGGTTAGAATAGCCTAATGCCCATTTAGCCTAATCACTTCACCCTAGCCCTAGATGGACCATTTTTCCCTTTTTGTCTTTATCCATTGGACGATAAAAGCTAGGGTAATATTTATCCGTTGGTCAATAGGTAAACCTTGGTTAATCTTCCTAAGTACGAGATTAGATTAACTTAGTGCTTAATTGCAAGTATTAGACTTTCTAGCATTAACCGTTGGATAATAACCGTTAGGAGTTTTATTAACCATTGGACGATAGACTAGAATCCTAGCCATTATTACCCATTGGTTATTAACCATTAGAGAAACTATTATCCATTGGATAATAGTTAGTCTTGACAATCATGTACTTGTTTGATTTAAATATTAGATTTGGGCCATGTGTGATAATCCATTAAACTAAGATTAGTATATTAGGTTATTAGTTTAGTACATAGTACTTTGAAAGTAGTAGAATACTTTATTAGATATTGGCATGTGGTATATCTAGGCTAGATTTTGTAAAGTACATGGCTATATATATAAATATATGTACTTGTATCTATATGTATATATTATAATGGAAAAGTACCATGTGTGTAATTGTATATTTTAGTTGGAAAATCAATTTACTAGAAAAAACCCTAGATCTTGTAGTACCCAAAGTACCCATATCTATACTATTATATATGTTTTCATCCTAGTGTGTGTGTGTATATATATATATATATATAGTACAAGAGAGAGAGGAGAGAGAGCCGAGAGAGAGATGGGAGAGAGAGAGAGAGAGATTCGGATGAGAGAGGGAGAGAGAGTGTGATGTGTGTGATCCTTGATTGACCTAGCTTAGATCACCCTTGTCCTTCTTTGATATACTTTCAAAGTGAAAGCATGGCCAAGGACAATCAAATCTAGTCCTTCTTGTACAAACCCTAATTTTATACTTGAATCAAATCCAATTCCTTGGCCAATCTTCCAAAATCCAATCCAAAGGACACACCATATACTTGCATGCCTAGGTTTTTAGGTTATTTCTTGCAAGCAAACTTGATTTGCTTGAATTAAAAATTGAGGGAAAGAGAGAGAGAGAGTGGCCGGCCAAGTGGAGTGAGGGAGAGAGCTTCATTTGCCTATAAATAGCACCCCATACTTTCATTCAACTCACACCTCCAAGCATAGCTCTCACTTCTCTCTAAAATCTCTAAGAAACCAGTTTCTGGACAGCCTACTGTCCTCCGAAAAACTCCATTTTTTCTCCGGGCGAAAGTCATTTCTAGGAACAACGTCCTCCACGAAAGTCGTAGAACACTTTGAGAGCTTCAGTTTAGACCTAAGAACCACCCCAAACGGTCAAGAAATGACCAAGATATTGCCATCCGAAGTTCAGTGAAATTCTCGGATTTCCAGATTCCTCACAGCTTACTGTCAACCCCTTTACCACCATTTTTCTCCGGGCGAAAGTCGTTTTTAGGAACAACGTCCTTCACGAAAGTCGTAGAGAACTTCGAGATCTTTGATTTCGACCCAAGAACGATCGTATTCGGCCAAATATTGACCGAGTTACTGCCACCCAAAGTTTGGTCCAGATTGTGAGCATTCGACGCCCGTAGCACTTTCCAACTAGCTTATTCGGCCCCGAATAGTTTCGGATCAAGGTAGAGTGTCCTTACTCTCTACCCCTAAGTATAATTGTATGCATGTTTGAATTAAATGTAGTTAATCCCTAACTACTTCCTCTAAGTATATTGTATTGTATGAGCATGAAGCCATATGTGTAGTATGATTTGTTTTACGTAGTTTACTTTGATCTTATGACTACTTGATTCCTCGATCTCGTGATAGTTGCTTGTTTATGTATGAACTCATCAATAAACATATGTTGTTTTCGAATTTTCCACAAAGGAAGAAAGAACGGATTTTGATAATATATTATTGTCTTGAGGATGATTATGAGCATGTATGTATATTTGCTTGCATTACTTGTTGATGATAAAGCATAAGTGGCTTTCCACTCCAAGGGCGTCCGTACATGTGGCGTTATGCTTTAAGTAATAATTTGAGTACGATTAGGTAATATAGAATTGGATGATCTTGCTAGTTTGGTTTCAAGATTACTTTAAAGTGATTTGTCCCGCCGCGGAGTCTATGCATGATTACGAGACACGACAACCGAGAAGTAGAAACATGACACCTAGGGTGTGGATAAAGGAAATAATTGGATTTGGTAAAAATATTTTTGAAAACTACGTAATGGCCGGACTTGGTAGCCTTACGTTGGTATGCGTTGCCAATGGAGCCGGACTTGGTAGCTTCATTTGGAGGTGAATATGTGACACAATGTGCCAGATTTGGTAGCCATTGTGGCCAATAAGCCGGACTTGGTATCTTATTGATTGTGTGCATAATGTGTAGGACTTGGTAGCCCATTGTGTAGATTGTTAACGGAGCCGGACGTGGTAGCTTCATTGATTGATTGGGCTTGGTTATCCACGGAGAGGAGCCAATGCAAGATTTGATAACGTGGCCGGACTTGGTAGCCATTGTGGCCAATAAGCCGGACTTGGTAGCTTATCGGTTATGTGCGTTCACAATGTGCCGGACTTGGTAGCCATTGTGGCCAATGAGCCGGACTTGGTAGCTCATTGGTGTGTGTGTGTGATTTTTGGAAATGATGTTGAAAGATGAGACACAAAACGATGAGTCACGTAGGAGAATCACACGGAAACATGACACCCACGATAGATAGCGAATGCGGATGTGTCATTGTTGTTGTTATTGTTATATTAATGCATGTGCTGTTATGACTCTTTATGATATATGCATGACTTGCTATTTGTAAGTTAAGGGTTAGTGGGTTTTGGATTATTCTATTGAGCTTTCAAGCTCATGGTGTTGCTTTATGTGACCCTGACATATTATACTGGTGGCGACGCTGGTATAATGTGTCAGACTTGTTAGATGAACAAGGGGAGCTGTATACCTTGAATGCCTTTGGAGCAGAGGAACTTGCTAGGATGGAAGAAGAGAAGGAGCTGTAGATAACCTTAGATATCCATCCCTTTTATGTAATATAAGAACCCTTTGGGAGTTTATAAAAAGCCAGACTCTCTTTTGTTGTTTCAATAAAAATGTTTATTTAACGTACCCAAAATTCAGGGCGTTACAAACTGGTTCAAGCATTCCCTCGCGCGAGTGACTCACTCTCATGCGCGACAGTCCACTGTCTCGCGCGATAGTCGTCGTGGGGTTTGGAGATGCTGGGTTCTCTTGTTTTATCATATTCTTACTTGTTTTATAGTATGTTAGGCCTTTTAGACCACTGTTTTGCATGATGAAACATATAGTCTAGCTTTCATTGCTAATCTTTTCTGTTAGAATGCTTCTGGGTTGCTTCTGGACATGTACCAGAGCCCAGAGCATGCAAAGCAATTCTTGGAAGTCCAGTCAGGACTCGCGCGCGAGGGACTCAGTGTCTCGCGCGCGAGGGACTCAATGTCTCGCGCGATGGTCCTCCTGATTCCAGTGATTGTCCTTGCATGAGCAGCTTGGCCCTTGGCCTTTGTTTTAACACCCTCGCTGTTTAGGGGTTGCATTTCAATTAATTTGGCTCCTGTTTGTAATAATTTGTAATATTCAGTAGCATCTACCGTTCAGTCACTTCCTCTTGGGCTGCTCACCAATGCAAACAACATTCACGTCAGTTGTGCTCAACACAAAGCACATCACCCAATCCTCTCGTAGCGAGTGAATGGGTGAGGTCAAATTTAAAATACGTAAATCCATGCATGCAAAGGTGGCTGTCATGTGTGATATACCCATTCCAGTTGCTGTTGGGTTTGTTTCTTGATCAGAGGGTTGGGTTTCATCCTGCCTTTCATTATTTCGTTCATCCATGTCATGTTTATATCACATCTTGCAAATTGTTACAGTTTTAATCCCCGATTAACTGTTCCCCCGCCCTAACTGGCTAAAATTGATTAATAAAAGAAGATTCACAAAGTTTTCACAAAATGCCAAAGTAGATACCGATCTCCGGATTGGGCGAGAGGGGTGCCTTAAAACCCTTCCCCTCTCGTAAACCTGGCTCCCGAACCCAGATATGGTTATGACGGATTGGTTCCTTCACGTTTTCAGTTCAAACAGCGCGGCAGGTGCTTCGAAATACGGTTCCTTGGGTGACGGACCTTCAAACCCAGGTGGCGACTCTGTGTTTTGCAAGCGCCTGCTTCTCCGCTCGCGCTCCCTCGATCTATCAGGCCGTTTTGGCAAAAACGGGGAACGGAATCCTCCTTTTTCCAAGGGCATGCTGCCCACAGACCGTTTGCTCGAGGCAAAGGCAATAAGAGAGGTGTACTACCCGGAGTGGTTGTCTAACACAGTGGTGGTGAAAAAGAAGAATGGGAAGTGGCGAGTTTGCGTCGACTTCACAGATCTAAACAAGGCTTGTCCAAAAGACAGTTTTCCCCTGCCCATGATAGATCAGATGGTAGATGCAACAACTGGGTATGGACGTATGAGTTATCTCGACGCTTATCGAGGATATCACCAGATAGCCATGTACGGGCCCGATCAGGAGAAGACATCTTTTATTACACCATGAGGGCTGTATTGTTATAGTGTTATGCCCTTTGGTCTGAGGAATGCCGGAGCGACTTACCAAAGACTAGCAACGATTATGCTGAAGAAGTTGCTCGGCAAGACTATGGAGGTATACATAGACGACATGGTGGTCAAAAGCAAGGAGAAACGGGACCACATCGCTGATCTGAAGGAAGCTTTTGAAATACTAAGGGAGTACAAGCTAAAACTCAACGCCTCGAAATGTGCATTCGGAGTAAGTTCTGGGAAGTTCTTGGGTCACCTTGTGACCATAAGAAGGATAGAGGCGAATCCCGACCAAATAACGGCTTTGCAGAAGCTCCAGAGTCCAAGGACCACGAAAGAGGTTCAGCGACTGATGGGAATGGCTGCAACCCTTAACAAGTTCATTAGTCGGTCAAGCGACAAGTGTAGACCCTTCTTTCAGTTGTTGAAAAAAAGAGAATGTTATGAATGGGGAGTAGAATGTGAGCAGACATTCCAAGACCTGAAGGAGTACTTGGCGGCAGCCGCACTCCTGTCCACCCCTGAACCAGGAGAAATCTTAACCTTGTACTTAGCAGTCTCAAAGCATGCTGTTAGTGCAGTCCTAGTAAGGAACAAGGGATCCGAACAAATCCCTGTCTATTACGTGAGCAAGACGCTACTGGATGCAGAGACGAGATATTTGCCTCTTGAAAAGTTGGTCCTGACACTAAGGACAGCGGCTAGGAAGTTGCCCCATTACTTCCAAAGTCACAAAGTCGTGGTTTACACAGAGTTCCCATTGAAGTCATTGCTACGAAAGGCGGATTTTTCGGGATGAATATCAACTTGGTCGGTAGAATTGAGCCAGTACGATATTGATTACCAGCCGCGCACGGCGGTGAAACGACAGGTTTTGGCAGACTTTGTGGCAGAGTTTTCTCCCATAGTGGCTCCACTGCCTCCTACGAGAAAGGAGCAGTTGGTTGAGCCATCAGCTGAGAAACAAAGGGTACCCGCCGAGCAGGATCCTTTGGAATGGAAGTTGTTCGTCAATGGTTCCGCGTGCAACACAGGCTCTGGGATTGGGGTGGTGCTTTTCCCTCCTGAAGGAGTAATGATTGAGTTGTCCCTGTGCCTGGGTTTTAGTGCTTCGAACAACGTGGCAGAGTACACGGCACTCCTGGGAGGACTACGAAGCGCAAAGACCTTGAAAGTTAAGAGAATTCGAATATTTTGTGATTCACAACTCGTGGTGAATCAGCTGTACGGGGAGTACGAGGCATGGAATGAGAAGATGGCAGCCTACGTGGAGGCAGCCAAGGATTTGCTTGATACTTTTGAGAAGGTGCACGTTGAGCAGATAAGCTTTGGGCAGAACGTCCACGCTGACTCGTTGGCTTGGTTGGCAGCGGCTGTGCCAACAGATGTAACGCCCCGAATTTTGGGTACGTTAAATAACATTTTATTGAACATTAAAAGAGAGTCTAACTCATTATTACACATAATTCTCACAAGAGTACTTTTATTCAACAAAACAGGGGATAATCTAAGGTTAACTACTGCTCAGCCTCTTCCTCCATCCTTGCAAGCTCCTCAGCTCCGAAGGCCTCCAAGGTGTACTGTTCATGCTGCTCATCTATAAAATTTGACACATTATACCAGCGTCGCCCCCAGTATAATATGTTAGGGTCACCAAAAAGGTAACACCGTGAGCTACAGAAGCTCAATAGAATAATCCAAAACCCACTAACCCTTAACTTACAAATAGCAAGTCATGCATATATCATAAAGGGTCATAATAACACATGCATTAATATAACAATAACAACAACAATGACACATCCGCATTCGCTATCTATCGTTGGTGTCAAGTTTTCGTGTGTTTCTCCTTCGCGACTCATCGTTTTGTGTCTCATCTTTCAACATCATTTCCAAAAATCACACGCACACACCAATGAGCTACCAAGTCCGGCTGATTGGCCACAATGGCTACCAAGTCCGGCACATTGTGAACGCACATAACCAATAAGCTACCAAGTCCGGCTTATAGGCCACAATGGCTACCAAGTCCGGCCACGTTATCAAATCTTGCATTGGCTCCTTTCCGCGGATAACCAAGCCCAATCAATCAATGAAGCTACTACGTTCGGCTCCGTTAACAATCTCCACAATGGGCTACCAAGTCCGGCACATTATGAACGCACACAATCAATAAGCTACCAAGTCCGGCTTATAGGCCACAATGGCTACTAAGTCCGGCACATTGTGTCACATACTCATCTCCAAATGAAGCTACCAAGTCCGGCTCCATTGGCAACGCATACCAACGTAAGGCTACCAAGTCCAGCTATTACGTAGTTTCTAAAATATTTTACCAAGTCCATTTATTTCCTTTATCCACACCCTAGGTGACATGTTTCTACTTTCTCGATTTTCGTGTCTCGTAATCATGCATAGACTCCGCGGCGGGACAAATCACTTTAAAGAAATCTTGAAACCAAACTAGCAAGATCATCCAATTCTATATTACCTAATCGTACTCAAATTATTACTTAAAGCATAACGCCACATGTACGGACGCCGTTGGAGTGGAAAGCCACTTATGCTTTATCAACAACATACATGTTCATAATCATCCTCAAGACAATGATATATTACCAAAATCTGTTCTTTCTTCCTTTGTGGAATTTTCAAAACAACATATGTTTATTGACGAGTTCATACATGAACAAGCAACGATCACGAGATCGAGCAATCAAGTAGTCATAAGATCAAAGTAAACTACGTAAAACAAAAGCATACGATCAACTTATCCAAGTATACTACATATTTTTCTATCATGCTCATAAACTATACTTAGGGGTAGAGATTAAGAATTATCTACATATACTTAGGGTTAGAGGTCATAAGAAAAATCTACGTAGTGTTAGAGGTATAAGAAGATTCTGCCTTGATCCGAAACTAGTCGGGGCCGAATAAGCTAGTTGGAAAGTGCTACGGGCGTCGAATGCTCACAATCTGGACCAAACTTTGGATGGCAGTAACTCGGTCAATATTTGGCCGAATAGGATCGTTCTTGAGTCTAAAACGAAGATCTCGAAGTTCTCTACGACTTTTATGAAGTACGTTGTTCCGAAAAACGACTTTCGCCCGGAGAAAAATGGTGATAAAGAGATCGACAGTAAGCTGTCTGGAATCTGGAAATCCGAGAATTTCACTGAACTTCGGATGGCAATATCTTGGTCATTTCTTGACCGTTTGGGGTGGTTCTTGGGTCTAAACTGAAGCTCTCGAAGTGTTCTATGACTTTCGTGGAGGACGTTGTTCCTAGAAATGACTTTCGCCCGGAGAAAAAATGGAGTTTTTCGGAGGACAGTAGGCTGCCCAGAAACTGGTTTCTTAGAGATTAGAAGTGAGAGCTATGCTTGGAGGTGTGAGTTGAATGAAAGTATGGGGTGCTATTTATAGGCAAATGAAGCTCTCTCCCTCACTCCACTTGTCCGGCCCATATCTCTCTCTCTCTCCCCCATGGATTTGCTCCATGGACTAGTCTTGTCATGCTATAGTACTCCAACCAATTGCCAACTAGGTTAATAGTGTTCCAAGTACACCCACATGTCAAAATACAACTCACACACACCTCACTCTCCCTCTCCCTATTCGGCCACTCTCTCTCTCTCCTCTCCCATAGTTTTGTTTCATAGTCTTGTCTTGTCAAGCCAAAGTACAACAACAAGTGCAACTTGTTCAATAGTTGTCAAAGTACAATGCATGCACCTCATTCTCTCCTCTCATCCGTCCCTCTCTCTCTCTCTTGGTCAAAGTACTTCTATGTATATATATATATATATATATATACACACACACACATTTATGGAAAGAACAAGGAAAGTAAGGACAAGACTACTTAAATGCACACATGGCTTATGATTATTCTTTTTGTAGGAGAAAGTACTATCATATCTTTCACCAAGAATCCCATGGGAATATTGGACAATGCTATTATCCAAGGGATAATGATTTCCCTAATGGTTATTGTCCAAAGGTCTAACAATTACCCTAGCATGTAATAACCAATGGTCCAAAGAAGTAATGATGAAGGAACACATGACTTGTCATCCTATTTGGCAATCCTAACATCTATTGTCCAATGGGTAAAGCGTTTCCTAGCATGTAATAACCAATGGTCCAAGGAAAGTCATCATGAAGTACAATGCTAGACTATTCCAACTACTAGTCAAACTTGGTCTTCTCCCTAACAACTATTGTCCAATGGTCAAAGATCTTCCTAGCATGTAATATAACCAATGGATAAAGATTTTCCTAGAACTTATCATCCAATGGATAAAGATCACCCTAGCATCTATCGTCCAATGGATAAAGATTACCCTAGCATGTAATAACCAATGGTCCAAGGAAAGTCATCATGAAGTACAATGTTTGCTTTTGACTAGACTATTCCAACTACTAGTCAAACTTGGTCTTCTTCCTAACAACTATTGTCCAATGGTCAAAGATCTTCCTAGCATGTATTAACCAATGGATAAACATTAAAAAGGGTAAAATGGTCCATCTAGGGTTAGGGCAACCTAATTAGGTTTGGAATCCAAGTGATTAGGTTAAATGGGCATTAGGCTATTCTAACTAATTGGTTAAAGACTAACGATACTTAATCTAGGCTTTCATTGCTCGAGTGGTATTTTGGTTTTATTTAGTAGGAAATCGCCTAATAACGGAATATTAAAGCCCGACGGTGCCAAACGCCAAGGCAAGGCGTGAGCATGGCCAAGGCAGCCTGGTGGCAAAGCGGTGGCCAAAGCAGCCCGGTGGCCAAACAGTGGCCAAGGCAGCCCGGTAGCCAAGCGGTGGCCAAAGCAGCCCTTTAGCAAAGCGGTGGCCAAGGCGGTCCGCTAGCCAAGCAGTGGCCAAGCGGTGGCCCGTTAGCCAAGCAGTGGCCAAGCGGTGGCCAAGGCGGCCCGCTAGCCAAGCAGTGGCCAAGCGGTGGCCAAGGTGGCCCGTTAGCCAAGCAGTGGCCAAGGTGTAGCCAAGGCAAGGCCAGAGCAAGGCAGCCCAGCAACGCCAAGGCAAAAGCAAGGCGCGACCCGACGCCAAGGCAGAACCCGATGGCAGCCAGGGCAGAGCAACCCGACAGCGACCCGACGCCTAGGCGAGGCAGGCGCGACAAGGAGCCGATGCCCAGGCAAGGCAAAGCGGCGATGGCGAGCCGACGCCGAGGCGAGGCAGCCCGACGCCAAGGCGAAAGCAAGGAGCGACAATGACCCGATGCCAAGGCAAGGCAGCCCCGACGGCGACCCAACGCCAAGACAGCCTAGCTAAGCCAAAGCAAAAGCAGTCAAGTCAACGGTCAAGGCAAAGACCAAAATTTTTCTACTAACCACTCCAGCATTGATGCATCACTAAGCCAAACGGTAGTTAGGGTTTGCTAACTAATCGGTTAAAAGCTAACTATGCTTGCTAAGTAGGATTTCCAGCCGAGAAATATATTTTAAAGATTTTCGAATAAAAATGAGAGTACGTTTTCAAGTATACTAGTCATGGGAGAAGGACTAAATTGTCCGGAGTAAAATGATTCAATTTTACAAGTTTCAAATCTAATTATGACGGATTATTTATCGCTAAAAGGGATTTATAAAACAAATAAAGAATTTTCAAATATAATAACAAAATTTTTATAAGTCAATAACGATCGATTTTTGGATGTTAAAATGAAATCCAAGTATTAAAATAAAATTCAAATTTTTAGCGAAATTTTTATTGACCAAAAATCAGGGTCGTTATAACAGAGTTCAGGAGAAAGGTGGCAGTAGACTATCTTGCTGAGCCGAGCATTGGGAGAAGTGTGGAATTGGTCTTGGATGTGAACCAAGGACCAAGTCGGACGGATCCAATAGTGGAGTTCCTACGAGATGGGACACTCCCCACAGATAAAAAGGAGGCTCACAAAATAAAGACAAAATCTGCACGGTTTTAGCTATCACCAGAAGGGAAGTTGTATAGAAAGTCCTTCACCGGACCATACTTGCTTTGTGTGCATCCCGAGATGGTGCAAAAGTTCCTTCATGTGATTCACAAAGGAACATGCGGGAGTCATGCTGGGGGCAGATCCATTGCTCACCGTGCAATTACCCAGGGATACTGGTGGCCGCACATGCAAGAAGATGCAAAGGTGTACGTAAAGATTTGTGAGAAGTGTCAAAAGTTCTCACCCATGATCTGAACACCAGCCGAAGATCTGGTGCCCTTGACGAGTCCTTGGCCGTTTGCGCAGTGGGGAATGGACATCGTGGGTCCACTCCACAAGGCAACTGGGAACAGGAAGTTTCTGTTGGTAGCAACGGACTACTTTACCAAGTGGATAGAAGCAGAACCACAAGCGAAGATCACGGAACCTATGATAGAAAGGTTCGTGTGGAAGAATATCATCACTCGATTTGGGGTCCCTTATTCTTTGATCACAAATAATGGGTCCCAGTTCTAGAAAAAGTTCAAAGCTTTTTGTGCCCAATATGGAATAAGGAACTACTATTCAACCCCAGCCTACCCTCAGAGCAATGGGCAGGCAGAGGCGTCCAACAAGACTATACTTGACGGGATCAAGAAGAGGTTGGACAAAGCGAAAGGAAAATGGCAAGACGAGTTGCCACTGGTCCTGTGGGCGCACCGAACAACTCCTAGGAGGTCTACGGGAGAGACCCCCTACTCGCTAGCATATAGAACAGAGGTTGTGATTCCATTGGAGGTTGATTTGCCGACTAACAGGACCACATTGGTGGAGAGTGGGGGCAATGACAGAGCCCTATAAATTGAGCTGGACCTCGCCGAGGAGAGGAGAGAACGGGCTCTGGTGCACTTAGCCTCATACCAGGAGCAGCTGATGAAAAGCTACAACAAGAATGTCCACCCACGAGAATTTGGTGTCTGTGACCTTGTGCTACGAAAGGTGCTCGGCAACACAAAGTTGGCCAATGAGGGCAAGTTGGGGGCCAATTGGGAGGGCCCATATCAAGTTACAGAGGTCGTGGGAATAAGGGCTTATCGATTGGCAGATCTGGACAGGAACCCGGTACCAAGGCCCTGGAATGTCCACAACTTAAGGAAGTTTTACGTGTAGAGAACTTCGATTTCATTTTTTCTGTTTAGATGCACATCGTGATTGTGTGGGAATTACGAATAAAATTCCCTTGTGTTTGCTTTGGTTAGTTGCAAGGGGTACGCGTAACGCCCCATTGAGTTTTTTGAATTATGAATAAAATTCCCAGATTTTGGTAATACAACGCTGTTTTTTACGATTTTTCCTTTTATCATGCTTTAAATACGAAGTCAGGCTATGACCTTAGTCCTCACTTCGTATTGGGGAGCAGAGGTATATGGTAACTAAATGAAATTTCAAATGTTTCAAATTTTGCCAAGTACGAATATACTTAACAGTTTGCTCGGGTACGAATACACCCGGAATGCGTAAGAGACTATGCACACTGTCCCCAAGCATGAATACGTTTGGGATATTTCCAAGTACGAATATATACTTGAAAATTCTGCTCAGGTACGAATATACCCAAAGTGCATACGAGACTATGCACACTGTTCTCAAACACGAATATGTTTGGGATAATTCCAAGTACGAGTAGACTTGTTTACTTGTACGGGCGTATGCCCTCATGAACTTGGGACACAATCAGAGTACGAATAAACTCAGGATTACTATGGCCAAATACAAGTACATTTGGATAACCTAAGTATGAATATACTGGTACAAAACACTTGGGTTGCGTACGTGAACATGCAGCAGTACCTAAGTTCGAAAGTACTTGACGGTTTGCTCGGGTAAGGAAAAACCTAGAGCACGTACGTAACATATTATCTTAGTATCAATATACTTAACTGATTGCCCGGGTACAAGCAGACCCTAGATACATATGAGTACATGTATTGTTTGACAAGCTACGAATGCTTCTAGCGTCATTCTAAGGTACGAGAAACCTGCAACAGTATAAATGCGAATACAGTTGAACCATCAACAGGCACGATGAAAGCTGGGGAGCATACGAGAAGTGTGCAAACACAAAACTAAGTACGTAAAACAATCAGCACGTGGAATACTGGCCATGGGACGGCCACCAGCACTGATAAAGGCCACGAAGGGCCAGGCACAACAATCGTTTAGGCCAAGCAGGGTCATTAAAAACATCTGAAATACCACGAAGGGCCAAAACCATCAGTAGTAGAGTGTGAAGAAATGTATCAAGTGCCACGCAGGGCAATACCAATGGCCACGTAGGGCCAGCAAAAACTAATTCAGAAGTTCCAATTGTCATCCAACTTACTCTTCAATTGTCAGGTCCTGGATGACAGGAGTGGTTGGAGCAGTTGCAGAAGAAGATGGAGCAATCGTGTCCTCCACCACGGTAGATGACTCTGGAGTGCCACCACCAGCTTCTTTCTGGCCAGTGGTGGAATCATCCACAGTGGTGGTAGCATCGTTCTCTACTTGCTCGGTGACCTGTGCATGATCCTCTCCCTCCACGTTGTTTTCTTCCTCCTCTTCTTCCTGCTCTTCAACAACATGGGTGCTCGGAAGGTGTCTGTTGGTCAAAAGGGGATAGGACTCAGGAGCCTCGATCTTTGTCAAGTATGTTGTCTAGGCCACGTCCCAGATCTGGTCTTGGAGGGCAGGTATTTGAGACTTGTAGCTCTCAGTGGCCACATGAATCCCCTCATTGTAGCCCTGCTGGTAGGAGGTCTTGGCCTCGTTCTTGCTCTTTTCCAGCTCTGTGAGGGTCTGGTTTAGACTGTCCTCAGCTCTCTCCAACTTGCCTCTTAGCTCATCCACAGTCCCACGAGCTTGATTCATCTCTCTCTCCAGCCTGACGATGGTGTTTTGCTGCTTGGCATTCTCACTTGCCAATCTGGCACGCTGGGGCTCAGATTGACCAAATCTCTGGGCCATAGCCACCATTTTTTGCATCGCCTGGACAATCACATGGTTAGACAGACAAAAGGTATAACGATTTGGAGCCACTAGCACATAAAAATGAACACAACAGGTTTCCCTTGGCACTGTGGCTCATGAATGAGCCAAGGAGGTTGTCTGGGGAGCTGGCAATCTCTTTTTGCATGTCCCCAGGAAGCATGAATGCTTGGGACAGCGCAAGTGCAGTTCCTTCAGACTCTACACTATCACGGACGGTGACTGGCGGGCCGCCATGTGTGAGTTGAGGAGCCCAGAGGGGGGTTGGGGGTGTAGAAAGTTGTGATGAAGGCCGCTCAGAGGTTTCCAGCCTCTGGCTTTTGTCACGATGACTGGCTTCGATCTCCTCAGGAGAGAAGCCTGGAGGAGCATCTGGTTGAGGTTATCCACGGCGGCCATGAGATGGTGCCGGGGCTCTGAGACTGTCCGCGGCCACGAGATGTGCCACGGCCTCTTCCACGGCCAGCTCCAGGGATGGTGAGTAGATTGCTGAGGTCGATTGGCTGGTCCATTTCTTGGGGAGGAGGGGATGGAGTATATCCACTCAAAGACGTGGACGCTTCTTCGGCGAGTTGGATGGGCTCGTTGGGAAGCGGTGGGGTCCGAGAATGCCTTTCCTCTTGTTGCTCGGGTTGTTGAACAGGAGGATCTGGGATGACAGGGTCGTCGGCTACTCGGATCCGCCGATCAATGAAACCGCCGTACAACGCCTGGTAGCTCAAGAGAATTTGCGCGCCTCTTGCTCGGCCCGCAAGATATGTGCCTTGCCCGTAGAAGGCAAGAGCACGGTTGATATCAGCTACGTGCACCTGAGGGGTAATGATATTGTACCCCTGGTTGACGTTTGTGGCTGCAAAAAGGGAGCAATCAGTCAGTAAAACGAACGAATAAAAAATGCCATACGAAATATTGCTCGGGAGTTTTACGAGAAAAAGAACTAACGTGGAGTGCCAAATCTGTGGGGTGCGTGAAAGCCGATGACTCTACCATCCTTGTCTCTGGGCTTGAAATTTCCTGTGACGATGAGGAAGTCGTCGTCATCTCCTCGGGCAAAGTCAGGCAGTTCGAGCACGAGCCTTTTTCTGGAATCCCTACTTTTGAGATAGTAGGTCAAGGCATCTTTGGTCCGTGAGATGCTATACAAATGGTGAATGTCATGCAAGCCCAGGGATGTGCCTAGCATTTGATTAAGGGTATTGATAGCCATGACAACCCTAAAGAAATTAGCAGAGACCTGCATAGGGGATAATCTGTAATGGGCCAGAACCTGGCAGAGTAGTGGTGCCAGAGGAAACCTAACGCCGCCCTCGACGACGGCGACGACGGGGATGTGCAGGGTGTCGTTGTCAAAACACTTGCGGATGGCGTTCTCAGGGGCCATTGCAGTGGCCACGTTGTCAGGGATCTCATAACGAGATCTGAAATTGGCCATCATTTGAGGGGTATCACAGTGTCTACGAAACCTACCCATAATGAAAAATGTGGGTGTAGGTTTTCTAAGGGAAAGATGGGGACGAAGAAGCCCCAAAGCAGCTGGGGAAACCCTAAAATCAACGCGGGAGATGGAATGAAAAGAGGAACGGTGACTTATTGGGGTGACGAATGGAGACTCTAGTGCAGAAGAAGGGGGGAACCACCGGACGGTGAACAGTGCTCCGATGGCGGGTATGAGAAGGCCTTCTTTTGCAGGGGGAGTTTCAGAGAGAGAGTGGTTTTGAATTTGGATGAAAATCCAAATATGCCCTAACTTGTGGGGTGGCGTATGGGAAACGTCACCCTAGACGCCGTTTGGGCGTTTCGTTCCCCAAAGATGTCTGCTAGCATTTAATACGGGCGGTACGATGTACGTCGCGTGTAAAGGGGAGAGCTGGAAAAGCCTGCCCAGCCCAAACGATGAGACGTTTGGCTTGGACTAATAATGATGAAGTCTGCACCAAGTACGAGAAATGGGGTGCAGGAGCAAAGGACGAGAATCTTGTTCGGTGCCAAAAAGCTTTGCTCGTCATATTAAGAGAAAATAACGAGTAAAGCTGGGGAGCCATTGTAGGGAGGTCATCCCGAACAGGTACAGAAGTGGCCCGAACACGAGGTACGTGGGGCCAGGAATAAAAGTAGTCAGAGCAGCCGCCGTGCAATATAGTGAACGGCGATAAGGACCAGAGACATGAGAGGTCCCAAGTCCAAGATACCCGAGCAGGAGTATGGTCCAAAGAGCAAGAGGAGCTGTTGGACCAGATGCCTGGTAAAGGGTCTAGTGACATGAGAAGTCATTGGTCCAAGTAGGCTGTTCGGCAACGAGAAGGCCGAACAGAAGCAGCATTCTGGAGGAGGCAGCAGAAGACACTCCAGAGGGATCCAGAAATAGTAATACCCAGTAAGGAAATGAAATTTGGAAAAGATACGCAACGGGAATGGGATGAATGGCCAATTAAGGAGAGATTCCTAAATGGTCTATAAGGCAATATACAGTTAAGGGAACGAGAATCCATGATATTATGTGTTTCCAATACGAGAAGGGAAACTTAGGGCAACGAGGTGGCTTGGACAGCAAGCGTATGTGGATCTATAAATATGAGCAAAACCGAGAGGTTGAGGTAGGCAATTCTTGGCTATACGTTCTATACGTACTGAGAATTAGGATTTTCCACTAGTACGTGATACTAACTTTGGCATCGGAGGGCCTTTGCCACGAGAGGAAAAGGTGCGCTCACACTTTGTTTGTTTTATAGGATCAACTCCGGCGGTGTCCTAGGGTTCCGGCGAGGAGACTGAAGTAGCCGTTAAACTCTGGTGCTATTCAAAGGCCCTTTCGTTTTCCTGCACTTACAACTGGGACCCTCAAGCACCCCATTTCTCCAATACCTTTGGTAATCCCGCAGCGTCAGAGAGTTGAAGTCAGGCAGTTGGAAATCCTCAGTTCCAGCTCTGTGCAGCCCTTGACTTATGCCTAACTGGCATAGGATGCGGCCCGGGATGTGAAAGGTAAAGCTTGCCAAACCAGGAATTACCATCCTTTCAAAGCTTGCGGAATTGATAGCCATCTTGGGCATATTTAGCCATGGACTTCTCCAGACAAAGTCGTCAGACTGCATGTCATGCAGGATTGTATACCACCCCAGCATATCCTGTTCAGGATACAACATGGATCGTTCAAGCATCCGTCTCAGGAAATGTTCCCAGCCTGCCTGGGGAGCTTCGAGCAAGCCTACCTTGTCAGAAAGCCATACCTATATGAGTGAAAATACAAGTGAGAAGCTAGATAAAGCCTGAGTGAAAAGACAAGTAAGGTTCTAGAGTGATCCTTATCCAAGCGTTGAGGTAAAATGAGAAAGTGTGAAAATCGGAAAAAGGTGAGCTGAGTGAGGTTTCACCTGAAGCAACCGCGGACTGCCACCAAAAACATTGCTTTCTCGATTTTTGAATAGGTCCAAGCCCATCAATGTTTCAGCCAAGACTATCGGGATAATGTTCTTCTGAGCTACCATTTGTGAAGCTATGCTCACCACATTAGGACTGACTCTTCCGTTAGCAGGCACCAACACATAAGCCGCCAACGCGCAAATTGAAAAGGCAAAACGTCGGTGCGCCTGCTCGACATGGTTCTCCAGAATACCGTCAGGCCCGTATAACTCGATCAGACGTGGGATGTCCAGTTCACCGTCGTGAATAATGCTAGCCGTCAGTTCTTCAGAAATATTAAGCTTCATCCGCAGCAGATGGCTCATGTTCTCCTGAACTGGTGGAACAGCGAGTACATTGGAATTTGCAAAGCCTTGCAGATAGGCTTGGAACTCCTCCACCGTCGGGCATATTTCAATGTCGTAATGCCGAAAGATGTGCATGACTGGATCCCAGTGAATCATAGCAGCTTCAAGGAGCTCAGGGCGTGGCCCCACATATCGAAGATCTCGGATTGAGGCCAGGCCTCGGGTTCGGGGACTTGCCCAATCAATGTTTTCGCTTCTTATCAACCAAGGAACAAGCATTATGGCCAATGGACTTTCCATTTCAAGTAACAGAAGGGTGTTTTACGATCACAAGGTGGGGAATGCCTTATTTGATTGCCAATGCATCCTTTTTATAGGCACATTCTCTCAAATATCGATTCTCGGTTCTCGTGTCAAGTGATAGGATCAAGGCCTAGGTGTTCTAACACCTTGCAAATGCAAGGACATCCTTCCTGCATCTTCCAGACAGTCCACAGGCCGTAGGGTGGCCTCATGAAGCTTTTAGTGCCTTAAAGGATTGATTTGGTCAAACAAAGGTAGCCTGACAGAGGCTAACCCTCGCGCGAGTGTCTCACTCAATCGCGCGACAGAAATACCTCGCGCGAGTATCTCACTCCATCGCGCGATGATACAGTCTGCAATTTGACAGTTTGCAGCAGTTACTGGTCTGATTTGGTCATTTTGGGTTTCAGGGGTCTTTTGGCACTTTTGATGGTTCCTACAAGTCATAATGGACATATGTGATTGTATCCAAGTGTCGGTTTTGCAATGTTGCGTATAACGAAGATTTTGGACCCTCGGCGACCCGTTTTCAAGCTCAAATCGAGGTTTTGGGAGGTCAAAATCTGTTCTAAGGGTTTTTGCCAAGTTCTATCATGCTGAACAGGTCATATGGATCTAATGTGACTGTACAGAGGTGTCGGTTTCAGTCCGGGACATAAATTTCATCTTGGGACGTTTTTCTTGGTTCCGTCAACTCATGCAAGTCACGTTGTACATATATGATCTTGCAGAAGTGTCAGTTTCGCTCAAAGTCTAGTGTTTTGAATTTTGGCCTATTAATGCCCAAAATTTCCCGTATTCTCGTATCCTGGCCGTGTCCTAGGATATATTTTACTTTTTCTTGCAAGCTAGTCACCCCCGTACATACATATGTGTCTGTGAACGGTCTCAGTGTGTTATCAATGCAAGTTTGGTATTAGTGGTTGGCGTTTAACCTCTTTACGCATAATAAGAGCATGTAAACCATGAAATGCAAATTTTATAACTAAACTGTGCTGTACCATATCAAAGCAAAGGAAAATACTGTACGTATGGCACTCTGGCCAATCAAAAACCATCAAAGTGAAGCAGGGCACACTCGCCCACCATAAAAAAGGCACGTAGGCCTCCAAAAAACCTGTATCAAAGTATCTAAGGCACGCTGGCCGTCTATCTATCTACTTGGGCACGCAGGCCCGAAATCAAAAGTCAAGACAAAATGGAGAAACATGGTGGGCTCGTCAGCAGCCCTCACCTCTGTCTGAGCCCAAGCCAATCGATATCATCACCGCCGTCATCATCGTCGTCGCCTCCGTCGTCATTATCGTCATCGACGTTCTCTGTCGGGTCCTGCAAGTAATTGGGATCGTCAGCGGTGTCATCGGAGTCGGTCCTTGCCTCCCCTTCTCCCTCTTCTTCTCTTCTCTCCACTTCTTCTTCTTCCTCAGAAGGCTCGGGCAGGATCAGCTGCTTCTTGCGAACCGGCTCGTCTTGACTTGGCCTCTCGCTCATCTCTATTCGGTACCGCTCTTCTGCGGGCGCCACCGCCTTCTTGGCTGCCTCTTTGCTTGCTGCGACAGGCTATGAGCTCCTGGTCTGTCGTCGTGCAGTGGCTGGAGGTGTAATAGCTTTTGCTTTTGGTGGAGATCGCGCTCTCTTTTTAGAATCCACCCTCCCCTGTGCCTGCATAGTTATTTGTTGGATTAGCATACATTTTGCAGTATATTATCTGTCTAGTGTTTAAATGGCAGGTACATTCTATCAAAGAGAAAGCTATCTAATCAGTTTTGAAGAGTCATCAATGCATGTCATGTATCGGGAGCAGATATGTATCGTAAGTATTGAAAGCAAGAGGGAGTGTATCGTTTTGTATACATGAATCCTCCGAGGAGCAACTGCTTGAGCTGTGGATGCTGGGTAGCGTAACTCCAGTGGCATGCCACTAGCTGCTCTCCTGACCACGTTCTCCAGGGCAAGCATGCGACGAACAGCTTCGTTCACCCATTCAACAGGCACCTGTAAATGACTTACAACCATCAGACATTTCAAATACAATTCAAGAGTATGGAAATACAGAAATGGAAGTTGGTTTACCTGAACTGTCACTGCCGCGGGCTCCACTCGCACAGGTATAAGCTGCACCTCAATCGGATTGCCATGGGAATCCACTACTTTTACCTTCCACGGCAACTCAGGTGGCCCGCCTACCACTGGCCTGCTCGCCCTATGCTTTACGCGACCTTTTCCTCCTCTTTGTCTCTCAATAACGGCTCTCCTCTGCTCAGCGGCTCTACGTGCCTGCCCCTGGACCTCTCTGCGAGCCCTGACACCGAGTGGCCTCGCTAAGCGATCTCTTTGGTAAGCTGCATAGTCCATCTCAAGACGCAGGTAGCGTCTCAGCTCAGTATCCGGCCTCGTGAACCTCTCCAGCTCAGCCAGTGTGTAGTTGCCTGTGTGCGAAGCTCGTGGAGGGAGTGGTCCTGGCACCTGGAACTCAAGGTAACCAAGTGACTGGCGAGTCACTCGATCCCCTAGGTACCATTGCCAACCGAAGGCTGACTCCCACAACACCCTGCTGGCCATAACAACTCTACTCCTGGCCAAGTACTCTGGCTCCAGCCCACTTGTCCTCTAGGGATTCCACACGATCTACACAAAGTGACAAACAAGCAACGTGTACAATTGATCCGCGACAGCATTAAAGCCATGAAAAGCATGCATGATTGATTATTGGAGTTCTAGTGTTATACCTGTGAAGCCCTCAGATCATCCAGATACAGCTTGTAGGCATTGAGGCTGCCTCTCCCTTCTTTGGTTCCCATGTTCTCCTTGCTCCATATCAGTGTGCGGGGAAGAGTGCTCAAATCGGGATGCTTGCACTCCGGAGGGTATATCTTCAGCACTTCGTATGCCCAGAGCTGCACGAGTTGTCAAAAATTAAACTGCATTAGTCACAGGATATACAGTTGTACAATAAAGCTGTTAAAAAAGGCTATGCAATCAAATGATTCAGGTATAATGGGAATTGTGCTTTATTATGTGAAAACCATACCTCCCAAATTCTCCAGTAGCCAGCGGTGCTTTGCTCCGTCCTCAAGGAGTCACCCAAGCACAAGTAGGCCGTGCCCAATGCCGCTCCACCCTAGTCAAAACGGGAAGCTGTCCTAAGATCTCTCAAAGCTGGCAAGTACGACAAGTGTACCGTGCTCCTCCTGTTCGGAAATAGTGAGGCCCCAAAAAGGTACAGCAGGTACGCCCGGGCCATCTGCTCCTCCTCACGCTCAGTGGCTGCCTTCTTCTTCAGGTATTTTGTAAACTGTGCATATCTCGTTGCCCCTGCCTCTATCCTAGGCACCTCCCCCAAGAACCACTCTATAGCTGCAGGATCCTCGTGGATGCCCGAGTCAAACGGGATGGGATCTCCTCCAACTCTCAGCCCTGTGATTGCTGCAAAGTCGGTCGATGTCACTGTCATCTCTCCAGGGGGGAGGTGGAAAGTATTGGTGGTATCTCTCCACCTCTCTACAAGCGCCACCAAAACTACATGGTCATTTCTGACGGGTGACAGAGTCCTTATGTACTCTCCAAAACCTGCTGCATCCACCAATTACACAGGCCTCCAAAGCCACGTATATCCCTTTGCTCCGCCTGTTTCAGACAGTAAAGACAGGTAACAAAGGAATATGTTAGCATACATGGCTTTCATTTTCAAGTTCTAGGTAGTCAATGAGCAGCTTAACCACGGATGGTCGGTTTAAGCTATTGGTTCAAATTCTTGTTCAAGTGGTATCATGCATGGGTTACGAAGCAAGGGCTATATTATTGTGATATGACATCAACGCAATCTACAATTAGATGGTTGGTTCAAGTTATTCTGTGTAGGATATATAGTATGAAGGCTCTATTATCATGCCCTCAGTGCAGCTTAGCAATGAATCATTGGTGGGAGTTGTCATATCCATGGTATGCAGTACGAGGTTTAACCTATCCTGGCATGTTCTATGTTCAATCTACAACAGTTGGTGGGTTCGAGTTATTACATGCATGGCATGCGCAGCAAGGGTTCTATCGTTATTTCATGTTTCAACATTAGATCATTTCATGCTATTCTCAACATAAGGTATGCATGCAATTATCAAGTTAAAGTACAAAGGGGGTTTTCAAGAAATATACCTCGGCCCAGGTGTTTGCAATATGCACTCTGGGGTCCCTCAGCACAAGCTCAACATCGTAGTCGGTCTGTTGTGGCTTGTAAGCCTGAAAGCCCAACGGTACGAATAGGTGTGGTCTCGATGGCATGTACGCCTCTGCTGAAAACTCGGGGCGTGTCACGGCGCCCTCCTCATCCACGACTCTCACCCTCGGCCCCTGTGCTTCCTTGGCTTCCCTTTCCTCGGCCTCCATGTCTGCCGCCAGCCCTTCTCTCTTTCTCTCTCTCTCTCTCTCTCGGCCCGCTCCGCTGCCTCTGAAGCTTCTATGGCTCTCGCCCGGTCCTCTTTGGCTTTCAAAACCATATCCCCAATCATGGGATTATCCTCTAGGAGCTTCGCCAACATCTCGTCGGGCAAGTGCTCGGCGATATCATATTTGGTGACCGGCACGTGCCTCGATGACGTGGCCGCCGTCACTGCTAGTCTGAAAGCAATGTCCTCTCAGATCTCAACAGTAGCATCCTCTGTGGTCTCTGCCTTCGCGTCTACTATGCTTTTGCCCTTCGCCGAGTCCCTCGACGAGGTTTGGCTCGCCTCAATATCACCACCCCGGGTACCGTTGCCACTGGCATCACCCAAATCACCACTAGCGGTCACTGAGCCCTCTCCTACTCCGGTACCCGAGCCCTCTGGTTCGACGCCTGGGGCCACTGGACTGGCCTCCATCGTGGTGCGAGGCTCCTTCTCTGTCGCGCGACGGACGTCTTCGCCAGCAACCTCTTGCTCACGACCCTGAATGCCATCGCCGCCACCTATAGCCATTGCACTTCCATCCCCGATGACCTCCGTTGGCCTTTGCTCCACTGGTTCGACCTACATTGGCCCTCCTCAGTTCAATCGATCCACGACTTCCCTACCACCTCTATTGCCATCGTGGTCTGCCATGGCCGGTTTATTGTGTGTCGGTTTGTAGACTTGTGTTTGAAATCAAGGATTTTGGGAAGAAGGTTGAGGGCATGAATGAGTTGGGAGAGTTTTTGAAAACTTGGGAACCACTCGTATGGGTTCTGAAACGTCCCGTGGAAGAAAAGGGGAGAAAAGTAGGCGTGGGCCGAGTCTGGGCTGGTTCCAAACCCAGGCCCTGAGAACACTCCATCGCGCGAGGGAATGACTACCTCGCGCGACCCTTGTTTGGGCTCCAGGCCCATTTCCCCGGCAGGCCAAGCCCAAATCTGGTTTTTCATATTAATTGAAATCCAAGGTTTTAAATTGTGGCCCTAAGAATAATTATGGGGTCATATTCATTTAATTCTCGCGGTCCAGGAGCATCTCTTGCATCACCAGCAGTGGTCCGCCCGCGCACGATCCAATTTCTATCAGCGACGATCCATTCGTCCAATTTCAATCATCAACGATCCATCCGTCCAATTTCAAATCAGTGACGATCCATCCATCCAATTTCAAATCAGCGACGATCCATTCGTCCAATTATCAATCAGTGACGATCTATCCGTCCGATCCTCAATCAGCGATGATCCTTCCGTCCAATTTCAAGTCAGCGATGATCTATCCATCCCATTTCAAATCAATGATGATCTATCAGTCTGATCATCCCTTCGGTGCACGGTATTTTTACATACTGCTCTGCACTTTCCATTTAATCGCCTTTTTGGTGGATTCGGTGGGTGTCTAGAAATCTTTGACGTTACCCGTACCAGTCAATGGTGCTCCGCGTGCCGTCAAAGAGGGACTGCTATAGACACCCCTATCTGAATCTCCTGATCGTTTTACAGTTTCTTGTTTCCCCGATGATGAACCAGATCATAAAGCAGGCTTGAGAAAGGAAAGGTTTGAACTTAATGTGTTTGGAACCCCCTTTGAACCTTTTTGAACCCCTGAAACCAAAGTCAAAACCCTAGCTAGAGGTTTGACCATCGCGCGATGATGTCACTCCCTCGTGCGAGGGTATGCCTTGCCAGGTGTGGTCAAAGCCAAAGTGTTGACTGTTGACCCACGCGCGACAGCTGTCACACTCGCACGATGGTCTTGATCCATCGCGCGATGGTCCTAGCTTGTCACTTTCACCTTTTTTCCAGCTGGGCAGTTACTTGCCTGGGGGTCTACAGGGCTACAGGACCCCATTTTTCTCCACAGAGCACTGTGCTGTGCAGGCGTTGGGACTCTACCCTTACACAACCTTTCCCATCACCTTTTTCAAGCCTTCACCACCAAGTTTGGTCGTAAGGGTTTGTTTGCAACCACCCTTTGGCCTTCCATCCCCCTATAAATACCCCCCAATTGGTATTCTTTCCAAAGGCTCACAAAATTTACCAAGTTCCAAAAGGTTAAGAACACTTTCAAGCACAAAGGCAACACCAAACCCAAGCATACTTGTTCATCCATTCTTCACTCCATTTTCCATCACAACCTTGTTCAAATCCATTTCCAAAACATTTCAAGCAAAGGTATAACACCTTTTTTGCTTACTGTTTTGATCCCTGAGGGGGGCTGTCAGGGCGAAGACTGGTAATCAATACTAGTTCTGGTCCTAAAGTCAGCAGAGTTGCAAGAAACTGGCATCCGGCAGACCCTCGCGCGATGGACTCATTATCACGCGCGACAGTCCTCTGTCTCGCGCGACAGTCCACGTGGGGTTTAGGATGCTGGTCTTTCTTGTTTTGTCATGTTAAATACTCATTTTAAAATATGATTTGTTCTTAGCTCACTGTTTTGCATGATAAAATACATAGACTAGTCTGTTTATTTGTTTTCTTTATTTGGAATGCTTCTGGGTTACTTCTGGACCTGTACCAGAGCCCAGGACATGCAAAGCAATTCCTGGAAGTCCAGTCATGACCCTCGTGCGAGGGAGTCACTCTGTCGCGCGATGGTCAGTCTGATTCCAGTGATTGCCTTTGCATGAGCAGCTTGGTCTTTAGCCTCTATTTTATTACCCCCACTGTTTAGGGGTTGAATTTCAATTTATTTAGCTCCTGTTTGCTTTAAATTGTAATAATTGGTTAACTTTCAGTACATATAAACTGCTTGGTTTGCCTCCTGGGTGTGCACTGGTCCTTCCAGAGCCCAGAAGGGGATAAAATCTAATCTGTGGTTGAACATAACCCTCGCGCGAGTATGTGGGTATGTTGCGCGATGGTTGGCTTGCATGCACGTAGATCCATGCATGCAAGCTGGTTGTTGTGCACTTCATACTCATTCTCTGTGCAGTTTTGATGTTCTGATCAGAGGGTGGGGTTTTATCCCGTTTTATTTTCCATCATTTCATACATGCTCAATTCAAATCACATCTTGCAATCGTGTTACAGTTTTTAATCCCCGATTAACTGTTTCCCGCCCTAATTGGCTAAAAATTGATTAAATAAAAGAAGAATCACAATATTTTCACAAAATACCTAAGTAGAGATCGATCTCCGGATTGGGCGAGAGGGGTGCCTTAAAACCCTTCCCCTCTCGTAACCTGGCTCTTGAACCCAGATATGGTTATGACAGACTGGTTCCTTCACTTTTTCAAATCAAAAAGCGCGGCAGGTGCTTCGAAATACGGTTCTTTGGGTGTCGGACCTTCAAACCCGAGTGGTGACTCTGTATTCCGAGCGCTTGCTTCTCCGCTCGCGCTCCCTCGATTTCCGGGCTGCTTTGGCAAAATGAGGAATGAAATTCTCTTTTCCAAGGGCATGCTGCCCATACCTAACTACCATTTCAACCTAGTTACATTCTCCTAATCATAGATGAACCTTTCCAACCATTTTGAACCTTATGAACCTTTCCAACCCTAGACTAGAAAATCATTTCACTTACATGACTAGTCATTTCAAGAGTTATTTACTTCTTCCAAGTATATCTTTATCTCTTTACCTATTGGGCAATATTTCATACGGAAAACTTTATCCTTTGAGTAATAGAAATAAGATATCCTATTGATTAGAAAATAGTACTACCATTGACTTGTCATCATGCTTTCTTAAATCACTCTCCTAGAAAGTACAATATTCTCTCTATTGAAAGGTCACTTTCAAAAAGATATCTCTTCCAAAAATATTCCTTCTCATCATTTCCTCTCTAACCATTGGACAATATTTCGTAGGGAAATCTTTATCCTTTGAGTAATAGAAGTAAGGTTAGCTTTTATCCAATGAGTACCCAAACTTGACTAGTCACATCAAGACCATACTTGTCACCTTTATCTCCCACCCATTGGATAATAAATCTTAGGGCAAACTTTTATCCCTTGGATAAACCTAGACTTATAGCCCTAAACCTAGATTTCCTACCAAAGTCACTTTCTTAGATTTTCTAAGTACACAAATATAATTATATATAGGTATATGTACTTCATAGCCCATTATTTTTCTAGGGAAGTCTTGACCATATCTTGTGGAGTTGACACTTGAAAGCCCATAACCTTTACTCTTTTAGACTAGACTTCATGACCCTTGAAGTGTACTTCTATATATATATATATGTGTGTACTTAGTACTTGAGAGAGAAGCCGAGAGGGAGAGAGAGAAGGGAGGCCGAGAGAGAGAGAAGAAGAAGTTTGAGTGTGTGCTTGTGATTTAATACTCCAACAAGCTATCTCTTTGACCAACCTCACACTCAAACCAAGTACAACATGATAACCCATTTCTAGTCAACTTTAAGCATAAACCTAGCCTTATTTTTTTGTTCTTTTTTGCAAGCAACCTTTCCTAGTACAAGACATGACTAAAACTGTAACGCCCCGATTTTCTAATGAATTTCGGAAGCATTAACTCTAAAATATGCTAGATTTTACAAACTTCTAGGCCCCTATTTGAACTTATACAAAAATTACAATCTTAAAATAATACAAAAATCTAAGTAAAGTTTTATTTTACAAAAACAACTCCAGAGCGAGTCTAATTTTGACACGGATTCCAAGCAACGTTGGCCCAACCTCCGTTCCAGGGGTCCCACATGCATAAACTGCTCCACTATAGAATCCTGCATGGTCTGGCTAATTGATCACCGAAGCAAACGATTTGCCAGGATACAAACGTATCCTTAGTGATAATTCACCAAGTAGAAATCCTAAAATCCAATACCACAATATGCAGTTTCTACGAAATAACACAAAATTATACAACAATTACCTTAACACACAGTCACGAGTAGTCTTTTATGAATTTATCTTGTATTTAACAGTTTCTACGATTCTCCTCCATCGAGAATCTTTTCCTCCCAATATTTTCCAACCATGACCGTCCCATGATTAAATTCCCTCTTGTTGTCCGGTTCTAAGTGAGTGCATCAAAGTTATTTACCTAGAGGACTCACCTATTACCATGGCAAGAGGTAAAGGTCCCACCGAAGTTAATCATGACTGTCATAACCAGAAACCCAAATCTGCCGATATCATCTCGTAACATCTCATCAACATCTCTTGTATCAACTCATTCTCCCCCCTTAGGATATTGCACATACAGCACAATTCCCCCGGATGCACATACAACGCATGAGGGTGTACATACAGCAACACTCCTCGGGATGCACATACAGCGCATGAGGATGCACATACAGCAACACTCCTCGAGAACTCGCATCAACACACGGGGATGCACATGCAACACAATCCTCCCGAAATCTCGCATACTGCGCACAATCTCCAATCACATAGTGATACTTGCCCTATTAAAGTCTATTCAGTTTCAATTCGGCCAAGAATACCCCCAAGGTACCTATTGTCCATTTTCTACGTTCACGTAGCAATACAAATTACAATAATCCATGTAACAGTCAACAGCATCAGAAATTCAACAAAACTGAATCACAAAATGCAACATCGCATGCATTATGTCTGACATAATAAGTCCAACACATGGAATAACAATTTTCTAAATTTTATTAGATATCAATCGACGAATAAGTCAAAATAAGTATAATACAATTTGAATAAAATCATTATCTTAAAAGATAAAATTTTTCTTTTTCTTTTACAAAACTCATAATATCAACTTATATTTTTACTAACTATTATCGAATATCTTAAAAATGCTATTTCCTCTAATTTTTATATAATACTCAAACATAATATTTTCCATGTTAAAAGTACGATAGTTTAAATACAGAATTTTAATAACAAAGCAGTTTTAACCAATTCCATACCTCAGGGTTAAAATACTTGTTCCATATATATTTAATTTAGAAATTCTTTTATATTTTTTTTCCACAATATAAATTAACTGCTTAACGAAAAAATTTCTATTATTAATATAGCAAAAATTTTAATCATCTAATAATTCATTAACATGCACGTGTTTCCCTTGAACATGAATCAACATCTTATATCCATCGATATCTCGCAAATAATTATCAATTTAAAATGAATTAACATTAATCCAAGACTTACCATTGATTTTCAAACACCAGTAGGACTAAATATTAATCAAATAGGACTAAAGAGTAATTAAGAAGTTAAAAACACGTCATCATCTTCATCCGAAATTAAGTTTTAGACCTAAACTCCATTAAAACACATATTGAGTTACGGGTTTCCGGAAAACTACCTCAAACGCGACTCTAAGCTTGGGTGTGTGATGTACGGTGTCCGTAGATCGCGGTGGTGGTTCCGAAAATTAAAGGCGGTGTCCGGCGGAGCTCCGACGGGGCCCGCGGTGGCGGCGAGCCCATGAACACCCACGGCTCACACACTCACGGCTAAAACGGCTGGCCACGGAGGGCGTGGTGATAGTGTTCGGCTTGTGGAGGTGCGGCAGTGGTGTATGGTAATGGAAATGGTGGGGCTTGGTGGCGGCTGGCGGTGGCACGGGGTGGAGATGGTACGGCTCGGTGGTTATGGAGGTGGTGGAGTTGGTGAGGATGATGGTGGTGCCGTGGAGATAGGTGGTGATGGCAGTAGATTAGGTGGTGGTCAGAGGAGGCGGTTGGTGACCAGCCAAAGGAGGGGAGGAGGCCGAGGTTGGTGGTTACTGGGCCGAGGCTGGCTGCCTCTCTCTCTCTGAAAATATAATTGTGCACATTGTGTGCATGTGTATGATGTATGTATAGGAAGGAGAGTAAATGGAGGGGTGTGGGGTGGACTGATATTTGCAGGGGAGTAATTGGCGTGGGGAATGGAGAGTGAGGTGGGAAGGTGGGTTTGTTGGTCTCAAAGGGAGCAAAAAATAAAGATGGTGATATAATTGGGGTGTGGGGGTGCTGGTGATATAGCGTGGATGAGATCTGAGGTGAGAAAATAATTTTTGAGGTCGCGGAAACTCGCGGTGTACGACGGTCCGATTTTCGGTTTAAGGAAAATTTGAAAATATTATCGTAAACTAAACAAAATATTTTGAGACTAACTGCGGTCTCGATTACGAAAATAAAATCTCGTTAGATTTTTATGAATACGAATACACTCGATTCAATTTAATCAAACTAATTAACTTATCAACTAATTAATCAATTATAATCAATTTAATGAAATAAAACAGATTATTAATAAAGAAAATGATTTTTGAAATAATATCACGAAATTTTTATTTATTAAAAATTTTGGGATATTACAAAAACCCCTTTATAATAACCTAAGGTATGGCCTAAAATGGAAGTGACAAGTGAGGGAAGACTTGACATGCTTTCAAACCATGAAATGATAATACAATGGAGCAAATTCATGGGAAAGAGAGAGAGAGAGAGAGATTTCGGCTAAGAGGGAGAGAGAAAGGAGCTTCATATTTCCTATAAATAGGACCCTTGTCCAAGCATTCAACTCACACCTTCAGCATTCAACTCACACCTTCAGCATTCAACTCACACCTTCATCCTTCAACTTCTCTCTCTAGAAATCAGTGTTCTTGCCTTGTTCTTGCTTGTTCTTCCCTTGTTCTTGAGTTCTTCCTAAGTTCTTTAAGAAACTCATCATAAGACCACCACCAAACTGCCACTCGACCACCACCAAACTGCCACTCGACCACCCTTTCGATCCAAAAGTTTAAGTAGTTTAGTCAAGATCTAGTTTCGAGAGAAACCTTTTCTCTTTCGAAGCTACCGAAAGCTACCATAGGAAGTCACTCCATCCGATCGTTAACTTACCTTTCGTAGTCGTCACTACCGCCAAGAAGAAAGGTAGATTTCTTCCGTACTTACTTTCCCTAAATATAGAAAATCTATATGTATTAATTGAAATGCAGGTAGAATATCTCTACTTACTTACTCTAAGTATATGTAGATTGTCCTTACTCTCTTCTCTAGTACAATTAGAAGTTTTTATATTACTCGTACATTTGAATTGCATGATAGTTAATAGATTTGTTTTGCTAATGGAGGTATGAACATGTTGAATAAACGACTTTTACTCCAATAAACATATGTTGTTATTTTGAACTTCCCAAAAAGGAAGAAAATGCGGATTTTGAAAGATAAGAAATTATCGCTTGAATAAAAATATTCGTATTTTGATCTTAAGGATGGTTACGAGCATGTATACATGATTACTAGGATTGTTTGTCTTAATGTGTGATAAAGCATAAGTGGTACCCACTCCAAAGGCGTCCGTACATGTAGCGTTATGCTTTAAGTTGTGATTTAGCATGATTAAGTAATATAGAGTTGGATGATCTTGCTAGTTTAGTTTCAATATTAAAATGAATGATTTATGTGTACTTACATGTAAAACCCTGCCACGGAGTCATTGCATGAGAACGAAACACGAAAAACGAGAAAGTAGAAACATGACACCTAGGGTGTGTTAAAAGCAAGAAAAGTTTTGAAACCACAATGGGGCCAGACTTGGCAGCACATTGTGGCGTGTGTGTGTGTGAAAACATTTTCGAAAAACCCAATGAGTTGTGGTTTGGTTATCCACGGAGAGGAGCCAATGCAATTGTTTTAATGATTTTCGAAAACCCAAATGGGAACCCAGAGCCGCGGAATCATTGTGGGGATACTCGGGAACCCGAAGCGGCAGAATCGAGGGTTTTGGATCGTGGATTGGTTATCCGTGGAAAGGAGCCAATGCCAAATTCAATGTTTTGTGTGCCAATAGGAACCTGGTGTGGCGGAACCATTGTGAGGATACTCGGGAAATCGGAACGGTGGAACCAAGGTTGGGTGTGTAAAAAAAAGGATTTGGAAATTATGATTTGGAATATGAAAAGTGGAAATTGGTGACACAGTCTACGACAAGTCGCGTAGGAGAAACGCAGAAAATCATGGACACCAACGTTAGTTGAAATAGTGAATGTGAAAGTGTCATTGTTAACTGTTGTTAAATATCCACGTACTATGTGTGTAGACACCTCCCGAACGAGGCATCGCCATACAGTTGTATCATCACTGTGTTTGCTCGATTGGTTGCTCGCTTCATAAACCAAGATCGTGGATACCTCCATGGCTAGAGGTATCGCCACACGATAGCGGTTATCATCAAAACAGAGTCGCCACCTAGTTTGTTAAAGCTAGGAAAACAGATAGAGATTCTGGATACGAAAGCCAAAAGTACAGTAAGGGGAAGGTGTTAGGCACCCCTTTCTGCCTAGCCGTGAAGCTAGCCCATAATTATTCAACATAAGACATGTAGATGCTTTATCTAACTCATACACGTAGTCTGTTTTTACGCCTTAAACAGTTAATAAGGTGAGCCAGGACTGTAAAGAAACATGCATCTGAAAGCAAGAAACAAAACAAAACTGTGCCAGCAGATCGATCACTCGGCCGGCGAATGGATGTCCCGGCCGAGGGATCATGCTGATATCAATGTATCGGCCGAGGCATCGAAGCCCCGGCTGGTGTTCTTCCTCACGCCAGACAGAAAGTTTACAAACGATCAGAAAAGCTACGGTTACGATTATAAGCAAAAATTAAAACAAACCCAGAGGCCATTGGGCCTCACCACCTTGATCCCTCAATTGCTTGATTGCTTCGGATCGATCGGGATTGACTGATTGATTGCTTTTTGGACGAAACCCTAGGGTTAGGGTTTGAACTTCGGGGTTGGATCGCCGGATTGATGGCCGCCTATGGAAGGTTGGGGCTTTTGTAGAGAGGGTTTTTGTGAGTATAGGGGCAGAGTATCGTGACTGATTTGAGGGTGTAGGTCTATCAATTTCTGTTGTTTTTTCGGATCCGAGGGTCTCTTTATATAGGCAAAGGGGTGACTCACTCGGTCCAAACAAATCACGGGGATGCAATTGCAATTGCATTGCAATGCAAACTCTTCATTGCAATCCCTGAACGTGGCCCGAACGCATCGGAGAGGCGGTGGGATTGGATCAGACGACCGACAGAAGGTTCGAGAGTCTGGAAAAAGGCCGATGTGGCGGCCGAGCAAAGGATGTGGCGGCCGAAGAATGGATGTGGCGGCCGAGCCATTGATTTGGCGGCCGAGGTTTCGATCTCTCAGGGAGATTTTACTAGCAACAGGTTGCTCGGGTGAGGAATGGATGTTAAGGCCGTGGAATCAATGTTGCGGCCGATCGATGGATTTTCCTAACACACTATGTTTCTGTCTGAAAGGCTATTTGGCTCTGGGTTGGGTCCTCTAAGTGGCTCAGAGTTCGTACCATAAGTCCATGGGTTTCACAAGAAAGCAATCAGCAGTCATCAAATCCGTATCATCATCGGGATGGTCCCAAGATGGGAGTTGAAATAATCGTTAGGCCAAATTGGGGTGTCTACAATTTGGAACTCGTTAATGTATGATCTATTATTTTCAAGTAAAGGGTTAGTGAGTATGGTTTATTCTATTGAGCTCCTGTAGCTCATGGTGTTACCTTTTGGTGACCCTGACATATTATATTGGTGGCTACGCTGGTATAATGTGTCAGACTTTGTAGATGAACAGGGTGAGCTGTACACCTTGGAGGCTTTCGAAGCCAAAGAGCTGGCTAGGATGGAGGAGCAGGCGGAGCTATAGTTAGGAACCCTAGTCCCCTCCCTTTTGGAAATAATGAACTATAGTGGGAGTTATGATGTAATAATGAGCCAGACTCTACTTAGTTTTATCAATAAAAATGTTTATTTAACGTTCCCAAAATTAGGGGCGTTACACTTTATGGCCCAAACCATGACCCTAACAAGCAGTGTGCATACCATCAACACTCTGGGCACGAGATAGACAATTGCATGTGCCTTCGCCATGATATTCAAGATCTCATTGATAGTCGAACCATAAAACCTCCACAAGATGCACAAACAAACCACCCCACAATACTGAACCACCCCAAAATATCAATCTCATAACCCTGTCTTACAGCCTTATTTATGACCCTAGCTAATACATTGTCCAAAACACCCAAGCCAAGCCAACCTTACCTTGACCTTCCCAGAGGAGGATGGGTGTTTCATGACGGAGGAAGAAGAAAACAATGAGTCCGATCAATCAAAAGTGATCGATCCCGACATGCTGACAAGAGTGATGAAGAAGAACAAGCAAATGGAGAAGAGCTAAGGAAATGGAAAGAGCATTCCTGGGCGAAACACAATTTGGAGGATCTTGACATTCCGTTTGTGGAGGATGATGAATGGCTACGCATCTAGTTTAAGAATAGGAAGAAGGAAAAGGATAGGGTCATCATGATGAGAAGACATACCCACTTCGAGCCTGTCCAAATAGTGGTATCCATCAATCGACCAAGAATCCTGATGCCTCCAATTGTCTGGGAAACAATCAACCTTATAGAAGAAGTGGAGGAACTCCAGATGCAGCCGTGGATCAATCCCTACGAAGAATGTGACTATAGTCAATGGACAGAAGAAGAAGAAGAGGATCTAGACTTCATATACACAGATCCATACCGAACAGGAGAGAGTGACTTTGACGAGATGGAAGGAGAATATGATGATCCGCTCGATGAAATCTCCTTAGCATCATTATTTAACCAAGTAACTGATCTCTCCTGTGACTGCACAGTTAACAAGAAGGAAGAAGAGGTGATGAAAGCCCAGGCTGACATTTCTATCTGGGACTGCTCATGTCTCAAGGAGGTAGCCACCGTGCAAGCTTTAAAGATGGACCCAGTTCAAAGGCTTTGTTTGGTAAAGAAAAGGGTGGAAAAGAGTATAAAGTTGCAAAAGACAAAAAAAATGACCCTGAAATGCTGCAGTAGCTGAGAAGTCATGACATGGCAAAAAACATTGAACATTGATTTCATTTTCTAAAATCAAACTCGGACATGTTTTTGGCCCATGTTTGGGCATCTTATTTCTGCTAAGTGAATTCCTGTTTCATTTTTTAGACTATGCTTATCTAATAAATGCAATTGCCATATGCTATAGTCTCTTTGCCAAATAAGGGAAACTCTAAAGAATTAGGTTCTTTTTATCACTGACAAAAGGGAAAGAAAGGATGAACTTCAGTTGCTTAAGAAACTAGGTTTTTGTAACGCCCCGGAATTTTGGGTACATTAAACAACATTTTATTGAATGGAAATACTAAGAGTCTAGCTCATTATTACATCACAAATCCTACTAGGGTACTTTTATTACACAAAAGGGATGAGAAATCTAAGGTTAGCTACTGCTCCGCCTCTTCCTCCATCCTAGCTAGCTCTTCGGCTCCAAAGGCCTCCAATGTGTACTGTTCACCTTGCTCATCTATGAAGTCTGACCCATTATACCGGCGTCGCCACCAATATAATAAGTCAGGGTCACCAAAGGCAACACCGTGAGCTTTGAGGGCTCAATAGAATAATCCAAACCCATTAACTCTTAACTTACAACGAAGAGTCATATAAACAATTACACATGCTCATTCAACAACATAATTAACAATGATACATCCGCATTCATTATCTTGCTTACGTTGGTGTCAAGCCTTTCTTTGTTTCTCCTACGCAACTCATCGTGGACCGTGTCTCCATTTTCGATTTCTTTTCACAAAATCATCATTTCCATAGTATCATTTCACAACTCGCTACTAATGAAGCTACCAAGTCCGGCTCCATTAGCAACGCTCACGATGGGCTACCAAGTCCGGCCACATCGCGGTTTCTCAAACATCGTTCGCAAATCTTGCGTTGGCTCCTTTCCGCGGATAACCAAGCCATATTGCCAATGAGACTACCACGTCCGGCCCCATTGACAATCTTCACAATGAGCTACCAAGTCCGGCCACATTGTGGTTTTCGCAAGTCCACACAATGAGCTACCAAGTCCGGTCACAATGTAGCTTCAAAAATCTTTTACCAAGTCCATTTATTTCTTTTATCCACACCCTAGGTGTCATGTTTCTACTCTCTCGGTATTCGTGTCTCGTAGTCATGCATCGACTCCGCGGTAGTTCACAACATAAGTAATCTTGAAATTAAACTACCAAGATCATCCAATTCTATGTTACTTAACATGCTCAAATCATCTATGTTTACACAAGTAACGCAAGTAGGCATGTATACAACATTATCTTTGGAAGATTAAATACAAATGCTTCAATCTAAGTTCAAAAGTTCATCCTTTCTTTCGTTCAAAATAAAGATCGTTTATTCAACATGCTCACATTACTATTATCATGACCAATCATTCATTTCAACGTTTAAGCATCATAACATACACTTAAAGTAAGCTACGTATACTTAAGGTGGAAATGTAGGAATATCTTACGTATACTTAGGAATAGTGAGGTTGAAGAATTCTACCTTGATCCGAAACTAGTCGGGGCCGAATAAGCTAGTTGGAAAATTCTACGGGCTGTGAAACTCCCAAATCTGGACCAAACTTCGGATGGCAGTAACTCGGTCAATACTTGGCCAAATAGGATCGTTCTTGAGTCTAAATCGAAGATCTCGAAGTTTTCTACAACTTTCGTGGAGGACGTTGTTCCTAGAAACGACTTTCGCCCGGAGAAAAATGGTGATAAAGGAGGTGACAGTAAGCTGTCTGGACTGGAAATCCGAGAATTTCACTGAACTTCGGAGGTCGATATCTTGGTCGTTTCTTAACGGGTTAGGGTGGTTCTTGGGTCTAAGTTGAAGATCTCGAAGTTCTCTACAAGTTTCTAGAAGGAAGTTTATCCTAGAAACTAGTTTAAGCAGGAGAAAACTGACGATTGGTGGATGGACAGTAGGCTGTCCAGAAATTGGTTTCTTAGAGATTTTAGAGAGAAGTGAGAGCTATGCTTGGAGGTGTGAGTTGAATGAAAGCATGGGGTGCTACTTATAGCCAAACTTTGGTCTATTATCCAATAGACAATCTTTCCCCTAACAAATATTGTCCAATGGTTAAAAGATTGACTAGATTTGGTGGTACTTTGATGAGGTAAGAAATTGGTCAAAGATCTTGGACTAGGATAGTGAGTACACATGCACACATCACTCTCTCTCTCCCTCCTATGGCCGGCCAACTCCTCCCCCAATCTCCCATGGATTTTGTTCCATGGACTTGTCAAATCAAGTCCATAATCATGGCAAGCAACCTAAGTCTAGTCACATCCAGTCCTTTCTCTTTCAAATCAAATCTAGGTAATGATGAGGGTCCAAACAATGATGGAGGTGGTCATGGTGTAGTCTTGTCCTAGAATGGGTCTACTTGGAAGAAAGACTAGAATCATTGGCTATGTTTTGACTAGAAATGGGTTGGCATGTAACAAATAGGCTTAAGGCTATTAGGTGGCTTGGACAAGTGGCCAAAGACACATACACACACCTCACTCTCTCTCCTCACATTCGGCCTCCCTCTCCCTCTCTCTAGCCGATTCTCTCTCTTGGTCAAAGTACATATATGTATATATATATATATATGTGTGTGTGCACATTTGTGGAAAGAACAAGGAGGATAAGGACAAGGCTACTTAAATGCACACATGGTTAGGTTTATTCTCTTTGTAGGAGAATACTGATGAAAGGACACATGACTTGTCTTGTCATCCTATTTGGCAAGTCTAACACCTATTGTCCAAGGGGTAAAGATTTCCCTAGCATGTAATAACCAATGGTCCAAAGAAGTAATGATGAAGAAACACATGACTTGTCTTGTCATCCTATTTGGCAAGTCTTATATCCATTAACCAATGGATAACAATTATCCTAGCATGTAATAACCAATGGTCCAAAGTAGTAGTGATGAATAAACACATGACTTGTCTTGTCATCCTATTTGGCAAGTCTTATATCCATTGACCAAGGGATAACAATTACCCTAGCATGTAATAACCAATGGTCCAAAGAAAAACCATCATGAAGTACAATGTTTGCTTTTGACTAGACTATTGCAACTACTAGTCCAACTACTAGTCAAACTTGGGTCTTCTTCCCTTCCATTGCCCAGTGGTCAACCAATTACCTAACAATCTTTTGTCCAATGGGCAAAGATTTCCCTAGCATGTAATAACCAATGGATAAATGTTTCCCTAGAACTTATCGTCCAATGGATAAAGACAAGAAGGTTCAATAGGGGTTCACAAGGTTCAAAAGTTTCTTAATGATTTATCTTAGTCAAATCTAGGCTTTCATTGCTCGAGTGGTAATTTGGTTTTATTTAGTAGGAGATCGCCTAATAACGGAATATTAAAGCCCGACGGTGCCAAACGCGAAGGCAAGGCGTGAGCGTGGCCAAGGCAGCCTACTAGCAAAGCGGTGGCCAAGGCGTAGCCAAGGCAAGGCGTGAGCGTGGCCAAGGCAGCCCGCTAGCAAAGCGGTGGCCAAGGCGTAGCCAAGGCAAGGCCAGAGCAAGGTAGCCCAGCAACGCCAAGGCAAAAGCAAGGCGCGACCCGACGCCAAGGCAGAACCCGTGGCAGCCAAGGCAGAGCAACCCGACGCCTAGGCGAGGCAGGCCCGACAGTGATCCGATGCTTAGGCGAGGCAGGCCCGACAGCTACCCGACGCTTAGGCGAGGCAGGCCCGACAGCGACCCGATGCTTAGGCGAGGCAGGCCCGACAGCTACCCGATGCTTAGGCGAGGCAGCCTAGCCAAGCCAAAGCAAGGCAGTCAAGTCAACGGCCAAGGCAAAGACCAAAAATTTTCTACTAACCACTTTGGCATCGATGCATCACTCCAGGTTAGGGAAATGTAACTAAGCCAAACGGTAGTTACGGTTTGCTAACTAATCGGTTAAAAGCTAACTATGCTTGCTAAGTAGGATTTCCAGCTAAGAAATATAATTTTAAAGATATTATTTACTACAATTACTAAGTAGTTATACCAAGGCCTTAATAGGCATACTTGTCTTTAGAAAATGACCTTAATGCTCGGGCGAAGAATTCCAATTTCCTAAGTCATAAACCTAATTACGACGGATTATTAATGCTAAAAGGGATTTATAAAATCAATAAAGAATATAACAACAAAATTTTTATAAGTCAATAACGACTGATTTTTGGATGTTTAAAATGAAATCCAAGAAAAAAATAAATTTCAAATTTTTGCGAAATTTTTATTGACCAAAAATTAGGGTCGTTACAGTTTTTGTCAAAGCTTAGAACAAAAACGGTATCTTCGTGAGAACACTTAGAGTTAGTCTGTGGCCCATGATCTTCAATCTGAGTCTCTCCTCCGTTGGTTCAAGAATCGCCTAGCCTCTCCACCTAGTTTGCAAAACGAACGCACAACTAAGACCTGGCCGGGGGTTGCCTGGCGAGGCCCTCCGGCGAGAGGATGAGTATATGTGGACAGAAAAGGGTCAGAGACCAGTGTTGTGTGTAGAAGCATGTACCTCTTAGGGTTGCCATCACTTGGCATTTATAGAACCTTCCTGACTTGCTCTCCAAGTATGGGCACGTACCTTGTGCGTGCTGGGTGACAGCTCACGACATCATAAAATAGATCTGGTAACCATTTTGGTGTGAGCTAGCATCCTCCACGTGCGCACATCATTATCCTTTGGCGTAACCGCCTTAGCACGTGAATTAGCAGGCGGCCAAACTCCAACAGTTGCTATGCCTCACGGGTGGCTGAGCACCAAACGTAGCCGAGCCTGATGAGAGGATAGGTGAGTGGGATATACTCTTAAGCTGCTTCTCTGGAGGATGTCGAGCCTAGTAGGCGGCTGAGCCTGAGAGCAGTCATGTGAGAACGACCTGCCGACGGGGCCATCTTCCTGAGGGTGGCTAAGTGTGGGCTTTGCCTTCTCCAAACCTGGGGCAAACGTGATGGCTTAGGACGAGTTCGGCTTGAGCGAACGTGATCAATCATGTTCGGCCTGCTACAATAGCCCCTCAATCTCTGCCGATGCCGAATGCATGGTAAGGATTGACGTTGAGCCTCAGCCGAACCTATTGGATGCCGAACATGAATCGTCGTTTAACATGGGCGAGGTTTAGCCGAACATCATCCCTCTTTCCCCTTGAAGCAACATCAATCCGTTCGGAGGAGAGCCCCAATGTAGGAACGCTAGGTGTCACATCACGGCTGGGTATGGCTGATGAGAGGACGGTTGGCAGGCCTAAACCCTACAGGTTGTCCTTTTATTGCCACGTGTCATGCGCTTAATGGCTGCCGGTTCGGCTGTGTAATGATGGGCGGGAGTTTCGAATCCCCAGCCCTATCCCTATGTATGGGACGCTGAGAGGAGAGAGAAGGGTTATATCCCTTTCTCTCTCTAGAACTCCATAACCAGAGCTCTGCCCGCAATCGTTCTTCTTCTAGCTTCGGTTTACAGCAGATTGTTCACCAGATCTCACTGAAATTTCCAAGTACGCATTCGTTTTTCATCCCTCTTATTGTTTATGCAATTTTTTGCTCTTTCTCCCTTGTTTCCTTGGGTTTTTGGGAGTTTTCATTTGAGTGAACAGTGCAAACTTGGAGATGAACAACCTGTTCATCTTCAGCTTCAACCTATTCTTCTGAGCCCCAGCTCTAGTGCTGAAGAGCTGGGCCGACGAGGGAGTTGGCCAAGCCCTAGCTTTAGCGATAACAGGTTTGACCGAAACCGAAACTAGCTGAGCCCGTTGAGTCGAGTCTCAGTGATACCCGAGCGTGAGTCTTCATAGGATGTATGGTGGGCCAGTAGGGTAGCCGAGCGTAGTGAGATCCTTGCCTTCTGGCCGACGACGAGATTTCTCATTATTTTCTCTTTGTTTTGTTACGTCTGGCTCACCCAATCATCGTTATCTCATCCGACTCTATAAGTTTGAGGGGTAACTCCGGAGATTTGTTTATCCGAAAGTACCTGGAGAGGCGCAGAAGCCGACTCCAAACTTCTTCAATTGCGTCCAATATGTCGGATTCCAGTGATTCCAACGCCGAGCGCGATCACAAGTATGACGGCGGGTTCAACACCAAGCCTGAGATATCCTTCACCTCATCTACTCACTCCGATGCTGAGCACGAGTTGGGCCCCGAAGCTGAATCTAGATTTCGTTCGGAGGCTGAAGCCCCAGCTTCTTCACGATCCATGCCCGGCGAAACCTCATCCGAGAATAGGGGGGTTATCGATCTCTATGAAAGGGGGCAAGTTTGTCCTCACGCCCACTATTTTAGTGGGCATCCCAACGAGTACGAAGATTTTTGCCGAACGTACAACATCCTTGATGATGTTGTGGTTAGTCAAGTGGCTAACAACCGAATAAGAGACAAGAGGGAGCACCGTCCTGAACACATAACGATTCCCCTTATGGCCATCTGTGAGGCTGGGCTCCGCTTCCCTCTTCACCCATTTTTGAGGGAGCTGTTGGCCCGGTTTGGCATAGTGCCACATTTCTTCGCCATCAATAGTTACAGGATAGTGATGTCGGTGATTAAGCTGAAGGAACTGCACAATCTAGAGTTTACAGTTGCTGACCTTTTCCATGCATACATAATGTCTCGGCACGGCCAGACTGAGCGTAGGTATCTTTCGACACGTAGTAAAAAGGAGCCTCTGATAAACGGGTTGCTCGAAACTGACAAGTGGGCCAATTTTTATGTTGAAGTAAGCAGAACTACGAGTTCGATGACCAGACAGTGCGGCTACACTCCGTGCTGAAGATAAAAGATTTTTGAGGTTGCTTTACAGCCTTTTTATTCTGCCGAGCATGATTTCTTCTTTGTTGGTCGAGTTTCTAATGTTGTCTGGTCAACACTTTCTTGTAGATGATCGAGCAATTACGAAGAGACATCAAGATTTGGCTTTTGAGAAGAACGTTGAGATGTTGAAGGCCCAGATCTGCCGCGACGCACCGACGTTGTTGGGCTACGATCTTTCGTACAAGGGGAAGTTGAAGAGGAGGGAAAAAGAAGCAGGTCTGAGCACAAAGGACGGGGCCAAGAGGAAGGTTGCCGAACAACAGGCATGAAAAAGCAAGCAGCCGAAGCCGAGCGAAAAGGTCAAGGAACCGAGGTTAAAGTTTCCAACCTTTAAGAAGACAGCTGACTTCTGGCTTGGGGAGAGTCAACAGACCGAGCACCCTGGTATCAATATTCCCTTGCAAATCCTTGTCCCCGAATTTGCAGAAAAGATGGGAAGAAGAAATGTCATCCAAGTTGTCACACCATCGATTTTCAACATAATTATGAAGGATTTTCATAAACAAAACCTCACAATATTCCGTACGATACCCAAAATAATATAGCATTCCCATTTCTATCATCTCATTCCAAACATCCAAGGGTTTCCAAAATATTAAAACTTTGGCTTCGAGGCCCAAACCATCGTAGGTAAGAGTGTCAATAGGGTTTAAGCATTACAACCTTTCATGATCAAAAGATTTACAATTAAAGAGTTACTAATACATCTTCCAAAATAAAATACAAAGATGATTTAATAACTCCACGGTGTTAGCTTGCAAAATAATGCTCACATCCATGCAATCCAAGCATGCACTACAGCCCCGAGTTAGCACCTGAAATGATAGAAGATCTGAGCTACACTAGCCCAGTAGAAAGTTCTAATCTAGCAATGTATGCATATGAAATGTAGGAATGATGAATAGATGAACAGCTGTATTAAGAACCAATGAGAGATCGACAATAGCAGCCCAATCTTATACTTCTTTTCAAAAACCAGTCACATGCTTTACTAAACAATTTCTGAAAATCACCAAATGCCAAAACGTGTCTTGTTCAAGTGTTATGAGCCCAAGCTCCTGCTGGGCCAGTTAAAGGACCCCGATGTCCTCTACCAGGCACATTACCCATAGGGAGGTCCTGAAGTATCAAATACGAGCATATAGCTCTTGCCGGGCCAATTAAAGGACCCCGATGTCCTCTACCAGGCACTCACCCATCGACGAGTCCTGAATGTTCTCGCCGCATACGTAAAGCTTCAACAAAATCCTTTTTCCATCACATTTGCACCATTCAACTCAACTTTGATTCATAAAGCAATTTTTGTGAAATCGTGTTAAAACGAGCATTAGAGTCGTGGGAACGTTCAAGGTGGTCTTTAAGTACGAGTAATCGAGTTAGGGATCATTCGGGAAGTGTTCGAATGGGTTGGAAGTGATTAGAAACCAAAGCAGTGTGAAACAAAGCAAACAGTGAAAACTGGAGATAAGCAACAGGTATCGATACCTTGCATAATGGTATCGATACCATTTGGTTAAGAATCACTCCAAACGCAAGGGTATCGATAACAATCATAAATGGTATCGATAACGATTAATTTTTGGGCTTGATAACGCAAAGGTATCGATAACATGGACCAGGGGTATCGATAACATTTGGTTTTCTGGGTCTAGGAACGTAAAGGTATCGATAACAACGGCTAAGGTATCGATAACAAAGGCTATTCGAGCAGATTTTATGCAGATTTCATGGGTTCTTTGCAACAACAACAACAATAACAACAACAATGATCAATAGCAAGACTCAAGCTCTAGGAAACAAGTCATTTACATATATTGAGAGTTACCTCAAGATCGAAGTACGAAATCAAAGGATTCCCTAAGCCCTAGCCTCAAATCTTGCAATCGAACGGGAAATGCCTCTACCGAGCTTTAACCGAAGCAATGCGGACTGAAATACGCGAAGAAATAAAGGATTGGAGGTTGAGTTTCCTGGGTTTGAGGTGTTTTGGTGGGAAAATGGGTAAGAGTATGAGAGGGAGAGTGAGCCGAGAGAGAGAGGAGAAGAACGGGGAGTGAAAGATGGGAATTTCATTCCTTACACCCACACACATATATCATATACACACACACACACATATTCACCCTTCAAGTATACAAGTTAACACATTGACCCCAATTTTCCAATTTCAAAATCAATCTCATCCTTTTATTTCCTATAAAACATTTAAATAATTTTAGGAAATTACGGGGTCTCTACACAAGTCAACATTAAGGACGGGGCTGCCACTCGGCAAAAGGACGCTAACGTGGCCGAGCTTGCTGGAAAGAGGCAAAAGGTTACTCATGACCTTTTTCCAACATGGCCGCTAACGCCACTCCCAAGAGAGAAAGATCAAACTAAGTCATTAGCTGCTGGTGGTTCGAAGGTGGTGGAGAAGTCTGGGGGTTCGGCTGGCCAGGTGATAGCATAGGAGTTTGTGCCTACGTTCGCAATGCTCGAGGGCAGAGTGATTTTTGTGGACAATAGCGTCAAGCTGGAGCTTGGGCTGGCCCCCGCTTTGCTTCAAGGCTTGGCGTGGCCGAACGACATGAAGAAGGTTCCAGAAGACCTTCTGCCGAGCCTGGTTCACGCCAGTGCTTACCTTGTTCAGGTATTGTCCGAACATAACCTTTTCTCAACATTTTTCAACTTTGAGTGTTTTCCGAGCTTATGTTTCTTCTGCTGTGTAGGCTGGTCAGGCAATCCTCCGCGCGTCTAATAAAGCCGAGCTTGTTGCAACCGAGCGGGTTCACTACCATGAAGACTTGAAGGCCGAGCGTGAGAAAGTGAGGAGCTACAAAGGAAGCCTAAAGATGGCGAAGGCTCAGATTACTGAGCTAGAGAAGGAGAAAGAAGAGATGGCCGATAAGCTGAAGAAGGCTGAATGTGAGGTCGAAAGGGTGTTGAGGAGGGAGAAGAGGAAAATGAAGGAGGTAGATGAGAAGGCATATTAAGCTGGATTTGACCGTGCAGGCCAAGAGTATATTAAGGATGCTCGGTCGATGGTCACTGATGAGGTGAAGACGAGGGTACCGATTGCATACCGAACCGGATACAAGGCGGTGTGCAGGCCGCGTGTGGTGTCCTGCAGCTTGAAGCTGACCTGAACATGACAAAGTTAATTCCTGGGCCTACAACTCCTGAACTCGTCCTTCCTTATACCGAAGAAGAGTGCGCACCCCTCCTTCCAAAGGAATTTCCCAAGAGTGAGGAGGATATCGAAGACTTGACCGATGTCGACGCCGAGGGTGAAGATAACTCTGGTGGGAAGAAGAATGGTGAGGGTGGTGAAAGGGTAGCCAAGGACACCGGCAGGAACCTATTAGTGTTGGAAAGGCTACCGAGGCTAAGGTTGAAGTTGCTGCTGATGTTGCTCCAGATGCTACTGCAGTGGACAACACTCTGGTTTAGAGTATTGATTGTCTTTCCTTATTCTCTCTAAGACTTGAATTTTTGTTTGGACTGGACGGCTCCGAGCTTGGGAGTTTACCGTACCATAGATGTAATAGTTTTGTGGGGGGTTGGCAAGAACGATTCACCATGTTGTACCTCCCATTTTTAGGGATTTCTGCCAGACTTGTGTTTTTTTTTTTTTTTTTTGCTTTTATGAACGAATGGATGTCTTATTTTTGTTTGCAACATAACTATTTTGCCGAACTTGACTTAATGTTTTCATGCCTTTGGAAAATTTGTTGATCTTGCTTGTTTGGACGGTAGATGTCCGTAGCCCCCACTTTGGTCTGGGTTTGGCTAAGTAATTGAACGTTTGAGGGTTGTGGAGATGGCTAACTGTAGTGTTGTAATTGCCGAGCCTTGACTAAAGTATAAGTTAGCAATCGTAGGTTACCGAACTTGACATTGTGCAAATATTGATTGATCGTAGGAGTGCTGGGTGCCCCCTTGCATGTTGTTGGGGCTCGGCCAAAGTGCCAGCTCGTGGCCTAGGTAAGAAGGATTTTGAGGGATAATTGATTGTTTGTAGGTGGTTTGCTCGCCAAAGTGCGAGTGTAACCTTTCGGTGGCCGACCAAGGTGTCTTGCCATGCCGAACCGAAACCCAAGTTCAATCAGTGATGTGTGCTTTGGGCTCGGTGGACCATATGTCCTTGGTTTGCTTCTTTGGGCGGTGATAATGGCCGAAGCTAAAGGCTGAAGAGCCGTTTATGGGTGTGACCGAAGTCATCGTTTGTGGGTGGCAGGTTTGCCGAGAATGAGTTATCGTGCAAGTGCGATTGAAATAAGACAAGATTATAAGTTCTGGAGAAATTAATTGACGAACGTACAAGTTATTTTTCCATTAAGAAACTTCAAAGTACAAGATAGAAAGTAGAAATGCATGGGCCGAGGCCACTTTTTGAAAAGAAGATCATAGATAAGGCCAAAGCCAAACAAAAACTGAAAGATTTTGATGCCTCAAAAGGTACTTATTGATACTACATAGCCGAGCATATAACGAAAAGCAGAGTTTTTCACATGTATGCTCTTTTTAGATTCTGTGCATTCCATGGGTTGGTAAGCACTTTCCCATTCATATCCTCAAGGACGTGGGCACCTTCACCAGCAACTTTGACGACACGAAAAGGCCCTTCCTAGTTGGGCATAAACTTTGTTTTCATGCTTGCTTACACCACCTTCCGCCAAATGAGATCATCTGGCTTGAATTTCTTGGTTCGTATGCTTCGATTGTACCCTTTCGCTACTTGTTGTTGGTAGTCGGCTAATTTGGGCCGAGCGTCGTCACGCTTCTCTTCAATGAGTATAAGCTCTCATGCGACAGCCTCGTCATTTGTCTTTGGGTCAAATGTCTCAGTTCGGAGGGTAGGGAACTTTGATTCCAATGGAATGATGGCCTCCATGCCGAAAGCCATTGAGAAGGGAGTTTGGCCAGTAGAGCGTCGAGGTGTAGAACGGTAGGCCCATAAAACCTTAGGTAGCTCTTTTGCCCATTTGCCACACTTGGAGTTTGACCGATGTTTTACCCCAGTGCAGACGGTCTTGTTTGAGGCCTCGGCTTGGCCATTCCCTTGAGGGTATGCTGGAGTGGAGTTGAAGAAGCGAATGCCGAATTCTTCCAAGAGACTGGAGAGGCCGTTACCAACAAACTGAGTGCCGTAGTCGGAGACGATGGTGTAAGGGACGCCGAACCTAGTGATGATGTTCCTCCAGACGAATCGTCGGACGTCGGCCTCGATCGTTGTGACGAGGGGTTATGCTCTTACCCATTTTCAAAAGTAGTCGGTTGCAGTGATCAGGAACTTGAAGCCTCTAGGAGCCGGTTGAAGTTTCCCGATGATATTAAGCCACCATTGGGCAACGGGCCAAGGACTTGTGGTGGGGGAGAGGTTCTGAGCAGGTTGCTTTGGAATTGGAGAAAATAGTTGGCATGGTCGGCATTTGCGGACGACTTCTTCACAATCTTTCTTCATGTTCTTCCAGAAGTATCCCTGACTCAATGCGCGTTGGCAAAGTGAGTGACCTCCAGAGTGGCAGCCGCAGCTGCCTAAGTTGAGCTCATTAAGAATCACTGGTACTTGGGTAGGGTGGACGACGAGGAGATAGGGCCCAGAGATAGATTTTCTGTAAAGTTGGCCGCTGTCAGATAGCCAAATATAGGCGGCCTTGTTCCGAATACGGTAGGCTTCCTTCTTGTCGTCGGGTAAAGTGTCATTTCTGAGGAACTCAACGATCTCGTCCATCCAACTTGGGCCGAGTTCGATGTTCAGTACTTCTGGGGTGTTGTCAAAACTGGGTTGGTCAATGCTGCCAAAGTTGATAGTGCGGAACTCGGAGGCTTTGGAGGCCGAGGCAAGACCAGCGAGGGCGTCTGCGTGCGCGTTGTGTTTGCGATTGATCTGTTCAATCTTGAAATTTTTGAACTGCGTGATGAGTTCAGCCGCTGTTGCCTGGTACTTCATCATCCTGGGGTCCTTAGATTCGTAGTCCCCCAACACCTAGTTACAATTAGTTAGGAATCACAATAAACAGCCAAATCATCGACTTTTATTGCGGTAGCTGAACGTAGACCAGCGAGGAGGGCTTCGTATTCTGCTTCGTTGTTGGTGGCAAAGAAGTCTATGTTGATAGAGCTCTCATGAAGTGTCCCACAAGGGGAGACCAAGACGACACCCGAACCCGAGCCGTTGCTATTGGAGGCACCATCGGCTTCAAGTCGCCAAGTGTCTCCTTGAAAATGGAGCCAAGGTGTCGTACCTGTTATGGATTTGGCAACTAATTCCGGTTTGGGAGGTTTGTTGAACTCTGCAGTATCGTCGGGAGTTAGTTCCGTGATGAAGTCAGCGAAAACTTGTCCTTTGAGTGTGTCCGAGGCTCTAAGCAGATGTCAAAATTTGCAAGTTCGACGGCCCATTTGGAAACACGATTGGAGAGGTCGACCTTGCGAAAGAGAGCTTTGAGAGGGTACTCCGTCAAAATAGTGATTGTGTGGGATTGGAAGTAGGGTAGTAGCTTTCGTGCTGCTGAGACAAGAGCAAGACCTAACTTCTCCAAAGGGAGGTAGCGCGTTTGTGCTGGTAGGAGTGTTTTGCTGGTGAAGTACATAGGCATGTCTTCTGCTCCATTTCGGCGAACCAATGCTGAGCTGACCACGTGGGTAGAAACGGCTAGGTACAAATAGAGAGTCTCGAACTCCTTGGGCTTTACCATTAGTGGTGCCGAGCTTAGATATTCTTTGAGTTCGGCTAGCACTGCATCACAATCTGGCATCCAATCAAAGCTTCACCGGCTCTTTCCCTTTAGGGCATGAAAGAAGGCGTGGCACTTGTTGGATGACTTGCTAATGAAGTGGTTGAAGGCAGCTGCCATGCCGATGAGCTTCTATATTTCCCTGATTGTGCGTGGTGGCCGTAAGTCTGCCATTGCCTTGATTTGGTTGGGGTCGGCCTCGATCCCTCGCCTAGTCACCAGATGGCCAAGAAATTTCCCCGCACTTACGCCGAATGCACATTTTTCTGGGTTCAGGCGGAGTTTATGGAGTTTGAGAACTTTGAATACTTCTGCGAGTTCGGTGAGGCAGTTGTGCTCCTTCTGACTTTTAACGACGAGGTCGTCGATGTAAGCTTCCAAGATATGGCCTATTTGTACATGAAGCATCTTGAAGATCACGCGGTTGAAGGTGGCTCCTGAGTTCTTGAGCCCAAAAGGCATGACGTGGTAGTGGAAAATACCATGTGGTGTGATGGAAGCCATTTTCTCCATGTCTTCTGGGTCCATGGCTATTTGGTGGTAGCCACGGTAGGCGTCAAGGAAACTTAGCCGAGCATGGCCTGTGGTGGCGTCGACCGACTGATCTATCTTTGGGAGTGGGAACCAATCCTTTGGACATGCGTCGTTGAGGTTGGTGTAGTCGACTCACACTCGCCATTTGCCGTTTTTTTTTTCTTGACAACCACAGTGTTGGAAAGCCAAGTTAGGTACTGTACTTCTTGGATGGCATTTGCTTCCAATAGTCGATTAACCTCTTCTATGACAACATCGGCGTGTTCAGGTGCCGAGCGTCGAACCTTCTGTACCACTGGTTTTGAATCCTTCTTGATGTTGAGAGAGTGGCAGATGAAGTCGGGGTCGACCCCCGGCATCTCATTGGGGGTCTAGGCAAAGACTTCTATGTTGTCTTTGAGGAATTGAAACATCTCTTCGCGCTCGGCGTCGTTTAGGGAGGAGCCAAGTAAAAAGAAACGTGAGCCATCCTCATTGATGGGCATTTTGACCAAGTCTTCTTTCGCTTTATCCTCAGCCTTTTGGCCGACGTAGTCAATGATGGCCATGTCTGGGACTTCAACCCACTGTACCTGCTTGGCTTTGGTGGAGTTGTGGACGGCTGACACGTAGCATTTTTTGGATGCCACCTGATCTCCAAGCAGATCTTCTTGCTTTCCATTAGTGCCGATGAAGCGAACAACTTGATGGTAGGTGGAGGCAATTGCCTGCATTTCGTGGAGCCAAGTTTGGCCGAGGATAGCGTTGTACGGGCTCGGTGCGTTAATGACGATAAACTCAATGGATAGAGTCTTTGAACCCACGACGACGAGAAGAAAGATTTTGCCTAATGGCCAAACAGGTGCCCCGTTGAAACCGATGAGGGGCACGTCGGCTGGTTGTAAGGCGGATTCTGGGAGATCAAGTTTCTTGAACAGGTCGTAATACATGACCTCGGTCGAGCTTCCTTGATCAATGAGGACTCGCTTGACGTCGTGAACACCAATTTGAATTGTGACTACGAGAGCGTCGGAGTGTGGAGTTTGCACATGTTATAGGTCGTGTTCGGTGAATGTGATTATCCATTTTGGCACATCTTGCGGGCGTTGACGCTTGAATCCGTACCCAATGGCGAGTACCTGCTTTGATATGGAAGCGCGATCGAGGTCGGCACGTAGTGCGATTTTGAACTCCTTTGTTACTAGACCGTGGATAACATGTATTAACGGTCGCTGTTCGTTGGGGTTGGGATTGCCTGTTGGTTGTCGGGCGGGTGTCTTGGTTTTCGCTGTTCGTTGGGGTTGGGATTGCCTGTTGGTTGTCGGGCGGGTGTCTTGGTTCGGTCTATGTATTGATCGAGATGGCCTTGAGAGGCGAGCTTCTCTAGGAGAGCCTTGTATGGAGCGCAGGCGGTCGTGTAATGGTCGAGTTCGTTGTGGTAGGAGCTCTTCTTCCTTGGGTTTTGATCCTGCTGTCCAGTGTCCATACGGAGCTTGCCTGTCGGCCATTCAAACCATGGTTGCCTCATGATCTCTTTCAAGAAAGACCAAATGGGTTCTTTGAAGTATGTCGTCTCGGCAACGTAGTCGTGCATCTTCGACTGCCACTTCTTTCCTTCTTTGATGTTGTTGACGTGTTTCTTTGGCTGGGATTGTTGGGTGATTATTGGTGATGGAAGCTGGGGTGTGGTGGGTGGTTGAGCTCGGGATTTTTTGGGCCGCTCGGTCCGCGTAAAATTCTTCAAGGGCACAAAACCGCTCCACAACACGCATTAACTTGCCCATGCCGTGAGGTGGGCAGATGGCGAGTTTGTCCAGAATCTTGCTGCCAGTTTCCAAGCCATTTTTGAAGGTACGTGCAGCCCAGTACTCGTCGATCCCCGGAATTTCGTTGAACAGCTGCCAGTAGCGTTCGACTTACTGTTTGAGAGTTTCGGACGGGAGTTTCCTCATCTGAGACAAGGATTTGGGCTCTTTGGCGGTTTTGTTGCTTGTGATGAAGTGGGTGTTGAAGGCGCATTCAAGATTGGCCAGGTTCCGTATGGATCCAGCAGGCAATTTGTTGAACCACTGGAGTCCAAGGGAGTCAAGGCTGGATGGGAACGCCTTGCATTTGACTTCATCTTTTTGGGTGCAAAGTTCGATGGTCTGGCGGAAGTGGATCAGGTGAGTGTAAGCCTCACAGGTGGTTGGGTCGAACTTCGTGAATTTGGGTAGGTGGAAGGTGGACTCCGGTAGCGTGTTGATGATGTGGGAGGTGAAGGGTGAGACGCCGAGGTCCTTCAGCTGTCTTTCGAATCCTGGGCGCGGCTGTTTGCCATGCTCATCTGTTTTCGTCCGTTTGGAGTCCCTCCATTTGGGCTCCTTTGTTGAAGTCTTCTCGTCGTCTCTGTGTCTCAGCTTGTCTCTTAAGTCGGCGGTTGTTCGGTGTGGGCCGTTGATGGACTTCTCTCTGTCACGACGATTTTTTTTATCGTCATTCGTGCCTTCGGTCCTCACGCCTTTCCCGTTCCGCTGTCCGCGGTGCTCATCACTAAAATTCTCAGGCAGGATGTCCCCGAGACGTTCAGAAACATGGCGTCTGGTCTATATGGAATCTCGGCTATGGTGCGAGATCGCCGTGCGAGAGAATTCTGCGTGACCAGTCGAGTACGTGCTCGTGAATGACTCGGTATCCCTTGTTCTGGTACGCTCGTGATGACTTCTAGAATGATGTGTTCCAGATGTGGTAGGTTGCTCGTAGAGGATTATTTCCCTAGCATCGCTAGGCGTTGGGGTGAAGCCAAGGCGGTCTTTCACAGAGCCGAATTGGCCTGTCTCTTGCAAGGCGCTCTTATGGTGGTGGCAGAGGTGGTGAGGGTGGTGTATGCCTTCGTCGCCTCCTGCTTCCATCAGATCTGGACCTGGCAGGGGTTGCGGTTTGCTACATGTGTTGTTTCATTTGACCACCTCCGCCCTTAGCACCACCAGTTCGTTATCTCGTTTGTCGTCGCGACGCTGTAACAGGTAGATCTAGGCCGTTGTCACGTTCTCTGTGGTTGGTGACAGCCCGGAGCTTGCAGGGATAGAGATGGACATGTGCCTTTCCAGGGGCCGTAGGATGATGTTTCCGCTGGCGTCCTTGGCCCCTGAAATGGTAACGTTTGTCAGATCTCTGCCCATGGTGGTTGAATTTGTGGTTGTTTATTGGAGGAGGAAGGTTGATTTGAAGGAAATGTGAGCTGTTTGAATCAGAAGCGATTCACGTCGGGTTCACTAATTGTGTGGCCCGTGATCTTCGATCTGAGTCTCTCCTCCATTGGTTCAAGAATCGCCTAGCCTCTCCACCTAGTCTGCAAAACGAACGCACGACTAAGACTTGGCCGGGGGTTGCCTAGCAAGGGCCTCCAGCGAGAGGATGAGTATATGTGCAGATAAAAGGGTCAGAGACCAGTGTTGTGTGTAGAAGCATGTTCCTCTTAGGGTTGCCATCACTTGGCATTTATAGAACCTTCCTGATTTGCTCTCCAAGTACGGGCACGTGCCTTGCGCGTGCTGGGTGACGTCTCACGACATCATGAAATAGATCTGGTAACCGTTTTGGTGTGAGCTGGCATCCTCCACGTGCGCTCATCATTATCCTTTGGCGTAACCGCCTTAGCACGTGAAAGAGCACGTGAATCAGCAGGCGGCCAAACTCCAACCATTGCTGTGCCTCGCGGGTGGCCGAGCACCATACGTAGCCCAGCGTGAAGAGAATATAGGTGAGTGGGATATACTCTCAAGCCGCCTCTCTGGAGGATGTCGAGCCTGGTAGGCGGCCGAGCCCGAGAGCAGTCATGCGAGAACGACCTGCCGACGGGGCCATCTTCCCAAGGGTGGCTAAGCCAAAGCCTTCTCCGAACCTGGGGCAAACGTGATGGCTTAGAACAAGTTTGGCTTGAGCGAACGTGATCAATCATGTTCGGCCTGCTACAGTTAGCTTACCCATCACGAAGGTACAAACACAAAGAAGATTCAGAAAAACATCTCCACCAAATTCCCCTCCAAGTATAAGAAGCCCTCTTGTGAAGAAATGAGAGCAAAGTTTGCTAGGGCAAGAAAATGCAAAAACACAGCCTAGGCAAAAATTAAGGCATTCAAAGATAAGCTTGCTAGGGACTCAACCTCCATTAGGTAATGTAGACACCCCAATTTGGACCTCTCAAATCCCTTCATTTTTGGCTTTGAGCCTCCCCGATGATGAATTTGGATTAAAACAAACCTTGGACCAAGCAGAGCGATGCTTCTTGGAAGGTTTTTAAAAATCAAATGAGTTTATCAAAATCAGTCCCAAGCGCTCGAAAGCATTTCTGAGCGCTCAAAACCATTTTCAAAAATCCTAAGGCCAAGCTCACTACTGAGCGCTTAGGAGTGTTACTCCCGAGCGCTCAGAACCATTCTCGAACGCTCAGAGCCGCCGTTTTGCCCCATGGGTGAAAAAGGTTCCCCACTTTTCATGCCATGCATCATTTCAGTCGTCTGAGCCCTGGGATTGCCCTATAGAGCACTCTATCTCAGGGTGGCAGAGAATCAAAATGATGGAGTTTTCCCCCCAAAAAAATATTTTATTCAATTTTTAATTTTATTTTTAAAATCCAACCATAGGTTATATTGGCCTATATAAAGCTTTCACTTCAGCTGAAAAGGGGGCACGAAATCCCTGTTTTGAGAAAGGCTTCCTTTTGCTCCAAAAGCACTCTCACCTTATGGAGCTTGGGTTCCATGCAAAAAGGAAAACTTTCAACCACAAACCTAACAAAAGATCAAAGCATCTGAAAATGAAGGGCAGTCAGAACATCTTTGCTCTCTGATTCCTTACATTTTCCCCTTTTTTATTTCCTCACTTTCCAAGGTCAATCAAGGAGCAAAAGTTCTACAAAAGGTAGAAATCTTTCTACTTTGGTCGAAATCAAAGAGGTTGTTTTTCCTTTCTGAGGAAGGTCTCTCAGCCTGTCTCAGTCTTTAATACTGGGTATGGGTTGAGAGATCTTGGTGTAAAAGTAAGAGCAAAGAGATCACAAAATTCATTTTCAAAACCTGCTGGAAGACTCTCGAGCGCTCGGGAGTGCTCCCAAGCACTTGGGACTGTTTTTGGCCTCATCTCTTGCATTTTCGTGAACGGTGGGTAGGGGTGAAGTGCATTCTTGTAAGAAATGGTCTCATTGTGACATGCAAACGTAAAAGATTTGCTTTCTCAAACCAAAAGTGTTTCTCACCAAGATTCAAGTAAAAACAAAGTTTTCCAAAGTTAAAAAGAAAGTTTTCATTCTTGGAATACCAAGATTGGAATGACTGCATGGCAAAATAAGATCATTTCCTGTCTGAAAGCAGACTGACTTGCAGTCCACTTCCAAGCGCTCGGGAGTGCATGCATGCCATTGCACTCCCTTATTTTGTCAGGTTCCTAACACTTCATATGTAGCGATATGTCCATTTTCCCTTGAGAGTATGCAGATCTGACTTTGTAAAGGCAGGGAAGCATGGTTTGGAAGATTAAAGTTCAGCTTTAATTTGCCAGGACTTCTGCTGAGCTTACCATATGTTTAAAATAGTTTTAGTTTTCAGTATAGTCTTGTATCATGTTTGTACTAACAAAACTTGCAGGTTGGGTAGCAGCACTCCCAAGTGCTTAGAAGTACTCCTCAGCGCTCGGGAGTGTGGCCAGTGACAGGATCCCAATTTCTTTTATGTTGCATTTATCTGCTTTATCATTTTGACACCCTCTGTACACATGCACCAGCATACACATTTATTTGGTATATCTGTGGATACATGCTACATGCTTAATGAAACAAAATGCCTTGATAAAATTCCACAAATGTTTAGTAGAGACCGATCTCGTATCGGGCGAGAGGGTGCCGTAAAACCCTTCCCCCCTCGTAATATGGCTTCCGAATCCTTAAAAGAATCTCTGGTTTTCAAATCAAAAATGGTTTCTCGGGTGGCGAACCATAAATCCGGGTGGCGACTCTTCAAAATTTTTCGATTCAATTCAATTCAAAAACGATATTTTCTTTCGGGCCGCCCCGATTCACCAGGGGCTGCGGTAGCCCACAGTGGCGACTCCATTGGGGATAAGATTGATTAATACTTGAGAAAAATCGGGACGTTGACAAAATGGCCCGATTTCCTTAAGCATCAATTAAACCGGTGAGCCAAGCTTGAAAGATATTTGTGGGATTTTTCAAACCATTTTGTTTCGATTTCTATTTTTTTTTGTATATATCTTGCGCAACCCCGCTGTTGTGTTTCAGGATTCCTACCCGGCTCGCCGATGATAGGGAATTCCGGAATGCTCAGCAACCCTCGACCGTGATGAGTCATCCCTACCATTTGTACCATTATTGGGTGTCCGCTCAATAATGGGAGGTATACTTTGACTCTAGTTCGGGGAACCCTCTTCAAGCAAAAACCAGCCATTATACATGTTTAGCAAGCCATAGAACCTTCCCAATTAGGATAGGAACTTACAGGGTAGGGTTATGTGTTATATTCTATTTACGTGCAGCATTCCATCTTGCATTATCATACCGTCAGCCACGGTTCTCAAGACTCGCTCGCGCGGTCTTTGGAAGGTTGCCAAGACCCGATGAAGAGTCACGCACCCTAATGCGTGTTGCTTAACCACATGAGTTCTCGAGCCAAAGCCTAAGAGAAACTAAAATTTTGCTAAGTCCTTGACTAATATTTAATCGAGTAATTAACCAAAGGAAGGAATGACAAGGAAGCAAAACGTTGTGATACCAACACACCTGGGCTAAAAGCAAACGCACCACTTACACCGCATTGGTTACCGTATCACATCGTTCACCCCAGTCATTCCAAACCAATGGTCGACTTGTCGATCGAATATCAGCCAAATACTTAGCTTATTTTAGCATCTTCTGGGAAGCAACGGTTCCTAAATGAGGATACGCCCCAAAAATCCGAGGATCAAGGCAACCTCCCATGAGGGACATTCAATTACTTTTGAAAAATAGGAGTCGGCGACGGTGACGATGGCGCACGCATTTTCTAAAAACCACCCACAAATTTCCTAAAAATGCAAGCAGGGACCGCGTCTGAGCACAATTTTTGCTTTGCTGTCAGTTCTGAACAATTGGGCCAAAGAAGAAGAATATCATACCCTCCTGGACCAGACCCCTTGGGCAGAGATTGGAGCGGCTTCAACTTCGGTCAGATCCTAGTGGTGCATTGGACTTTCGGGCGGAGATGGAACAACCAACCGAGAATCCGAACCCCAATCCAAACCCCAACCCAAATCCCAATCCGAACCCAGAAAACCCAAATTCGGAAAACCCGAATGGAGAAATGGCGGAAATCAGGCAAGCTATTCAGTGATTGGGCGAACGCACTGACAATCAGATCGCCCAACTTATGCTCATGATAACTGGAGTGGCTCGACGACTCCCGAACCTAAATCCTAATCCAAACCCAAACTCAAATTCTAACCCAGAACAACCAGCCCTCGAGATGGAAGCTCCCCAGAACCCTGAAATGGCCGCTGTGCTAGCAAAGATAACCCAATTAGAGCAGTCTGTAGCAAGGAATGAGAAGATCGTCACAACGGGCTTTAACATCAACAAGCTCTGTCTGTTTCCCATTGCAAAACTCCCTGAAAAGTTTAGGCCTATAGACTTCGCAAAATTTGATGGAACTGGAGACCCGAAGGCGCACTTGACCGGATACATAGGAGCACTCTCCATCTGGGGTGTAGAGAGAGACGCCATGGCTCAGATGTTCTCATAAACCCTCGTGGGACATGCCATCCACTGGTTCACGTCGCTGGATGAAAGGAGGAAACGATCTTGGGAAGACATATGTACGGCTTTCATAGCGCAATATGATTATAACATTCAGCTGGAAGTCACTACTCGTGAGCTAGAGTCCACAAAAATGGAGGCTAAAGAATCCTTTACAGATTTTGTAAAGAGGTGGACGGCGAAAGCGGCCCAAATGAAGGATAGATCATCAGACAGAGATCAGATTCGGATGATTGTTCGGAACCTTCAGCCAAACCTAGCAAGGCATATGGTCATGGCACATGCGTGTTCAGATTTTAAAACGTTCTTCGATGCAGGACTGGCCGTCGAAGAAGCAGTCCAGCTCGGCATCCTTGATAAGCCTGAACCTGCCCCCAAACCCAAGAAAGTCTACTCTAGTAACTCCGGCTACACCAACCTCCCCAACACCTCTACAAACGCTACCCAAACCGAGCCAATCAATCATATTGTCGCTCAGACCAACCCACCCCGTTCTCAACCTTGCACTTTTGCTCAATTCTCAGGACCTCTCTCCACTATGCTTGAGAAGTTGGTCAAAAGTGGCGTGCTCAAGCCACTCAACCCTACTCCCCTCCCTCTAAAACTCCCTGCTTCCCATAATCCCAATGCGTATTGTGCCTACCATCAGAATGTGGGCCATCCAACTGACAATTAATTCTGCCTCCGTCATGCCATCGAGGACCTCATTGATAACAAAACCATCCCCACACCCCCACCAAAGCCCAATACCGTCTCTAACCCATTGCCGAAACATTCAAACTCTCACACCAACCATATTTCCCTAACCTCCTCTTTCAACCCAAGTCTCTACATCATTACCGCAACCCAACCACGTCCAATTGTCAGGATGTCGGCTAAAGATACCATCTGTGGACTTGAAACCACTGGATGGGACTTTCCAAGGAGATGGGAGGAATTGACAGAGGACTTTTTAGCAGTGGAGAACCGAGCCCTTATTACCGGGGTATGGCCTGTAGCGCATGATCCCGAACTGGTGGAAGAGTTGGAGCATGGAGCTTGGAGACAAGATTGGGAAGAAATGATGGCGGATCCATTGGACAGTTACTCACTATTTGCTCTGTTCATGGAGCCAGAGCCAGTTGCAGATGATGATAAATTGGAATGGGAACCGGATCCCAACGGATGGCATTGGATAGATGACTAGGACCCTTTGGACAAAACATCCTTGGTCTATCTATTCCAAGAACAGGAAGTGGAGCAGGAACTGGACTTGATGAATCCGTGCATGTTTTCTGGACTCTCTGTCACAACCATTGTCAATCTCACCAGAAACTCCGACGTTCTTGACTATGTGATGGATCATGCTTTCTGTCGGCAGGAGTATATTATTAACGAGCTTTTCCCTCAGCCGATAGTCGAGATTCCCAATGAACCCAACATTTGCGTGCTAGATCCTGAAGACCTCTGGGGCAAGGCTGAATTGGTGAACGTTGTAAGTGCAGGAAAACAAAAGAGCCTTTGAATCACTCCAAATCGTAACGGCTACTTTGAACCCCTTGCCGGAACCCTAGCACACCGCCGGAGTCGAACTTGTAAAACAGACAAAGGGTGAGCGCACCTTTGCCTTCTCATGGCAAAGGCCCTCCGATGCCAAAGTTAGTATCTCGTACTAGTGAAAACCCTAATTCTCAGTAGGTATTGGAACGTATAGCCAAGAATTGCGTACCTTTATCTCTCGGTTTACCTCATATTTATAGATCCACTTATGCTTGCTGTCCAAGCCATCTCATTGCCCTAGGTTTCCTTTCTCGTATAAGGAACCCAGAATATCAGAGATTCTCGTTCCCTTAACTGCATGTTACCTTATAGACCATTTAGGAATTCTTCCCATAACTGGCCGTTCACCCCATTCCCGTTGGGTATCTTCTCCAGATATTGTTTCCTTACTGGGTATCTGCCACTTCTGGACCCCTCTGGAGCGTCTTCTGGCATCTCTTTCAGAACGTTGCTCCTGTTCGGGCCTCTCGTTGCCGAACAGACTATCTGGACCATTGACCTCTCATATCATTGGTCCTTTTACCATGCGACTGGTCCAACAACTTCCCTTGCTCTTTGGACTATACCTCTGCTCGGGTATCTTGGACCTGGGACCTCTCGTGTCTCCGGTCCTTATTGCCGTTCACCGTACCGCACGGCGGATGCTCCGATTATATTTACCCTAGGCCCCACTTACCACGTGTTCGGGACACCTTCTGTACCTGTTCGGGATTACCTCCCTACAATGGCTCTCCAGCTTTACTCGTTATTTTCTCTTAATATGACGAGTAAAGCTTCTGAACACCGAGCATGATTCTCGTCCTTTGCTCTTGCACCCTATTTCTCGTACTTGGTGCAGACCTTATCATTAGTCCAGGCCAAACGTCTCATCGTTTGGTCTGGGCAGGCTTTTCCAGCTATCACCTGTACACGCGGCATGCTCTGTACTGCCCGTATTAAATGCGAGCAAACGTTTCGGGGAACGGAATGCCCAAACGACGTCTGGGGTGACGTTTCTCATACGTCACCCCCTTTGCTGGGGTATACTTGGGTTTTCGTCCCAATTTCAAACCCATTTTCTCTTTCTTTAGTTCCCTCTGTAGAAAGAACGTTCAAGCGCTCCCACCATTGAAGCTCTGTTCATCATCTCAGGGTCTCCTTCCTCTCTGATTCTAGGGTTCTCGTCTACTTGTTCGTAAGTTCTTATTCCCCCTTTCTGTTCTGTCTTCCTCGTCGATTTAGGACTTTCACAGTCTCTTTTAGGGCTTCTTCGTACCCAGCCTTCTCTTAGAAAACCCATACCCACAGTTTTCATTATGGGTAGGTTTCGTAGACACTGCGACACCCCACAGACAATGGCCAATTTTAGATCTCGTTACGAGATCCCTGACAACGTAGCCACTACATTGGCTCCTGAAAATGCCATTCGTGAGTGTTTTGATAATGACACTCTGCACATCCCGGTCGTCGCCATGGTTGAGGGCGGCGTCAGGTTTCCCCTGGCACCGTTACTCTGCTAGGTTTTAGCTCATTACATACTATCCCCGATGCAGGTCTCGGCCAACTTTTTTAGGGTTGTCATGGGCATCAATGCCCTGAACCAAATGCTAGGCACATCCTTAGGTTTGCACGACATACACCACCTGTATAGTATTTCCAGAACCAAGGATGCCTTGACCTACTATCTCAAAAGTAGGGACTCTAGAAAAAGGCTCGTGCTTGAGCTGCCTGATTCTGCCCGAGGAGATGACGACTACTTCCTCATCGTCACAGGGAATTTCGAGCCCAGAGACGAGGACGGTAGAGTCATCGGCTTCCACGCACCCCACAGATTTGGTACTCCACGTCAATTTTTTTCTCGTAGAACTCTATTGCCAAGCAAAATTTCGTTTTGCATCGCCCTCTTTTAGCTTTACTGACTGCAAATTTTTCTTGTATTTTGCAGCCACAAACGTCAACCAGGGGCACGCCATCATCACCCCTCAGGTGCACATTGCTGACACTAACCGTGCTCTTGCCTTCAACGGGCAAGGTACGTGCCTGGCTGGCCGAGCAAGAGCAGCGCAGGTCCTCCTTAGCTACCGAGCATCATACGGTGGGTTCATTGACCGACGAATCCGAGCAGCAGACGACCCTAAAAATCCCAGATCCTCTTGCTCAACAACCCGAGCAACAAGAGGAGAGGCGTTCTCGGACCCCTCCGCTTCCCAACGAGCCCATCCAGCTCGCCGAAGAGGCCTCGACATCCTCAAGCAGTTATTCTCCATCTCCCCCTCCTCAAGAAATGGACCAGCCAATCAATCTCAGCAACCTCCTCACTATCCCAGGGGCTAGCCGCGGAAGAGGCCGTGGTTCATCTCGTGGCCGCGGACGCTCTCAGAGCCCGGCGCCATCTCATGGCCGCCGTGGATCTGCCCAGCCAGACATTCCTCCAGGCTTTTCTCCTGAGGAGATCGAGGCCAGTCACAGGGATAAGCGTCAACGGCTGGAAACGTCTGCGGGCGAACAACCTCCATCCTAACTCTCTCCACCCCCATCTGGGCTCCTCAATTCACACACGGCAGGCGGCCAGTCACCGTCCGCGACAATGTTGAGTCCGAGGGGATAGCTCTTGCCCTTTCTCAAGCATTCATGCTCCCTGGGGATATGCAAAAGGTGATTGCCAGCTCCCCGGATAACCTCCTCGGCTCGTTCTTGAGCCACAGTGCTAAGGTAAAGCCCTCATCCTTTTAATGAAAACGTAAATCATGCATCTTCATCTCTGCCTAATGCTACTTCTGTTCTTTATCACTTTTGTAAAACCTTCAGGCAATGCAGAAGATGGTAGCCATGGCACAAAAACTTGGCCAATCTGAGCCTCAACGTGCCAGATTGGCAAGTGAAAATGCCAAGCTGCAAAATACCATCGTCAGGCTGGAGAGAGAGAGAAATCAAGCCTGCGGGCTTGCGGATGAGTTGAGGAACAAGCTGGAAGGGGCTGAGGATAGCTTAAACTAGACTCTCACAGAGTTGGAGACGAGCAAGAATGAGACCAAGGCTGCCTACCAGCAGGGCTACAACGAGGGGATTCGCGTGGCCACCGAGAGCTACACGGACCAAATGCCCGGGATCCAGGACCAAGTCTTTGAAGCTGGCTGGCTGGCCTGCCTCAAAAAGTCTGGTGCAGCAGAGTCTTCTCCCCTCTGGACAGAGATTGACCTTCCGAGCACCCAGGTCATTGCCAAGGAGCAGGAAGAGATCGTGGAGGAGGAAGATAGCCATGACAGGGAGCTTAATGCCAACGTCCCCGAACAGCAGAATGCTAATGTTGATCAATCTGGAGAAGTGGCCGATCCTGGCCAAAAGGAAGCCAATGGCAATCCGTCTGAACCAAGCAATGCTGCGGATGGTACAACTGTTCCGGCCTCTGCTACTGCTCCAACCTCTCCTAAATTAATTTTGCTAGCCCTGCGTGGCCATTGGCATTGCCCTGCGTGGCACCTGATACATTTCTACACACTTTAATTCTGGTTTTTGGCCCTTCGTGGCACTTTGATTGTCTCTGGTGGCCCTGTTTGGCCTGAACAATTTTTGCTTGGCCCTTCGTGGCCTTTTTTCAAAGCAAATGGCCGTCCCATGGCTGGTATTTCATGTGCTAAGTGTCTTCGTACTTAGCTTTATGCGTATTCACGTATGCTCTCCAGGTCTCATCATGCCTGCTGATGATTCAGTTGTTTTCACACTTATACTGTTGCAGGTTTCTCGACCTTAGAACAACGTTGATCGTACTTGTAGCTTTCCTACCAATACATGTATTCGTACATATTCAGGATCTGCTCGTACCCGAGCAAGCTGTTAACCTTATTCGTACAGTGTCGTATGTTCACGTACGCGCTCAAGGTTTGTTCATACCCGAGCATCCTTCAAGTTTTTTCGAGCTTAGATATTGCTGCATGTTCTCGTATGCAGCCCATATGTTTCGTGCTTGGAAACTTTCCCTAGTATATTCATACTTTAGGTTACCCAAATATGCTCGTATTTGGACTAGGTAACCTTGAGTTTATTCATATCTTGATTATGTTGCAAGTTTATGTGGGCATGCACCCGTACAAGTCTATTTGTACTTGAAATTATCCCAAACATATTCGTGTTTGAGAACAGTGTGCATAATCTCGTATGCATTCTAGGTGTATTCGTACCCGAGCAAATGGTTAAGTGTATTCGTTCTTAGTGATATCCCAAACATATTTGTGTCTGAGAACAGTGTGCATAATCTCGTATGCATTCTGCGTGTATTCGTACCCGAGCAAATGGTTAAGTGTATTCGTACTTAGTGCTATCCCAAACATATTCGTGTCAGAGAACAATGTGCATAATCTTGTATGCATTTTGGGTATATTCGTACCCGAGAAACATGGTCAAGTATATTCGTACTTGGCAAAATTCTGGATGTATTCATACCCGAGCAATCAGTCAAGTATGTTCGTACTTGGCAAAATTTGAAACATTCGAAATTTCAATTAGTTACCCTATACCTCTGCTCCCCAATACGAAGTGAGGACTAAGGATATAGCTTGACTTCGTATTTAAAGCATAATAAAAGAAAAACTCGTAAAAAACAGCGTTTGTGTTACCAAAATCCGGGAATTTCATTCATAATTTGAAAAACTCAAGGGGGCGTTATGCGTACCCCTTGCAACTAATAAAAGTAAGCACAAGGGAATTTTATTCGTAATTCCCACACAATCACGATGTGCATCCGAAAATAGGATAAGAACGAAATCAAAGTTCTTTACACGTAGAACTTCCTCAAGTTGTGAACATTCCAGGGCCTTGGTACCGGGTTCCCGTCCAAGTCTGCCAATCGATATGCCCCAATGCCCAGAACCTCTGTAACTCGATATGGGCCCTCCCAGTTGGCCCCCAACTTGCCCTCGTTGGCCACCTTGGTTTTACCGAGCACCTTTCGTAGCACAAGGTCTCCAACACCAAATTCTCGTGGGTGGACATGCTTATTGTAGCTTTTCATCAACTGCTCCTGGTACGACGCCAGGTGCACCAGAGCTCGTTCTCTCCTTTCCTCAGCGAGGTCCAGCTCGATTTCCAGGGCTCTATCATTGCCCCCACTTCCACCAATGTGGTCCTGTTGGTCGGCAAACCGACCTCCAATGGAATCACAGCCTCTGTTCCATATGCGAGCGAATAGGAGGCCTCTCCCGTAGACCTCCTAGGAGTTGTTCGGTGCGCCCACAGGACCAGTGGCAATTCGCCAGGCCACTTGCCTTTTGCTTTGTCCAACCTCTTCTTGATCCCGGCAAGTATTGTCTTGTTGGACGCCTCTGCCTGCCCATTGCTCTGAGGGTAGGCTGGTGTGGAATAGTAGTTACTTATTCCATACTGGGCACAAAAAGCCTTGAACTTTTTCTGGAACTGTGACCCATTATCAGTGATCAAAGAGTAAGGAACCCCAAATCGAGTGATGATGCTCTTCCACACGAACCTTTCTATCATAGGTTCTGTGATTTTTTCCAGTGTCTCTGCTTCAATCCACTTGGTAAAGTAATCCGTTGCTACCAACAGAAACTTCCTGTTCCCAGTAGCCTTGTGGAGTGGACCCACGATGTCCATTCTCCACTGCACAAACGGCCATGGACTTGTCAAGGGCACCAAATCTTCGGCTGGTGTTCGGATAATAGGTGAGAACTTTTGACACTTCTCACAGATTTTCACATACACCTTTGCATCTTCTTGCATGTGCGGCCACCAGTAACCCTGGGTGATTGCACGGAGAGCAATGGATCTCCCACCTGCATGACTCCCACATGTCCCCTCGTGTATTTCATGGAGGATTTTCTGCACCATCTCAGGATGCACACAAAGCAGATATGGTCCAGTGAAGGACTTCCTGTACAATTTCCCCTCTGGTGATAGCCAGAACCTTGCAGATTGTGGGCAGCATGCCCTGGAATTTCCGGATTCCAAGGCGCGAGGGCCCATAATCGAGGGAGCGCGAGCGGAGAAGCAGGCAAGCGCTCGGAATACAGAGTCGCCACCTGGGTTTGAAGGTCCGTCACCCAAGAAACCGTATTTCGAAGCACCTGCCGCGCTATTTGATTTGAAAAAGTGAAGGAACCAGTCCGTCATAACCATATCTGGGTTCGGGAGCCAGATTACGAGAGGGGAAGGGTTTTAAGGCACCCCTCTCGCCCAATTCGGAGATCGGTCTCTACTTAGGCATTTTGAAAATATTGTGATTCTTCTTTTATTAACCAATTTTAGCCAGTTAGGGCGGGGGAACAGTTAATCGGGGATTAAAACTGTAACAGTTTGCAAGATATGATAGATGGCGTGTTTACTTTATTGAAACAGTTAGTATAGGATGAAAACAGACTGGTGTGGGAATTAGACAGACTGGAAAGCCCCTGTCTTGGAGTATCGTGCGCAGGAAACCAGTATGCATTGATCTAGTCAATGCATGCTGATCACACCTGCGCAGGCTACCACAAGAATTGCGCGCGCCAGTAAGCCTAAGCCTACAACTCTTATTCTCAAACCTTCTGGGCTCTGGAAGGACCAGTGCACACAGGACAAACCAAGCAGTTGATAGTATTTATAACAACACAGTTTTAAGGCTGAAAAAACACAATAAATGAACAAAACACCCCATAAACAGTGTGGGGACAAGAATAGAGGCCTAAAACCAAGTGAATCATGCAAGGCCAGCCACTGGTCGGGGCCAAACAGTCGCGCGAGACAGTCACTCTGTCGCGCGAGGATGCGCCCTGGCGCGCGAGGGTGCGCCTCAGGCGCGCGACGGTGCGCCCTGGCGCATCATCGCGCGATGGTGTCAGTCTGTCGCGCGAGGGACTGGGCCAGACCAGTGCTTGGTTTACATGTTTCTGGGTTCTGAAACATATTCAGAAAGGTCCCAGGGGTACTCCACAACAACATAAATGAATATTGAAATGCAAGCTAGCAGTTCTAACAAAGGAAAAGCAATAAACTGGTTATTATCATGCTTAACAGTGAGTTAAACATAAATAAAAATAACATAGTAAGTACAAACAAGTAACTAGCATCTCAAACCCCACGTGGACTGTCGCTTGCAACCCAGGAGGGTCGCGCGAGATAGTGAGTCGATCGCGCGAGGGAGTGCCAGATCCCAATTTCTTGTAACTCTGCTGGCTTTAGGACTAGAACTGGTATTGATTACCAGTCTTGGCCCTGCCAGCACCCCTCAGAGATCAGAACAGAGAGTAGAACAAAGGTAAGCTATACCTTCGGCTTTGAGGTTTGAAAAGTGTTTGAACTTTGAAATGAGTTGAGGTTGTTTGAGTGGTGAAAATGGTGAGTAAAATGTTGTGCCCTTTCTTTCCTAACCCAAAGTGAATGAAAATCTTGAACCCTTTGAAAGATGAACAAAGGGGGGTATTTATAGGAGGTTTGGAAGGTGTAGGAGAGTGGCAAACAAGGCCTAAGGCCAAAACTTAGTGGAGAAGGCTTGCCAAAAGGTGAAAGTGAGAGGTTGTGAGGGTGTAGTGCCCAAAGCCTGCACTGCCACTGGCCTATGGAGAAAAACGGGGTTCAAATAGTCCTGTAGACTCCCAGGCAAGCATCCAACTGGCTGGCAAAAGGTGAAAGTGGATTTGGTTAGGACCATCGGCTGAGTGTGAGCCGGGCGTGGGTCAACGGTCAAATCTTTGACTTTGACCCAGTCAAATCTTTGACTTTGTCGCGCGAGGGTGCGCCCTGGCGCGCGATGGAGTGAGTCTGGCGCGCGAGGGTGCGCCTTGGCGCATCATCGCGCGATGGAGTCAGAGTCTCGCGCGATAATGCGCCCTGGCACGAGACGGTTGCGCCCTGGCGCAGGATGATTGCGCCCTGGCACGAGTCAGTAGGGTTTTTGGCTTTTGAAAGTGGCTTAGGTTAGGTTGGGTTTAAGGGTTTTTCAAACACTCAAAGCTCAAACACTTTACATTCCCGGGGTGTTCTTGATCCATTTCATCATCGGGGAATCAAATACCGTAAGTAAAGTAATCTGGAAGCCCAGATTGGGGTATCTACACAGATTTTGTCTTTATCTTGTGAGCTTTTTTTTTATCTGTGGGGAGTGTCCCATCTCTTAGGAACTCCGCTATTGGATCCATCCAACTTGATCCTTGGTTCACGTCCAAGACCAATTCCACACTTTTACCAATGCTCGGCTCACCAAGATAATCCAGTGCTACCTTTCTCCTGAATTCTGTTGGCACAGCCGCTGCCAACCAAGCTAGTGAGTCAGCGTGGGCATTCTGTCCAGAGCTTATCTGCTCAATGTGTACCTTCTCAAAGGTGTCAAGCAAATCCTTGGCTGCCTCCACGTAGGCCGCCATCTTCTCATTATGGGCCTCGTACTCACCGGACAACTGATTCACCACGAGTTGTGAATCACAGAATATTCGAATTCTCTTAACTTTCAAGGTCTTCGTGCTTTGTAATCCTGCCAGGAGTGCCTCGTACTCCACCACATTGTTTGACGCACTGAAACCCAGGCACAGGGACAACTCGATCATACCTCCTTCAGGAGGTAAAAGCACCACCCGGATTCCAGATCCGATGTTGCATGCGGATCCATCAACAAAAAACTTCCATTCCAAAGGGTCCTGCTCGGCGGGTGCCCTTCGCTTCTCGGCTGATGGCTCGACCAGCTGCTCCTTTCTCGTAGGAGGTAGTGGAGCCACCGTGGGAGAGAACTCTGCCACGAAGTCTGCCAAAACTTGCCCTTTGACTACCGTGCGCAGCTGATAATCAATATCATACTGGCTCAATTCCACTGACCACGTTGATATTCGTCCCGAGAAATCGGCCTTTCGAAGCAACGACTTCAACGGGAACTCTGTGTAAAGCACAACTTTGTGACTTTGGAAGTAATGGGGCAACTTCCTAGCCGCCGTCCTCAGTGCCAGGACCAACTTCTCAAGGGGCAGATATCTCGTCTCTGCGTCCAGTAGCGTCTTGCTCACATAATAGACAGGGATTTGTTCGGATCCCTTGTTCCTCAGTAAGACCGCACTCACAGCATGTTCAGAGACTGCTAAGTGCAAGGTCAAGATCTCACCAGGCTCAGGGGTTGACAGGAGTGGGGCTGCCGCCAAGTATTTCTTCAGGTCTTGGAATGCTTGCTCACACTCTGCTCCCCATTCGTAACCTTCTCTTTTCTTTAACAACTGGAAGAAAGGTCTACATTTGTCGCTTGAACGACTAATGAACCTGTTAAGGGCTGCCGCCATCCCCGTCAATTGCTGGACCTCCTTCGTGGTCCTTGGACTCTGTAGCTTCTGCAAAGCTATTATCTGATCGGGATTCGATTCTATCTCTCTAATGGTCACTAGGTGGCCCAAGAACTTCTCAGAACTTGCTCCAAACGCACATTTCGAGGCGTTGAGTTTCAGCTTATACTCCCTCAGTATTTCGAAAGCTTCTTTCAAATCAGCGATGTGGTCCCGCTTCTCCTTACCCTTGACTACCATGTCGTCTTTGTATACCTCCATGGTCTTGCCGAGCAACTTCTTTAGCATAATCGTTGCTAGTCTCTGGTAAGTTGCTCCAGCATTCCTCAGACCAAAGGGCATAACACTGTAACAGTACAGCCCTCGTGGTGTGATGAAAGACGTCTTCTCCTGATCGGGGCCGTACATGGCTATCTGGTGATATCCTCGATAAGCGTCGAGTAAACTCATACGCCCATATCCAGCTGTTGCATCCACCAACTGATCTATCCTGGGCAGGGGAAAACTGTCTTTTGGGCAGGCCTTGTTTAGATCCGTGAAATCGACGCAAACTCGCCATTTCCCATTCTTCTTTTTCACCACCACTGTGTTGGATAACCACTCAGGGTACTACACCTCTCGTATCTCCTTTGCCTCGAGCAAACGGTCGACTTTTTCGATAACAGCATCCACATGCTGTACAGCAGATCTTCGTTTCTTCTGCATTACAGGTTTGTGTTGTGGGTCCACAATCAGGTGGTGGCAAATCACGTTTGCATCCACCCCAGGCATCTCCTCGGGCACCCACGCAAACACATCAACGTGCTATTTGAGAAACTTCACCAACTCTTCCTCTTCTACTTTGCACAGGTTTTCCCCAATCAGGAAATACCTTCCAGGATCCTTCTCGTTGATCTGGATTTTCTTCAATCCTTCCACCACCTTCTCGACTGGATTCCTTCCGACGTCCTCTATGGTCGGCTGGTTGGTAACCTCGACTATTTGCACCAACTGTGCCTTGGGTGCCTTCTTGATTATGGAAACCAAGCACTGTTGGGCTGTCGTTTGGTTCCCCTTTATTCTCTCGATACCATTGGACCCTGGAAACTTTACCATCTGATGGTAGGTGGAGGAAACTGCCCTCATTTTATGTAACCAAGTTCTTCCTATAATCGCGTCATAGGAAGATGGCACGTCCACCACTAGAAAGTCGGTTCACAGCACCACTGTTCCTGCCCGAACAGGGAGGGTTACTTTGCCCAATGGCCAGACTGCCCCTGCACTAAACCCGACCAACGGAGTTACCGACTGTACCAAGTCTGCTTGTGCCAACCCCAGTTTCTTGAATGCGTCGTAATAAAGCACCTCGGTGCAACTTCTTGAATCCACCAGGATCCTTTCCATGTCATATTCCCCAATTCGTAGGGTTATGACAAGAGCATCATTGTGCGGCACCTGGACTCCTCCCAGGTCCTCATCTGTGAAGACTATGCCCTCGTTGCATCCCTCCACTTCACGTCCTCATTTCTTTCTCAACCGCATCACATGCTGGTCGTGCTTTACTTGCCTCTGGAGCAATCCCACCTCATTTCTCGTATAAGGTGTGGCCAACCCATGTATCATATGGATCACGCCCCTTGGATTCTGCTCGTAATCCAGCTCCATTGCTTTCTCGGCACCCTTGTGCTCTTCTTGGATGAACTCCTTCAAATACCCACGTAAGACTAGGTCATCAAGGTGCTGCTTGAACACCTCGCAGTCCTCCGTCATGTGACCCCAGTCCTTGTGGTAACTGTAGTGCTGACTCGTAGCCCTTCTTGCATCTTTATCGCCCTCCAGCCTTGGAGGCCACTTGAAGTACGGACGATTCTTTATTCGATAAAGAATCCGATAAATCGGTTCCTTCCAAACCGTTGTTATCGAGAAGTAAGACTTTGGGTCCGGGGCGTGCTTCTCCCTGTAGGATTCCTTCTTGGCCTGCCCATGTTCCTTCCTCTCTTTGTACGTCTTGGGCTCTGGCTTATCCGCCTTCTTTGCAGAGTCTCCCAATACTTCTTGGCGTAGTCCCTGATCGGCTCATTCTCTCCTTGCTTCATAACTAAGAGACTCTCAAAAGTTTTGGGTGGTTTCCTACTCGTCAGGAACCGAGCAGTGAATTCCTCGGCCAACTGCCTCCATCCTCGTATGGTGTTCGGCCCCAACTTATGGAACCAAGATAGGGCCACCTTTCCCAAACTAGATGGGAACATCTTGCACATGATCGCGTCGTCACCGTCGTGCATAAACATCACCTGCTGGTAATGTTGTATGTGAGCCACCGGGTCTGCATTGGTTTCGTACAAGATAAACAACCCGTGCTTAACCCTGCTCGTCAACCTTGCCTCCTGCAATCTCTTTGCAAATGGAGAAGTTGCTAAGGGCTCTCCGTGCTACTTCTCATGCAGACATGGTCCCCTCCTCTGGCCCCTTTGCAGCCCTGGCATTATTCCTTTCCCAATCGGAATCAGTTCTCTCGTACCTATCCCTATGGTGCTTCCTGCTCCCTCCTTCCTCAGGGGAGGAACTCTTGATCCTGCTTCTCCTTTTTCGTGAAGAAGCCCTCGGTCGAATCAGGGTGAGACTCCTGCTCCTCCTTTTTCGTGAAGAAGCTCTCTTGTACTCGACCACAGCCAGCTTTTCTCCTCCGAACTTTCTTCGTGAAAGTCCAGAATCCTCCGGACGTTCTCGTATCCGTTGCAGTTGTCGAATCTCATACTCTCGTTTCTTAATCAAACGAGCATACTCCTTTATTTCCTGTCTCTTCTTGTCCAGGATGTCCTTCTTGCTGTACACGCTTTTCGAACGTGCAACTGATTCTCTCCCATGGCTGGACTTACTCCTTTTCGTGGACTCCGTGGCCGTCCGCCCATCTTTGTTTCTGGAATCGCCATGGACAGTCAGGGGATGGTCCTTGCTCGTGGTCCTCCTTGCATGCCCACCGTCGGGCTTTCTCGGAGGGTCGGGTGGGGATTTGTCACCTCCTCCACCAAGCTGATTGTTTGGATCGAGCGGGGTTCTTGGATCTTCTTCCGCCATGGTCGTTTTTTCAAAGGGATCTCTTTCATTTCCCACAGACGGCGCCAATTGTAAGTGCAGGAAAACAAAAGAGCCTTTGAATCACTCCAAATCGTAACGGCTACTTTGAACCCCACGCCGGAACCCTAGCACACCGCCGGAGTCGAACCTGTAAAACAGACAAATGGTGAGCGCACCCTTGCCTTCTCATGGCAAAGGCCCTCCGATGCCAAAGTTAGTATCTCGTACTAGTGAAAACCCTAATTCTCAGTAGGTATTGGAACGTATAGCCAAGAACTGCGTACCTTTATCTCTCGGTTTACCTCATATTTATAGATCCACTTATGCTTGCTGTCCAAGCCATCTCGTTGTCCTAGGTTTCCTTTCTCGTATAAGGAACCCAGAATATCAGAGATTCTCGTTCCCTTAACTGCATGTTAACTTATAGACCATTTAGGAATTCTTCCCATAACTGGCCGTTCACCCCATTCCCGTTGGGTATCTTCTCCAGATATTGTTTCCTTACTGGGTATCTGCCACTTCTGGACCCCTCTAGAGCGTCTTCTGGCATCTCTTCCAGAACGCTGCTCCTGTTCGGGCCTCTTGTTGCCGAACAGACTATCTGAACCAATGACCTCTCATATCATTGGTCCTTTTACCAGGCGACTGGTCCAACAACTTCCCTTGCTCTTTGGACTATACCCTTGCTCAGGTATCTTGGACCTAGGACCTCTCGTGTCTCCGGTCCTTATTGCCGTTCACCGTACTGCATGGTGGATGCTCCGATTATATTTACCCTGGGCCCCACGTTGCTTACGTCAAAATCTTGCCTTCAAATATAAGGTTGAAAAACCCGAAGCGTAGGGCTAGGTCGTTGCACGCATAATATCCAGAAGTCCGGAATCGTTCCCACAGAGAATCATATATAGCTTGAAATGGATTGAAGGTTTTATGGTAGGATTTCGGTGTTTAAGCCCGCCAACTTTGGTTTTGCTTTAAATGGAACAACTAAAACAAAGACTAGAAGTGCGCTTGATTTACTTAAAGAGGCAAGTCTAGGGATCTTCTAACCCTTGACAAAGGCCGTTACCGGTTCTCAATTATAACTCAGGTGAGAGTCACGACCGCGTGCTCACGCCCGGAGGATTTCACTTTAATGACTACGTTTGACGAAAGATGTGATTTTCCGGAGGCGGATCAACTTGTTTTTAATATTTATCGAACACATAGGAGGCCACGAGGCCTCGGGATGCTACTTGCCAAGACCGCTTGACTAAATACCATGCCGAGGGGTTAACACCCCTTTGCTTAGACCAAAAATGCAAGTTAAGCCCTATTCCCAAAAATCATGCTTGAAAGCCCGATGGCTCGAGAACCAAGTAACCGCCTAAGTCTTCGGGAAAGACTATCCCGAGACTTAGCCAAAAGACTACTCAAACATACTTAAAGCATACATCAAAGCATAAAAACTAGGCATGATATTTAACCGACGTAAATAAAAATAAACTTGATATTTATAACAACCACAACCGTAGCTACAACATTAATAAACGACAAAACAATAAACGATAACAACTTACTAGTGTTCTTCAAGAAATTAGCTTAGGAGAGCTTAGAGCTCTAATGGAGGAAAACTAAAAAACTTAAAGACTTAAAGTAAAAAATGAAAGAGAGAAAAAAGAAGAGAGTGAAAGAGAGAGAGAGAAGGAGTATTTATACACAAGCTTCTCAGCTCCCTCTACACGTCCTAAAATATCCCAAAAGGGGAACAAAATATCCTAAAAGAAGAAAATACAAAAACTGGAAATATCTTCAGTAAAGTAACCATATCGATACGGCAAAAATGCCTGTATCGATACCATAAGGCTACGGATTTCCCTTGCTCTGTTTCAATGTTGTATTGATACAGCTAAAATGCTTGTATCAATACCACAGCGTTATCCCTGCATCCTGGCCTCAGCTTCAGCAGGCAGCTCCCAGCAACTTCACAGCTCCTCAGCATCTTATTTTCATTCTCTAAACTTAAGTAAAGACTACATTTTAAACTTTTCTTTTACCTTTTCTTTACTTTAATTTATTTAATGAAAATAAGAAAGTACCCCCCATTTGGAAACAATGGCATTACCAGAATTTCAAGATTCCAATTAAATCAAAATGTCAACCCCTCACTTTTAGTGTAAAATGGAAAATTGCACGTTTTTCTCGAGAGAAAATGGCTCAAAACATGACCTTGCTCTTCGAATAAAACCTTGCAACTTTGTAGTTACTCTTAGAAAAATTCAAGAATCAATTACCGCCATTTTTTATCTCGAAAATCGTCACTTTTTTAGAAAGTCATTTCCCCATACTTAGACAGATTTTAAAGGGGCCGACAAGATCTTCGGGTACTTGGAAGCACTTGGGCCATGCATGGCATTGAAATGCGCCTTATTTGCACGTTTTACCTGAAATATACAAAAACCTACCTTACGTGCAATATTACTATAAAAGCTAAATAAACGTGAGATAAAACATAAAACGGGACTAGTTGCACCAAATATCTACAATATTGGGTGCTCATCACACGTACCACGTGTTCGGGACACCTTCAGAACCCGTTCGGGATTACCTCCCTACAAACGTATGGGTGGATGGTGAAGAATTAACCGTCAACAAGGCTATGATAAATGAAGGGTCCTTACAAGTCAACAACAACAACAACGTCAACTTTTGGAATTCGCTAGAAGAGGAGAACATATGGAACGCGTTGGAAATGGAAATTCTCAATTACACCCTTGAGAAAACGAAGCTTGACAAAGGAAAGCGCAAGGCTGATACTGATCTCTCCAACTTCTGGGACGATTCTTGGTGGGAGCCTATCCCCGAGACAATTAGTAATCTCACCAGGAGCGGCAAGGTGTACTAACCCACCAACCTCCAGTAGGGAAGCTCATCCCGGGCACCTTCACCACAACAAAACAACCCCAACATCCCCATGAACCCATTTAATCCCACAAATCTGAACACCCCTATCCCACCTACTCCACAAAATAACCCCTCAAGCTCTACTAAACCTAACCCGCCTTTCCAACCCAACCCGTCCATCAACCTTAACCCATTCGCCAACTCTAACCCCGAAGTCTCCCAGCAGCAAGTCCCAGTTACCAACGCCGACCCCATCAACCAACAACTTCATGAAACCCCAGCCCATATGTCCATTTGGGATGTATTGGCGTCTTCCCACGAACATCGCCGAAGGCTCGTCAATACTCTCTCCAAACTCGAGGTTCCCTCAGATATCGCACCTGAAGCCATGATTGCCCTCATAACCCCAAACCTTACCCAACACACCTTATCCTTCACCGAGAAAGACCTACCACCTGAGGGAGCTGACCATAACAAGCCCCTTCATGTCACCATGAAGTGCCTGGGAAAGTGGGTTCCGGCGATCCTCATTGATAATGGCTCCGCCATCTGGGTCTCAAGAACAAGGATTTCACACCGTCAACTCTGGGAGTCCTCACCTATGACAATACACGTCGTGATGACCTGGGAACGGTCAACTTAGAGCTGGCAACCGGAAAATTCAAGACTACTGTGGAATTCTGTGTCCTAGAGATCCCTGCCTCATTCAACCTCTTGCTGGGAAGGCCGTGGTTGCACCGCTCAGTTGTTATAGGAGTACCATCCACGCTGCACCAAAAGCTCATCTTGGGATTGGATTCCGGGACTCTTATAATTCATGGGGACTCTGGCATCTGTCCTCATTCTGAAGACAACTCCCCACTGCTGGAAATCTTGCATGGAGAGGAGGATGTACCCATGGGGGGATTTGCTGTTATAACTACGAAGGTCTGCACCATTCGGACTGATGACGGTTTCTTGGTAAGCTCTGCGGCTTTAGAGATCATGAGGAGGATGAACTATCTGCCTGGTATGGGCCTAGGTCGCAATCAACAAGGAGTATCTGAGTTTCCTCATTTCCCTGGGAGTGTTAACCCGTACGGTTTGGAATACGTGCCCAAGAAGAATGATCCCACAAGGAGGTGGCGCAATTGTGCCCGAGCCCATGCTGCTGGAATAAAGTTTAGAGCCGGTCCTGTGATTAATGAGAAGGAGAAACTGTACCGGGGAGAACCAGAGCCGTTCATAGACTTGGAAACAAAAGTGAAGTATCCTGGGTTCAAAATCTTTGCCAACGATACCTGGGATAATGATGAGGTTACAAGGATGGAGGAATTGTCTGAAGCACTGGATTGGCTCAAAGCTCTTGAACTGGGCCACCTTCAATCGCTGTTCGGGGGCGAGGAATCAGGGGGTATGATAGAAGATGCTGCTATGCTAATGCTGGAAGGAGAAGAAGAGATCGAAGACCCCTCTATGCTCATTGTGGACGCCGTAGGCACATATGAAAACTGCACTTTCATTCCACTTGTAAAGCGCACTCACGACACTGACACTGACACTGAATCTGAGGCTAGCATTGAGTCTTCATCTAGCGTAGAGTCGGAGCTTGTGCCTATTAGCCCTCCTTGTCGTAACTTTTACTTTGAGTTTGAGTCCACTGCTATATTTCCTCCCACCGAGGCCCCCATTGATGAAATGAAAGATGCTTTTGGTTACTTGCCGGACTCTGAAATAAATTGTGTAGATCCCAACGATGAAGGAATAGATTTCGATGGGGACATCCCCAAGGAAATCCGTTCCCTCATCGAGCGTGAAAATGAAAGGCATGCTCAGCCTCTAAAGGAAGAAATAATCTCAATAAACTTGGGTGATGAGGAGAACCCTTGATTGGTTCAGGTCGGTTCCGAGCTAACTCCCAATGAGCTTCAAGAGCTCTCCAATTTGTTAAAAGAATTCAAAGAAGTTTTTGCCTGGTCCCATGCAGACATGCCCGGAATCGACCCAGAAATCGTCGAGCGCAGGATCCCCCTCTATCCCGATGCAAAACCTGTCAAGCAAAAGTTAAGAAAAATGCGACCCGATTGGGTGTTAAAGATAAAAGAAGAGATAACAAAGCAAATTGACGCCGGTTTTCTAATGGTAACTGACTATCCCACTTAGGTTGCAAATATCGTGCCCGTCCCTAAAAAGGATGGAAAAATCAGAGTTTGCGTTGATTTTAGAGACCTGAACAAAGCAAGCCCTAAGGATGACTCTCCTTTGCCGCATATAGATGTACTTGTCGATAACACTGCAGGGCATGCTTTGTTGTTGTAATGCCCCCAAAATCGGGTACGCTAAATAAACATTTTGTTGGATAAACAAGGTTGAGTCTAGCTCATTATTACATCATAACTCCTCAGAGGGGTACTTATATTACATAAAAGGGAAGGACAGCTAAGGTTATCTATGGCTCTGTCTCCTCTTCCATCCTAGCAAGCTCCTCAGCTCCAACTGCCTCCAAGGTATACAGCTCTTGTAACGCCCCGAATTTAGGGTACGTTAAATAATATTTTTATTGAATAAATTAAGGAGAGTCTAGCTCATTATTACAACATAAGTCTCACAAGAGTACTTTTATTCAAAAGAGGGGATAATCTAAGGTTAACTACTGCTCCGCCTCTTCCTCCATCCTTGCAAGTTCCTCGGCTCCAAAGGCCTCCAAGGTGTACTGTTCCTGCTGCTCATCTATGAAATCTGACACATTATACCAAATACGCCGCTCAAAGATAATATGTCAGGGTCACCAAAGGTATTACCGTGAGCTACAGAAGCTCAATAGAATAATCCAACCCGCTAACCCATAACTTACAACAAGGAGTCATATAAATAATTACACATGCTCATTAGACAACATAATTAACAATGATACATCCGCATTCACTATCTTGGTTACGTTGGTGTCATGCCTTTCTTGGTTTCTCCTACGCGACTCATCGTACTGTGTCACCATTTCATTTCAAAAATCATTTCTCAGTCAACGGGCTACCAAGTCCGGCCACGTTGTAAAATCTTGCATTGGCTCCTCTCCGCGGATAACCAAGCCCAATTACCAATGAAGCTACCACGTCCGGCTCCATTAGTAATCTACACAATGGGCTACCAAGTCCGGCCTCATTGTGGTTTTCGCAAGTCCGCACAAAGGGCTACCAAGTCCGGCCACCTTGCGGGATTTCACAACTCACATAAGGCTACCAAGTCCGGCCATTATGTAGTCTCAAAAATCCTTTTTATCCATATCAACCACCCCCTAAGTGTCATGTTTCTACTTTTTGGTTCTCGTGTCTCGAAATCATGCATAGACTCCGCGGCGGGACGAATCACTTTAAAGTAATCTAGCAAGATCATCCAACTCTATTTAATCATTCTTGTCTACAACCACAAGTAAGGTAAGCAATCATGCGATCAAGTTCACAATCCTTGAAAAGGTCAAAATACAAATACTTTGTTTTGAAACAACATTTTGTTTTTAAACGAATCGTAACCACATATGTTTATTGACGAGTTATTCAAGCTAGGGAGATTCTATAAACCATGCATTCGATTATTCTCAAGATCAAAGTAAACTACGTACTTTTAGTAAGAAAGTTCTACAAGCTAATTACCACAACTACATTATCATGCTCATATACTTCAAAGAATTCTACGTCAAACAACATCATGCGATCAACTAGCCAAGTATTACATGTTCTTACTCACGCTCATATCATATGATATACGTAGGGTAGGGGTATAAGAAGATTCTACTCATGCTTAATCATCCAATAGCAATATTAAGTTCACTAACTATCATGCATCCAACGTTTTAAGAAATAAACTATCATTATCATGCTTTCATTATAACGACTTAGCTAGGGTTAAAACTAAGACAAGGAGTAGTGTCTAATATATACTTAGGATTATGGGTTGATTACACTACCTTTCTTCTTGGCGGTAGAAAAGGACTACGAAAAGATCGACGGAAAGAAAGTCGGCGGACGGACGGAGTAACGGCTTACGATAAGCTTCCGATAGCTTCGAAAGAGAAAGGTTTCTCTCGAAACTAGATCGTGACTTATATTACTACTACTTTAGGATCGAGGTGGTGGTCGTATGGTGGTTTAGTGGCGGAGGTGGAAAGAAAGTTCAAGAACAAGCTAGAACTACTCAAGAACAACAAGAACACTAAGCTTTCTAGAGAGAGAAGTTGGAGATTGGAATGGTGTGAGTTGAATGAGAAATGTGAGGCCTATTTATAGGCAATTGGATGGCTCTCTCTCCCTCTCATGGCCGGCTGCCCTCTCCCTCCTTTATCCATTGGATAAAGCTTTTATCCAAGTGATGTCATGCCTTGAAAGACTATCCAAAGGTCTTCCTTGTTCTTTCTTCCAACCAAGGACAAGGTCAATGCTATTCTATTAGGGTTTTAGTCCAATCAAGTCCTTTGAAAGGTTAGAATATTGGATTTGGTAGTCCTTTGGAGTGAAAGCACAAGAAGGGTTAGATTTGGTTGTACTTTGGATGATGCAATGTGATCTAGGCTAGAATGGAAGTACACAAGTCACATACATCACACTCTCTCTCTCTCCCTCAATCCAGCCTCCCTCTCTCTCTCCCACCTCTCTCTCTCTCGGCCTTTCTCTCATCTTGGTACATTGTACTATGTACATATATATATAGATAACCATATATATATATATATATATATATATAAGGACAAAATTTGGTGGATTGGAAGAGTAAGGATTTGGCAAGCTAGGGTTTGTACAAGTTTCACCCAATTAAAAAAAATGTATTTAGGACATTTAGGTCATAGATTTTGTAGGAGGAAGACTACCAAGAAATCAAGCAAAGGTCAAAGAAAGTCCAAGGAAAATCTAAGGTACAATCTCTCCCTCTCTCCCTCCTTCTCTCTCTCTCGGATCTCTCTCCTCCCTCTCTCTCGGCTAACTCTCTCTCTCCCTCTCTCTCTCTCTCCCACTTGTTTGTACCAAGAAAGAGATACAATATACTATTATATGTACATGTACTTTGGGTCTTTTGAAATCTTGTATTTTAAACCAAGTGTAGATTTTCTTAATATAATATATAATAACACACATGCTATATACAATATAATATATATATACAACAAGTACATACATATATATATATATACATGTACTACACTACTAGATATGAACTAGGGCTAATATCTAATATAGTATTCTACTACTTTCAAAGTACTATGTACAATAATACTAACCTAATGTACCAATTGTATTTTAATCAATAACACACATGGCTAAGTCCAATATTTAAATCAAACAAGTACATGATTGTCAAGACTAACTATTATCCAATGGATAATATATAGTTTCTCTAATGGTTATTAACCAATGGGTAATAATGGCTAGGATTCTAGTCTATCGTCCAATGGTTAATAAAACTCCTAACGGTTATTATCCAACGGTTATTACCCAAAACTATAATACTTTGCAATTAAGCACTAAACTAATCTAATCTCGTACTTAGGAAGATTAACCAATGTTTACCTATTATATAATGGGTAAAGACAAAAAGGGTAAAATGGTCCATCTAGGGTTAGGGAGAAGTGATTAGGCTAAATGGGCATTAGGTTGTTCTAACTAATCGGTTAAAGACTAACGATACTTAATCTAGGCTTTCATCGCTCGAGTGGTATTTTGGTTTTATCTAGTAGGAAATTGCCCAATAACGGAATATTAAAGCCCGACGGTGCCAAACGCCAAGGCAAGGCGTGAGTGTGGCCAAGGCAGCCTGGTGGCAAAGCGGTGGCCAAGCGGTGGCCAAAGCAGCCCGGTGGCCAAACAGTGGCCAAGGCAGCCCGGTGGCCAAACAGTGGCCAAGGCAGCCCGGTGGCCAAGCAGTGGCCAAGCGGCGGCCAAAGCAGCCCGGTGGCCAAACAGTGGCCAAGCGGCGGCCAAAGCAGCCTAGTGGCCAAACAGTGGCCAAGGCAGCCTAGTGGCCAAGCAGTGGCCAAGGCGGCCTGCAAGCAAGGCGACGGCCGAGGCGGCGTGAGCATGGCCAAGGCAGCCCACGAGCAAGGCGGTGGCCAAGGCAGCCCGATGGCCAAGCAGTGGCCAAGCGGTGGCCAAAGCAGCCCAGTGGCCAAACAGTGGCCAAGGCAGAACCCAATGGCAGCCAAGGCAGAGCAAGGCAGCCCAGCAACGCCAAGGCAAAAGCAAGGCGCGACCCGACGCCAAGGCAGAACCCGATGGCAGCCAGGGCAGAGCAACCCGACAGTGACCCGACGCCTAGGCGAGGCAGACCCGACACCGACCCGACGCCTAGGCGAGGCAGCGACCCGATGCCAGGGAAGGCAAAGCGCGACAATGAAGTCGACGCCAAGGCAAGGCAGGAGCGACAGCGAGCCGACGCCAAGGCAAAGACCAAAAATTTCTACTAACTACTACGGCATCGATGCAACACTCTAGGTTAGGGAAATGTAACTAAGCCAAACGGTAATTAGGGTTGCTAGCTAATCGGTTGCCATGCAGGATTTCCAGCCGAGAATAAATTCTAGGATTTTCTACAATTACCAAGTAACTATACCAAGGTCTTAATAGGCATACTCGTCTTTAAAAAATGACCTTAATGCCCGGGCGATGAATTCCAATCTCCTAAGTCATAAACCTACTTATGACGGATTATTAATCGCAAAAAGGGATTTATAAAAATAAATAAAGAATTTTCAAATATAATAACAAAATTTTATAAGTCGATAACGACCGATTTTTGGATGTTAAAAATGAAATCCAAGTATTAAAATAAAATTCAAATTTTTAGCGAAATTTTTATTGACCAAAAATCAGGGTCGTTACAGCTCTCCTTGTTCATTTAAAAGGTCTGACACATTATACCAATGTCGCCACCAATATAATATGTCAGGGTCACATAAAGCAACACCGTGAGCTTGAAAGCTCAATAGAGTAACCCAAAACCCACTAACCCTTAAACTTACACATAGCACATAAATGATAGTAACTAACTAACACATGCGCATTCAACAACTTCACGTTTAGAGATAAACAATAACACATGCATATTCATTAGTCATCTATCATAAGTGTCCGTGTGATCAGAGTTTCTCCTACGCAGCGATTTTTTGACCGTGTCACCATTTTACTTTACCAAACATCATTTTCATTTCAAAAACACATTTTAAGACACACGACCTCGGTTCCGCCGCTCCGGGTTCCCGAGTATTTGCACAATGGTTCTGCCACTCCGGGTTCCCATTGGCACACATTTCAAAAATCAGTTTTAACACACACAACCTCGGTTCCGCTGCTCCGGCTTCCCAAGTATATGCACAATGGTTCCGCCGCTCCGGGTTCCCATTGGCACACATTTCAAAAATCAGTTTTAACACACACAACCTCGGTTCCGCTGCTCCGGGTTCCCGAGTATATGCACAATGGTTCCGCCGCTCCGGGTTCCCATTGGCACACAATTAGCATTGGCTCCTCTCCACGGATAACCAAGCCATACCTCACCATGGTTCCGCCGCTCCGGGTTCCCATTGCAGTACACACACACCCTCACAATGGTTCTGCTGCTCTGGGTTCCCATTGGATACACACACCCTCACAATGGTTCTGCTGCTCCGGGTTCCCATTGGACACACACACACACACACCACATAATGATCTTCACACATGGTCATTATGTAGTTTCGAAAATATTTTATCCTTTGCAAACACATCTCCACAATGGGCAAGTCCGGCCACATTGCGGTTTCAAAACGCTTCTTGTTATTAATACACCCTAGACGCCATGTTTCTACTTTCTCGATTTTCGTGTCACGTATTCATGCATAGACTCCGCGGTAGACTTCACAAGTAAGTACAACTCAGTCCTAGTAATCTTGAAACTAAACTAGCAAGATCATCCATCTCTATTTAACCACAAGTAAGGCAAGCAATATGCTATCAAGCTTACAATCTTTGAAAAAGTCAAAATACGAATACTTCGTTTAAAACAACACTTTATCTTTAAAACGAAAACGTTTATCCTTTCTTTTAGAAAGTTCAAAACAACACATGTTTATTGACGAGTTCATAAAGTCATGCCATCAATCATTCTCATGCCTTCAAGCACTCATAAGATCAAAGTAAACTACGTAAACAAAATCATATGACCAACTATCAAAGTATACTACATACGTTCTAAACATGCATACAACTATACTTAGAGAAAGTAGATTAGGGATAATCTACCGTTCTTCTTGGCGGTAGGAAGACTATGAAAAGAACGTCGGAAAGAAAGTCGGCGATCGAACGGAGTAATGGCTTACGGTAAGCTTCCGATAGCTTCGAAAGAGAATGGTTTTCTCTCGAAACTAGATCCTAACTACAACTACTACTACTTTTGGATCGAGGTGGTGGTCGAATGGTGGTTTAGTGGCGGCGATGTAAGATTTCTAGAAAAACTAGTAAGAAAACCTCAAGAACTAGCTAGAATTACTCAAGAACAACAAGAGCACTAATGCTTTCAAGAAAGAAGTGAGAGAATGGAATGAAGGTGTGAGTTCAAAGCACTAAATGGCTTGGTATTTATAGGCAAGGCCTCCCTCTCTCTCTCTAGCCGAATTCTCTCTCTCTCTCCTATATCTCATTTTTTTATTCTAGCAAATCTTGCTTCCTTGCAAGAATCATCCTAAAACCTAGGCTTGCATGGCTATGGAAGTGTACCCTTGATTGGATTATGGAAGATTGGCCAAGGAATGGGATTTGATTCAAGTATTCAATTAGGGTTTTGTACAAGAGTACAAGATTTTGCTTGAATTCTTATGCTTTCAAAGATTGAAAGCATAGAAAATAGGACAAGGGTGAGATCACACTAGCACACACATCACTCTCTCTCTCCCTCTCTCATCCGAATCCTCTCTCTCTCTCTCTCTCTCTCCTTGGTACATGTACTATATGTATATATATATATAAGGATAAGGATTTGGTAGTAGACTAGGGAAAGTGTAAGGGCTTTGTATTGCAAGGGATTTGACAAGATTTTGAGCTTCCAAAGGTACAAAAGAATCACAAAGAAGATCAAGCAAGGTTCAATGAAAGCTCAAGGAAGATCTAGGTACAATCTCTCCCTCTCTTTCCTTCTCTTTATCTCTCTCTCCTTCTCTCTCTCTCGGATCTCTCTCCTCTCTCTCTCTCGGCATTCTCTCTCTCTCTCTCTCCCTCTCTCTCTCTCTCCCCCACTTGTACTTGCATGGGAGAATACATATATATTAATATATATATATATATATATAAGTACTTTGGGTCTTTTGAAATCTTGTATTTTAAACCAAAATTAGATTTTCTTATTAAAATATTACAATACACACATGCACAATACAATATAATATATATATACATATATATATATATATATACAAGTACATATATAATATATACAAGCCATGTACTTCTCAATCTAGGCTAGATATGAAAGAATCCCATATCTAATAAATTAATGTAAGTCTTTCAAAGTACTAAGTAATTAAATAATAACCTTAATGTACAAATTATAATTAATTCAATTACCACACATGGCAAATCTAGTATTTTAATAATCCTAGTACTTGATTGGCAAGTAAAGCTATTATCCAATGGATAATAGTTTCCCTAGCGGGTAATAACCAATGGGTAAGGATGGCTAGGATTCTAATCTATCGTCCAATGGGTAAAGAATCTCCTAACGGTTATTAACCAATGGATAATACCAAAAAGTCTAATACTTGATTAAATAGGATACTTAAGTACTAATCTAATCTAATCTTGTACTTAAGTGGATTAACTAAGGTTCTCCTATTATCCAATGGGTAAAGATATCCCTAATGTTATCGTCCAATGGTCGCTAGCTCAAAGGTTAAAAAGGTTCACAAAGTTAATATAGGGTTACAAGCTCAAGGGTTTCAAAAGGTTCATAAGTCACGAGGGTCATAAGGTTTACTTAGCAGATGGTAACTAGGTTAAACATTCGTTAGGTTAACCTAATTGGTTCGAAGCTAGCTAGGCTCGTTAGGTAGGATTTCCAGCCAAGAAATGGGTCTAAGACTTAATACTAAAACGACGAAAAGAATTGGCAGTAAACGACGATTAAAACCTACCAAGCACAATTAAAAGATTTTCGATTACACAAATGAGATTTTTATTAGTCAATAACGACCGATTTTTGGTTATGAAAATAAAAATTAAAATAAAATTCAAATTTTTAACGAAATTTTTATTTACCAAAAATCGTTACAAAACTACTAGGGTTAGAAAATAGACTCAACAAGCTTTTTAACCGGAAGATAGGGAGAAGACCACGTTTATCACCGAGTGGGGGACTTACTGCTATCGGGTTATGCCGTTTGGATTGAAGAATGCTGGACCTATGTACCAAAGGGCTGCTACAACACTGCTGCATGATATGATTCACAAGGAAGTCGAGGTGTATGTCGATGACATGATAGTGAAAGGGAAAGAGCAAAAAGACCACTTACCAGCACTGAGAAAGTTCTTTGAGATAATTCAGAAGTACAAGATGCGTCTTAATTCGCAGAAGTGCATGTTCGGGGTCACGGTTGGGAAGATGCTTGGATTTATGATCACGACCAGGGGGATTGAGGTGGATCCTTCTAATATCAAAACCATTCTCGATATGGAGCCGCCCCAGTCTGAAAAGGATGTTCGCAGCTTCTTGGGCAAAATTCAATTCATTAGCCGGTTCATTGCAAAGTTAACATTGACTTGTGAGCCGATGTTTTGATCACTCAAAAAGGATGTGAAGTTCGAATGGAACAACCAGTGTCAGAAGGCCTTCAAAGCAGTACGAACTTATCTTCAGAACCCTCCAATCTTGATGCCACCTATCCCAGGAAAACCTTTGATCCTTTACTTGTCCGTCACGCCCTCAGCCATGGGGTGCATGTTGGCACAAGAAGGAGAAGATGGGGTTGAAAGAGCCATTTATTATCTAAGCAAAAAGATGGTGGGAAATGAAGAACGTTACACTCCGTTGGAAAAGACGTGTTGGGCACTTGTGTGGGCCACAAAGAAATTGAGACACTACATGTTGTCTTACTTGGTGGTACTGATTTCTCGAATGGATCCCCTCAAATATCTGTTCGAGAAACCAGCACTTACCAGTAAATTAGCACGTTGGTTGCTCTTATTGGCAGAGTTCGAAATCAAGTACGTCACCCGAAAGTCAGTGAAGGGCAAAGCAGTAGCAGAATTCTTAGCGGATCATCCGATTGAGGGACCAGAGCACGCGGAATTTCAATTTCCTGATGAAGACGTGATGGCAACAATCAATGAGATGTGGACTCTGTACTTCGAGGGAGCCGCTAATCAGAAGGGCTTTGGGATTGGCATAATGTTGGTCTCACCTGAGGGGTCACATATTCCCCTCGCATTCAAGTTGAATTTCGAAGTCACGAACAACGAAGCAGAGTATGAAGCATGCATTGTGGAAATGGAAGCCGCACTAGAGATAGGAGTCAAGGTGCTAGAAGTTGTGGGAGATTCCAACTTGGTTGTATCACAAGCAAACGGAGAATGGAGGGTTAAGGATGAAAAGATGAAGCCATATCATCAACAACTCGATGAACTTATCCCGATTTGGGCAGCATGCCCTTTGGTAAAGAGGATTTCGTTCCCCGTTTTGCCAAAGCGGCCCGAAAATCGAGGGAGCGCGAGCAGAGAAGCAGGCGCTCGCAAAATACACAGTCGCCACTCGGGTTTGAAGGTCCGACACCCAAGGAACTGTATTTCGAAGCACCTGCCGTGCTATTTGATTTGAAAAAGTGAAGGAACCAGTCCGTCATAACCATATTTGGGCTCGGGAGCCAGGTTACGAGAGGGGAAGGGTTTTAAGGCACCCCTCTCGCCCAATCTGGAGATCGGTCTCTACTTAGACATTTTGTGAAAATATTTGTAATTCGAATTCTTCTTTGACCAATTTTAAGCCAATTAGGGCCGGGGAACAGTTAATCGGGGATTTGAAACTGTAACATATTTGCAGGATGTGATACATGGCACGTATGGATGAAATACTATGAAAATGGGACAAAACTTAACCCCTGGTCAGCAATAAACCAGGCTGCTTTAAAATGAATGCGCCATACACCATGGCCACCTTTGCATGCACGGATCTACATGCATGCAAAGCAGACCATCGCGCGACACACCCACTCTCTTGCGCGATGGTTCATGACTCACCACAGGCTAAATTTTATCCCCTTCTGGGCTTTGGAAGGACCAGTGCACACCCAGGAGGCAAACCAAGCATTTTATATATGCTAAAGTAACTAATTAATTTACAAATAATACAAACAGGAGCCAAATGAATTGAAATACAACCCCTAAATAGTGAGGGTGACAAAACAGAGGCCAAGGGCCAAGCTGCTCATGCAAGGACAACTACTAGATTCAGAAGGACCATCGCGCGAGACAGTGACTCCTTCGCGCGAGGGTCCTGACTGGACTTCCAGGGATTGCTTTGCATACTCTGGGCTCCGGTACAAATCCAGAAGCAACCCAGAAGCATTCCAACAAGGTAAATAAGCAAGGAAAGCTAAACCATGAGTTTTAACTTGCACAACAATGAGCTAAAGGTCCTAACATGCTTTAAAATAAATAATAACATGATAAACAAGGAAAAACAGCATCCCCAAACCCCACGTGGACTGTCGCGCGAGACAGTAAACTGTCGCACGAGAGAGTAAGTCCATCGCGCGAGGGTATACTTGATCCCAGTTCCTTGTAACTCTGCTGACCTTAGGACCAGAACTGGTATTGATTACCAATCCTGGCCCTGACAGCCCCCCTCAGGGATCAAAACAGTAAGCAATAAAGGTGTTATACCTTTGCTTAAAAGGTTTTGGAAATGGTTTGAACAAGACGATGAAGCTGGTGATGGAAAATGAAGTATAGAAGGGATGAGTAAGTGTGCTTGGGATGAGAGGCTTAGTGTGCTTGACGTTCTTCTTAGCCTTTCAAACTGGGAAATTTATCACCCTTGTAATGAAAGGCCAAGGGGGGTATTTATAGGAGGAGTGGAAGGTGTAGGAGGGTGGCAAAAGACCCCTTAGGACTTAACTTGGTGGTGAAGCTTGGTGGAAAGTTGATGGGAAGGGTTGTGTGATGGTGGAGTGCCCAAAGCCTGCACTGCCACTGTCCGGTGGAGAAAAACGGGGTTCAAATAGCCCTGTAGACCCCCAGGCAAGCAGCCAACTAGCTGGCAAAAGGTGGGACTAGAGTGAACCATCGCGCGAGGGAGTGAGACCATCGCGCGAGTGTTCCACCTGTCGCGCGTGGGTCAACAGTCAAACATTTGACTTTGACCACACCTGGACAAAGCAAACCATCGCGCGAGGGAGTGACTTCCACGCATGAGGGTCAACCCAGACCAAGCTTTGACTGGTTTTCTATTTTTCTTATTATTTTCATTTTAATGGTTTTTTTTAAAAGGTTAAAAGGGGGAGTCCACACACATCGAGCTTAAACCTTCCAACCTCAAGACTGCTTTTTGATCTGGTTCATCATTGGGGAAACAAGAAACCGTAAAACAATCGGGGGATTCAGATTGGGGTGTCTACAGTAGTCCCTCTTTGACGGCATGTGGAGCACCATTGACTGGTACGGGTAACGTCAAAGATTTCTAGACATCCACCAAATCAGCCCAAAAGCCGATTAAATGGAAAGTGCGCAAGTATGTAAAAATACCGTGCACCGAAGAATGATTGAACAGATAGATCATCGCTGATTTAAGAGCAGACGGATGGATCGTCGCTGATTGATGATCGGACGGATAGATCGTCACTAATTGATTGGACGGATGGATCGTCACTGATTGATGATTGGACGGATAGATCATCGCTGATTTGAAATTGGACGGATAGATCGTCGCTGATTTGAAATTGGATGGATAGATCGTCGCTGATTTGAAATTGGCCGGATAGATCGCCGCTGATTTGAAATTGGACGGATAGATCGCCGCTGATTTGAAATTGGATGGATAGATCGTCGCTGATTTGAAATTGGACGGATAGATCGTCGCTGATTTGAAATTGGACGGATAGATCGTCGCTGATTTGAAATTGGACGGTGCGCGGGTGAACCATAGCTGGGGATATAAAGGCGCTCCAGATTTGCAAGAATTTAATTGAACATGACCCCAAAAATTATATTAAAAAATCCAGGACGAAAATAATTGAAATGGGCCTACCTGCTGGGGTAATGGACCTGTAGACCAATAGGAGTGTCGCGCGACGCAGTAACTCCCTCGCGCGATGGTGGGTTTCTGGGCCTGGCTTTTTAAATCAACCCAGACCCGGCCCACGCTCGGATGCTTCCCATATACACTGCAAACGTTCCAAAACTACTCTCAAACGGTTTCAAAACTCAAAACTCCCTCTCTACTATCAAGCCCACTCGAATCCTTCCCCAAAACTTTTGATTTCGTCACAAAATCAACAAACCCACGCACGAAATCTTGCCCATGGCAGATCATGGTGATGGCAGCGGCGGTGGAGAAGTGATCGGCCGTCCGGAGGATCGTGGAGGTCCAATGGCGATTGAATCAACGGAGCAAAGGCCAGAGGAGGCCGTCGTGAGTATGGGTGCAGCGGCGGCGAGTGGTGGTGATAACGAGCAGGGTCGTCAACAAGGGGTTGCTGGTGAAGACGTCCGTCGCGCGACAGAAGAGGAGTCACGCGCGACGGTGGAGGTCAAACCAGTGGGTCCATCGTGGAGTTAGAGAGCCCGAGTACAGTAGCTAGGGGCCCGCCTATAGTTGAAAGCGATTTAGGTGATGGCAGTAGTGGAGATGCCGGTGGTGATGATATGGGGCCGAGCCAATCCCCACCGAGCTAGGGACCCGACGAAGGGTAAGGGGGTTGCCGTTGAGGAGGAGCAGGTAGAGGAAAAACAGACCACAGAGGCTACCACTGTCGAGATTCGAGAGGAAAATATCACGTTCAGACCACCGGTGACAGCGGCTACATCATCACGTCACGTGCCAATCACTTTAGACGATGTTGCCGAGCACACTCCCGACGAGATATTGGCAAAACTTCTGGAAGATCACCCCATCATCGGGGAGTATATTCTGAAAGCTAAGGAGGACCGAGCGAGGGCCATAGAGGGGTCTGAGGCCGCGGCGTGGGCCGAGAGGGAGAGAGCCGGGCCAGGGGGACTAGCAGCAGATGTAGAAGCCGAGGAGAGAGATGCCAAAGAGGCACAGGGACCGAGAGTGAGTGCAGTGACCGAGGCGGGTGCCATGACGCGCCCTGAGTTTTCAGAGGAGACCTATACGCTTCTGAGATTACACCTGTTCGTACCGTCGGGCTTTGCGGGGTACAGACCACCACAGCAGACCGATTATGACATAGAGCTAGTGCTGAGGGACCCCCGAGTGCACATTGCGAACACCTGGGCTAAAGTATATTTCTTGAAAACCCCATTGTAGTTCATCTTTCAATGTGCATGCATTATATCCTGCTGCTTGTCTTTGTTGTTTGAAAAAGGCGGAGCAGAGGGATATCCGTGGTTTTGGCGGACCGTGCAGCTCTTTAGCACTGTATGAGGGCTTGCCACTGAGGGTGAGGGAGCTAGTAGATGCAGCGGGCTTTAGAGAGTTCATACAGACTTTGACAACACCAGTCAGGAATGACCACGCTGTTTTGGTGGCACTTGCAGAGAGGTGGAGAGATACCACCAACACTTTCCACCAGCCTCCTGGAGAGATGACAGTGACGCCGACTGACTTTGTTGCGATCACAGGTTTGAGGGTTGGGGGAGATCCCATCCCGTTCGACTCAGGGATATACGAGGATCCAGCGGCGCTGGAATGGTTCTTGGGGGAGGTGCCCAATGTAGAGAGAGGAGCTGCCAGATATGCTCAGTTTGCAAAACACCTGAAGAAGAAGGTGACCAACGAGCACAAGGAGGAGCAAATGGCCCGGGCATACCTACTGTACCTTTTCGGGGCCACTCTGTTTCCGAACAGAGGGAGAACAATGCACTTGTCGTACCTACCGGCGCTGAGAGATCTGAGGACAGCCTCACGCTTTGATTGGGGCGGAGCTGCGCTTGGTACAGCCTACCTGTTCTTGGGTGACTCCTCGAGGACCGAGCAGAGCACGGCTGGCTACTGGAGGATTTGGGAGGTATGATTTCAATATAGTAACGCATAATTCCCATTATACCTGAAACATTTGATTGCACAGCCTATTTAACCGTTTTATCATATAACTGCATATCTCGTGACTAATGCATTCCAATGTTTGAAATTTATGTAGCTTTGGGCCTACGAGGTGCTGAGGATGTATCCTCCAGAGTGCAAGCACCCTGACTTGAGCACTCTTCCGCGCGCACTGATATGGAGCAAGGAGCATAGGGGCACCAAGGAAGGGAGAGGCAGCCTCAATGCCTACAGGCTGTATCTGGATGAGCTGAGGGCTTCACAGGTATAACATTAGAATTCCAACAGCCAATCATGCATGCTTTTCATGGCTTTAATGTTGTTGCTGATCAATTGTAAATGTTGCTTGCTTGTCAACCTGTGTAGATTGTGTAGGATCCCTAAAGGACAAGCGGGCCAGAGCCAGAATACTTGGCTAGAAGTAGAGCTATCACGGCTAGCAGAGTGTTGCTAGAGTCAACCTTTGGCTGGCAATGGTATTTAGGGGATTGAGTGACTCGCCAGTCACTTGGTTACCTTGAGTTCCAGGTGCCAGGGCCACTCCCGCCACGAGCTTCACATACAGGAGACTATACGCTGGCGGAACTGGAGAAGTTTACGAGGCCGGATACCGAGCTTACACGGCACCTGCGTCCAGGGATGGACTATGCAGCCTATCAGAGAGATCACTTGGCGAGGCCACTTGGTGTTAGGGCTCGCAGAGAGATCCAGGAGCAGGCACGTGAGGCTGGTGCAGAGAGAAGGGATGCTGCTGAGGTACAGAGAGGAGGAGAATGCCGCGTGAGGCGCAGGGTGAGCAGGCCAGTAGTAGGCGGGCCACCAGAATTGCTTTGGAAAGTGGACGTAGTGGACTCTCAGGGCAATCCGGCTGAGGTGCAGCTTGCACCAGCACGAGTAGAGCCCGCAGCTGTGGCTGTTCAGGTAAACCAACTTCCATATCTGTATTTCCATACTCTTGAATTGTACTTGAAATGTCTGATGGTTGTAAATCGTTCACAGGTGCCTGTGGAATGGGTGAACGAAGCTGTTCGCCGCATGCTTGCTTTGGAGAACTTGGTAAGGAGAGCAGCTAGCGGGATGCCACTAGAGTTACGCTACCCAGCACCTACAGCCTAGCCAATTTAGGCAGCTACTTCACGGAGAGCTCAGGTATACAAAACGATACACTTCCTTTGCTTTCAAAACTTACGATACATAGCTGCCTTCGATACATGCATGCCTGCTTTGTAAGCATTTGATACTGATGAATAGCTGATAGATAGCTTCCAATTTGATAGAATGTACCTCTTAATTAAACATATGGTAGACAATATACTACAAAATGTATACTAATGCAACATGTAACTATGCAAGCACAGGGGCGGGCGGCTTCTAAGAAGAGAGCGCGATCTCCGCCACGAGCACAGACCACTACACCTCCAGCCGCTACACGACATACCAGGAGCTCATAGCCTGCCGCAGCAAGCAAAGAGGCAGCCAGGAAGGCGGTGGCACGCGCAGAAGAGCGATACCGGATAGAGATGCGTGAGAGGTCGAGCCAGGATGAGCCGGCCCGCAAAAAGCAGCTCATCTTGTCCCAACCTGCTGAAGAGGTGGAAAAGGAGGACGGAGGAGAAGAGGAAGAAAGGGACGACTCTGATGACACTGCCGATGATCCCAACTACTTTCAAGATCCGACAGAGAACATTGATGATGATGACGGCGGAGGCGACGATGGTGATACCGACTGGTTTGGACAGAGTGAGGGCCGATGAGGAGCCCGGTGCACTTTACTTCCTGCATTTGACTTTTGATTTCGGACCTACGTGCCCAAGTAGATAGATAGATGGCCGGCGTGCCTTAGATACACTGGTACTGCTTTTTGGAGGCATGCGTGCCTTGTTGACGGTGGGCGCGTGTGCCCTGTTTTGACTTTGATAGCTTTTGATTGGCCGGAGTGCCCCATGCACAATACTCTCTTTTGCTTTGGTATGACATAGCACAGTTTAGCTATAAAATTTGCATTTTAATGGTTTATTCACTCTTATTATGCCTGAAAGAGATTAAACACGAACCACTAATACCGAACTTGCATTGATAACACACTGAGACTGTTCACAGACATACATGTATGTAAAGAAGTGACTAGCTCAAAAGAAAAACAAAAATACACTCCAGGACATGGCCATGATAGGAGGATACGGCAAATTTTGGGCATTAACAAGCCAAAACTCAAAATACTTGACTGTAAATGAAACCGACACTTCCACCAGGTTAAATATGCACAACATGACTTGCACAAGCTGACGAAACCAAGAAAAACACCCTGAGGCGAGAAATAGACCGAAAAGTGTCCAAAAAAAAAAAAAGACACGAGACACAAAACATGACTCAAATATGTCCCGGACTAAAACCGACATCTCCATACAGTTACATACGGTCCATATGACCGGTACAGCCTGATAAAACTTGGCAAAAACCCTAAGAACGGATTTTGACCTTCCAAAACCTCGATTTTGACTTGAAATGGGCCGCCGGGGGTCCAAAATCTTCGTGAAACGCGAAATTTTGAAACCGATGCTCGGGTATAATCACATATGCCCAACAAGACTTGTAAGAACCATAAAAAGTGTCAAATAACCCCTAGAATCCAAAATGACCAAACCAAACCAGTAGCTGCTGTAAACTGTCAAATTGCAGATTGAACCATCGCGCGATCAAGTGAGACACTCACGCGAGGGATGTCTGTCGCGCGACTGAGTGAGATGCACGCGCAAGGCAACTATATCGCGCGAGAGAGTGAGATACTCGCGTGAGGGTTAGGCTCTGCTAGGCATCCTTTGTTTGACCAAATCAATCCTTTTTAAGGCACAAGGAGCTTCATGGGCCCCCCTCACGGTCTGCACACAGTATAAATCATAATTGGGGTGATCTTCACTTGCCAAGTGGTAAAACACCCAAGCCTTTAACTTTTCTTTTGGCACGATAATCCGAAGACCGACATTCGCAAGCAAGCTTCTATAAAATGGAACTCACTGGTAGCAATGTAAAGCACATCACCCTCTTTGAAAGCACAAAAACTCATCAGTTATTAAAAATGGAGAGTCCGTTAGTTGCAATGCTCGATCCTTGGTTGGTGAGAACCAAAACCATTGATTGGGCGAGCCCTCGGTCCCGAGGCTTGGCCTCAATCAGAGATCTTCGCTATGTGGGGCCACGCCCCGAGCTTCTCAAAGCTGCCATGATCCACTGGGATCCAGTGATGCACGTCTTCCGTAATTACGACAACAAAATGTGCCCAACGGTGGAGGAGTTCCCAGCCTACCTGCCCGGCTTCGCAAACTTCGATGTCCTCGCCGTTCCTCCGGTTCAGGAGAACATGAGTCATTTGTTGCGGATGAAACTAAACATTTCTGAAGAATTAACAGCCAGTATCATTCATGACGACGAACTGGATATCCCATGCTTGATTGAGTTGTACGGGCCCGGCGGCATTTTAGAAAACCATGTTGAGCAGGCGCACAAACGTTTTGCCTTCTCAATTTGCACGCTGGCGGCCTACGCACTGGTTCTTGCTAATGGAAAGGTTAGTCCCAGTGTAGTGAGCATGGCCTCACAAATGGAAGCTTGCAAGAACATCATCCCAACAATCTTAGCTGAAACATTGATGGGCTTGGATCTGTTCTAAAGCCGACAGAGCAATGTCTTCAGTGGCAGTCCGCGACTGCTCCAGGTAAATGCTCACTCAGCTCACCTTTTTTCGGTTTTCGCACTTTCTCATTTTACCTCGACGCTCAGATAAAGGTCGCTCTAGAACCTTTACTTGTCTTTTCGCTCGGGCTTTATCTAGTTTCTCCCTTGTCTTTTCACTCATAGGTATGGCTTTCCGACAAAGTGGGCTTGCTCGATGCTCCCCAGGCAGGCTGGGAACATTTCCCAAGACGGATACTTGAACGATCCATGCTGTAACCTAAACAGGACATGCTGGGGTGGTATACAATCTTACATGATATGCAGTCCGATGACTTTGTCTGGAGATGTCCCTGGCTGATCATGCCTGAGATGGCTGTTAATTCCGCAGGCTTTGAAATGGTGATAATTGCTGGTTTGGCCAGTTTTACCTTTTACATCCCGGGCCGCATCCTACGCCAGTTAGGCATAAGTCAAGGGCTACACCGAGCTGGAATTGAGGAATTCCAATTGCCTGACCTCGATGTACCGACACTGCGTGACTATCGAAGGTTTTGGAGAAATGGGGTTCTTGAGGGTCCTAGCCCAGATTTCGTGGACTAGCTAGACAGCCGTTATATGGCCTGGCTTCGTGCAGAAATCCGAGCAAGGCCAGGGGGATACTACTGAATCCAACAGAGTCATGTCTATATTAAGAATAAGTTCAAGAGCCGTTTGGCTATCCGAACAGTTTTTTGCTTTTGTTTGTCCCTCGAATCCGTTGTATGGCACTTATGCCTGGCATGCCCTATAAAGAATGTCTTCATCACAACCATGATTTTGAAAATGATCAACAGGACTGAAAAACTTAGATAATCACTAAATCGCAAAATGGAAACTTCGATACATCCATTTAGACCTGTATTGACCCGTCAGCAATGTACAAAATCCCCAATTCAGTCGGAGATGAAACATGAATAAACACCCCAAAGAGACAGTAGGCTGCTCCTCAAGCCGTGAAAAGAAATAACTCACGCGCAAGTAAGTGGCTTCCTCGCGCGAGATACACTCACTCGCGCGACCATTCCAGTGTATTGCGCGATGGTTTTGCCCAGTGCAGGTGCCAAGTTTGACCCTTTTCAAAAAGTTGGAGTGTTGCAGGCCTTGTCCCCACATGTGGACGTCTAGCAAAGGTCTGGCGCAGATTAATAAGTGTACCTTTGAATTGGAGGGACCTATACCTAACTCCATAGATATTTTCTTTGTAAAAGATGAATATCTTGCCATCCTTTTGGCTACAAAAGGCCGTGTCTCTGTGAACATAAGGTACTCATCTCCAGAAGAAAGCTCCAGACGACTTTCAAAATGGTAAATCACCTCCCCACCTTAATTGGACCATGGCTTGAAACATTCGTTGCAGGCGATTGGCTATCATTTCGGACCCACGGGTTGGCCGCATTTCGTTACCTCCGAAGCATAAGACTGCGCCCTGAAATCTTGCGGGCGGCAGTGCGATTCTGGGACCCAGAGGTCCACGTGTTCAGATTTGGAGATGACAAGTTATGTCCAACGATGGAGGAATTTCAAGCATACCTCCAAGGTTTCGCGTCCAATGTGATTATCGTACCTCCCTACAGAGAAAGCATGTCCAAACTTTTGAAGTCCGCGCTGAAGATCTCGAAAAGTGCAACTGAGTGTCTACTAAGCGGAGGGCAGATAAACGTAATGCGCCTGATGGAATGGTACGGCCCTGGAGGTGACCTCATGGATACTGCTGTACAGGCCAGGCGATGGTTTGCTTTGTCAATCTGCGTGCTGGCTGCATACTTGTTGGTGCCTCCAGACGGATGGGTTAATCCCTCATTGGTGCACGTCGCCACCTAGCTGGGTGTTCGGAAGAACACAGTACCAATGGTTCTTGCGGAAACACTCATGGGTTTGGATTTAGTAGCTACTGGCAAGACAGAAATATTTGGCGGCAGTCCGCTCCTACTGCAGGTAAACTCTCACTCAGCTCACCTTTTTTCGTCTTTCACACATTCTGCTTTACCTCAACACTCAGCTACGGCTAAAATCGGAGCTTCTGGCTTGTTTTTCTGCTCAAGTGTTATATAGCTCCTTACTTGTCTTTTCACTCATGCAACTGTGGTTATCAGACAAGCTGGGATTGATTGCAGCTCCGGAGGCAAATTAGCCGCACCTGCCTGGGCGAATGCATCAACGAGGGATGTTGTACCCAGAAATGTCCACGGAGGACTGGTATGCATTTATGAACAACCTGTCGCCACAAGAGGTTGTCTGGAGACACAAAGCGCTAGACATCCCGGATATGGCCCTAAATTCTGCATGTTATGAAAGAAAGTGATCGCTGGACTATCCAGCTTTACTTTCTACATTCCAGGTCGCATCCTTCAACAGTTAGGGATGAGCCAGGGGCTACACCGAGCTGGGGTGGAAGCTTTCCACACTCCTGCATTCACTGTCCAGAATCTGATCGGGTATGAACACAATTGGGGCTTGAGGCAGCTTGGGGGAGCAGATCCAGATTACCGCACCGACCTAAAACGTCGCTACACCGCATGGCTAAGAAATGAAGTCGCGGAAAGACAAAATGTGGATTGACTCCTGACAGGACTCACATGATCTAGAATAAACTGTGAGCCTATGAAGGCCCCTAACATGTATTCTGTTTTTATGCTTAACTATTTTAAGGCTTTGCTCAGCTGTGTAATAGAGATAATAGTTTGAATAAAATTGAAAGATCAAGAACTTTCCCCTTTTGGTCCAAATGTTGAGCACCAAACCGATCTTGAATCATCAGCATGTATACTGGAACGGAAAGCCATGGATCAAGTTGATTGATTATGACCAAATCTCACAGAGAGACTGCTTACGTATCCTTTTCAAGGAATCAGGTCAAAACGTAGTTCAGGCTAAGGTTCGCTCGTGTGCTTACCTCTCCTTTTGCGCTCTAACTTTTGCCTAGGACTGCCTTCGCAGGTTTTCAGTCTAGTGAGTTTTTGGTGTTTGCCTATTTATTTTTGCCTAGACTGCCTTTGCAGGTTTTCAGTCTAGCAGGCCTGCTCTAATTTTTGCCTGGAAACACCCACCCTTGTGGTTTTCGGCCTAGCGAGCTCTCTCAGGGATAGTAACGCTTGAGTTGATCCAGGTTGACCAGAGTGTTGAACTCGTTGCCATCCAGATCAATGAGTTGAGCTGCTCCACCTGAGAGGATGGTCTTGATGATGTAAGGCCCTGCGCGCTTCGGCCAAAAGTTACCGCGAAGATCAAAAATAGGAGCCCGCATTTCCTTTGTAACCATATCGCCCTCAAGCAAGTCACGAGACTTGACTTTCTTGTTGAATGCCCGAGCAATCCTTCGCTGATACCCTTGAACATGATAGAAGGCACGGAGCCTCCTCTCATCAAAAAGCATGAGTTCAACGAATCTCCCACTGAGCCACTCAGATTCTGTGAGCTCACATTCCATCATGATCCTCAAAAATGGTAACTCGAACTCGATTGGGAGTGCTGCTTCTATTCCATAAACCAATGAGTAGGGTGTTGCCCCAGTTGATGTTCGGATTGATGTTCGATATCCCAAAAGCGCCAGAGGTAGTTGCTCATGCCAGTCTCGGGCGGACTCTTCAGACTTCTTGATAATGGTTTCAATATTCTTGTTAGCTGCTTCGACGCCCCATTCGTCTGAGGGCGATAGGTCGTTGAATGATGTATCTGGATTTTGAACTCATCGAAAAGCTCGAAAACCCTACCTTTGAAGTGAACTCCATTATCTGACACAAATGCCTGCGGGACACCGTACCGATAGATAATGTTCTTCTTGATAAACTGAGCAACCTGAACTGCTGTCAGAGTTTTGTAGGATTCAGCTTCAACCAACTTGGTAAAGTAGTCTATTGCCACCAGAATAAACCGATGACCATTTGAAGCAGATGGCCTGATCATGCTGATAACATCGATGCCCCATACAGAGAAGGGCCAAGGCGAGGTCATACCAAACAGCTTAGAAGGAGGAACATGCATAAGATTGGCTTGAATCTGACACTTATGGCAGCGACGGACATAATCCATACACTGTGATTCCATAGTGGACCAAAAGTAACCCTGACAAAGAGTTTTCCTGGTGAGCATGACGCCGCTCATGTGAGGACCGCAAACTCCTTCGTGAATTTCTTCCATTATCGTGGTGGCTTCAGCATCGTTGACACAGAGCTTATGCATCCCACAATGGGATCTCCTGTAAAGCTTCCCTCCGCAGATAATGTAATGAGCAGCCATTCTCCGCAGTGCCAGTTGGTCTTTTTTAGAGGCCTCAGCCGGGGTATTCGCCGATTTCGACAAAATTCCATATGTCATGGTACCAAGGCAGGCCGTCATCGAAGTCGTCGATGTTGTTAACGTATTGATAGGCAGGGCAGTCCCGCTGTTCGATCAGGATAGGACGAAGCTTGACACCTAACGGAAGTTCAACCATGGACGCCAGAGTTGCCAAGGCATCGGCGAATTAATTTTTCAAGCGAGGAATGTGAGTAAAGGTTACCTTGTTGAAACGAGGAATAAGGTCTTCCAAGTCCTGATGGTAAGGCGTCAACCTTTCTTCACGAACTTTCCAGTCCCCGTTGGCCTGAGATACCACAAGGTTAGAATCGCCAATGACTTCGAGCTTTTCAACACCAAGCGTTAAAGTAGCCTCCATGCCAACAATATAGGCCTCATATTCGGCTTGGTTATTTGTGACTTCAAAATTGAGTTTGAACGCAAGCGGAATATGAGAGTCGTCGGGTGTTATCCATAGAACACCGATTCCATATCCTTTTTGATTGGCTGCCCCATCAAAGTAGAGAGTCCACACATCGTCGACTACTGTTAGCACCTCCTCATCTGGAAATAGAAAGTCTGAGTCTTCTGGCCCATCCGTTGGATGATCAGCCAAGAACTCTGCCATGACACGGCCTTTAACAGACTTTCTTGTGACATACTCGAGATCGAACTCGACTAGCATGAGCAACCAACGCGCTAACTTACCAGTAAGCGCTGGCTTCTCAAACAGATACTTGAGGGGATCCATTCGAGAAATCAACTTCACTGGGTAGGCTAGCATGTAGTGTCTCAACTTCTTGGAAGCCCAAACAAGAGCCCAACATGTCTTTTCCAGAGTAGTGTAGCGTTCTTCGCACCCAACCATCTTTTTACTTAAGTAGTAAATGGCCTTCTCGACTCCCTTATCTCCTTCCTGAGCTAGCAAACATCCCATAGAAGAGGAATTGACAGACAAGTAAAGTATCAAGGGCTTCCCAGGCACTGGCGGCATCAAAACCGGGGGATTTTGAAGGTAATTCTAAATGGATGTAAAAGCCGCTTGACACTTGTCTGACCACACAAACGGGGTATCCTTCTTGAGTAGACGAAACATCGGCTCGCAAGTTAAGGTTAACTTGGCGATGAATCTGCTGATGAATTGAACCTTTCCCACGAAGCTCCGCACTCCTTTTTCAGACACTGGTGGTTTCATTTCAAGTACTGCCTTGATCTTTGACGGGTCAACCTCTATCCCACGAGAAGTGATCATGAAACCGAGCATTTTGCCAGCTGTGACTCCGAAAGTGCCTTTCTGCAGATTGAGACACATACGAAACTTATGGAGTCTCTCAAAGAACTTCCTAAGCACATGAATGTGCCCCTCTCGAATTTTTGACTTGGCAATCATGTCATCCACATAGACCTCAACTTCCTTGTGGATCATATCATGCAAGATGGTCGTAGCAGCCCGCTGATTGGTAGGTCCAGCATTTTTAAGCCCAAAAGGCATGACCAGGTAGCAATAAGTTCCCCACTCAGTGATGAACGTCATCTTCTCACTATCCTCGGGTGCCATGAGAATTTGGTTATAGCCTGAAAAGCCGTCCATGAATGAAAGCAAAGCACGCCCCGCCGTATTATCCACAAGCACATCGATGTGTGGCAAGGGAAATGATCTTTGGGGCTTGCTTTGTTTAAGTCCCTGAAATCAACACAGACTCGTATCTGCCCATTCTTCTTGGGAACGGGAACGATACTGGCCACCCAAGTAGGATACTGAGAAACCATGAGAAACCCAGCATCAATCTGTTTTTTGACCTCATCCTTGATCTTCTGAACCCAATCTGGCCTCATCCGTCTGTGCTTTTGTTTCACGGGCTTAGCATCTGGCAACAGAGGGATTCGATGCTCTACTATCTTAGGGTCAATGCCTGGCATGTCTTGATGAGACCATGCAAAGACATCATTGTACTCAGTGAGCAGTTCCTTGAAATCACGATGCTCCTCTGGTGAAAGCGTGGAGCCCACTTGAACCATTCGGGGATCATTCTTATCTTTGAAGTTTATAGAAACTACTTCCTCTTTTAATGGCTGAGCATGCCTTTCATCTTCCCTCTCGATGAGGGCACGGATTTCCTTAGGAATGTCCCCATCAAAATCTATCCCTTCATGGTCGGGGTCGACACAGTTTATATAAAGATCATGCAAGTACTCAAAAGATACCTCATTCATTTCATAAGACCCCAACGGGTTGCCAAGTACAAGAAAGTCAAACTCGAAATAAAAGCTATGACGTGGAGGGCCAAGAGGCACAAACTCCTACTCAGAACTAGATTTAGACGACTCACTGGACTCAGACTCAGAAGTGTCATCAATGCAAGTTAGACGCGGTTTGAAAACGCAATTTTTAATGCTACCCTTGGCCTCCGTGATCAAATCAGTGGGGTCCTCGAGGGCATCGGGCCCGAGCATGAGCACTTCAGCTTCTTTAATTTCCTTGGCCAAACCCACTTAAGAGAATTCTGGGAAAAACAGCTCCAAGCTCCCTTGATCAAAAGTTCTCAGCCAGTCAGTCTTTGCTTTTGGTTGATTAAGCTTCCTCTTGAATTCCGTTTTTGCCGGCTTGTCATCACTCTCAGACCAGGTGTCGTCAGCGAAGACCTCAAAACCAGGTAATAGCTCCCCAATTTTCGGATTGATGAAGGGCTCAAACTGTCCAGTGTAAGCAGCATTCCCCACTTCACGCACAAAGTAGCTATCGGGATCACCATAGAGAATTCGAGGTTTTCCCGTATGTTTCCTTCTTTTGGCATTTCCTGCAGAGGCAGTGTACCCTAAACCAAAACGGCCCTCAGAAGAAGGAAAGGTAGGGAACTCCGGGACTCCCTGTTGGTGAATCCCTAAGCCTAGACCAGGAAAAAAGGACATTCTTAACATAATGTCCATAGCGATAGAGCTGATGAGAAAATCCCCATCAACATTGATAGCCAGAACAGAACCGGACGTGTCAAAAGAGAAGCCTCCGAGATCGACGTCTTCCTCACCATGCATGATACCCAACACTGGTGTTCCATCCTCTTTAAGCGAACGGATTCCAGAGTCCCCGCAAATGGTTAGCGTACCAGTAGGCAATCCCAGCATGACCTTCTAGTGAAGAGTAGATGGCACAGCCATGATATCTGAACGATGGAGCCATGGCCTGCCTAACAGCAAGTTGAAGGTTGCAGGTATGTCGACAACATGGAACTCAACATCCATTTCGAAGCCCTCAGCATCGAGCTTGAGCACCAGAGTGCCCTCGACCATACGACGGGTGCCGTCATACGCCTTGACAGCCAGATTGGAAGGTGCAAAATCTTTTTTGGCCAGTCCCAGACGATAGGCCACCCTCATTGGACAAACGTTGATGGCTGAACCATTGTCGATAAGGACAGTCGGAACTCAGAGTCCGCGACACTTGACTGTAATATGTAGAGGGCGGTTATGATCAATTCCTTCAACAAGAAGATCCTTGTCGGTGAAGACTACGGTGTGCTTAGCAGTAGGAGGCAGAATGGGAGACACCATAGCCTCAGGAGTGACATCAGCTTGAACTTCCAGGCAGGCGAGAGTATGGCAAAGCTTCTGACGGTGCTCACGGGAAGAACAAATTAAACCCCATAGGGAGATTGCAGCAGGAACCCGCTCGAGCTGCTTCTGAATAAGATCCATGCTCGGTACCTCAAACGGTGCAGACCTTGGGAAAGGAATAGGTTCGTTCCTTTGATTAGAAGGTTGGACGATGCCCAGCTTGCAGATTAGCAGGCTAAAAAATTTGTCCACTCCTCGTAACGTTGAGAACGTTCCCCAAAGAAGGCACAGCCTGAGGGTCTTGGTTTACATCCCAGATATCAGAAGGAATCTCTCCTAGCTTACGCTTTCCTTTGTCGATGGCCAATCCTGCTATTGGCGCCTCTGTATTCAACCCCAGATCTTCAGCCAGGTCTTTCATAAGCAATGAGTCCCAGAAGTTCAGATCTTGGACAGCTGCGACCTCGCACTCTGGCTCCAGATTCGTAGTGAAAGGAACATCCCAGAGGCCACCCTCAGCTAAAGAACGGTTAACAACCCAAACTTCTGCTCCAACCTGGACATCCACTATCTCGTCCACATTCCAAAGATCAGCCGGCAGAATAAGGTCCGTAACCATGATGCTGCAGTCTTCCGGAGGAGAAACCGCGGGGCGTGGTTGATCTTCATCTATGATATTGAGCGAAGGGTCATATGCAGGTTCAGTCACCGAGTTGACAAGCCTGTCGATGGTAGAAAGGAAGAAACATTCCCCCAAGACACGGGTTTCATCTTGAACCAAGTCGTCTTCAGTAAAGTGTGTCATGTGGTCAGGGAAGGTATAGCCTTGGAGAGGCCCAGGGGGATCGACCGGAAACTGCCAAACGGGCTCCGGGTCCCAGAAATATTCTTCCTCAGGAACCTGAGGCTGAGGTTGTTGGAAAAGCATGTATAAGGAGATGCCATCCAAAGGGTTGAGCGCTGCCTGTTCGTGTTGTGCGATCCATTCTTCTTCCCATGCCAGGTTGGGTGGAGCCTGTTCGAGATGTAGAGGAAATCCTTCCAACTCAAGTTGGAACCACTCTTGGATCAAAGGAGCAGTGTACTCCTCACTATCGGATATCGCCCAGCGTACAGCTTGCATGTCGAGTTCTGGTTCATGTTCAGGCATGGCTGGCATTGCAGCTCTGAATCGACTCACGAAATCCCGAGAAAGATCTAGAGGAGCAACAGTAAAAACGGGGAGATTACGGGTTGATGCAGGATCAAGCCGGACCGGTGGGACAGCATCAGCGTAAAGATCACCGATGTTGTTATTGAGAAAGTCCAAGCCCGCTTGCAACAAACGGGGAGCCAGATTATAAAGTGGCCCTATAAACATGAGTTCAGCATCAGGTTCTGAAGGCAGAAGCACCATCGGTTTGGGTTGGCGGACTGGGATTATATAGTCAGTGGGGTTAAATATGGTGGAGGTAGGGCTGATATGAGTGGAGCTGAGGGAAATTTGGCTGATATGTGGAACAGCCTTGTGGTTGGGTAGGGAATTGGAAAGGATGTTTGGTTTCTGTGGTGGCAGAGGAGGTGCCTGAAGAGTTCCTTCGTCTATAAGATCCTGAATCGCATGTCGAAGACGGAAACAGGAGTCTGTAAGGTGGCCGGCTCCCTGATGGTAGGCATAGTGCAGGTTGGCTTTGAAACTTGGCGAAGGGTTCTTGGGTAAAGGAATTGGATCCTGGGGCTTGAGATGCCCTGACTTAACCAGTTTCTCCAAGACTGAGGACAGAGGTGCCTTAATTGCAGAGAAACTGCGGGGCTGACCGCGTGGCTGGTTGTTTTGCGGTGACTGAACCTTATTGACGTCAGCTATGTGGCTTGTGGTATTGGACGCAAAGGCGTTGGTTCCACTGGTCGCTGTGTTGGAATAAGTCCCACTCCCAAACAGAGCATTGGTGTTGCCGGAGTATGCATGGGGCTTTGCTTTCGGGGGATTAGAAGATTCCCCTTTTGTCAAAATTCCGCTTTGGAGCGCATCTTCGATGGCCAAGCCAGAGTCGAAGAAGGTTTCGAAGTTTGCAGATGCTTGAGCAAGGACCAGATGCTTAGCATAGTCTGGCTAGAGATTCCGCGAGATGATACAGAGTTGGTCTTTCTCGCTGGGGCGATCAGTCATTATAGCCGCCTTGGCTCTCTATCTCTTGACAAAATCCGCAAAGGACTCCTCTGCCTCCATCTTTGTAGATTCCAACTCCCGCATGGTCATCTTTAGTTGAGAGTTATAACTGTACTGCGAAATAAATGCAGTCCCAATATCCTTCCAAGTTCTCCTCTTGGCAATGTCAAGAGACAGAAACCAATGAAAGGCAGGGCCCAAGCGGGTCTGAGGAAAAAGCTGCGACATGGCCTCAGGCTCAACTGCTAGTAACTTCATAGCGGCATGGTAACTATAAAGATGTGTCCGAGGGTCACCACTTCCATCGAGCTTGGCCAAGTCTGGCATTTTAAACTTCTCAGGAAGCCTGGCATTGGGATACGGGCAGAGACGATCCAAGTCAATGCCTCCAGCTTTGACCTTCTCCGCTTTGGCAATGGATTCCTCAAGTTTGGCCATCTTGGCCATAAGAGCAGTAATGTATGGGTTCGCAGGGGGTGCCCCTCCCACTGCAGCAGGTGCATGAACGATCCGGGGGTTCTGATGAACAATGAGACGCCCTGGATGGTTTGGGTCTTCAACCATGATAGGCTGTGCGTGTGGATCTTCTTCGGCCTTGCTTTCCTCCTCAAGTGGTGGTGGAATGCGAGTGTTGAAGAGATCGTTCAAACGGGTGATGTTAGCATCAATTTGAGCAGCTCTCTGCTGCATAGCCGTGATGCTAGTTTGGAGATTCATGAGCATTTGTTCAATAGTAAGTGGCTGGCGCTCTAGGTGCTCTGCCATGTTGAGAGTTTCTGAAGTACTTGATGCTGGAGAAAGGATCGGAGACACTGGCTGGGAGACCTCTTCTAAGACTGGCGGTGAACTTGTTCATAAGGCGGCCAATGAAGGAAGCGGAGAGTCTTCCGTTGCAACTGACTGGGATTGTAACCTGACAAGTCTTTGACTCGGTTTCCGTTGCAGATGTTCCCAAGCGAGTTTGGCTTTTTGCCTCGATACTTTCCTTGGCGGTGCAATGGCTCAGAACTTTGCTTGACAAATAAAAGAAGGCTCAGTAGGGATCCTGCAGCAACTTTAATCTAAATAAAAGACTAAAGTAATGCAGCCAGCGTCGTCAGTGTCGCCCCTGTTAGCAATTTAATTTAATCAACGGGTAGCTGTAATCTTAACGTGGGGAGATTAATAAGTATTTAATATCATGGAGCTCATAATATAATTAAGATAAGGACGGGAGTGCAATTATTTTGTTCCTCCAGTTGTATCATTATTTGATATCTAGAACTGTTGTAAGACTACAAGTCATGCAGTATGTATTTTAGATCCAGATTATGTGAACTCTGTAAAGGAGGCATAAGATTGATGTATAAAATCATAGTTTCTGTATGGTGGTCGAAGTTGCTGTCAGCTCGACCCCCTTCGACCCCCTGTGCCTGCATCAACCTCTGACTTGGTGTGGAAGATGCGGCTGCAATCTTGGCTGTTTTTTGGAAACAAGGATATTGACCATAATAGTTGGGATGCATATTTTATTATGTTTCCTTATTTATGTTTATGCATAATGTTTCCATGAGTGTTTGCAATTGTGATAGTTTTACCATATTGGACAACATGGTAATATTTGGTTTTGACCTAGATCATGGTTTTGCAATCTCGAAAAATTTTGATAACCCTTACAAATTTTTTTTTAAATAACTAAGTGGGAGAGGGAGTTTATTTTTATAAATCCCACGGTCTCCATTACTAGTATGTAGATGATGTAATTAGTTTTGTGTGATGGTTTTAGAACCTTCCCCCCATCGGGCAAAATTAATTATGGTATCATCGGTACAGACTTCCTCAAATGGATAGGTCTGTGATAATTGTTGTGTGAATTACTTCTCCATCTGAGGTAATTCATAACGGAACAATGGGTCATGGGGCTAGGTAATGGTATACACTTAGCTGTAAATAATAGTATCCTCACCATCTGAGTCACTATTATTATTTACAGGACCGAAGCTATATTGGCTATTTAGTTTTGCTTGGCATGGTATAGTGTCTGGATAGTAAAATTAAAAGGTTGTGCCTATCTACACGAATGATGAAGAGTAGACGACCTTCCCATCGAGGCATGCTCTTCACGGTGTGTAGGGTTGCCAATGTTTTTCTTTTAACATATGGTTGAGGGAACCAATTTTAAAATGAAATTCAAGGTTTTTTTATTGCCCTTCGTAATTGTTGTTATGTTATTTGATTCTCAGATTCAAAAATGGGCTCTTTCAATCCACTTGCCATTATTCTCAAAGAAAATAAACTTACTGGACCAAACTATGTTGATTGGAAAAGAAACTTGGATATTGTGTTAACTGCTGAGGGCCACAAATATGTGCTATCTACGGCATGCCCTCCTATACCTGAACAGAATGCCACCGAACAAGAAGCAAAGCCTTATAAAGATTGGGTTAAGGCTAATGAGATGGCGCGGTGTTATATTCTGGCTTCTATGTCAAATATATTGCAACATCAGCATCAAGCTATGGAAACTGCTTCCGATATGATGATGAACCTCAGAGAAATGTTTGGGGATCAGAATCGGGCAGCAAGGCTAGTTGCTATGAAAGAATTGGTGAGTATCACCCATGTTGAAGGGACCCCGATTAGGGATCATGTTCTGAAGATGATAGCTCTTCTTAATGAAGTAGAGATCCTAGGAGCTGAAATTGATGGGGAAACCCATGTCGATTTTGTTCTTAACTCACTGCAATCTGAGAGTTTTAAGCAATTTTGCCTGACTTATTCTATGAACAAAATGCATTTATCTTTGGCGGAACTTCTTAAGGAACTCCAAGCAGCTGAGGGTCTTTTGGCTGGGAAGAAATCACCATCAGTGTTAGTGGCAGAGAAGGCTTCTACTTCTAAGCCGAAAGGCAAGAAGAAGCAGAACAAGTCTCAGAAAAAGATTGTGGAGGCAGTTCATGCGCCTCAAGGTGGAGTGAAAAAGCCTGCGGGCAAGTGTTTTCATTGCAAGCAGAAAGGACAGTGGAAAAAGGAATGTCCGGTTTTTCTCAATAAAGTGAACAAACAAGGTAAATCTTTTTCACTAGTTGTTGAAACATGTTTAGCGGTGTTATCTACCGGTACCTGGTGTGTAGATACGGGAGCCACTAATCATGTTTGCAATTCATTGCAGGGGTTCCAGGAAACCAGAAAACTCAGTGATGGGGAGATTTATCTACATATGGGAAATGCTACGAGAGTGGCAGCAGTTGCAGTAGGAAATGTTTTCTTAAATTTTAGTAGTAATAGGAGTTTAATTTTAAGAGATTGTCTTTATGTTCCTACTATTAGAAGAAACTTGGTTTCAGTTTCTAAGTTAATTAAGGATGGATATTTGGTTTATTTTAGTAACTCTGTGGTTATTAAGTTAAATAAACGTTTTATCTGTTCTGGTTCATTGGTGGATGATCTCTACATTATTAATCCTATGTTTGCTACAGTGCAACTGCATGAATTGAATAATACTAATAATTTACCATGTAAGAGAAAAGAGCCTTCTAAATTGAACCAAACGTATCTTTGGCACTTACGTCTTGGTCATATTAATCAGAATAGGATTTCTAGACTGGTCAGAGATGGACCTTTAGGTTCATTACAAGTTGAGGAACTTCCAGTTTGTGAATCCTGTTTGGAAGGTAAGATGACCAAAAGGCCTTTTTCAGCAAAAGGATATAGAGCCAAAGAGCCGTTGGAATTGGTTCACTCTGATTTGTGTGGGCCTATGAATGTCCAAGCTAGAGGTAGTTTTGAGTACTTTGTCACTTTTATTGACGATTACTCAAGGTATGGATACATTTATTTGATGCACCGTAAGTCCGAATGCTTTGAGAAATTTAGGGAGTATAGGACGGAAACAGAAAAGCGTTTGGGTAAATGTCTCAAGACACTACGATCTGATCGTGGTGGCGAATACCTCTTGGGAGAGTTTAGGGACTACTTGTCGGCTGAAGGGATTACATCCCAGTTGTCAGCTCCAGGTATGCCACAACAAAATGGTGTAGCAGAGAGAAGAAATAGGACTCTTATGGATATGGTAAGATCAATGATGAGTTATTCAGAATTACCAATTTCGTTTTGGGGACATGCACTAGAAACAGCAGCGTACATTCTTAACTTGGTACCATCTAAGTCAGTACCATCTACACCCACAGAACTATGGACTGGGCGCAAACCTAGTCTGCAGCATGTTCGGGTTTGGGGTAGTCCAGCACATGTGCTGAATGGGAAAGCAGATAAATTGGAATCAAGGACAGAAGTTTGCTTGTTCGTGGGGTACCCTAGAGGAACGAAAGGTGGACTGTTTTATAGTCCTACAGATAAGAAGGTCATTGTTAGCACTAATGCCCGGTTCTTAGAAGAGGACTATGTGATAGACCACAAGCCCAGAAGTAAAATTGTTCTAGAGGAACTGAGAGGAGAGAGACCGACACAAACTTCTTTACCACCAATAGTGCAAGAGGAAACGCCACAAGGGATATCTGTAGAGGCACCTATTCACACACCGGTACCTCGTCGTAGTGGGAGGGATATTGCTCCACCCAATCGGTATACGTTGTTGGGAGAGTCTTTTGAAATGATCCCTGATGATCTACGTGCCGAACCCTGTAACTACAATGAGGCACTTCAAGATAAAGATGTGGAACTTTGGCAAAAGGCTATGAAATCAGAGATGGAGTCTATGTACTCTAATCAGGTATGGCATCTTGTAGAACCACCTGAAGGGATTAAACCCATTGGATGCAAGTGGATCTACAAGAAGAAAAGAGGGGCGGGCGGGAAGGTTCATACCTTCAAAGCTAGGCTGTTGCGAAAGGGTATACTCAAAAAGAAGGGATCGACTATGAGGAAACTTTTTCGCCAGTAGCCATGCTTAAGTCCATCCGGATTCTCTTATCCATTGCGGCTCATCTCGATTACGAGATTTGGCAAATGGATGTCAAGACCGCGTTTCTTAATGGAAATCTGGATGAGTGTATCTATATGGTGCAACCAGATGGATTCATAGCAAAAGGTCAAGAGCATATGTTGTGCAAGCTCAAGAAGTCCATTTATGGGCTTAAGCAGGCATCTAGATCTTGGAACATCCGTTTTGATCAAGTAATCAAATCTTTTGGTTTTGATCAATGTCCGGATGAGTCATGTGTGTACAAGAAACGCAACGGAAAAGTTGTGGTGTTTTTAGTACTGTATGTCGATGATATCCTGCTCATCGGAAACGATGTGGGAGTGTTGTCTTCAGTGAAAGAGTGGTTATCCAGCCAATTCGAAATGAAGGACTTGGGAGAAGCCGGTCACATCCTAGGGATTAAACTTATACGAGATCGCAAGAATAGGATGTTGGGCTTATCACAAGCTACTTATATCGATGCCATTCTTGCACGTTTTAGCATGCAAGACTCCAAGAAAGGGTTCCTCCCTTTTAGACATGGAATCTACCTTTCCAAGGATTAGTGTCCTAAAACACCTGAGGAGATGGAGAAAATGAAGGCAGTTCCTTATACCTTGGCAGTAGGAAGCCTGATGTATGCTATGTTGTGTACTAGACCTGATACTTGCTTTGCCGTTGGCATGGTTAGCAGATTTCAGTCTAATCCAGGGAAAGAACATTGGACTGCAGTGAAACATATACTCAAGTATCTGAAAAGAACTAGAGATCATATGTTGGTGTTCCAGTCAGATAGTATGGTACCTCATGGGTACACAGACTCAGACTTTATGTCAGATAGGGATTTCAGAAAGTCTACCTCGGGATATGTGTTTACCTTGGGAGGTGGAGCCATAAGTTGGAGGAGTGTCAAACAATCTTGTATTGCTGATTCTACCATGGAGGCAGAGTATGTGGCAGCTTCTGAAGCAGCCAAAGAGGCCATTTGGCTCAGAAACTTTTTGTTGGATCTGGAAATTGTCCCTTCAGTGCAATCAGCCATTACACTCTATTGTGACAATAGTGGTGCAGTTGCTAATTCGAAGAAACCAAGGACTCACAAGAAGGGCAAACACATCGAGCGTAAGTATCATCTGATTCGAGAGATCGTACAGAGAGGTGACGTTGCTGTAACCAAGATTGCATCGGCAAACAACCTAGCAGATCCTTTTACGAAGAGCTTACCGGCTAAGACTTTTGATAGTCACGTAGAGGGAATGGGAGTAAGATGCATGGCAGTACGGTTTTGAGTCTTAGTGGGAGTTTGTTATGAGGTTATGTAAAAATTACGCTTTTTATATGATGGATTAATATTTAATTATTAATCAGGTTTATCCCTTTTTGATGAGAATCTTTTATGGGCAATATTTGCATATTTTTTTATGTTGTGCATGTGTGTCTTTTATTCTACATAGTAGATAATCCAGTGTGTAGAGTACGGCTTACACACAGAAGATTGGATCATCGGTTCTTGTAAAATATAAGATATAGTTCACAGTCTTAGATGGAACTGGACACACCATCGGTAGGACTGTAGTACAATGTTTAGTAGGTCTGTCTTGACTACAGGGAACAGTTTAGTTCTAACTCATTGTGCTAGTACACTTTGTGTGTATTGAACGGAACCGCATTGAGGTAATTGTCTTTGTACTAACTTTATAAGACAGCTTGGAACCTCATGGTTATTATGAATGCTTATGCTCTTAATCCAAAGATAATTATTAGAGGTATATATTTAATGTTGTTGACTTTGATTCATTAAAGAGTGAGATCTTTATACGGTCAATAGTCTCGGTGAGTTGGGTCGCAATATTATGTATATGACAACTATTAATTATTAATGGAATCCACGTCCCGATAGGGATTGATGATACCCCTTGAGTAAGCTTATAAGTTTCGATTATGTCAAACCCTGCAGGTGGATATTTGTATCCGACATATCGAATAAGTTAAGCGGATAGTCTCAAGTTAAGATGTCGATTAAGTGGGAGATTGTTAGTAATTTAATTTAATCAACGGGTAGCTGTAATCTTAACGTGGGGAGATTAATAAGTATTTAATATCATGGAGCTCGTAATATAATTGAGATAAGGACAGGAGTGCAATTATAATTCTGTAGTGGGGTGAATTATAATTAGTGAAATAAGAAATAGAATCCTGGTGGGATTAGGTTTTCTTATTTACACTGGGAGCCCAGACTTATTACTCCTTAGGTCCCTATCGTAGCCCTATATATACACGTTATGCTCTCTAGGTCAATAGGACGTTTTCACGTTTTCTATTATTCACGAAATAGAGGCAGGCTTAGAGAGAGCAAACAGATCGCGAGAGAGTCCACACTTGGTTCGTGTTCTAGACGTGCAAGGAATACGATAGAAGATCGTAAGGTACGGCCGAGCAGTATTCGTGGTTTATAGCAAGACGTGCTATAACAAGTTCAACCAGCGTTCGTGTCGCAGGGAGTTGAGGTGAAACCCTAATTCCGCCTTGTAGGGTTTTACTTATTTTTGTTGTTTAATCTGTACGCATAATTACTGGGTTCTGGGATTCGTTTCCCAACAGCCCCTAGACTCTAAGACTAGAAAATGATTCTGTCTTGAGCTGTTCAGGCACTGCCAGAGTCCTCAGAATTCTTTTCGGAGGTGTGTCCTTGTTTGAAACAACGAGGCTAAAGGATGCCAAAAGAACCCTAAACCTTTGACTATTCTGTTGTTCGGAGTTTCAACTTTGTAGTTGGAACAACTTGGTGTGCATGTCATGAAACTATAACCAGAAACGACATAAGCGACACTGTGCTGTTAGCCGGGCGGTGTAAGTGACGAGGCACTTGTTACCTGACTAGTGTAAACATCATGGCATGTTCTTTGTTGTTCCTAGTTTTCTGTTTGAAATCCTGACCAGGTATAATAATCAAGGGTGTAGAAAACTTTCGATTTCTTGAAGTCCTTACTGTTCTAAGGATTTGAAAAAGCTGACAACGTGTATCATTGAGATACACGACTCGTCATCGGGTCATAACAATACCCTAGATAGCTCAAGACATACTTGCAGGAAAGAGAACCTAGAAGCCGCCTTAAACATGCTCCTACGCAAGACGGTATGATGTACAGTGCATGCGATAGGGAAAGCAGTAACACATAGACAGTACGGGGTTTAGATGCAAATAATCTTACCCTGTAGGTACCTGTCCTAGTTTGGGAAGTGCTAGAGCTTTGTATATGCAAAGGCTGGTTTTGGCTTGTAACAGGTTCCTCGGACTAGGGCCATAGATATACCTCCCGTTGCCCGCGATATCGCTGAGCAACAGTCAAACGGTAGCATGACCCATCATCGTCGAAGGTTGTTGGTCATTTGAGGTCCCCAAGCTCCGGTAAACCGTGCCGGATTGCCAAAACGATCCAACGAGGTTTATCCCACATCGATGCAAATGATATGCTAGAAATTGATTAAGAAGAAGAAGAATCACAAAATCACAAAGTGCCTTTTCAAGCTTGGCTCACTTTATTTAGTTCATCTTTAGAGGAAACTATGCAAGTGAATAAATGAAAAAGTCCTAGATCAGATTGGCCGGACATAGAGTCCTGTTAAATCACCATTCCAACCTTCGGCAGCACGAAGCTCACCGTTTTGACAGACTTTTAAGAATTTGTTCATAAGCGTATTAAACTCTAAGTATGAATTAATATTGGTTCGATGATCCCCAGCGGAGTCACCACTATGGGCAGCATGCCCTTGGAAAAGAGGATTTCGTTCCCCATTTTGCCAAAGCGGCCCGAAAATCGAGGGAGCGCGAGCGGTGAAGCAGGCGCTCGCAAAATACAGAGTCGCCACTCGGGTTTGAAGGTCCAACACCCAAGGAACCGTATTTCGAAGCACCTGCCGCGTTATTTGATTTGAAAAAGTGAAGGAACCAGTCCGTCATAACCATATCTGGACTCGGGAGCCAAGTTACGAGAGGGGAAGGGTTTTAAGGCACTCCTCTCGCCCAATCCGGAGATCGGTCTCTACTTAAACATTTTGTGAAAATATTTGTGATTCGAATTCTTCTTTGACCAATTTTAAGCCAATTAGGGCGGGGGAACAGTTAATCGGGGATTTGAAACTATAACATATTTGCAGGATGTGATACATGGCATGTATGGATGGAATACTATGAAAATGGGACAAAACTTAACCCCTGGTCAGAAATAAAGCAGGCTGCTTTAAAATGAATGTGTCATACACCATGGCCAACTTTGCATACATGGATCTACATGCATGCAAAGCAGACCATCAAGCGACACACCCACTTTCTCGCGCAATGGTTCATGACTCACCACAGGATGAATTTTATCCCCTTTTGGGCTTTGGAAGGACCAGTGCACACCCAGGAGGCAAACCAAGCATTTTATATCTACTGAAAGTAACTAATTAATTTACAAAATAATACAAACAGGAGCCAAATGAATTGAAATACAACCCCTAAACAGTGAGGGTGCAAAACAGAGGCCAAGGGCCAAGCTGCTCATGCAAGGGCAGCTACTGGATTCAGAAGGACCATCGCGCGAGACAGTGAATCCCTCGCGCAGGGGTCCTGACTGGATTTTCAGGAATTGCTTTGCATACTCTGGGCTCTGGTACAAATCCAGAAGCAACCCAGAAGCATTCCAACAAGGTAAATAAGCAAGGAAAGCTAAAGCATGAGTTTTAACTTGCACAACAGTGAGCTAAAGGTCCTAACATGCTTTAAAATAAATAATAACGTGATAAACAAGGAAAAACAGCATCCCCAAACCCCACGTCGACTGTCGCGCAAGACAGTAAACTGTCGCGCGAGAGAGTGAGTCCATCGCGCGAGGGTATACTTTGTAGAGACCCAAATTTTTGGTTCGTAATTTTTTTTTAGAAATATTATAATTATCGAGTAGACGCGTAAATGGAGGAAATACGAATAGTGTCATGGGTATAAGATTAGGGGATCAATGTGATATAATTGCAAGTGGATGGGTGAAAGTGTGATAAGTGTATATGTATATATATATATATATATATGGACGTACAGGGAAAACCCCATTTTCCCTTTTTTCACTTTTTTTTTTCTTTCTTTCTCTCTATTCTCTCAGCTCTCACCCTCCGAAACTCACCCTCAACTTCTCTCCTCAATTTCATCTACTTGGGGCATGATTCCAGACAAAGTTCAAGAATTAAAGTTGTTCTACGAAGCGAGGGTTACCTATCCATCCAAGAAAAATTGCTATCGGGCCACGTGGGAACTCGGTTGACTTCGTCAAAGGTTCGGGTTTTGCTCAAAACTCATGAGGTAGGGATTTCTTACTCTTGTTATGCGTTTATCCAGTGTTTATGTACCTAGATCGTGCCTTGTTTCGTTGTTTAAGATTGTTTCCTTCATTCCCAAATTTCTGCAGAATAGGTCACTGTATTTGGGGGTTTTTCGTCTTCTTAAATCTGGAATTGAATTTTGGTCTCTTCATATGAAATAGAGTAGACTTAGAGCCCGTTTTAATGCCGCTAGAATCACCCAAAACCGTTGAGAATTGAATTTATGGTGATTTTTAGAAAACTGGTCTGCAATCTGTCTCGTGTTCTGGATTTCAGCCCACTTCGAACGGCCATAACTTCCTCGGCTGATGTCCGTTTCATGCAAACTTGGTATCGATTCGAAGGTCTAGAAGTTAGCTTTCATTTACCACCAGAATCATCCTAAAAATATTAGTACACAAAAAGTTATGATCGTTTGAGTGGAGGTGTGTCAATCTGTCATGCTGAGTGACAGATTCGTATAGCCTCGGTTAACCCCTGTTTAACCACCCTTGTAGTGCAGATTTGACTAGGGTTCCTTCACGTCTTTCAAAGTTCATTCAATCGCGCAACTATGGGGACTAGAATCGTTAAAAAATATTAAGAACTCGAGTTATAGTGATATTTAGAAGATTGCCCTGTAATCTGAAAATCTGGGCAGCTTACAGAGCGGAATTTTTCATCGTTTAGGTATGGTTAAACGACCCTATTGGTTATGGGTCCTTGTAGGTTTGAAAGATTGGTAAGTTGGTGATATTTTGGCATTGGAATCACTGATAAATATTGAGTATGCAATTTTTGATGAGTTTTTGAATTTGGATCGCTCTACTGAAAATCATTTCTAAGTTTGAAAGATCGTATCGTACTACTCGTCGAACGTACCTGTGCCATTGGTTTTCGTTAGCATAGTTGGAGTATCGACGTAAAGGCTATAGTATCGTAAAGGAGTCCGTGAACATCGTAGATTATAAGGAATATTGTGACGTGCGTAATTGGTAGAGAAGTACTTGTTTTGATTAAATTGAGAAATGACTGGACGGTATGGTGCTTGTAAATTGGAAACGCGAATTGTAATGTGAATAACAAACAGACATAACGAGAACATTCAGGACTCATCGACGGGTGAGTGCCTAGCAGAGGACATCGAGGTCCTACAACTGGCCCGGCAAGAGCTAAATGCTCATATTGGTTATTTCAGGACTCATCGACGGGTGAGTGCCTGACAGAGGACATCGGGGTCCTTTAACTGGCCCGGTAGGAGCTAAATGCCCATATTGGTTATTTCAGGACTCATCGACGGGTGAGTGCCTGGCAGAGAACATCGGGCTCCTTTAACTAGCCCGGCAGGAGCTAAATGCTCATATTGGTTATTTGAGGACTCATCGACGGGTGAGTGCCTGACAGAGGACATCGGGGTCCTTTAATTGGCCCGGCAGGAGCTAGGCTCAGACACATGACACGAAATTGGTTTATGAAGTTGATGAAAGAGATTTTGGTTTTTGGTTAAAGGATTTTGATGAAGATCCTCTGGCATTTTGAGCGAATCAACGGTTTTCGGTACGTGGGCACAAATCAACGGATTTCGGTATTCTGGCTCGAATCAACAGAGTGAGTGTTTTTCTACTCTGTTTTGATATAAAAAGGAATGAATGAATGAAATTGTGTGGTAATGAACGAGAGATGAATGAGAACTAAACGTGGTATCTATAATTATGAAGATTTGTGATAACAACTGAAATGTGACTAAAACTGTTGAGGAGGACTGAAACTCAAATTAATGGTATGTTTAATCTAGTGGGAATATTAGCGATTCTAGTTTAGAATGTGAATTGTTAGGATTGTTTGGAATCCCTTGGCTGTAATATGCTGCACGTGGAGGATCATGTAAACTTTGGGCTTATCTGTCGATATTCATTCACTCTAGGAGCTTAACTCATCATATTTTCATATAACTTGAGTATAGATTTCTCTACTGGGCAAGTGTGTTTTCAACCCTATCATTTTCAGGTACAAAGCAAAGGAGGTTGGCATGGAGTGCTTATTGTGCATGGTTGATCATATAGTTTTTTTAAGATATACTAGAGGAAGTCTATTGCATTTGATTTGAAAGGAGTATTTGTTTGAAAGATGTCTATTGTAAACTGTAATGTTATTTCCATCGGATATTGGTGTTTACATAACTTGGGGTCGTCGAGCCAAAATGTAATATTTGAGAACAAGGAAAAGAAAGGGCTTTTGGGTATTATTTGTATTACTGCGAGGACTTCATTTATTAAAAGTGTATAGCTAATTATGTTTAAAATCGAGGGCGTGACAACTTGGTATCAGAGCGTTAGATTTGAATACCTAGAGACCGTGGGGAGACTTAGTCTCATGGGTTCAAAAATCATTGCATATTTTTAGCAAAACATGTGTGTGCTTGCATGACCGATGTGTGTTCATTGATGTGGCATTGCATCTGTGTTTATGCAGATTGGTGGAATGTTGTTGACCCATGTCCAAAAAAAAATTGAAGAAGAGAAGTTTGACCTCTTTGTAGTGACTACGGTTGAGAAGTTATTGTTGGTAGTTTTAATCTTGAGCCGTTTGTGGTAAAGCATCCTTTTAGATGAGATGTAAGACCAGAAAAGGAAAAAAACCTGAAAAGTCAAGATTGTTTTAGTAGTTATGCGTAGTGGCGAGGTTGAAATGTGAAAGATGATATCCGTTAGTATGTAAAAGAAGTGTTGAATTGTTAGTAAGATTTGTGAGCTAAATATTTGATGCATTTTATTTGAATTGCGTAGATTATGTGTTCAGTTTTAAATACCTTAAGAAATTTTTATGTGATGTGAGGTGTATCATAGCTAAAGGATTGAGCTAGTGAGTGTCTTGAATGTATGAAGGGATGTCTTGTTGTGGTAATGGTTGTGTTTTGTCATTATTATGGCGGTTATTGAGGTAGTGATTTTGAGTATAGGTAAGGTCAGATGAGCCCGCGTGGAGAGCTGTATATGTCTTGAGGTTGACTTAGGAAGATAAAGGTTATAGGTGGGGTGTCTAGATATAGTATGTGTCTTCTGGACACCCAGGCGACTACCGAAGAGATCCAATTGGAAGAGGCGCTTGATCACCGCACCTTCTAGATGGAAGTCTCGGGAAGTCAATTGGATACTAAGTTTATACTTAGGGGTAAGATCTCTAGGTTTGAGGTAGATGACTGTAAATAGAAATTTCGTAGAAAGGGATGTGTTGTGGTGTTGTTGTAGTCATTGTAGTGATTGCCGTAATGGTGGTGTAATGAGGAGTCGGTGGGTGAATATTAGTCGTGTTGTACGGTAAGAGAGAAGATAAGACATAAGGAGAAAGATAGTGATGAAATTTAAGGTAAGTGATCAGTATAAGGCAAGGTAAGAAAATTGTTTGAAGTAATGGCGATACGAGGGTGAACCATTAGGGGTGAAAATAAAGTGGGGTGTAGTTGGTGTCCTTAGTTGGCATAGTGTGAAATTTGTGGTGAGCGGGACTGTTAGAAGATATAGGTGCGAGTGGAATTGATCCTTAAAGTGATGAGAAGGTAGGAATCTTAGAATATGAAGAGAAGTATAGAAGGGTTGTTTGCAACCCCAGAGTCCTATGGATATTCAGGGATAGGTCTGTCAATTGGTCTACATCGATGTCTGAGTCTTAGCATAAGGATATTCGACAGTAGTGGAAGTTCGTTAGTGCAACTATTGCACACTTCATGTAGGTGCCCTGGTGATGAGATGTTGTTAGGTTGTAATGTTGTTAAAATAAGGGAAATGATTAGTATTGATGATACATGTATCTGTGATGTGATGTTTAAGATTGTGAATATAGAAAATACGTGATATGATTTGACTAAATGAATGAGAATGCTTAGAATTGGTAAAGTGAATAGACATCATGTGATGAGGTATTACGAGATTGAAAAGAATAAGATGATTGTTGGGCTTCTTAAGGCCAAGAATTGAGAAATAGTGGATACTTGGTGAGTCCGTTGGACACTATGTGAGTTCGTTGGATACTTTGCGAGTCCATTGGATACTGAGTGAGTCTGTTAGTTCGTGGATGTGTCCGGTGTTGTGTAAGCTATTAAATTGTACTGTTGGTTTGTTGAAATATTTCGTGCATGAAGATTGTTGTTGTTTAAGCTTTGTTTTAGATGTTTGACTGGTTATGTAACCTCCATATGCATAATTTACTCTTAGTATATGGTGCAGTGTTGACACTGATGGGTACGTGGGTACTTGCTACGATGAACTAATTTTTTTGTTGTAATCTGGTGTATGTCTTTTCTTTTGCTGGTATCAGTGATATATAATGAATTGGATGTAAGGAGAATAGTGGATTTGTGGGTTTATATGAATAGTTTCAAGATTGTGTTGCGTGGAATCACGTAGAAATGATATGGTGCGATAAAAGTGGGTGTGGTTCTCTAGAACAAGAGTTGGTGGTACACTGAGTGGGATAAGAAATGTAGGGTGGTGTTGGAACCTTAACTGTGTTTGAATGTTAGCTGAACGAAAGAGCGTTAGAGGTTTGTATAAAGTTGATAAAAGAGCTATGTGGGTAAATAGTGATATGAGTTGAAGATCGTGAATAGCGGTTTGTCTTATGAGTGTTTGGTGTCCCTGACTATCCTTGGCATTATCAATAGAGTTGGATCGATTGTGAGACGAATTTACTCTTGCAGTTGAAAGGGATGTCAATAGCTTTGAGATGTGAAGAGTCTAACTATGATGAATTGGTGTTATAACTGAGTAAAGAGTGATAGACATTATGTAGTCCAATCATTAGATTGTGAGATTTCATGATTTCTTTATTGTAGAGATTACTTGGGGTTTTCTAGATTGAAAGAAAAAGGGGTTGATCTGTTAAAAAAAATTTAATTCAAAAAAAAATTTAGAATCGAAGTTTTAGAATCGGAGTTCTGTAAACAGTCCAATGTGGGAAGTTCGAGAGATACTTAGTAGAATAAGGTGCAAAGAATGAGAATGAGAAATTTCAAAGTTCGAAGAACGTGAGATTATAATCTGTTGGATCTTGGTGTGATTGTCACGTGGATATGTGGGGACTAGAATTCTGGTATAGATGTTAGGACTTGAAAATATGATAAAGATGATGAAGGTTTGTGGTTAAATATTGAGAGGTAAAACCATACTGTTAGTGAGGGTCTTTATGGATCAAACAATATGAAGAAATGTCTACGTATGGAAGGAAGGATGACGTTTTGGTTATGAAATTGTGGTATGAGATTTGTTATAGTGATTGGTGGCTTGGCTGGATTTGACTTAGCAAATTTCGGGGACGAAATTTGTTTAAGGAGGGTAGGATGTAGAGATCCAAATTTTTGGTTCGAAATTTTTTTTTTTTAGGAATATTTTAATTATCGAGTAGAAAATGGAGGAAATACGAATAGTGTCATGGGTATAAGATTAGGGGATCAATGTGATATAATTGCAAGTGCATGGGTGAAAGTGTGATAAGTGTATATGTCTATATATAATATATGGACGTACAGGGAAAACCCCATTTTCCCTTTTTTCACATTTTTTTTTCTTCCTTTCTCTCTATTCTCTCGGCTCTCACCCTCCGAAACTCACCCTCAACTTCTCTCCTCAATTTCATCTACTTGGGGCACGATTCCAGACAAAGTTCAAGAATTAAAGTTGTTCTACGAAGCGAGGGTTACCTATCCATCCAAGAAAAATTGCAATCGGACCACGTGGGAACTCGGTTGACTTCGTCAAAGGTTCAGGTTTTGCTCAAAACCCATGAGGTAGGGATTTCTTACTCTTGTTATGCGTTTATACAGTGTTTATGTACCTAGATCGTGCCTTGTTTCGTTGTTTAAGATTGTTTCCTTCATTCTCAAATTTCTGCAGAACAGGTCACTGTATTTGAGGGTTTTTCGTCTTCTTAAATTTGGAATTGAATTTTAGCCTCTTCATATGAAATAGAGTAGACTTAGAGCCCGTTCTAATGCCGCTAGAATCACCCAAAACCGTTGAGAATTGAATTTATGGTGATTTTTAGAAAACTGGTCTGCAATCTGTCTCGTGTTCTGGATTTCAGCCCACTTCGAACGGCCATAACTTCCTCGTCCGATGTCTGTTTCATGCAAACTTGATATCGATTCGAATGTATAGAAGTTAGCTTTCATTTGCCACTGGAATCATCCGAAGAATATTAGTACACAAAAAGTTATGATTGTTTGAGTGGAGGTGTGTCAATCTGTCATGCTGCGTGACAGATTCGTATAGCCTCGGTAAACCCCTGTTTAACCACCCTTGTAGTGCAGATTTGACTAGGGTTCCTTCGCGTCTTTCAAAGTTCATTCAATCGTGCAACTATGGGGACTGGAATCGTTAAAAATTATTAAGAACTCGAGTTATAGTGATTTTTAGAAGATTGCCCTGTAATCTGAAAATCTGGGCAGCTTACAGAGCAGAATTTTTCATCGTTTAGGTATGGTTAAACGACCCTATTGGTTATGGGTCCTTGTAGGTTTGAAAGATTGGTAAGTTGGTGATATTTTGGCGTTGGAATCACTGATAAATATTGAGTATGCAATTTTTGATGAGTTTTCGAATTTGGATCGCTCTACTGAAAAATTTCTAAGTTTCAAAGATCGTATCGTACTACTCGTCGAACGTACCTGTGCCATCGGTTTTCGTTAGCATAGTTGGAGTATCGACGTAAAGGCTATAGTATCGTAAAGGAGTCCGTGAACATCGTAGATTATAAGGAATATTGTGACGTACGTAATTGGTAGAAAAGTACTTGTTTTGATTAAATTGAGAAATGACTGGACGGTTTGGTGCTTGTAAATTGGAAACGCGAATTGTAATGTGAATAACAAACGGACATAACGAGAACATTCAGGACTCATCGACGGGTGAGTGCCTGGCAGAGGGCATCGGGGTCCTATAACTGGCCCGGCAGGAGCTAAATGCTCATATTGGTTATTTCAGGACTCATCGACGGGTGAGTGCCTGGCAGAGGACATCGGGGTCCTTTAACTGGCTCGGCAGGAGCTAAATGCTCATATTGGTTATTTCAAGACTCATCGATGGGTGAGTGCCTGGCAGAGGACATTGGGGTCCTCTAACTAGCCCGGCAGGAGCTAAATGCTCATATTGGTTATTTTAGGACTCGTCGACGGGTGAGTGCCTGACAAAGGACATCGGGGTCCTTTAATTGGCCCGGCAGGAGCTAAGCTCAGACACATGACACGAAATTGGTTTATGAAGTTGATGAAAGAGATTTTGGTTTTTGGTTAAAGGATTTTGATAAAGATCCTCTGGCATTTTGAGCGAATCAACGGTTTCCGGTATGTGGGCACAAATCAACGGATTTCGGTATTCTGGCTCGAATCAACAGAGTGAGTGTTTTTCTACTCTGTTTTGATATAAAAAGGAATGAATGAATGAAATTGCGTGGTATTGAACGAGAGATGAATGAGAACTAAACGTGGTATCTATAATTATGAAGATTTGTGATAACAACTGAAATGTGACTAAAACTGTTGAGGAGGACTGAAACCCAAATTAATGGTATGTTTAATCTAGTGGAAATATTAGCGACTCTAGTTTAGAATGTGAATTGTTAGGATTGTTGGGAATCCCTTGGCTGTAATATGCTGCATGTGGAGGATCATGTAAACTTTGGGCTTATCTATCGATATTCTTTCACTCTAGAAGCATAACTCATCATATTTTCATATAACTTGAGTATAGATTTCTCTACTGGGCAAGTGTTTGCTCAACCCTATCATTTTCAGGTACAAAGCAAAGGAGGTTGGCATGGAGTGCTTATTGTGCATGGTTGATCATACATTTTTTTTAAGATATACTAGAGGAAGTCTACTGCATTTGATTTGAAAGGAGTATTTGTTTGAAAGATGTCTATTGTAAACTGTAATGTTATTTCCATCGGATATTGGTGTTTACATAACTTGGGGTCGTCGAGCCAAAATGTAATATTTGAGAACAAGGAAAAGAAAGGGCTTTTGGGTATTATTTGTATTACTGCGAGGACTTCATTTATTAAAAGTGTATAGCTAATTATGTTTAAAATCGAGGGCGTGACATACTTGATCCCAGTTCCTTGTAACTCTGCTGACCTTAGGACCAGAACTGGTATTGATTTCCAATCCTGGCCCTGACAGCCCCCCTCAGGGATCAAAACAGTAAGCAATAAAGGTTTTATACCTTTGCTTGAAAGGTTTTGGAAATGGTTTGAACAAGACGATGAAGCTGGTGATGGAAAATGGAGTATAGAAGGGATGAGTAAGTGTGCTTGGGATGAGAGGCTTAGTGTGCTTGATGTTCTTCTTAGCCTTTCAAACTTAGAAATTTATCACCCTTGTAATGAAAGGCCAAGGGGGGTATTTATAGGAGGAGTGGAAGGTGTATGAGCGTGGCAAACAACCCCTTAGGACTTAACTTGGTGGTGAAGCTTGGTGGAAAGTTGATGGGAAGGGTTGTGTGAGGGTGGAGTGCCCAAAGCCTGCACTGCCACTGTCCTACGGAGAAAAACGGGGTTCAAATAGCCCTGTAGACCCCCAGGCAAGCAACCAACTGGCTGGCAAAAGGTGAAAGGGACTGGAGTGGACCATCGCGCAAGGGAGTGAGACCATCACGCGAGTGTTCCACCTGTCGCGCGTGGGTCAACAATCAAACATTTGACTTTGACCACACCTGGACAAAGCAGACTATCGCGCGAGGGAGTGACTTCCACGCGCGAGGGTCAACCCAGACCAAGCTTTGACTGGTTTTCTATTTTTCTTATTATTTTCTTTTTAATGGTTTTTTTTAAAAAGGTTAAAAGGGGGAGTCCACACACATCGAGCTCAAACCTTTCCAACCTCAAGATTGCTTTTTGATCTGGTTCATCTTCGGGAAAACAAGAAACTGTAAAACAATCGGGGGATTCAGATTGGGGTGTCTACACCCGAGTTTTCAAAAAGTGACCTTCACACATGTCCCGAGGATGAAAAATCGCTTTGCCGATGCACTCGCTACTTTAGCATCCATGCTGGAACTTCCAATTGGGGTAAAGCTGAGGCCTGTCATGATTGAGCAGCGGAGAAAGCACGTGTACAACTATGTCATGAACATCGACGAGCCAGACGATTGGCTCCCTTGGTTCCGTGATATTTGGAATTTTGTCGAAAAGGGAGAGTTCCCTGCAGATTCAACCAAGAAAGATCGGATCGCTTTGCATCAACTGGCATCTCAATACATTATCTGCGGTGGGCAATTGTACTGGCGATCTCCGTGTGGGGTTCACAAGTTGTGTATTCACGGCAACGACACGAAAGCGGTAATGGAAGAAGTTCATGAAGGAGTTTGTGGACCCCACATGAATGGGATGATGCTTGCTAAGAAAGTCTTGAGACTGGGATACTATTGGTTGACCATGGAGACAGATTGCATCGAGTATGTGCACCGGTGTCATAAGTGCCAGACCAATGCCAATCTTATCCGTGTCCCACCCTCGGAGTTACACTCAATGGCAACACCATGGCCATTCTTTATCTGGGGCATTGATGTCATTAGAAAGATCACGCCCGCGGCTTCTAACGGTCATAGATTCATCTTGGTAGCAGTCGATTATTTCACCAAATGGGTTGAAGCAACTTCATACAAGACTTTGACGGCAGTTCAAGTGGCTCACTTTATCAGACAAAACATCATTTATCGGTATGGGGTCCCTCAAGCCTTCGTATTTGATAATGGTGTTCACTTTAAAGGGAAAGTTCTAGAACTCTTTAACGAATTAAAGATTCAAGTGCATCATTCGACCACTTATCGGCCACAAACGAATGGGGCAGTCGAAGCGGCAAATAAGACCATCAAGACGATTCTCGAAAGGACTATTGAGTCGGCTAGGAATTGGCATGAACAACTACCACTAGCTTTGTGGGGATACCGGACGTCTATCCGCACACCGACAGGGGCAACACCCTATTCTTTGGTGTACGGTATGGAAGCCGTTCTCCCTATCGAGCTAGAAGTTCCATCGTTGAGGGTCATGGCTGAGTGTGGAGTGGATGAGGCCAAATGGATCAGTGGAAGGTTCGAGGAGCTCATGCTATTCGACGAAAGGAGGCTACGAGCATTGTACCACATTCAGGGTTATCAGCGAAGAATCGCCTGAGCATTCAACAAGAAAGTGAAGTCGAGGGACCTACAAGAGGGCGATATGGTAGTCAAAGAAATCCGTGCACCAATTTTTGACCTATGAGGGAAGTTCTGACCAAAGTGGGTTGGGCCGTACATCATCAAGACTATCCTTTCCAGGGGAGCAGCCTCAATCATCGATCTCGATGGCAACGAATTCTCAAACCTTGTCAATTTGGATCAACTCAAATGTTATTACCCTTGAGAGAGCTCGCTGGGCCGAAAACCGCAAGGGCGGGCGGTCATAGGCAAAAATTAGAGCAAGCCCGCTAGGTTGAAAACCCGAAAGGGCGGCCTAGGCAAAAGTTAGGGCAAAAAGTCAAAAAAATAGCTCGCTAGGCCGAAAATCCGAAAGGGCGGTACTAGGCAAAATTTAGAGCGCAAAAGGAGAGTGTTAATACCCGAGTGAACCCTAGCCCGAACTATGTATGGGCCTGATTCTCTTTCACGAGGGATACGTAGGCAATCTCACTCTGAGATTCGGTCCTAAATCACAAAAATCAAATCCAAATTGACAAATCAAAACGTTTTCTTGCAAGGCACATGCGATTAATGAACCAAAAGGGGGAAACCCTTAATCAGTCAATTTTATTCGGTTGATTTCTTTATTACAAGCTAAGCATGAAAAAGGAAAACACACAACAGGATCTACTTCTTTATTCCAAAGACCAGCAAAGTAAGCAATCACCCCATTCTTGCTTCCACATCCCTTCTTAACCACTTGCAGTACCTACCAGTCAAGGCAATGGAGTAGAGTGGATCACTCGGCTCGGTCCTACGAGATCCCCATGTCCGCGCGTAACTTCGAAGGCCCGGAATGGTGAACGAAGGGAGACGAAGCATTTCTGAACCCGGGGGCGGCACCTCCTGGCTGAGTCTGAACTGGTGCAGAACGCGGAATGGCGAATAGAAAGTGAAGCTAGTCAAGCCTGCCACAAACACCTATGGCGAACCCATGTTACTCACGACCATCGCAGGAAGCCTCAGCCAATAACACCGCCAAGCAACGTCATCATCATCTAGGGAAGCAAAGAAGTCAATCTAGTCATCCTCATTCCTGTACATCACTTGGAAAGGGCGGTTCCATCCGCTAGCATGATACCACCAGTCATTTACCGGAGGAGTCAGCAAGTTTAGTTTGTCACAAAGCCACATCTGTCAGAAAGAGAGAGAAACAAGTAAGGAGCCAGATAAAGCCTAAACCGAGTGTCGAGGTAAAAAGAATGAGTGAAATAGAAAAAGGAGAGCTGAGTGAGGTCCCGACCTACAACAGTAGCGGGCTACCACCAAAAACCCTCGTGCGACCAGTGCGAACAGCATCCAACCCCATCAGGGTTTCTGCAAGGACTAAAGGAGCAGCAACTTGCGAGCCTCAATCTGAGCAGCAACTCCCACTAGCAAAGGGCTAGGCTGACCAACAGAAGGAACCAGTAAAAAGGCCACCAAGAGGCAAATGCAACAAGCCATCATCCGACGACCTTGATATTCGAAGTCCGTTAGATTTCCAGATGGACTGAACATCTCGTACAACTGCACGATGTTGATGGCATGGTGTCGAGTGAGAAATTCAGCGATGTTACCACTAACACCCAGCTTGGCCTTAAGAATGTTCTTCATGCTCTCCCGGATCATAGGAACAACTGGCTCAGCGGAGTCATGGCTTCCCAGGTAGGCATGGAATTCCTCGACAGTGGGGCAGAGTTTTTGAGAACCAAAGCGAAAGACATGCACTTGGGAATCCCAAAAATGTACCGCCACATGCAACAACACGGGACGAATCGCGATTTCTCGGAGATGCCTCAAAGCGTAAAGGCAGTGCCCTCAGAAATTCAGCCAGTCAATGCCTTCAAGGCTGTCCAACCAAGGCCGGAGCAAAGCTTGGTTCAGCAAAGCCATGAGAAAGAGGAGTTTTTGAGAGAAGAGTGATGGAATGGAGTATGAATGACTTAACAAAGTTAGGATGAGTATTTATAGAGGTCTGAGGGAGCTGATATCACTTCCCCACCTACCTTGAAACTCACCAAATTCAACATTTTCAAAATCTATTCAAAATTTAAACTTTGAACATTTGAAAATTGTATTGGAAAACACAAGTTGAGCTTTGGGAAGTCATTTTACCTGGGGTAGCAGCTGAATTGAAGTCATCTGAACACCTTGGGAGCAAGCCTGCAGGGGAAAACGACATGGAAGAGCTAATAAGTGGCATTGGGAAGTAGCACTGTGATGCATGTAGCAGTAGTCCCGAGCGCTCGGGGAGTGAAGTCCCAAGCGCTCGAGACCACTCTCGAGCGCTTGAAAGTGCTGCTGTTCACAGCAGGTTTTTGGTTCTCAATTACTCGTCCTCAATGCATTATTGTACCTTCATGTTGCTCAGATCAGCAGACTCTCAACATGTTTCTAGGGAATACAGTGGTGTCCGTTACGTGCTTTCTACTATATTCGAGTCCATGATTCTTTGAAAAATCCTAAAATCTCCAAGGTTTTCATCCCTCGGGTTCGTCAAAATCCGTGTTAGGGGCATTTGTTCGAATCCAGCAGTGCGTACGAGTCATGGCACACGCCAATGACTGTGTGAAGTGATCAAATGTGCAATAACACTCCTAATTCAGGTTTTCCCTCTCAAACGCCTCAAAAGTGTCATCCTTACGCATAAGTGTATGCCGATCCTCGTGTCAAGAGCATTTTAATGATCCCGGTAATTTCTGTAGGTCATAACACTCATTATTGACTGCGCAGTGTGCTCTACATCATTCAAATGCTCTCAAATCCAGTTTTCTGTAGTCGATCGTTAATAAGTCTATGTAGACACCCCAATTTGGCCTAACGATTATTTCAGGTCCCACCTTGGGGACCATCCTGATGATGAAATGGATACGATGATTGTTGATTGCCTTCTTGAGAACCTTAGGACTTTTGGTAAGAACTTTGAGCCACTTAGAGGACCCAATTCAGAGCCAATTAACAGCCTTTCAGACAGAAATACAGAATCCTAGGAGAATCCATCTGCCGGCCGTAACATTGATCTCACGGCCTTAACATCATTTCCTCACCTGAGCAACCTGTTGCCTGAAAATCTCCCTGAGAGATCCATCCCACGGCCACAAGGTCGATCCTTCGGCCGCTCAATCCTTTCCTCGGTCGCCAGATCAATAGCTCAGCCGCCAGATCATCCTTTTTCCAAACTCTGGAACATTCTGTCGATTGTTTGATCCAACTACACTACCTTTCCGATGCAATCGGGCAACGTTCAGAGATCACAATGAAGAGTTTGAATTGCATTGCAATTGCAATTGCAATCGTGGGTTTTGATTGGACCGAGTGAGTCACCAATTTGCCTATGTAAAGGGGCTTTTGGACTTCGAAATACATACACGAAATTCATCAGATTCATACACTCTCAAGCCACGAAACTTTGCAGAATTAATCCCTCAAACCCTCTCTACAAAAGCCCTAAACACCCGAAGGCAGCCATCAATCCGGCGATCAAACCCCGAAGTCTCAAACCCTAACCCTAGGGTTTCTCAAAGAAGCAATCAGTCAATCCCGATTAAATCCAAAGCAATCAAGCTACTGAGGGATCAAGGTGGTGAGGCCCAGGGGCCTCTGGTTCGATTTATTTATCGTTTTTATACTTAATTGTAGTATTTTGGTAATCTGCTAACTTTTCTGTCTAGTGCAAGGAAGAACATCGACCGGGGTTTCGATCCCTCGGCCGTGAGATCAATTCACCGATCGCGAGACCCATTCCTTTGGGACAGCTTTGTTTGTTTTCTGCTTTCTGATACATGTTTCAATTACAGTCTCGGCTCACCTTATTTACTGTTTAAAGGCATAAAAACAGATTGCTTGTTTAGGATTAAATGATGCATCTATATGTCTTATGTTGAACGATTATGGGCTAGCCTCACGGCTAGGCAGAGAGGGGTGTAACGCCCCGAATTTTGGGTACGTTAAATAACATTTTATTGAACAACAAAAGAGAGTCTGGCTCTTTATTACATCATAAACTCCCAAAGGGTTCTTATATTACACAAAGGGATGGATATCTAAGGTTATCTACAGCTCCTTCTCTTCTTCCATCCTAGCAAGTTCCTCAGCTCCAAAGGCCTCCAAGGTGTACTGTTCATGCTGCTCATCTATAAAATCTGAGACATTATACCAGCGTCGCCACCAGTATAATATGTCAGGGTCACATAAAGCAACACCATGAGCTTGAAAGCTCAATAGAATAATCAAAAACCCACTAACCCTTAACTTACAAATAGCAAGTCATGCATATATCATAAAGAGTCATAACAGTACATGCATTAATATAACAATAACAACAACAATGACACATCCGCATTCGCTATCTATTGTTGGCGTCATGTTTCCGTGTGTTTCTCCTACGTGACTCATCGTTTTGTGTCTCATCTATCATTTCCAAAAAAAATCACACGCACACACCAATGAGCTACCAAGTCCGGCTCATTGGCCACAATGGCTACCAAGTCCGGCACATTGTGAACGCACATAACCAATAAGCTACCAAGTCTGGCTTATAGGCCACAATGGCTACCAAGTCCGGCCACGTTATTAAATCTTGCATTGGCTCCTCTCCGCGGATAACCAAGCCCAATCAATCAATGAAGCTACCACGTCCGGCTCCGTTAACAATCTACATAATGGGCTACCAAGTCCGGCACATTATGAACGCACAAATTCAATAAGCTACCAAGTCCGGCTTATAGGCCACAATGGCTACCAAGTCCGGCACATTGTGTCACATACTCATCTCCAAATGAAGCTACCAAGTCCGGCTCCATTGGCCATGCATACCAACGTAAGGCTGCCACATCCGGCCACGTTATCACATCAACTCTTGCATTGGCTCCTCTCCGCGGATAACCAAGCCCACCTCACCAATGAAACTACTAAGTCCGGCTCCATTGGCAACGCACACCAACGTAAGGCTACCAAGTCCGGCCATTACGTAGTTTCCAAAATCCTTTTTATCCATATCAACCACTCCCTAAGTGTCATGTTTTTACTTTCTCGATTGTTGTGTCTCGTAATCATGCATAGACTCCGCGGCGGGACGAATCACTTTAAAGTAATCTTGGAACCAAACAAGTAAGATCATCCAACTCTATTTAGTCATGCTTGTTCATTCCGCAAGTAGAGCAATCAACATGCCATCAAGCTTATATCCTTTGAAAAGTCAAAATACAAATACTTGGTTTTGAAACAACACTTTATCCTTAAGCGAAAACGTTTAATCCTCTTTTCAAGACAACATATGTTTATTGACGAGTTCATACAAACACGTAGCAATTAGGCAATCAAACAATCAAGCAGCCACAAGATCAAAGTAAACTACGTACTTTTAGCAAGAAAGTTCTACAAGCTAACTAACACAACTTAACTTTATTTTTAACGAAAGTAGTTTGAAAAGCTCAACACACATCTTATCTATACTTAGGGGTAGAGAGTAAGGACACTCTACCTTGATCCGAAACTAGTCGGGGCCGAATAAGCTAGTTGGAAAGTGCTACGGGCGTCGAATGCTCACAATCTGGACCAAACTTTGGGTGGCAGTAACTCGGTCAATACTTGGCCGAATAGGATCATTCTTGAGTCTAAAACGAAGATCTCGAAGTTCTCTACGACTTCCGTGAAGGACGTTGTTCCTAAAAACGACTTTCGCCAGGAGAAAAAATGGAGTTTTTCGGAGGACAGTAGGCTGTCCAGAAACTGGTTTAGAGATTTTAGAGAGAAGTGAGAGCTATGCTTGGAGGTGTGAGTTGAATGAAAGTATGGGGTGCTATTTATAGGCAAATGAAGCTCTCTCCCTCACTCCACTTGGCCGGCCACTATCTCTCTCTCTCTCTCCCCCATGGATGTGCTCCATGGACTAGTCTTGTCATGCTATAGTACTCCAACCAATTGCCAACTAGGTTAATAGTGTTCCAGGTACACCCACATGTCAAAATACAACTCACATACACCTCACTCTCCCTCTCCCTATTCGGCCACTCTCACTCTTTCCTCTCCCATAGTTTTGTTTCATAGTCTTGTCTTGTCAAGCCAAAGTACAACAACAAGTGCAACTTGTTCAATAGTTGTCAAAGGACAATGCACGCACCTCATTCTCTCCTCTCATCCGTCCCTCTCTCTCTCTCTTGGTCAAAGTACTTCTATGTATATATATATATATATACACACACATTTATGGAAAGAACAAGGAAGGTAAGGACAAGACTACTTAAATGCAAACATGGCTTATGATTATTCTTTTTGTAGGAGAAAGTACTATCATATCTTTCACCAAGAATCCCATGGGAATATTGGACAATGCTATTATCCAAGGGATAATGATTTCCCTAATGGTTATTGTCCAAGGGTCTAACAATTACCCTAGCATGTAATAACCAATGGTCCAAAGAAGTAATGATGAAGGAACACATGACTTGTCTTGTCATCCTATTTGGCAATCCTAACATCTATTGTCCAATGGGTAAAGCTTTTCCTAGCATGTAATAACCAATGGTCCAAGGAAAGTCATCATGAAGTACAATGCTAGACTATTCCAACTACTAGTCAAACTTGGTCTTCTCCCTAACAACTATTGTCCAAGGGTCAAAGATCTTCCTAGCATGTAATAACCAATGGATAAAGATTTTCCTAGAACTTATCATCCAATGGATAAAGATTACCCTAGCATCTATCATCCAAAGGATAAATATTACCCTAGCCTTTATCGTCCAATGGATAAATATTACCCTAGCCTTTATCGTCCAATGGATAAAGACAAAAAGGGTAAAATGGTCCATCTAGGGTTAGGAAGAAGTGATTAGGCCAAATAGGCATTAGGCTATTCTAACTAATTGGTTAAGACTAACGATACTTAATCTCGGCTTCCATTGCTCGAGTGGTAATTTGGTTGTATTTTGTAGGAAATCGCATAACAACGGAATATTAAAGCCCGACGGTGCCAAACGCCAAGGCAAGGCGTGAGCGTGGCCAAGGCAGCCTGGTGGCAAAGCGGTGGCGAAGCGGTGTCCAAAACAGCCCGATGGCCAAACAGTGGCCAAGCGGTGGCCAAAGCGAATGGCTAAAGCGACCCAACAAAGAGCTGGCAAAAGCGGTAGCTGCTAAAGCGGTGGCCAGCGACCGGTACAACAAAGGCCAAGGCGACCCGATAATAGCGATGGCCAGCGGTGGTACGGTGGCCAGCGGTGGCCAAAGCGATGGCTAAGCGCACAAGGCGGCTACAGAGCAAGTCCGGTAGCCAAGCAGAGGCCAAGGCAGTCCGGTAGCCAAGCAGAGGCCAAGGCAGCCCGATAGCCAAGCAGAGGCCAAGGCAGCCCAGCAACGTTAAGGCAAAAGCGAGGCGCAACCCGATGCCAAGGCAGAACCCAATGGCAACCAAGGCAGAGCAAGGCAGCCCAGCAATGCCAAGGCAGAAGCAAGGCGCGACCCGACGCCAAGGCAGAACCCGATGGCAGCCAGGGCAGAGCAACCCGACGGTGTCCCGACGTCTAGGCGAGGCAGACCCGACAGCGACCCGACGCCTAGGCGAGGCAGGCGCGACAGCGAGCCGACGCGGCTGTGCAGGCGCGACAATGAGCCGACGCTAAGGCAAGGTAAGGCGCGACAATGAGCCGACGCCAAGGCGAGGCAGCCTACAGTGAGCCGATGCTAAGGCAAGGCAGCGCGACAGAGGTCTGTGCCTGGGCGAGGCAGGCCTAACAACGACCCGATGCCCAGGCGACCTAGCCAAGCCAAAGCAAGGCGGTCAGGCCAACGGTCAAGGCAAAGACCAAAATTTTCCTACTAACCACTCCGGCATCGATGCATCACTAAGCCAAACGGTAGTTAGGGTTTGCTAACTAATCGGTTAAAAGCTAACTATGCTTGCTAAGTAGGATTTCCAGCCGAGAAATATAATTTAAAGATATTATTTACTTATTAGGGAAAATATACGAGTACGTTTACAAGTATACCAGTCATGGGAGAAGGACTAAATTGTCCGGAGTAAAATAATTCAATTTTACAAGTTTCAAATCTAATTATGACGGATTATTAATCGCTAAAAGGGATTTATAAAACAAATAAAGAATTTTCAAATATAACAACAAAATTTTTATAAGTCAATAACGACCGGTTTTTGGATGTTAAAAATGAAATCCAAGTATTAAAATAAAATTCAAATTTTTTATGAAATTTTTATTTACCAAAAATCAGGGTCGTTACAACCTATCCCCCTTAAAATAATTTCGTCCTCGAAATTGGTGCGTGTCTACGGATTTGACAAAGTCGTTATACTGGTCCTTGAATCGTCGTCTATCCCCCTTAAAAGAAGCAAGTCACACTTAAGTCGCAGGTTAGGCGTAGGTTGGCTATTTCTAGTCCGCACTCACTACACACTTAGACTAACGGCTAAACTTTCCCGAAATGGTGATGATATTGTCTTACTCGATCTTAGGGGTTTGTTACTGGTGCTAGCATGCAATGAACAAGACAGATTGTGGTAGACAAGCAAATAAAATTTGAGTTAGAAAAGATCATTATATTACACGGCTAACGGCATCATTAGATACAAGAAAAGAAAGTAAAAGCAGATAATAATGGCTATGGTGCCGTTGCTACGCCTCGAGCCGCCATCGATCGTTGAAGGCTAGGAGTGCACGACGTTCGTATTCTTTTCCGAACACCGCGAGTGCGACGGCCACCGCGGGAATCCAGTACCAGAAGGTAGTAAGGCGGTCGTTCCTGTCGAACCACCGTGGCATGGCCATGGTGATCACGGCATAGAAGAGGACGAAGGTGAAGGGCAGCAATTGTATTGCTCGGATCATCGAGGTGAGCTCGATTCGCTCCATCTCTCGGAACTGGGCGTCCTCCGGGAATCCTCGTCGGTAGATCGCCATGGCTCGATTCGATTGGATAGTTGTTTGGAGGGGTTAAAATGGTAAGAGAGATGAAGATAAGAAGAGGGGTGACGAAAATGGGAATAGAAGTGGAGTATATATAAGATCGGGTGAAGGGTGTGGAGGAGGGAAAATTTTGAATTTGAGTTTGAAAAAATTGGAGGATTGAGAGGATGGGTTACCGGGCCCCCCCTTTTTGGGTATGGCTGACGCGCGATTACCGGGCCCCCCTTTTGGGTTATGGCCGACACTTGGCGCTCTCATCAAACTAAAATAAAATGTCTAATGGTAGAGTGCTACAGTACCCATAACAGAGAAGATTTTATAGATAAGCAAGAAGATTACTATCATTTAGCAACTTGCGTCAACTAAAATAATTGTCCTTTGTATTAAGGGTTTTATTTACTAAAGTAAAATATTGTACAGCATACAACAGTACTTTTTTTTTTTTTTTAATTTTAAGAAAATAAGCTTTTCATAGATAAGCAAAGGCTTACAAACATAAGCATAGAATTCTACTATAATGGCAAAAAGCGACCTAAGGTTCTTTCTAATACAAGTTGAAACGATCCTATGTACTCCTGCTACGATACTACTACGACTCGAGGTGTAAAGAGAAAATCGTATACGAATAGGTATAAAATACAAGTCTTTCATTAAATGGAAACAAGTACACATAGATGATCTTACAAGTCTTTACTGAAATAGAAATGCATACAACATAGATGGACTCTTAAACAGGCAAGGGTGATCCTAATTTTCCAACTTCCTACATCCCGAAGGATTACAATTATTACTTGACTTATCTAAGATACGCCTAATTGGCATCCTCTGCTTTTGGGGTCTCGTCCTCTTCGAGATTCCCTTCATTGACATCCTTACTTCCACTGACTTCTCCCTCCTCAGTCACCTTGTTGGCAACCTTCTCATCTCCGGTTTCTTCTTCAACTTCTTCAATTATAAACCCCTCATCATCGGGAAATGCTATTTGGACTATGACGGGTATAGCTTCATCACCATCTTCCTCCTCATTTTCGGGAAGTGGAATGGCACCATGCTTCTGATAGAAGTCATGAATGTAGGGAAAAGTATAGGGAAAATTGGGATCCTCCACTAGTTGGGTTGTCATGGTTTCTATGGTGTTTCTAAATCGGCGAGCTTCCGCTAGTAGGTTGACTTGGTAAAGGTTCGGTTGGCTCATCTACAAGGAAGTTTAAATCTCAATTAGTCACAGTTTAAAGACAAGGGTTCAATTAACACTAAGGAAAAACTTGGATTTAGCTACGTTCCACATTCGATTCTTGATTTAAGTCATCATCCAATTGTTCGGAAATTCCCAGTTCGGTGGTACTGCCAATTTCCACACCTTACTTCAATCCGAAGATTGTTTTGTCAGAATTCCACCCAATTTGGGACGGTAAACTTAAACTCAATCCACGTTTGTGCAACGGTCAATTTATCTTAAACTTATCTCAAGACTTATCTTAAAGGCTACCCATTCTACCCATGGCCGAGTGTTGAGCCTATAGCTCTGATACCAAGTTGTAACGCCCCGAATTTTGGGTACGTTAAATAACATTTTATTGAACAACAAAAGAGAGTTTGGCTCTTTATTACATCATAAACTCCCAAAGGGTTCTTATATTACACAAAGGGATGGATATCTAAGGTTATCTACAGCTCCTTCTCTTATTCCATCCTAGCAAGTTCCTCAGCTCCAAAGGCCTCCAAGGTATACAGCTCCCCTTGTTCATCTAACAAGTCTGACACATTATACCAGCGTTGCCACCAGTATAATATGCCAGGGTCACATAAAGCAACACCATGAGCTTGAAAGCTCAATAGAATAATCCAAAACCCACTAACCCTTAACTTACAAATAGCAAGTCATGCATATATCATAAAGAGTCATAACAGTACATGCATTAATATAACAATAACAACAACAATGACACATCCGCATTCGCTATCTATTGTTGGTGTCATGTTTCCGTGTGTTTCTCCTACGTGACTCATCGTTTTGTGTCTCATCTATCATTTCCAAAAAAAATCACACGCACACACCAATGAGCTACCAAGTCCGGCTCATTGGCCACAATGGCTACCAAGTCCGGCACATTGTGAACGCACATAACCAATAAGCTACCAAGTCCGGCTTATAGGCCACAATGGCTACCAAGTCCGGCCACGTTATCAAATCTTGCATTGGCTCCTCTCCGCGGATAACCAAGCCCAATCAATCAATGAAGCTACCACGTCCGGCTCCGTTAACAATCTACATAATGGGCTACCAAGTTCGGCACATTATGAACGCACAAATTCAATAAGCTACCAAGTCCGGCTTATAGGCCACAATGGCTACCAAGTCCGGCACATTGTGTCACATACTCATCTCCAAATGAAGCTACCAAGTCCGGCTCCATTGGCCACGCATACCAACGTAAGGCTACCACGTCCGGCCACGTTATCACATCAACTCTTGCATTGGCTCCTCTCCGCGGATAACCAAGCCCACCTCACCAATGAAACTACTAAGTCCGGCTCCATTGGCAACGCACACCAACGTAAGGCTACCAAGTCCGGCCATTACGTAGTTTCCAAAATCCTTTTTATCCATATCAACCACTCCCTAAGTGTCATGTTTCTACTTTCTCGATTGTTGTGTCTCGTAATCATGCATAGACTCCGCGGCGGGACGAATCACTTTAAAGTAATCTTGGAACCAAACAAGTAAGATCATCCAACTCTATTTAGTCATGCTTGTTCATTCCGCAAGTAAAGCAATCAACATGCCATCAAGCTTATATCCTTTGAAAGGTCAAAATACAAATTCTTGGTTTTGAAACAACACTTTATCCTTAAGCGAAAACGTTTAATCCTCTTTTCAAGACAACATATGTTTATTGACGAGTTCATACAAACACGTAGCAATTAGGCAATCAAACAATCAAGCAGCCACAAGATCAAAGTAAACTACGTACTTTTAGCAAGAAAGTTCTACAAGCTAACTAACACAACTTAACTTTATTTTTAACGAAAGTAGTTTGAAAAGCTCAACACACATCTTATCTATACTTAGGGGTAGAGAGTAAGGACACTCTACCTTGATCCGAAACTAGTCGGGGCCGAATAAGCTAGTTGGAAAGTGCTACGGGCGTCGAATGCTCACAATCTGGACCAAACTTTGGGTGGCAGTAACTCGGTCAATACTTGGCCGAATAGGATCGTTCTTGAGTCTAAAACGAAGATCCCGAAGTTCTCTACGACTTCAGTGAAGGACGTTGTTCCTAAAAACGACTTTCGCCCGGAGAAAAAATGGAGTTTTTCGGAGGACAGTAGGCTGTCCAGAAACTGGTTTAGAGATTTTAGAGAGAAGTGAGAGCTATGCTTGGAGGTGTGAGTTGAATGAAAGTATGGGGTGCTATTTATAGGCAAATGAAGCTCTCTCCCTCACTCCACTTGGCCGGCCACTATCTCTCTCTCTCTCCCCCATGGATGTGCTCCATGGACTAGTCTTGTCATGCTATAGTACTCCAACCAATTGCCAACTAGGTTAATAGTGTTCCAAGTACACCCACATGTCAAAATACAACTCACATACACCTCACTCTCCCTCTCCCTATTCGGCCACTCTCTCTCTCTCCTCTCCCATAGTTTTGTTTCATAGTCTTGTCTTGTCAAGCCAAAGTACAACAAGAAGTGCAACTTGTTCAATAGTTGTCAAAGTACAATGCATGCACCTCATTCTCTCCTCTCATCCGTCCCTCTCTCTCTCTTGGTCAAAGTACTTCTATGTATATATATATATATATATATATATACACACATTTATGGAAAGAACAAGGAAGGTAAGGACAAGACTACTTAAATGCACACATGGCTTATGATTATTCTTTTTGTAGGAGAAAGTACTATCATATCTTTCACCAAGAATCCCATGGGAATATTGGACAATGCTATTATCCAAGGGATAATGATTTCCCTAATGGTTATTGTCCAAGGGTCTAACAATTACCCTAGCATGTAATAACCAATGGTCCAAAGAAGTAATGATGAAGGAACACATGACTTGTCTTGTCATCCTATTTGGCAATCCTAACATCTATTGTCCAATGGGTAAAGCTTTTCCTAGCATGTAATAACCAATGGTCCAAGGAAAGTCATCATGAAGTACAATGCTAGACTATTGCAACTACTAGTCAAACTTGGTCTTCTCCATAACAACTATTGTCCAAGGGTCAAAGATCTTCCTAGCATGTAATAACCAATGGATAAAGATTTTCCTAGAACTTATCATCCAATGGATAAAGATTACCCTAGCATCTATCGTCCAACGGATAAATATTACCCTAGCCTTTATCGTCCAATGGATAAATATTACCCTAGCCTTTATCGTCCAATGGATAAAGACAAAAAGGGTAAAATGGTCCATCTAGGGTTAGGAAGAAGTGATTAGGCCAAATAGGCATTAGGCTATTCTAACTAATTGGTTAAGACTAACGATACTTAATCTCGGCTTCCATTGCTCGAGTGGTATTTTGGTTGTATTTTGTAGGAAATCGCCTAACAACGGAATATTAAAGCCCGACGGTGCCAAACGCCAAGGCAAGGCGTGAGCGTGGCCAAGGCAGCCTGGTGGCAAAGCGGTGGCGAAGCGGTGTCCAAAACAGCCCGGTGGCCAAACAGTGGCCAAGCGGTGGCCAAAGCAGTGGCTAAGGCAGCCCGGTGGCCAAACAGTGGCCAAGGCAGCCCGGTAGCCAAGCAGTGGCCAAGCGGTGGCCAAAGCAATGTGGCCAAGCGGCCAAGGCGACCCGATAGCGATGGCCAAAGCTGGCCAAGCAAAGGCTGCTTGGCCAAAGCTAATGGCTATGCGGTGGCACAAGCGCCTGGTAGCTAGCAGAGGCCAAGGCGATCCGGTAGCTGCTGCAGGCCAAGGCGCCCGAGCTAGCCAGAGGCCAAGGCACCAAAGAACGCCAAGGCAAAAGCGAGGCGCGACCCGATGCCAAGGCAGAACCCAATGGCAACCAAGGCAGAGCAAGGCAGCCCAGCAATGCCAAGGCAGAAGCAAGGCGCGACCCGACGCCAAGGCAGAACCCGATGGCAGCCAGGGCAGAGCAACCCGACGGTGTCCCGACGTCTAGGCGAGGCAGACCCGACAGCGACCCGACGCCTAGGCGAGGCAGGCGCGACAGCGAGCCGACGCTAAGGCCAGGCAGGCGCGACAGCGAGCCGACGCCAAGGCAAGGCTGGCGCGACAGCGAGCCGACGCCAAGGCGAGGCAGGCGCGACAGCGAGCCGATGCCAAGGCAAGGCAGGCGCGACAGAGGCCCGATGCCTGGGCGAGGCAGGCCTAACAACGACCCGATGCCTAGGCAGCCTAGCCAAGCCAAAGCAAGGCGGTCAAGCCGACGGTCAAGGCAAAGACCAAAATTTTTCTACTAACCACTCCGGCATCGATGCATCACTAAGCCAAACGGTAGTTAGGGTTTGCTAACTAATCGATTAAAAGCTAACTATGCTTGCTAAGTAGGATTTCCAGCCGAGAAATATAATTTAAAGATATTATTTACTTATTAGGAAAAATATACGAGTACGTTTACAAGTATACTAGTCATGGGAGAAGGACTAAATTGTCCGGAGTAAAATGATTCAATTTTACAAGTTTCAAATCTAATTATGACGGATTATTAATCGCTAAAAGGGATTTATAAAACAAATAAAGAATTTTCAAATATAACAACAAAATTTTTATAAGTCAATAACGACCGATTTTTGGATGTTAAAAATGAAATCCAAGTATTAAAATAAAATTCAAATTTTTAACGAAATTTTTATTTACCAAAAATCAGGGTCGTAACAAGGGGTGCCTAACACCTTCCCCTTACTGTACCTTTGGCTTCCGTATCCAGAATTTCTATCTATTTTCCTAGTTTTAATAAACTGGGTGGCGACTCTGTTTTGATGATAACCGCTATCATGTGGCGATGTTCCTAGCCATGAGAATATCCATGATCTTGGTTTATGAAGCTAGAAACCAAATGAGCAAAACAAACGATCAATCTGTATGGCGATGCCCTGTTTGAAAGGTGTCTACAGTTTTTGGCGACTCTGCTGGGGATTTGAGAGCCATAACCAGAAAGTTCAACATAAGACTAATACATGCCTTATTTAATTCATTTATCATATGCATCGAGCAGCAAACCTCGTTGAGTTCATCTAATACCCCGGCATGACACGGGCTATGTTAGGAGTTCCAGCAAACTCCACAGTCACTTGTACCTAGTGGTATATCAAAAAGAAAATCACCCAATCACCGCCTATGATGGGTTGGTGAAAGGATTGGTGCCCTTTGACAACAAAGCACCCTTGAGACTACCCAAGCCTTTCATGTGTTAGAAAGCCATAGAACTTATCAAAATAATATAGGAACCTACAGGCTAGGAACCTATTTGCATCTTTTCTAAAAGTTCTTCCTTACACCTTGTATATGTTGTTGTAACATCGCTTTTTGTGCTGAAGGGTTGGGGCTTAAACTAAGAGCTCTAACTCTAAGCCTTTATAGTTAAGCACTAAGGCATGCCATTGCCTGCAAGTATGTTTTTGGCAAGTTGAAAGCATCATTGCTTACTTAAACACTCTCGCTTTACTTAAAGCACCGCAAAACATGGATTTCTAGAACGAAATCAAACACTGGCCGCCTCGTCGGCAATTGAACTAGGGATTGCTTTATCAATCTTTGCCTTGCAAGGTTAAAGGAAAGAGGTAGTGTAAAGTAGTAGAGCAGATTATGGATGATTGTATACAAAGTCAAGGATTTTATAGAACTTGCAATACTTATTTCTCCATGGATGATTCAGCATGATAAGTGTAGGACTTTAGTTCCTATTTCCAAATCGGCCTGCAACCCATCTTTCAAAAATCAAAATTTTGACCATGCTTACCGCAGAGAGCCGGTAAGATTTAGGAGTTTGTCAATGTGCTAGCAAATAATCAAGTGAATTTCAATTACCTCAATCACGTTTTGAGAAAGAATCTTCCCTAACCAAAAATTGAAAGAACTTTCAAAATTTTTTGCAATGCCTAGTCTAATCCTCAAATGACAAGTTTTTCTGAAACATTCAAATAGCCGCTGGTACAGCAATGGACTCCGAGTCTACTTTCTGTTGTGGTCATATGCTCAACCTTTTCGGTTTGTCTCATAATATGGATTGGCTTGGAAGTGGGATCTTAAGTGAGTAACGAGTCTTAAGAATCAACCATATCAAAACTAGCTGGCTATCTATAGTATTCGATAAACTCATGCGTACAAACGACTTGCAATGCATGACTCATCCATGATCTGTGTAAGTAGTTGTGGTGCTATATGTATACATATCGTTTTGCTTGCCTCTTTCTAACTCTACAGGGGCCAAACCAAAAGAGGAGTCCATCCCTCTCATATCCTTTCTTTGTTCATCGCATGCACTACCACTAAGGGCAGTTTGCATATTAGAAAATGCACCGCATGGACAATTAGTTTTGGATATCTCAACTTTAGCATCATTAGGTTTCTCCTTCTCTTAGATTTGGAGTTTGATCTCAAACGCGATGGTAATGGCTGACGAAAAAATTGAAGTTTTAATCCAACCAAGTTTTGAGCAATGACAGCCATGTCCATCACGTCTTGGCTTAGATTTTAAACAATCTTTTCGTACTTAGCTAAACTTTCGCCCCCATTTTGGCTCATGTTTTGCTTCTCCTAAAAAATTGATATCAGTTTGCTCATCATGGTTTCTGCCCAATTGTCACACTCAGCATGAAATGTGGGTCTCAAATTCAAGTCTCCTCGAATATGAACTAGGAATGGCCTGATTCTCTGTTGGGATACGTAGGCACCTTTTGGTCGGCCACAATCTTGAAAATGTTCCCTCCTGTGCTAGTTTGCTGCTATAGAATGCTCATGATAACATTGAATATTGAAAACAATCCTTAGGGATTTCAAAGTAATCTTATGGCATCTTTTGGAACACAACATAATCACTTGAATTGTCAAAAGCACAAAACGAGTTTTTCAAAGCTATGACCCGTGTCATTTCTATTGAGCTAAGAAGGAGTTGACACATCTCTGCACCTTCACAGAGATCACTTGTAAGCAAAACATGCTGTTGAAGATGAAGAAGGGGAAAGAAGAAAATAGAGGAAAAATACAGAGAAAAAATGATGAGCTCGCTAGATTGAAAACCCGTAAGGGTGGTCTAGGCAAAAGTTAGAGCACGAACAAAGTGAGAAATTAGCTGTGTCTCCATGCATCTATTATGTGTCTCAAAAGATTGTCCTCAATCTTAGAAAATTCACTTGGATAAACATCGAAGCCCTTAATTTCTTGGTAAGGATCCTTGACACTTGTCGTGTGTTTCAAGATGAAGAAAAGCATTCATTTCTCTATCCCAAATACTTATCCCTTGCTAGCCACGTCGAGCCTCTGGATAATTTCTTTGAAAAGCCTGCTAGGCAGCCATCCCCTACACTAGGGCAAATACAAAAAAATATAAGGAAAGATGAAAGAAAAATCAATGAAAGAATGAGCACCCCGTCATACATGGGGCATTTTAAAGGAAACATTTCTTCCAATACATACAAAGGACATTTTTGAAGAAACCAACTCTTTCACACATAGTGAGGCAAGAGACAATAAGAGTTGATAAAAATGTTGAAGATGGCTGCTAGCTTTTAAAACCCAAGCATGAGTAAAAATTAGGTTTGAGCCTTTACATCCGCTTCTTTCTCAAGCCAAAAACCCAAGCCTACATTAGGGTCCATAACAAAGTCCTCTCAGATTGGGGAACATGACTTAGTAGCAAGGTCCTAGACGCTAGGGGCATCACCAATGTGGAACTCAACACGAAGGGCAAGAATCCTGAAATTTGCATCATCTTGGCAAATCAAACAACATGGAGAGTTACGTGAGACAAGGGGCATGGCTATGTTCCCCTTTATGCATTTCGCTCAAAAGTATCCAACCTCTTATGTGGGTCTTAGTAGGCGCTTATCAATCCAACTCAAGTCAACCAAATCAAGCTCGAAGCAACAAACTCACCTAATTGACTAAGGGCATAGGTTTGCAAAATAGTTCTATGTCCTTTGATGATTAAATGACGTGAGTGTGGAACATGGATGGAGTGATATGACTTTGAAATTCTCGAGGAAAAGCTTTCAAAGATGGTTTATCCTTGTAACGCCCCGAATTTTGGGTACGTTAAATAAACATTTTTATTGAATAAATTAAGGAGAGTCTGGCTCATTATTACAACATAATTCTCACAAGAGTACTTTTATTCAACAAAAGAGGGGATAATCTAAGGTTAACTACTGCTCCGCCTCTTCCTCCATCCTTGCAAGCTCCTCGGCTCCGAAGGCCTCCAAGGTGTACTGTTCATGCTGTTCATCTATAAAATCTGACACATTATACCAGCGTCGCCCCCAGTATAATATGTCAGGGTCACCAAAAAGGGTAACACCGTGAGCTACAGAAGCTCAATAGAATAATCCAACCCGCTAACCCATAACTTATAACACGAAGGTACATAGGTAATTACACATGCTCATTCAACAACATAATTAACAATGACACATCCGCATTCATTATCTTGCCTACGTTGGTGTCATGCCTTTCTTTGTTTCTCCTACGCGACTCATCGTAAACCGTGTCACCATTTCATTTCGAAAATCATTTCTCAATCTTTGTTACGAATGGGCTACCAAGCCCAGCCACGTTATCAAATCTTGCATTGGCTCCTCTCCGCGGATAACCAAGCCCAATTACCAATGAAGCTACCACGTCCGGCTCCGTTAGCAATCTACACAATGGACTACCAAGTCCGGCCTCATTGTGGTTTTCGCAAGTCTACACAAAGGGCTACCAAGTTCGGCCACCTTGCGGGTTTTCACAACTCACATAAGGCTACCAAGTCCGGCCATTATGTAGTTTCAAAAATCCTTTTTATCCATATCAACCACTCCCTAAGTGTCATGTTTCTACTTTTCGGTTCTCGTGTCTCGTAATCATGCATAGACTCCGCGGCGGGACGAATCACTTTAAAGTAATCTTGAAACTAAACTAGCAAGATCATCCAACTCTATTTAATCATGCTTGTTTACAACCACAAGTAAGGTAAGCAATCATGCGATCAAGTTCAAAATCCTTAAAAAGGTCAAAATACGAATACTTCGTTTTGAAACAACACTTTATCTTTAAACGAAATCGTAACAACATATGTTTATTGACGAGTTAATCAAGTTGGGAAGATTCTATAAACCATGCACTCAATTATTCTCAAGATCAAAGTAAACTACGTAAAATAAAAGCATACGATCAACTTTATCCAAGTATACTACATATTTTTCTATCATGCTCATAAATTATACTTAAGATAAGTAGGTTCGAAGAACTCTACACTAACATAAAATCACGTATACTTAGGAAGAGTAGATCGGAAAAATCTACCTTTCTTCTTGGCGATAGGAAGACTACGAAAAGATCGACGGGAAGAAAGTCGGCAAACGAACGGAGTAACGGCTTATGATAAGCTTCCGATAGCTTCGAAAGAGAAAGGTTTCTCTCGAAACTAGATCGTAACCTATACTACTACTACTTTACGATCGAGGTGGTGGTCGTATGGTGGTTTAGTGGCGGAGATGGAAAGAAAACTCAAGAACAAGCCAAGAACATCAAGAACAAGTCATGCTTTCAAGAAAGAAGTTGGAGAATGGAAAGGTGTGAGTTCAAATGAAGAAGTGGCTTGCTATTTATAGGCCAAGAACTCCCTCTCTCTCTCCCTAGCCGAATTTCCTTCTCTCTCTCTATATCTTATTTTTTTATTTCATCAAATCTTGCTTCCTTGCAAGAAACAACCTAAAAACTAGGCATGCAAGGCTAGGATGTGTCCTTCGGATTGGATTATGAAAGACTAGGCAAGCAAATGGGATTTGATTCAAGTATAAAATTAGGGTTTGTACAAGAAGGACTAGATTTGATTGTCCTTGGCCATGCTTTCACTTTGAAAGCATATCCAAGAAGGACAAGATGAGCTAAGCTAGGTCAATCAACTTCACACACATCACACTCTCTCCCTCCCTCTCCATCCGAATCTCTCGCTCTCTCAATCTCTCTCTCTCGGCCTCTCTCTCCTCTCTCTCTCTCTCTCTCCCTCTCTCTCTCTCTCCCACTTGTACTTGCATGGAAGATGTATATATATACTAATATATATATCTATGTACTATGGGGTCTTTAATAAAATCCAAGTTTCCAAATAATTTAGATTTTCTTAATATAATATTGTAATACACACATGTTATATACAATATTATATATATATATATATATATATATATCTATATATATATGCATACAAGTACATACATATTATATACAAGCCATGTACCACAAAATCTAGCCTAGATATACCACATGCCAGTATCTAATAAAGTATTCTACTACTTTCAAAGTACTATGTATAATAATACTAACCTAAAGTACTAATTGTATTTTAATGGATTTAACACACATGACCAAATCTATTATTTAAATCAAACAAGTACATGATTGTCAAGACTAACTATTATCCAATGGATAATAGTTTCTCTAATGGTTAATAACCAATGGGTAATAATGGCTAGGATTCTAGTCTATCGTCCAATGGTTAATAAAACTCCTAATGGTTATTATCCAACGGTTAATGCTAGAAGTCTAATACTTGCAATTAAGTACTAAACTAATCTAATCTCGTACTTAGGAAGATTAACCAAGGTTTACCTATTGACCAATGGTTAAAGGAAACTCTAATGCTATTGTCCATTGGTCGATAGCTTAAAGGTTCGAACGGTTCAAAAGGTTAATCTAGGGTTACCGAACTCAAGTGTTTCAAAAGGTTCGTGAATCGAGGCTCATAAGACCCACGGAGGTTTAGGAACGATCGGTGGCTAGGTTTAACGATAGCTAAGTCGAAACGTCGGTTAAAAGCTAGCTAGGGTTGCTAGATAGGGTTTCCAGCCGATAAGTGGGATCTTAGGGTTTCACCCTAGAAATGACAGGAAGATCGGGGGTTAAACGACGTTTAAAACCTAATTAAGATTTGGGATCCAAGTGATTAGGTTAACGGTCTGTTAGGAATCTAACTCTACTTGTCAGGTAGGATTTCCAGCCAAGGAATGTAATTTAAGGCTTACTACAATTACTAAGTAAATATATATAACTGCTTATACAGGTACACTTGTCTTTGGAGAATGATCTTATCGACCGGAGCGATAGAATCTAATTATGGCCGATTATTAGAATTAAAAGAGAATTATTAAGACAACAAGATTAATTAAAGAATTTCCAATATAACAACGAAATTTTTTATTCAGTAAAAATCCGAGTTGTTACAACCTATCCCCCTTAAACAATTTCGTCCTCGAAATTAGGCGAATGCTCAGATTCGAACAAGTGAGGGTAGTTGGCCTTCATGGTTTCTTCTCTCTCCCAAGTGGTCTCTCCAGTTCCACGGTTTTTCCACAAGACTCGTACTAGTTTGATGGTCTTGTTCCGGATTGTCTTCTCACTTCGGTCTTGTATCTCTATCAGTTCTTCTTCATACGTCGCGTCTTCCTCGATGTTGATGTCTTCCCAGTTGAGAATATGTGTGGGTAATGCGAGATACTTGCGGAGCATTGAAATGTGAAATACGTTATGCACTCTGTCTAACTGCGGTGGCAGTGCTAGGCGATACGCAACCTTCCCGATCTTTTCCACAATGTCGAATGGTCCAATGTAGCGTGGGGATAACTTTCCCTTCTTCCCAAATCTGATAACTCCTTTCTTTGGTCTGATCTTTAGGAACACGTGGTCTCCTACTGCAAAGGTTAACGGTCGGCTTCTCTTATCTACATAACTCTTCTGTCGGCTTTGTGCGGTTTGAATTCTTTGCCTGATGAGCTTGACCTTTTCTGTGGTATCCCGTACTATGTCCGGTCCAATCAATCCAGTTTCCCCAGCATCTGTCCAACAGACGGGAGATCGGCAGGGTCGACCGTACAGAGCTTCATAGGGTGCCATCCCAATACTTGCTTGATAGCTATTGTTGTAGGCAAACTCTACCAATGATAAGTGCTGCTCCCAATTTCCAGAAAAATCCAAGGCACAGGCCCTTAGCATGTCTTCCAGCGTCTGTATTGTCCACTCAGTTTGTCCATCCGTTTGCGAGTGAAAGGCCGTACTAAGCCTTACGTCAGTCCCTATTGCCTTCTGTAATCCTTTCCAAAAGTGTGACACGAAACGTGGGTCTCTGTCAGATACTATCGAGACAGGTACTCCATGCAGGCGTACAATCTCTCGAATATACAGCAAACTTAGCTGTTCTACATTCTCGGTCATCTTGACAGGCAAGAAATGCGCAGATTTGGTGAGTCGATCCACGATCACCCAGATAGCGGTGTTAGACTTAGCAGATCTCGGTAGTCCGGTCACATAATCCATAGAGATGTGCTCCCACTTCCATGTCGGAATCGGCAAGGGTTGAAGATCTCTTCCAGGTCTCTGATGTTCAGCTTTGACTTGTTGACATACCAGGCACGTAGATATAAATTGAGCTACGTCCTTCTTGATTCCTTCCCACCAGTATGTCCTTCGCAGGTCATGATACATCTTTGTACCACCAGGGTGTACCGCGAAGTTTGAATGGCGAGCCTCTCGGAGCACTGCTTCTCGCAGGGTTCCAATATTAGGCACAAACACCTTCCCCTTGAATCTCAGGCTGTTGTCCTTCTCGATCATCCATCCAGGTAATGCCTTCCCTTCTCGGATTCGATACCGGATGAATTCGCAGTCTTGCTCGGAGGTTTGGGCGAGCAAAATTTCTCTGTGAAGCGCCGGTTCTGCAACGAGAGCATACAAACGTGTGTTCCCATCTTTTGAGGATGGTCGCAAATTGAACTCGTTGAGAGTGTCCACCATCTCCCATTCCTTGATGGCGGTCTTGACCTTTTGTGCTCTGTCCTTCCGACTAAGAGCGTCAGCCACCACATTGGCCTTACCGGGGTGGTACTGAAGTGTAAACTTGTAATCCTCTAGATATTCCATCCAGCGGCGCTGTCTCAGATTCAACTCTTTCTGAGTGAAAAGATACTTGAGGCTTTTATGGTCGGTAAAGACTTCGAATTGTTCTCCCCACAGATAGTAACTCCAGGTTTTAAGGGCGAATACTACAGCAGCCAATTCTAAGTCATGGGTAGGGTAGTTCTTCTCATGCGGTCGGAGTTGTCGGGATCCGTAAGCTACAACTTTCCCATTCTGCATCAGCACGCATCCTAGACCGTCTCTTGACGCATCGCAGTAAACTGTATAATCTACACCCCGCTCAGGGATGATGAGTATCGGTGCACTGGTCAGCCTTTTCTTCAATTCCTGAAAGGATTTCTCGCAAACCTCATTCCAATCCAGCTTTACTCCTTTCTGAGTCAGTCTCGTCATTGGTTTAGCCAGTGTGGAGAAGTCGGGTATGAATCTTCGGTAATACCCAGCCAATCCAAGAAAACTCCGGATTTCGAATACGGAGGTTGGCTGTTTCCAGTTCAACACGGCCTCCACCTTGCCTTCATCCACCGCGATTCCGTCTTTAGATACTACATGTCCCAAAAACTTAACCACCTCCAGCCAAAATTCGCATTTACTTGCCTTGGCGTAGAGTTGGTTATCTCGGAGTACTTGTAGTACTATTCGGAGATGTTCTTCGTGCTCCTCCTTATTAGCAGAGTATATCAAGATGTCATCAATGAACACCACTACAAACCTGTCCAAGTAGGGTTGGAAAACTTTGTTCATGAGACACATGAATACTGCCGGAGCGTTGGTCAGTCCGAACGGCATCACCACAAACTCGTAGTGTCCGTATCTGGTGCGGAAGGCTGTCTTGTCAATATCCTCATTTTGGATTCTCAGTTGATGGTAACCTGATCTGAGATCGATTTTAGAGAAGCAAGTTGCTCCTCTTAATTGGTCAAACAGGTCATCGATCCAGGGCAAGGGGTATCGGTTCTTAATTGTGACCTGGTTCATCTTCCTATAGTCGATACATAAACGAAGCGTTCCCTCTTTCTTCTTCACAAATAATGCAGGTGCTCCCCATGGTGACGTACTTGGCCTGATATACCCTTTGTCCAATAGCTCTTGCAATTGGGTCTTCAGTTCCTTTAGCTCTGCTGGGGCCATACGGTATGGTGCCATCGAGATTGGTGCTGTTCCTGGTTGGAGCTCTATAGAGAAGTCTATCTCTCTCTGAGGAGGTAAGCCAGGAAGTTCCTTCGGAAACACATCGGCGTATTCGCAAACGATGTGGGGTAATCCCAGTTCCTCCCTACTGGTTTCTTCCATTTGGAGACTAGCTAGCCATCCAAGTTGTTGATTCTGCCGCCTAGATCTTTTCGTCGTCGAACTTGTTGTCTGCCTATCCCCCTTAAAACAGAAACGAGTTCCCTCTGGGGTGGAAGCTGTTACTGTCTTCTGATGACAGTCTATGACTACTTTGTGTGCAGATAACCAATCCATTCCTAGGATTATATCGAATTCCGCCATTTCGATCACCCGGAGGTCGCAGGTTAGTCGCTAGTTGGCTACTTCTAGCTCGCACCCTCTACACACTAGACTAACGGTTATACTTCCCCCCAATGGTGATGCTACCCTCGTACTCATGCTTAGGGGTTCTGTTTCTAGTGCTAAAGCAGTTACGCAGGCAGTAGATATGAATGAATGTGATGCACCAGAGTCAAACAAGGCTTGTACGCAGGTACTATATAATAGTAGCGTACCTTGGATCACAGAGGGATCCTGCTCTTGTTCCCCAGTGTGCAAAGATCCGCCCTCTATTCTCCTGCTGAGTGTTCATGGCCTGCTTCCTTTGTTTAGCCCATTTGGTTGCGAGGATGGTCCTCCATGGTTCTGCTTCCCAAATCCAACTTGCCCATTCTGTAGCACCCTCTGGTTTCCGACCCTCTCCCATTCCTCTCCTTCTGAGGTTGCGGGCATTGACGATTGTAGTGGCCCATCTGCTGACAGTTGTAGCACTTTATTGTTGACAGATCTCGATGCCTCCCTGTGGTTGGTTGTGTCCTGGGGTAGCAGTTTTCCACGCTTGGTTGTTTTGGGTCGGGGTAAAGGTCTTAGCGGGGTAGGGTCCTCGATTGTTATTGGATGTTTGGGTACGGATTGGTCCCCCGGTATTGCCCGTTGCCTTCCTCCAGCGGGTTTGGAAGTCTGCTTCTTCACTCTCCAATCGAAGAGCACACTGGACGATGCCGGAATAGGTGGGAAAGGCCTGTGCTACCACGGCCCTTCGAGCAGTTGTCAGTCCCCACTCGAATCTTCTCACTTTCTTATCCTCAGTTGCTACAGCGTCTGGGGCGTAGCGAGACAGCTCCTCGAACTTTGCCGCATATTGAGTGACAGTCATGCTTCCTTGCTTCAGGTTCATGAATTCTTGCTCCTTGGCCAGGCGAATGGGTGTGGGAAAGTACTTGTCAAGGAACAGGGTTTCAAACTCGTCGAATGTCATGGTGGCTACGGTATGAGTTGTTTCCATCAACTCCCACCAATAACGGGCTTCTCCCTTTAGTTGGTACGTGGCCAGGGCCACGCGATCCCCATTCCGGGTGATCTCCAAGGTGTCCAGGATCACCTTGGTTTCCTTCAGCCATGATTCGGCCACAGTGGGGTTAGGGTCTCCACTGAAGGTTGGGGGTCGGCGTTTGCAGAACTCGTTCATCGCTCCGGTTCGCGTCATAGGTTCATCATCGCGGTTTTGGTTTCGGCGGCTATCATTCAAAGCGGTCACGAAAGCTTGCATGATCTGGGCTATGCAAGGGTTAGTGTTAGAGGTTTCTCCATTCTTAAATCGCAGTCCACTGCGTCGGTTCACCATCTACGAGTAGAAATTTTAAGGGAGGTTTAGTTACTAGAATTAGCACGCAATGAACAAGACAACTAGATTTTTTATTAGAAAATATCATTAGATTACATGCCTAATGGCATCATCAGATACAAGAAAATGAAAGTAAAACAGATAATAATGGCTATGGTGCCGTTGCTACGCCTCGAGCCGCCATCGATCGTTGAAGGCTTGGAGTGCACGACGTTCGTATTCTTTTCCGAACGCCGCGAGTGCGACGGCCACCGCGGGAATCCAGTACCAGAAGGTAGTAAGGCGATCGTTCCTGTCGAACCACCGTGGCATGGCCATGGTGATCATGGCACAGAAGAGGACGAAGGTGAAGGGCAGCAACTGTATTGCTCGGATCATCGAGGTGAGCTCGATTCCCTCCATCTCTCGGAACTGGGCGTCCTCCGGGAATCCTCGTCGGTAGATCGCCATGGCTCGGTTTGATAGTAGTTTGGAGGCGTTAAGATGGTGAGAGGGATGAAGAGATGGGGTGAAGAAATGGGAAGAGGAATGGAGTATATATAGGGCCGGGTGAGGGGTGTGGAGGAGGGAAATGTTTGAATTTGAATTTTGGGGGGAGGTTGAGGGTGGTTTACCGGGGCCCCCTTTTTGGGTATGGCTGACGCGCGATTACCGGGCCCCCCCTTTTGGGTTATGGCCGACACTTGGCGCTCTCATCAAACTAAAATAAAATGTCTAATGGTAGTGTGCTACAGTACCCATAACAGAGAAGATTTTTATAGTAATCAAAGAAAATCACTATCATTTAGCAACTTGCGTCAACTAAAATAATTGTCCTTTGTAATAAGGGTTTCATTTACTAAAGTGAAATAGTACACGAAATAAGTTTTCCATAGCTAAGCAAAGGGTTACAAATAGAAGCATCGAGTTCTATTACAAAACAGAAGATAGACCTTTCTTACTACAAAACAAGTAAATATAGGATAGGGTTTCCTAATACAACTGCAGCGATCTCACACATGATCCTAACAGGTTTATTCTACATTACTAATCCTCTCTAAGGCATGTTGATTCCGAACTTCTCCCTTAGCCACATCTTGTGGTTCTTTTCAGTCTCAGTTTCATTTATCCGAAACAGCTCCTGCTCCTGTTTAAGTATTTCCTCCTGCGTTAGCACGGGCGGTTCCTCTAACGGTTCGGGGTAGCACGGGAAGAGTTTCATCATGACAGCCTCCCAATCTACGCCGGTCTCCATGTCGGACACCGGAAAGCTAAATGGCTGCTCGAAGTCCTGCACAGGTGGTGCAGGGGCTTGGATGGGAGGTAGGTACTCGGGGTTTTGAGCTAGTAGGGGTACCTCCCAAATGATGGGGACTTCATAGAGTTCCATGTCATCCACATGTGGGAGTGTTGGTCTGGTGTACTCGGGTGACAGTAGTGATCGGTAGATGGCCCTAGTTTTTGGGGCGAAAGGTGGGCAACCTCTTTGTGGTACTCTTGACATCTATACAAATGGAAGAGTTCTATATTAGACTTAACGGTACGAAGGGCAACTATAAGCATGCACATAAATAGTGATTTCACGTAGGAAAGAAATACATATTTTCATTACTTAATTGGATCAAGTGCAACATACATGGCTAATATTAGCCTAGGCTTACTACTACCTTACAAGTTCAACTACTACCAACTTTCTTATTACATTTGCATCACAAGCTTTTTAATGAGCCTAAAAGGTGTTCGGGAATTGGGCCTTATATGGGCCTATGTCAGTCTCAATGGGTGGCGGAGGTACATCGCCGGTGTCAGAGGCTATGTCCATGATGTCGGGCACAACCCTTAGCCATCCACGCTCTTCTTCGTCATCAGATTCACTCTCTCCGTCAGATCCCTCATTTCCCCAAATCTCCATTGGTTCTTCCTCCTCGGGATCTTCTTCGAGATCTTCTTCGGGATCCTCATTCTCGGGAGGTGCTATTGGAACTGGAGCGGGAATGGCTTCAGCTTCGTTCCCCACAACTACAAGTTCTTCATGGAAAAGGGGTGCTATTTGGACGAGGACAAGTATTGCTTCTTCGTCTCCCACCTCCTCCTCATCAAGGAGTGGCAAGGCACCATGCTCTTGATAGTAGTCATAAATGTAGGGAAAGGCGTAAGGGAAGTAGGGGTCTCCCACTAGTAGGTTGGTCATAGTTTCTAGGGTGACTTCGAGTTGGTGAGCTCCAACTATCAGGTTGGCTAGGTGATCCATCTACAAGAAGAAGTTTTAACCTCAATTAGTAACATTTTAAAACAAGGTTAGCTAATGCTTATGGACATATTGAAATTTCTATGCTCCACATTCGATTCTTGATTTAAGTCAACATCCAATTGTTCGGGAATTCCCAGCTCGGTGGTACTGCCAATTTCCACACCTTGCTTCAATCTGAAGATTGTTTTGTCAGAATTCCCCCCAATTTGGGACGGTAAACTTAAACTCAAGTCACGTTTGTGCAACGGTCAAGCTTATCTTAAAACTAATCTTAAAGGCTACCCATTCTACCCATGGCCGAGGTTTTGAACCTAAAGCTTTGATACCAAGTTGTAACGCCCCGAATTTTGGGTACGTTAAATAAACATTTTTATTGAATAAATTGAGGAGAGTCTAGCTCATTATTACAACATAATTCTCACAAGAGTACTTTTATTCAACAAAAGAGGGAATAATCTAAGGTTAACTACTGCTTCGCCTCTTCCTCCATCCTTGCAAGCTCCTCGGCTCCGAAGGCCTCCAAGGTGTACTGTTCATGCTGTTCATCTATAAAATCTGACACATTATACCAGCATCGCCCCTAGTATAATATGTCAGGGTCACCAAAAAGGGTAACACCGTGAGCTACAGAAGCTCAATAGAATAATCCAACCCGCTAACCCATAACTTATAACACGAAGGTACATAGGTAATTACACATGCTCATTCAACAACATAATTAATAATGACACATCCGCATTCATTATCTTGCCTACGTTGGTGTCATGCCTTTATTTGTTTCTCCTACGCGACTCATCGTAAACCGTGTCACCATTTCATTTCGAAAATCATTTCTCAATCTTTGTTACCAACGGGCTACCAAGTCCAGCCACGTTATCAAATCTTGCATTGGCTCCTCTCCGCGGATAACCAAGCCCAATTACCAATGTAGCTACCACGTCCGGCTCCGTTAGCAATCTACACAATGGACTACCAAGTCCGGCCTCATTGTGGTTTTCGCAAGTCTACACAAAGGGCTACCAAGTTCGGCCACCTTGCGGGTTTTCACAACTCACATAAGGCTACCAAGTCCGGCCATTATGTAGTTTCAAAAATCCTTTTTATCCATATCAACCACTCCCTAAGTGTCATGTTTCTACTTTTCGGTTCTCGTGTCTCGTAATCATGCATAGACTCACGGTGTCTCGAATCACTTTAAAGTAATCTTGAAACTAAACTAGCAAGATCATCCAACTCTATTTAATCATGCTTGTTTACAACCACAAGTAAGGTAAGCAATCATGCGATCAAGTTCAAAATCCTTAAAAAGGTCAAAATACGAATACTTCGTTTTGAAACAACACTTTATCTTTAAACGAAATCGTAACAACATATGTTTATTGACGAGTTAATCAAGTTGGGAAGATTCTATAAACCATGCACTCAATTATTCTCAAGATCAAAGTAAACTACGTAAAATAAAAGCATACGATCAACTTTATCCAAGTATACTACATATTTTTCTATCATGCTCATAAATTATACTTAAGATAAGTAGGTTCGAAGAACTCTACACTAACATAAAATCACGTATACTTAGGAAGAGTAGATCGGAAAAATCTACCTTTCTTCTTAGCGATAGGAAGACTACGAAAAGATCGACGGGAAGAAAGTCGGCAAACAAACGGAGTAACGGCTTATGATAAGCTTCCGATAGCTTCGAAAGAGAAAGGTTTCTCTCGAAACTAGATCGTAACCTATACTACTACTACTTTAGGATCGAGGTGGTGGTCGTATGGTGGTTCAGTGGTGGAGATGGAAAGAAAACTCAAGAACAAGCCAAGAACATCAAGAACAAGTTATGCTTTCAAGAAAGAAGTTGGAGAATGGAAAGGTGTGAGTTCAATTGAAGAAGTGGCTTGCTATTTATAGGCCAAGAACTCCCTCTCTCTCTCCCTAGCCGAATTTCCTTCTCTCTCTCTATATCTTATTTTTTATTTCATCAAATCTTGCTTCCTTGCAAGAAACAGCCTAAAAACTAGGCATGCAAGGCTAGGATGTGTCCTTCGGATTGGATTATGAAAGACTAGGCAAGCAAATGGGATTTGATTCAAGTATAAAATTAGGGTTTGTACAAGAAGGACTAGATCTGATTGTCCTTGGCCATGCTTTCACTTTGAAAGCATATCAAAGAAGGACAAGATGAGCTAAGCTAGGTCAATCAACTTGCACACACATCACACTCTCTCCCTCCCCCTCCATCCGAATCTCTCGCTCTCTCAATCTCTCTCTCTCGGCCTCTCTCCTCTCTCTCTCTCTCTCTCTCTCCCACTTGTACTTGCATGGAAGATGTATATATATACTAATATATATATCTATGTACTATGGGTCTTTAATAAAATCCAAGTTTCCAAGTAATTTAGATTTTCTTAATATAATATTGTAATACACACATGTTATATACAATATTATATATATATATCTATATATATATGCATACAAGTACATACATATAATATACAAGCCATGTACCACAAAATCTAGCCTAGATATACCACATGCCAATATCTAATAAAGCATTCTACTACTTTCAAAGTACTATGTATAATAATACTAACCTAAAGTACTAATTGTATTTTAATGGATTTAACACACATGACCAAATCTATTATTTAAATCAAACAAGTACATGATTGTCAAGACTAACTATTATCCAATGGATAATAGTTTCTCTAATGGTTAATAACCAATGGGTAATAATGGCTAGGATTCTAGTCTATCGTCCAATGGCTAATAAAACTCCTAACGGTTATTATCCAACGGTTAATGCTAGAAAGTCTAATACTTGCAATTAAGTACTAAACTAATCTAATCTCGTACTTAGGAAGATTAACCAAGGTTTACCTATTGACCAATGGTTAAAGGAAACTCTAACGCTATTGTCCAATGGTCGATAGCTTAAAGGTTCGAACGGTTCAAAGGGTTAATCTAGGGTTACCGAACTCAAGGGTTTCAAAAGGTTCGTGAATCAAGGCTCATAAGACCCACGGAGGTTTAGGAACGATCGGTGGCTAGGTTTAACGATAGCTAAGTCGAAACGTCGGTTAAAAGCTAGCTAGGGTTGCTAGATAGGGTTTCCAGCCGATAAGTGGGATCTTAGGGTTTCACCCTAGAAATGACAGGAAGATCGGCAGTTAAATGACGTTTAAAACCTAATTAAGATTTGGGTCAGGTAGGATTTCCAGCCAAGGAATGTAATTTAAGGCTTACTACAATTACTAAGTAAATATATATAACTGCTTATACAGGTACACTTGTCTTTGGAAAATGATCTTATCGACCGGAGCGATAGAATCTAATTATGGCCGATTATTAGAATTAAAAGAGAATTATTAAGACAACAAGATTAATTAAAGAATTTCCAATATAACAACGAAATTTTTTATTCAGTAAAAATCCGAGTTGTTACAATCCTAAGTATTTTTAACACAGCAAATACAAGCGCAGTCACTTTTTGCAAATTTTTGAGGAAATAACATGGGTCTCTCATGTCATGAAGAGTGCAGCAATATGGTTCCTTGACCAAACAATGTTTTTCAGTAGTGCCGCTAGGGCATTGCGATCTTTCAAAACACCTGGCTAGTATAAGCAATAAGCCATTATCAAACACGCCAAAGTTGAGATGTCTAGAATACATTGCGGATTCACATGCGTATCATTATCACCCTGTCTTTTGCATTAACCTCTTGATCCTAGCATTTCATGTGTATGTCATTTTGGCTGCTTAATGGAAGTAGTTGTCTTGGTTGCACGAGCTAACCCCAAGTATAAGATGTTCTTGTGCTCAAGTAAGGCAGGTTCATCAAGGCATCATGGCCATACAAGAAATAAAGGGCAACAAAAGGGATGTACTGTAAAGTCTACCTCCCTGTCAACACACTTGAAGAAAGCTCAACCTGAGAAGCATCATATCCTGGGGAACACCTCAACTCTTTTGTGGAATGCTGTCACACAGCACTGTCAAGGGCACGCCAAGATCTCTGCCGAACAGAAACATCACACTCACATTCATTGGTATTTACATCACAAGTTTCTATGCTAGGGGCAATTAGATCATTGTCATCATGCACAATTGAGCTAGGGTCAAGCATTCATGGCCTAAACAGGGGGCTTGCGTTTCTTTTTAAATATTCAAATTAACATGCCTATGTGTTGCATTGTAAACCATGTCACCCAAAATCGTTCAAGCTCTTGAAATAGGGTTCTTTAAGTGTGGTGGTCCTACCCCTAGCAGTCAGCATAAAAGGACTTCGACCCATGGTCGATTCCAAGCCTGTTGCATGTTGTTTTCCTATCCATTACTGTTTTCTAAACTATTCAAATGTGGATTGCAGGATTCTCCTGGATTTCGGTCCTTGAACCGACCATACCAAGCTTGGTATCTGTAACTAACAAAGCCAAGTCGAAGAGGTTGAAAGATAGCCTCGTAACTAGTCTTGAGCAAACTCTACAATTGGCACCATGTCAACAACATTAAAGTGGCTTCGCACTTCACATCTCCATAGCTTCTTGCTTCGTGCTATCATCAAGTAAATCGAGCAGCTCTACACTAACCAGCTCAGCGGTTCTATGTCCACAATCACTTAATGGCCGAACTCACCTAGCAACCTCAAGCTCATTACTCCAACAGTCAGGCTCATTCAGTAGCTCCAAGTAGCCACCTGACAACACCATGTGCTCCTTGCTCGCCATCTTAGACAGCATCATAACTCAGCAACTCTCTGGTACTCAACTCAGTGACTCAAACGCCCATGAAAACACCGTCTCTGCAAGCGTCATACCTCTTGCACCATCAGGTCACTCAACAGTACCATGTGCTCACTTTTCAAGCCGTTCAACAGTTCTATGCTCATCTTCGTCATTCAATAACTCCGAGCAACTCTACACTCAGGCCTCGCCATATGCATAGCCTCGCGCTCAGCAGGTCCCATCTCAACAGTGCGGTGTTTACTTTAGCTGCCCCGAGCTCACATCTTAAAGCTAAGCAGCCTCGCCACGTCCAGGCCAACAAAACAATCCTGCGGCTTTCACTTAATACGTTAAGTGAACAGCCAACAAGAAAAAGCACCTGGATAAAGCTTGCAATACCCTAGTGCACACTTCAACCCTTCAGCCCTTCAGAAGGCATCTATGTGGCTACAATCCTCCGAAAAGGGCATCTGTGTTGCTAAAGCCCTTCAGAAGGCATTATGTTGCTAGCTTCCAGAAAGCATTTGTATGGCCAACTTCCAGAAAGCATTCAGCCTCCGGAAGGCACCCCGTTAATGGAGGCGATGGAAATCTCTCAAACAAGGTGTATTGATAGACGCGTAAATATTCACATACGCGCTCCCTAATTAATCTTTGTTATGTCCATTTATATTGTTACTCGGAGCTTATTGCTTAATTTTTGTGTCGTAGGTATTGTGAGGTTCTAACATTTGAATGGACCTTATGAATGCTCCTATTGTGCACGTGGTCTTGACATATGTAGTAGAACAAATAGGGTTACTGGGGACTTGGGAGCCCACGGAGGAGGGAATTAAAAATAGGGTCGGCTACAGCGCTTATAAAGGGGCACGCATTACAGGAGACGGGGGGCAACCAGAGAGAACGAAAAGAAGACAAAAAGTAGAAAGTTGCGCATAGGTTTCAACGCGTCAGAACACTTGCAACGCGAAAACCATCACAGTTCTACGTTTACTGTCAGCCGAGAGCTTCAATGAGTACCACTCCGATGTTCGGCTAAACTCGTTTCTAGGGTATAGATGAAACTCGAACTCTGAGTAATAATATTTATGTTTTGATTTAGTGTTTTATTGTTCGAATCCTGGTTGTATGACTTGAAGATTTATTTGCGGTATTAATTTTCTCTATCAAATTATGTGCATGATTTTCTAGATTTTATGCACGTTCATACAACGGTTCTTTATTGTTTTGTGATAACTGAATAAGATGGGTTATGCTTCGTAAGACGCGTCGTGCTATTAGACGATCCGTGCCATAGAGACGGATCGTACTAGTAAGACGGTTCGTGCTAGGCGGCGATACCCCATGCTATTCGGTGATTCATAGAAATCTTTTGGCGATACCGTGAGGGCCCGCGAACCCTAACGATATCTGGATTGATTCAAATAATAGACCTTTATCATCGTATAGATATTGTTACAATGGGTCGAGTGGATTCGAAACCCTAGATCTTTTCTCCCATAAATTCCCATTACTTTTAATCGCTTTACGTCAATTTATTTTGCATAGTTTAGAAAATCAAACAATCAAATCCTTTTCCGAATTAATCTAGAAATCAATTGAAATAGCCGCAGCTTAGCCTTCGTAATCCCTAAGGACGATACTCGGAGTACTTACCACTATCTTTTAGGTAGTAGTAATTAGTCTGTTTTATTAATTATTTTTGATACGGAAACGACACGATCAAATTTTGGCGCCGTTGCTGGGGATTGCAAGAATGGTTGCATTGTTTTGATTAATTTTTATTTTAGTTCGTAGCTTAGATTTTTTTTTCTCTATCATTATTTCTCTTGTTTTTGTATTAGGTTTTTTCTCTAGTGCAGGTTTTTTTTGACCTTACGGTTGATTGGCATAAGAGGAAGTCCAGTGCGGTAACTGAATTTGTGTCGTATCACTGTGAGTTCTTGTTTTTATTTTACTCTTTTTTTTTAATTGCTTTAGTAGAGTAGCTGTACCATAGATTTTTATTTTTTTTTAGAAATTAGAAAAATAAAAAATGGCTTACTTTGGAAATTATTCTTGGGACATTGAGATGAGGCCTGAGTTGATTCATTCACTTCCAATTTTTCATGGCTCAGGCTCCGAAAACCCGTGTGCTCATGTTGTAAAACTTGAGGAGGCTTGTGCAAACAATAAAATGGCTCTATTAAGATTATTTCCATCAACTTTGAAGGACACGGCAAAGACTTGGTTCTATTCATTGAGTCCCAGATCAATTGTTACTTGGCAAGAGGTTGAAATGCAATTTTTTAAAACATTTTCCCCTATATATGAGACTCATATGCTTCTACAAGATCTCGTAAACTTTTTTCAACTAGATAAAAAGTCTTTCACCCATTACCGGTGGCGGTTTAGAGATCCCATATTCTTTTGGTCAGAACATAGCTGTGAAGTAGGCGACCTTAGTCACATTTTTTATAAGAGCTTAATTCCTACAACGCGCCAGCTTGTGGATAGAATGCATGCTGATGCATTTTTGGATAAAATTGTTGAAAAGGGGTGGGATTATTTGGATAAATTAGCTGAAAAATGGCAATCTTGGGTCCACAGTATAAATGTTAAAGATGCGAATTCTCAAGCTAGGGTAGAAGAGCAAGTAGAGCCCGTTGTTGCTAGTAAAAGGGTTATTGATTTGGGATTGGAAACAATCATGGAGTTTGAATTAAGTGATGAGATTAATGTCCAATATTCTCCTCAAGTGAATTTTACTTGTTCCCCTGAGATGACTTTTGATATGAAAACTCTTGAGGAGCCATTGTCGAAAATTGGCCAAATTCCACTTGAACATGCTAATCAAATGCCTTCAGTTTTAGATCATACTAGCACTCCTTTTGAGCATCCACCATTGGAAGAGATCATTGAGTTAGAACCAATTGATTTTCTTGGTGTTGATAATTTTATTGTGGCTTATCATCCATTTTTTCTGCAACTCATCAACAACTCGAAAGTTAATTTGATTTGGGATGCGGACTTGGTGGAATTTCAACTTCAAAAGCAGCTAAAGCAATTGAGATATTCTAAGTATTTAATTTTGTGGCATGGTCGCGTACAATTTTTAACAGAGAGCTTGAAGTTGGGTGAGACGTTCGTCTTAGTTGCTCTCCTTAGTGTCATAGAAGTTTGGGTTTCACGTGACGAGAGTGAATGGCATTATCCTTTTGTATAAATTTTATTTTTATTTTTTTTTTGTCTTCTCCTTCTCTTATTTCTTTCTTACGCTAGTTACTTTTATTATTCTTTCTTTTTGTTGGGAGGACTAACATTGCAGGTTGCTTCCATCCAAATTGGGGGGTCTTCTTCCCTCTCACATTACATCCTGCGTAGTTCTTCATTCGAGGTGATATCTTTCCTCTCTTTTACGTTTATGTCTATCTTTTTATTTTTTATGCCTTCAATGCGGACATTGAATAGTTCAAGTTGGGGGGGGAGGGATCACTTTGTTCTTTTTCATTGTTTAGTCTTTAAAATCCAAAAAAAAAAATTGAAAATTTTAAAAAATTCAAAAATAGTGGGATCTTTCTTGCATGGAACTTGAAATTTGCGCGGTATTGTTGTTTGAGTTGAGACATGATGTGCATTGCTTGGATATTTTGCGGACTGTTAGTTCTTTATGCTATCTTGTTAATGCACTTGCATTTGGCACTCTCTCTGCACTTCACATCTTTTTGGGGTTAGTTTTCTTGTGAGTGTCGTTTGAATGTTCTCGATGTCTAGATTAGTGGAGACTAATGCCCTAGTGAGCTTTCGTGCCTTAGCTTTTTGTTGGAGTGGTGTCACGTAATTTCTCAGTTTGTCAATGAAAAGGATATACTCGTCGATGGTCTCATTATTCTTGATTGCTGAGTGTTGGTACTTGAACACATGATCGATAATATCTCTTGGTTTTGGTTTGTCACATGGACGTTGCACCCCTGGGAAAAGATGATAGGCATTGTAGACACCCCAATTTGGACAAATCGAATTTCCTTGATTCGTGGCCCGAAGGCTCCCCGATGATGAAAATTGGATTAAACAAGCCTTGAACCGATAGAACAATGCTCCTTGGAAGGCTTTAAAAAAGAGAAATAAAATGTCAAAATCAGTCCCAAGCGCTCTGGATCAATCCCAAGCGCTCCAAACCATTTTCAAAACCTGGGATTTGACAAACTCTCGAGCGCTCAAGAGTAAAGTCCCAAGCGCTCGAGACCACTCCCCAGCGCTCGAGACTTTTGTGCTGCCCAATGGATGTTGGAGCTTCCCCACTATCCTTGTAGCCATCATTGCAGCTGTTTGAACGGGTCTTAGCCTTAGACCACACTCAACCTCAGTCAGTGAGTCAGGGGTGGAGATTTTATTGGATTCCAAATCATATTTTTCCAAAATAAGACCATATGGTATTTTGCCTATATAAGGCTTCTCCCAGCTCAAAACACCCACGAACTATCTCTCTCTAGAAGCTCCCTCTCTGTCTTTTCAAAGCAAAAGAAGAACTCTCACTCTCTTTCAAGCAAAAAGACCCCCCCTCTTCAAAAGAAAAATAACCAAGAAATCTCAAGAAGATGAAAAGGGTTCAGACCATTACTAGTCTCTGATCCTGTGAAATCTTTACTTCCCTTCCATCCTTCAAAGCTTTCTTCAAGGTGCAAAGTTCCAAAGAAAAGGTAAAAGTTTCGTGCCTTGGTTTCAACCAAAAGCAGGGCTGTCTTTCCCTTCTGAGGGAGGCCTCCCAACTCATCCCAGTCTTCAATACTGGGGGTGTGATGGGAGAGCCTTAGTTTTAAAGCAAGAGCAAAGGGCCATGAATGTTTTCCATGCACGCAGCATTGGAAACACTCTCGAGCGCTCGGGACTACTTTAGAGCGCTCGAGAGTGGTGCCAGTCTCATTTTTCATTTTTGCAGCATTTAGGCTAACATGCAAGAGATATAAAGACAAGTCTCAAGCAAGAAGGGTTTTCTTAAAATGTTTTTTTTGCTGTATCTGATCTAATTTTCAAAAAAAAAAGGATGAAGATCACTTTTCATGTAAAAGAAGTACAAAAACATGTTTTTCAGTAGGTTAAAAAGGTGAATCTTTGACATGCAAAATGAACAAATAGATCAGTTGCATTAAGACATCAAGGCTTTGGTTGGTTGAGATCAGTCTAGGGTGCAGCTCACTCCAGAGCGCTCGAGTCTACTCCAGAGCGCTCGGGAGTTCTCTGCATGCCATTTTATTCATGTCTTCCCTTATTTTAGTTCTTGTAATGCTCTTGCATGCCTTGCATGTGACCCTTTAGTCTTTTGATCTATAAACCCACTGTTCTTGGAAGGAAAGGACACAAGACTTGGTGGAATAGGGTTTAACCCTGATCTACCAGGTCTCCTGTTTAGTCTGTACCATGCTTGAAGTTATTTTAGTTTACATTTTCAGTACTATATCCCATTGTGTTCTGTTGAACTAACATGATTGGCAGGGTGGACATGCAATACTCCCAAGTGCTCGGGAGTGCTCCCGAGCACTCGAGAATGAGCTTAATCACAGGACTTTCCAGTCTCCAGCATTTTGCACTTCATTTCCATACCTCTCATTTATTCATTATACATATGCACATGCATGCACTACTGTACTGGATATATCTCTGAATACATGCTAGCTGCTTAATAAAATAAAATCTTTTGAAAAATCCCACAAATGTTTAGTAGAGACCGATTTCAAATTGGGCGAGGGAGGTGCCGTAAAACCCTTCCCCCCTCGTAATGTGGCTTCCGAACCCTTTTCAAATCTCTGGTTTTCAAATTCAAATCAACCATTTTCCAAATAAAACGGTTTCTCGGGTGGCAAACCACAAATCCGGGTGGCGACTCTTCAAATTTTTCAAATCGATTCTAAAAGGGCGAGGCGTTTCTTTTCGGGCCGCCCCGAAACCACCCGGGGCTGTGGTAGCCCACAGTGGCGACTCTGCTGGGGATTGATTTAATTAATACTTAAGAGAAAATTGGCGTGTTTCCGAAGCGGTCTGTTTTCCTTGAATATTAATTAAATTTGTGAGCCAAGCTTGAAAGATATTTGTAGGATTTTCAAAATTGTTTTGTTTCATTTCTCTATTCTTTGTATATATCTTGTTCAGCCCCGCTGTTGTGTTTCGGCAATCCTACCCGGCTTGCCGGTGATAGGGAATCCCGGAATGCTCAGCAACCCTCGACCATGATGAGTCATCCCTACCGTTTGTACCGTTATTGGGTGTACGCTCAATAACGAGAGGTATACTTTGACTCTAGTCCGGGGGACCCTCTTCAAACCAAAACCCGGTCTTTGTGCATGTTTAGCAAACCGTAGAACCTTCCAAACTAGGACAGGAGCCTGCAGGGTAGGACTATGTGCTGTAATCTATTTACGTGCTGCATTGCATCTTGCATCATCATGGACATGTTGTCGGCCACGATTCTCGCGACTCGCTCGCGCTGTCCTCGGAAGGTTGCCAAGACCCGAAGAAGAGTCACGCACCCTAACGCGTGTTGATGAATCTCATTAGTCCTCGAACTCGAACCTAGAGGAAACTAAGATTCTGCTAAGTCCTTGACTAAGCATTTGATCGGAATTTAACCAAAGAAAAGGAATGATAGGGGGGCAGAACCTTGTGATGCCAACACCATCCAGGCTAAAAGCAAGTGTACCGCTTACGCCACCTCGGTTATCACATCACGTTGTTCACCTCAAATCATTCCAAATCAATGGTCGAATTGCCGATGAAATATTAGCCAAATACTTAGCTTATTTTAGCATCTTTTGGGAATCGACTGTTCCTAAATGAGGATACACCCCAAAAATCTGAGGATCGAGGCAACCTCTCGTAAGTCAATCGTTTTCGAAAAATCAGAGTCTATGACGGTGACGATGAGGCACTCATTTTCTAAAATCATGCACAAATTTCATAAAAATGCAAGCAGGAACCGCGTCTGAGCTTAAGTTTTTGGCTTTGCTGTCAGTTCCGAGCAATTGAGCCGAAAAAGAAGAACATCATACCCTCCTGGACCAGACCCTTGGGACAGAGATTGGAACGGCTCCAACTGCAAGCAGACTCCGTCAGTGCATCAGATTTGGGGGCGGAAATGGATCTATTGATCGGAGGCTTGAACCCGAACGCAGGCAACCCAAACCCGAACCCAAACGGAGGCAACCCAAATCCGAATCCCAATCCAAACATTAACCCAAACGGAGGCAACCCTAACCTGAACCCAAGCGGAGGCGAGCCAAATCCGAATCCAAATCCCGTTCCTAATCCCCGTCCAAACCCTAACCCAAACCCGGGAAATCTGAACGGAGAAATGGCTCAGATCAGAGAAGATATTCAACGCCTGGGCGAACGTACTGATAACCAAATTGCCCAACTCATGATGATGATCACTGGGGTTGCACGACGCCTTCCACCACAAACCCAGAATCCGGTGCCTAACCCAATTCCTATCCCAAACCCAATTCCTATCCCAAACCCAAATCCAAATCCTAACCTAAACTTCAACCCTAACCCTAACCCGAATCCGAACCAAGAGCAGCTAGTTTTCGACTTGGAAACTCCACAAAACCCCGAGATGGCAACAGTATTGGCAAAGCTCACCCAGCTAGAGGAGTCTGTTGCAAGAAATGAGAAGATAGCGTCGACTGGCTTTGACATCAATAAGCTTTGCCTGTTTCCTAATGCAAAGCTTCCAGAAAGTTCAGGCCAATTGATTTTGCTAAGTTTGACAGAACAGGAGACCCAAAGGCGCACCTGACCGGATATATTGGAGCACTTTCCATGTGGGGAGTAGAGAAGGATGCTATGGCACAGATGTTCTCACAGACTTTGGTGGGACATGCTCTGCACTGGTTCACTTCACTGGATGAGAGAAAGAAGCGTTCTTGGGAGGATATATGCGCAGCTTTTGTGGCGCAGTACGATTACAACATCCAGTTGGAGGTGACCACCCGTGAATTGGAGTCAACAAAGATGGAAGCAAAAGAGGCCTTCGCCGATTTCGTGAGAAGATTGAGGGCTAAGGCAGCGCAGATAGAAAATAGACCGAGTGACAGAGACCAAATCCGGATGATTGTCCGTAACCTTCAACCCACTCTGGCAAGGCATATGGTGATGGCCCAAGCATGCTCAGACTTTAAAACATTTTTCGATACAGGCTTAGCCATTGAAGAAGTAGTTCAATTGGGGATCCTTGACAAGCCCGAGTCCGCTCCTAAGCCTAAGAAGGTTTACTCCGGAAACAGCAACGCTCTGTTTGGCAACTCGAACTACACCAACCTGCCCAACACCTCCACAAACGCAGCCCAAGCTGAGCCGGTGAACCAGATAGACACCCAAACCAGTCAACCGCGTACCCAACCCCGCACTTTTGCTCAGTTCTCAGCACCACTCTCTGTCGTGCTCGAGAAATTGGTTGAAAGCGGCACCCTCAAGCCACTTACCCCTACTCCCTTACCTCAAAAACTACCCGCATCCCACAATCCTAACGCGTACTGTGCCTATCACTAGAATGTGGGCCACCTAACCGACACCTGCTTCCGTCTCTGCCACGCAATCCAAGATCTCATAAACAACAAAACCCTCCCCATGCCACCACAAAAACCAAACACTGTCTCAAACCCACTCCCAAAGCATTCCAATGCCCGCACCAACCTTATCTCCGTAAGCCAACCTTTTAACCCCAGCCTTTACATCATTCCTGATACCCAACCCAAGCCAGCCGTCGAGTTGCCAGCTGAGGATACCGTCTGTGCAATGGAAACCGTGGAATGGGACTTTCAGGTAAGGTGAGAAGACTTGGTGCAAGATTTTTTGGCAGTGGAAGACAGGGCTTTTATTACTGGAGCATGGCCTGTGGCACTTAACCCTAGCCAAGTTGAGGAATAAGAACAAGGAGAATGGAGGCAAGACTGGGAGGAGATCATGGCTGATCCGCTGGATGGATATTCTCTGTTTGCACTGTTCATGGAGCCCGAACCTGTCGAGGAGGAAGATGAATGGGAATGGGAGCCCGAACCTAACGGATGGCACTGGATGGACGATTCTGATCCTCTGGATGAAACATCATTGGCGTACCTTTTTCAAGAAGAGGAAGTGGTGGAGGAAATGGATCTGATGAACCCTCGTATGTTATCAGGACTCAACGCCAGGACCATTGTCAACCTTACTCGAGACTCCGACGCTCTGGAACGTTCCATGGACTATCTTTTCTTCCCACAGGAATTCATCGTCGAGGAGTTCTTTTCCAAACCCGTAGTTCAAATCCCTGATGAGCCTAGCATCTGCGTGTTGGATCCAGAAGATCTATGGGGAAAGTCTGAATTGGTAAATGTGTGGATGAATGGTGAGGAGCTGACTGTCAATAAGGCCATGCTTGATGAAGGGTCTCTGCAGATTAGCAATGACAACAGCAGCAACAATGCCAACTTCTGGAATTCTCTGGAGGAGGATAGCATCTGGCATGCTTTGGAAATGGAAACTCTCAACGAGACTTTGGAGAAGACAGCACTTGACAAAGGGAAGCGTAAGGCGGACGACTGTGACTTGGACTTCTCTGATTTCTGGGAAGGTACTTGGTGGGAGCCCATTCCCAAAACAGTTAGCAACCTTACCAGAAGTGGGACAGTCTACCAGCCTACCAACCTCTAGCAAGGTAGCTCATCTCGAGCCCCTCCGCGGCAGCAGAATGCCCCTGTCAACCCCACAAACTTGAACATCTCCGTCCCACAAGCTCCACAAAACAATCCTCCTAGCTCCACTAAAGCTAACCCACCTACCCAACCCAAATTGTCCATTGACCTCAACTCACTCCCTGAACCTGATCCGGAAGCCTCCTTTGATCCTATTATCCGTCAACTCCAGGAAACCCCCGCCCGCATGTTTATGTGGGGAGTGTTAGCTGCCTCTCGCGAGCACCGTCGCAGGCTGGTCAACACCCTTTCCAGGCTCGAAGTTCCCTCTGACATCGCCCCAGAAGCTCTTATTGCCCTTATAACCCCGAACCTCGCCCAACATACATTGTCCTTCACCGAGAAAGACCTGCCGCCCGAGGGAACCGACCACTACAAGCCCCTTCACATTACCATGAAGTGCCTGGGAAAATGGGTCCCAGCGATCCTTGTTGATAATGGCTCCGCCATTAACGTATGTCCACTCCGCACAGCTTATTGCTTGGGCCTTAAGAACAAGGACTTCACGCCGTCGAACTTGGGCGTCCGTGCTTATGATAATACGCGTCGTGATGTTTTGGGGACAATCAACTTGGAGTTGGCAACTGGCAAGTTCAAAACCACCGTCGAATTCGTGTGTTGTAAATACCCGCATTTTTAATTCTCCTTTTGGGATGGCTTTGGCTACACGGCCGGTTTGTTATGGGTGTGCCTTAAACACTTGCACCAGAAACTCATCTTGGGTTTAGACTCTGGAACCCTTGTCATCTATGGAGACTCAGGTATCCGTCCGCACGCCGAGGATAATTCCCCGCTGCTTGAGATTATGCATGGAGAGGAAGACGTTGCCATGGGAGGTTTTGCGGTTATGACCTTGAAGGTATGTACCATCCGGGCCGAGGACGGCTTCTTGGTGAGCTCCGCAGCGCTGGAAATTATGAAAAAGATGAAGTATCTGCCGGGCATGGGCTTGGGACTTTACGCTCAAGGTGTCCCTGAATTCCCTGACTTTCCCGGAAGTAATGAACGTTTCGGTCTAGGATATAAGGCCAAGAAAAGCGATTCAGCAAAGAAATGGCGCAATCGTGCCCGGGCCCATACAACGGAGATGAAATCGGAGGAGAAGGAATCGCTGTACCAAGGAGAACCTAAACCCTTTGTGGACCTTGAAACGAAAATGAAGTATCCTGGCTTCGAAATCTTTGCCAATGATACATGGGAGAGTGACGAAGAGGTTGCAAAGGTGGAAGTGCTGTCTGAGGCACTCGACTGGCTGGAAGCTTTTGGTTTGGGCAGTCTCCAACTCCTGTTTGAGGGTGAGGATCCAGAGGGTATGATGCAAGATCCTACCGTGCTGATGCTTGGAGATGAAGAAGAAATTGAAGACCCTTCCAAACTTGTTGTGGAGACTGTAGGCATTTATGATAATTGCACTTTCATTCCACATGTAACTCGTGACTCACAAAGACTTGCACCGAGTCTCGAGTCCGAGTCCGACACTGACTCGTCGTCTAGCATGTAGTCGGAGTTTGTGCCCATCGCCCTCCACTTCGTAGCTTTTACTTTGAATTCGAGTCAACCATTGTATTCCCCTCGTTGATCCGGTTAATGAAATGAATGACGTTTCCACTTACTTGTCGATTTTTGAAATAAATTGTTTAGATCCCGACGATGAAGGAATAGATCTCGATGGGGACATTCCCAAGGAGATCCGTTCCCTCATCGATCGCGAAAATGAAAGGCATGCTCAGCCTTTAAAAGAAGAAATAATCTCAATAAACTTGGGTGATGAGGGCAACCCTCGATTGGTTCAGGTAGGTTCCGGGCTGTCTCCCGCTGAGCTTCAAGAGCTCACTAATTTACTAAAAGAATTCAAAGAGGTTTTCGCTTGGTCCCACGCAGACATGCTCGGAATCGACCCGGAGATAGTCGAGCACAGAATCCCTCTCTACCCTGACGCCTAACCCGTGAAGCAAAAACTAAGGAAAATGCGGCCTGATTGGGTATTAAAAATAAAAGAAGAACTTACAAAACAAATCGACGCCGGTTTTCTAATCGTAACAGAGTACCCCACTTGGGTAGCCAACATTGTTCCTGTCCCCAAAAAGGACGGAAAAATCAGAGTGTGTGTCGATTTCAGGGACTTGAACAAAGCAAGCCCTAAGGACGATTTTCCATTGCCACATATAGATGTACTCGTGGATAACACTGCAGGACACGCCCTACTTTCCTTCATGGATGGCTTCTCGGGATACAATCAGATTCTCCTAGCTCCGGAAGACAGGGAAAAGACCACGTTCATCACCGAATGGGGGACGTATTGTTATCGGGTTATGCCATTTGGGTTGAAGAACGCTGGCCCAACATATCAGAGGGGTGCCACCACACTGTTGCACGACATGATTCACAAGGAGGTCGAGGTTTACGTTGATGACATGATAGTGAAGGGAAAGGAAAGGAAAGACCATCTCCCGGCGTTGAGAAAGTTCTTTGAAAGGATTCGAAAGTACAGAATGCGACTCAATCCGCAGAAGTGCACGTTCGGATTCACGGCAGGAAAGATGCTTGGATTCATGATCACGACCAGGGGGATTGAGGTGGATCCTTCCAAGATTAAAGCCATTCTTGAGATGGAGCCTCCTTAATCCGAGAAGGAAGTCCGGTGTTTCTTGGGAAAAATTCAGTTTATCAGCCGGTTCATCGCCAAGTTGACTTTGACCTGTGAGCCGTTGTTTCGTCTGCTCAAGAAGGACGTAAAGTTCGAATGGAACGACAAATGCCAAAAGGCTTTCGAAGCAGTGAGAACTTACCCACAGAATCCGCCCATCTTGATGCCACCCATTCCGGGAAAACCTTTGATCCTGTACTTATCCGTCACGCCCTCGTCAATGGGGTGCATGCTCGCACAAGAAGGAGATGATGGGGTTGAAAGAGCGTTCTACTACCTGAGCAAGAAGATGGTGGGGAGCGAAGAGCGATACACTTCATTGGAGAAGACATGTTGCGCGTTCGTTTGGGCCACAAAGAAATTGAGACACTACATGCTGTCTTATTCGGTGATACTGATTTCTCGGATGGACCCCCTCAAATATCTATTCGAGAAGCCAGCACTTACCGGTAAGCTAGCACGTTGGTTGCTCTTATTGGCCGAGTTCGAGATCAAGTATGTCACCCGCAAGTCAGTGAAAGGAAGAGCAGTAGCAGAGTTTTTAGCAGATCGCCCGATCGAGGGGCCAGAACACACTGAGTTCCAATTCCCCGATGAAGACGTGATGACTGCAGTTGATGAGACATGGACACTGTACTTCGACGGAGCTGCAAATCAGAAAGGTTTCGGGATCGGCATACTACTGGTCTCGCCCGAGGGGTCGCATATTCCCCTGGCATTCAAGTTGAACTTCGAGGTCACGAATAACGAGGCGGAATACGAAGCATGTATTGTAGGAATGGAAGCCGCACTGGAAATTGGAGTCAAAGTACTAGAAGTCGTTGGGGATTCTAACTTGGTTGTGTCACAAGCCAACGGGGAATGGAGGGTCAAAGACGAGAAGATGAAGCCGTATCATCAGCAGCTCGACGAGCTTATTCCAAATTTTCAAAAGGTGACTTTCACGCACGTCCCGAGGATGAAGAATCGCTTCGCCGACGCGCTCGCTACCTTAGCATCCATGCTGGAACTTCCGATCGGGGTGAAGCTAAGGCCTGTCATGATTGAGCAAAGAGGCAAGCACGTGTACGACTATGTCATGAACATCGACGAGCCTGATGATGGACTCCCTTGGTTTCACGACATTTGGAATTTTGTTGAAAAGGGAGAGTTCCCTGCAGATTCTACCGAGAAGGATCGGATCGCGTTACAACGATTGGCATCTCAATACATCATCTGCGGTGGAAAATTGTGCCGGCGATCTCCGTGCGGAGTCCACAAGTTGTGTATTCACGGTGATGATACGAGAGCGGTGATGGAAGAAGTCCATGAGGGAGTTTGTGGACCCCACATGAATGGAATGATGCTAGCAAAGAAAGTTCTGAGGTTGGGTTACTATTGGTCGACTATGGAGACAGATTGCATTGAGTATGTGCGCCGATGTCACAAGTGCCAAACTCATGCTAATCTTATCCACGTACCTCCCTCAGGATTACACTCGATGGCGACGCCATGGCCATTCTCCGCCTGGGGCATTGATGTCATTGGAAGGATCACGCCTGCGGCTTCTAACGGGCACAGGTTCATTTTGGTAGCGGTCGATTACTTCACTAAGTGGGTTGAGGCAGCCTCGTACAAGACTCTGACGGCAGTTCAAGTGGCTCACTTTATCAGGCAAAACATCATCTATCGGTATGGAGTCCCTCAAGCCTTCGTATCTGATAATGGTGTTCACTTCAAAGGAAAAGTTCTAGAACTTTTTGACGAATTCAAGATTCAAGTGCATCACTCAACCACTTATCGGCCACAAACGAATGGGGCAGTCGAAGCAGCCAACAAGACTATCAAATCGATTCTTGAAAGGACTGTCGAATCAGCTAGGGATTGGCACGAACCACTACCGCTAGCTTTATGGGGATACCGGACATCTATCCGCACACCGACAGGGGCAACACCCTATTCTTTGGTGTACGGTATGGAAGCCGTTCTCCCCATCGAGCTAGAAGTTCCATCACTCCGAGTCATAGCAAAACAAGGGATAGACGAAGCCGAATGGATCAGTGGAAGGTTCGAGGAACTCATGTTGTTTGACGAAAGGAGACTCCGAGCGTTGTACCATATCCAGGGTTATCAGCGGAGAATCGCTCGAGCATTCAATAAGAAACTGAAGTCGAGGGATCTGCAAGAGGGGGATATGGTAGTCAAGGAAATCCGTGCGCTAGTTTTTGACCTGCGAAGGAAGTTCTGACCAAAATGGGCCGGGCCGTACATCATCAAGTCGATCCTTTCCGGAGGAGCAGCATCGATTATCGACGGCAACGAATTTTCGAATCTTGTCAATTTGGATCAACTCAAGCGCTATTACCCCTGAGAGAGCTCGCAGGGCCGAAAACCGCAAGGGCGGGCGGTCCCAAGCAAAAATTAGAGCAAGCCTGCTAGGTCGAAAACCAGCAAGGGCGGCCTAGGCAAAAGTTAAGGCAAAAGGTCGAAAAGAGCTCGCTAGGCCGAAAACCCGAAAGGGCGGTTCTAGGCAAAATTTAGAGCATAAAAAGGAGAGCGTTAATACCCGAGCGAACCCTAGCCTGAACTACGCATGGGCCTGATTCCCCTTCCCTAAGGGATACGTAGGCAATCTCACTCTGAGATTCGGTCCTAAATCACGAAAATCCAAATCCAAATTGACAATTCAAAATGCCTTCTTTTGAGGTGCACACGATCAATGAACCGAAAAGAGGGAAACCCTTAATCAGTCTTCAGATTGCTTCTTTATTACAAGCTGAGCATGAAAACAGAAAACGCACAACGAGACCTAACTTTTATTTCAAAAAACGGCAAAGTAAGCAATCAACCCATTCTCGCTTCCACATCCCTCCTTAGTCACTTGCGATACCTTCCGGTCAAAGCAATTGAGAAGAGTGGGTATTCGGCTCAGTCCTACGAGCCTCCCATGTTCGAACATAACTCCGAAGGCCCGGAATGGTGAAGGGAGGGAGACGAAGCACTTCAGACCCTTACGGCGGCACTTCTTGACTGAGTCCTAGCTGACGAAGGATGCGGAAGGGTGAGTAGAAGGTAAAGCCTGTCAAGCCAACCACAAATACGTGCATCAAGCCCATGTTGCTCATAGTCATTGTAGGAAGTCTCAGCCAATGGCACCGCCAAGCGATGTCATCCTCCTCTGCAGATGCAAAGAAATCAGCCCAGTCATCTTCACTGCTATACATTACCTGGAAGGGACGGTTCCATCCGCTCGCTCGATACCACCAGTCATTCGCCGGCGGTGTCAGCAAATTCAACTTATCACAAAGCCATATCTGTCAGAAAAAGAGAGAAAACAAGTAAGGAGCCAGATAAAACCTAAACCGAGTGTCGAGGTAAAATGAATGTGAGAAATAGAAAAAGGAGAGCTGAGTGAGGTCCCTAACCTGCAGCAACAGCGGGCTGCCACCAAAAACCCTCGTGCATCCAGCACGAACAGCATCCAACCCCATCAAGGTTTCTGCAAGGACCAAGGGAGCAACGTCCTTGCGAGCCTCAATCTGAGCGGCGACTCCAACCAATAGAGAACTGGGCTGACCGACGGAGGGAACCAACAGGAAGGCCGCCAAGAGGCAGATGCAACAAGCCATCATCCGGCGACCTTGATGCTCAAAGTCCGTCAGGTTTCCAGGTGGACTGAATCTCTCGTACAGCTGCACGATATTGATGGCATTGCCCCGGGTCAAGAACTCAGCAACATTCCCACTAACGCCCAGCTTGGCTTTTAGGATATTCTTCATGCTCTCCCTAAGCATTGGAACAATTGGCTCGGCGGAGTCGTGGCTCCCAAGGTAGGTGTGGAATTCATCGACGGTAGGGCATAGCTCTTGAGAACCGAAGCGGAAGACGTGCACTTCAGGATCCCAAAAGTGCACAACCGCATGCAGCAAGACAGGGCGAATTGCGACCTCACGGAGATACTTCTAGGCATGAAGGCGATGCCCTCGGAAGTTCAACCAATCGATGCCATCAAGGCTGTCCAACCAAGGGCGAAGCAAGGCTTGGTTCAACAAGGCCATGAGGAATGAAGTTTTGAAAGGAGGATGATGGTTTGGAGCATGAATGACTAGCCAAAGCTAAGCTCAGTATTTATAGAGAGCTGGATGAGGCAATCACTTACCCACCAGCATTGAAACTCAGCATGCTCATCTTTTCCAAAACCATTTCTTTATATTTTCAAAGTTTCAAACTTTGGAAACTTGAGAAAACATTGGAAAAATGCTAGTCTTACCTTGGGAAATCACTGACCCTTGGAAAACAGCTTAATGAGAGTTACAAGATGTCTTGGAAGTGTGCATGCAGAGCAAAAGGACGCAAGGGAGCTGAAAAATGATCTTGGAAATGAACACTGATCTGTTGATCACAGTAGTCCCGAGCGCTCGGGAGTGAAGTCCCAAGCACTCCACAACACTCTCGAGCGCTCGAGAGTTCTGCAATTTTCAGCAGCTTCTGGTTTTCAGAGTTTTGGCCTCAACGCAGCATTATAACCTCAAGCCTTTAGTTCATCAAGTTCCAACTTGTTTTTGGAGGAATACAGCGTGTTCGGTTATCTATTTTCTTGTGCATTCAAGTACATTCCTCGAAAAACCTCAAAATCAATAATTCCCATTCCTGTCAATGTGTCAAAATTCATGTTGAGAGTGTTTGTTCGAATCTAATGGCATGCGCGAATCCTAATATGTGCTAGTGATTGTGTGAAGCGATCAAACGCGCGTAAAGGCTTACGGAATCAATTTTCACCCTCAAACGCCTCTATTTCATCATTCATAATGGCATCAAGGGCGCATACTTTGTTCAAAGACTCTTGTATCCTATTCTTGTGTCTAATCCCGGTCGAGTTTAGTCATTACTTTCCTTTGTACTTGTAAATTCCATTTTGAAGGCATTTTTGTGTCATTCCAAGTCAAATTTTGTAAGTCGAATTGCTTTTTGTCAAGTTTTATTACATTTTGAGAGTATCAGTTGAAATTCGCGTGCTCTTTACTTTCTTTCAAAGCTAGACGAGTATATTTCATAAAATACAATTCTTAAAGGAAGTACGAACGAATGCAAAATGAAGAAAAGTGCAAATTTTCGTAAATAAAATGCGGCATTTACAATGAGTAAGGAAGGAAGTACAGAAGCTGGGGCAAACACATGCCCAATCCTATCTACCGGGGCACGCAGGCCCGAACAAAACCAAGGCACGCAGGCCCAGAAGCTACAACTATGTCGGCACGCAGGCCCATGCAAAAGGAAAGGCTAGCAAAGCAAAAAAAAAAACAAAACCAAAACCTCAGCCCAGGTGAATCCTCTTCTGCTGGTGTCCCTCGGACTCAGAGCTCTCAACACCGTCCCCGTCGTCGTCAGAAGGGCCTGAGGCAGTGCTCGAGTCCGTAGACCCTAAAGCTCGTGACTCGAGCGACTCCTCTGTGTCCTCCTCGGACTCCTCGGGAGCGGGTCTCTGTTGTGACGCTGCTCTAGGAACGACCTCGAACTGCCCAGTCCTTGCTCTCTGTCTACCCCGGCCTCCCGTGCTAGCAGAAGCTGGCAGGCTCGTGGTGTCCTGTGGCTGTGTCCTGGCCGAGCGTCGTGGCTGCACCTGCATGTCATGAATATTCATTCATTTCATACATGTTTTAAATCTGATAAAATGTACATACATGCATTTGCATTTTCATACCTGTGCGACAGCAGTGGAACAGGCTCAGAGCAGTGCAGTGCAGGGTCCTCCCTTTGCACTGATCCTTCAAGAATCGCATCCCCAATTATCAACATAATGGCACATTCGGCCCATTCTCGCACTTTGTACAATGATTCAAGGATCAAGAACAACAAATACAGGAACAAGAAACATTTAAAGCATTGAAAGAGACAAAGTTGTGTTATACCTGGGCAGGAAGTCGCATCCGTGGCTGTGGAAGGTGTGGAATGTCTAGCATCGCCCGTGCTCCAGAAGCGTCCCTCACCCCTATCGACCAGTCCAGCGTCGGTAACCCGGTCGGTGTAGAAGCTGCAGCTGCCTCTGGAACCTGTGAGCCGCCCCCACCTCGGCCTGGAACCCCAGCACCTCGCCCGCCAACAGAAGGTCTAGCACCCCGACCCCTACCACGTGAGGAGCGACCGCCACGGCCCCGTGCCCCAGTCTCTTCTCCTGTGTCATCTCCGGCCTCACCACGAGCCTCTCTCCTGGCTCTCCTGGCCTCAGCCTCAGCGAACCGCCTCTCCAGCTCCCTCTCCACACCCAAGCTGGTGGCCAGGTATCTGTCTCTGTAAGCTGCATAGTCCAGCGTGCGCCGCAGGTATCTCTCCAAATCAAGATTCTGCACCGTGAATCGCCCACCGGCTCGAGTGTATGTCTCAGTCCGCTGCACTCATGGGGGGAGTGGCCCCGGCACAACAAACTCTGGAAGGCCGAGTGACTATCGCGTCACCCGATCCCCCAAGTACCACTGGCAGCCCAGTGGGCACTCCAGCAGGACTCGACTCCTCATCACCTCCCGGCTCCTCGGAAGGAAGTCAGCCTCCACTCTCGCCCATCGGTCCCAGTGAACCTGCATTCAGTTGTTTTACATTGATAACCAAATTTCATAAAGGAAAAGCACAGGCATAGAAAGAAAGAAAAGGACGATGTTTGTACCGTGATCCCAGTGATGTTATCCAGCCAGCGCTGGAAAGTCATCACCTCTCCTCATCGCTCCTTAGCCCTCCGGTAGTCCGTACTCCATGCTAGTGCGCATGGAAGCAAGCTCGGATTTGTGCAAGTATTCTCGGGCGGGAACATGCCCAAGACCTCGTAAGCCCAAAGCTGCATATTTTGAAAGTCAATTCAAGCCAGATACATGTTCAAATGCAACTCAGTTCAATCTATCAAAGCAATTCAAAGCAGTAATGTCGAAGCATACCTCAATCACTCGCCAGTTTGCCTATGGTGTCCCCCACTCCGCGTGAGGCAGCTCAGAAGCAGAGGGTGCACAGAGCGACCGCCTGGGCCGAACTGGCCCCGCCTCAGATCAACCAGGCTCGCTAAGTAACTCAGTGAACCGAGATCACCTGGGGGGAACAGAAGAAGCCTCGAACAGCATAAAGAATAGGCCCTGGCCATCTCGGGCCACCTCGGTGTCGCCCGCCAGCTCATGGTCGATCGCCTGAATCGCCATACTCGGGCCTACTCCTCCGCTGTGGCGTGGAACCCGGCCCAAGGAACCATCTTAAAGCAGCATCATCCAGAGTCTATGCTCAGGTCGAATGGAATCGGCTCGCTTCCAACCCAAGTCCCGTAATCGCTGCAAAGTCAAGAGGCGCCACCGTCATCTCCCCAAAGCGGAAATGGAATGTATTGGTGGTGTCCCACCACCGCTCTACCAGCCGCTATCATCAGCACGGTCTACCTCACCGGGCCACAAGAATCGGATGAACGGCCCAAAACCTGTTTCCTCCACCAACTCCCGCACTCTCCGGGGCAACTCCCGAAAATACTCCAATGAGTGACCTGAACCCCCGTGGCCGTAAATATCCTTGGTGCGCTATTTCAACAGAGCAAAGAGATAGCATCAGTAAGCAACAATTGATTCAGGAAAGCAAGTCTAATGCAGGAAAGTAAAGCATTAAAATCATACCGTCGTCCAACTGGAAGATATATGTGAGGCTCGATCTCGAAGAAGCAAGTCCTCTGGATAATCCGTCCGAGCAGGAACGTAACCAGTCATCCCCGTCGGCTCGAAAAAGTGCAACCGTGGTGCATAGGCACCCAATGTAAACCCGGGTCGTGCATGGGCCAAGTAGGCCTTCGCCCCAGCGGCAGCAGTAACTCGCTCCTCGATCACCACCTCTGCCTCCGGCTCCTCCCCCAACTCCATCTCCGACTCTGCTCTGGGTCCACCAACACCTGATGCCCCAGTACCGCTCGGCAGAGCTCCTAGCAAAAAAGCCAAAGTCTAACCCTCCGCGGACCGTGCATCCCTCAGCACCTCTCTCATCCCGGCATCAAGACCAAGGGCGTCCAGAATGTCCCGCGGCCTCGCTGAGTCTAGAAAGTCCCCCTCCACGAATGGGACCGGTTGTGAAGCCCCGATCCCACTGTCACCGACCCTCGGCTCAGCGGCCGTCGCTCTCAGTATCGGCGTCGCAATGACGCGACCGGCTACCGCTACCTCATCCTCAATCCTCCGCTCACCACCGGCCCGCTCCGCGGCCGCGAGTAGCTCCTCCACCGTGGGAGTGTGAGGAGTACCTATAGCACCTCATCCGCCACCCGATGAGCCCCCGTTACTCGTAGCCGGCTCGTCACCATCTTCTCGCACCACCTCGCTAACACCCATATCTCCTACCCCCGCTAAACTTCCACTAATGCTATCTACCGTCGCTAAACCCCCGCTAGCCTCAACCCCTGTAACCAAATCACCACCAGTGACTCCCTCTCGAGCTGGTACAGCAACGCTCCTGCTGGCCACATCTACTGTCGCCATCTCCTCACCCTTGGCCCTACTGGTCTCCTCCAGCATCACCCCTGGACTCTCATCAACAGCCATTGCCGCTGCCATGCCCTCGCCAGTGATTCTCCTCTCTCTTGGCGCCGTACCCCCGGTCTCCCCTGTCACCGCCGTAGCAGCCATCGCCGCCACCTCCTCGCGGCTGGGCACCGCCCTATTCCCACCGTCGCTGGCCATCACCCTTTCGCCTCCTTCCCACGAAGCTTTTGCCCCCTTCCTTCGGACCTCGTAGCACACCACTGCCCAGCACAGGATCGAAGGGAGATCAAGGTCTCGTCCCCGATCCATCTTGGAATAATAGAGTCTGAGATCGAGAGAGTAAGAGAGGGAGAGAGATCGAGAGATCAAGATAGTGAAGAAGATTATCTGGGAGAGAAAGTAAGAACAGTCGAGTACGTGTGTGCTCTGGTTCTCGAGCGCTCAGAATAGGTTTTGAACCCCAGACCTGATGAAGAAGATGTAAGGACAGTGGCCCCCAGCAGCGGTCTCGAGCGCTCGAGACCACTCCCGAGCGCTTGGGAGTGTCTGTTCCCAGCCCTCGTGCCAACCCTCTTTCATCCGGTGCTTTACCTCTCTTTCGAGACTTGCTTAGCTTCCTTTTTACAAAATCAATCTCAGTCCTGACTTTAACCGCGTCAAACGAGACAGCAAGAAGCAGACTCTAGTCGATGTTGTGATTTTGAGCTCACGCTCCTCAATGTGGCATTTTACTTGGTAGTCTATCGAAGATTTGCCCATTTATACTAATTTCAACAGGTTTGCAAGTATTTCTACCCTACAGGTGCTATCTTATCCTTGTTTTGTCCGCCTGATAGAGCAACACGTGGACTATTTGCATGTTTATCTTATCAAACTCGTGTCAATTGTCTCTCGTGCATGTACTGCACGTGCTTGCATTTGCTGTCCGCTAAACAGAGCAACAGGTGGACTATTTGCATGTTTATCTTATCAAACTCGTGTCAATTGTCTCTCGTGCATGTACTGCACGTGCTTGCATCGTTCTGTCCGCTACACAGAGCAACAGGTGGACTATTTGCATGTTTATCTTATCAAACTCGTGTCAATTGTCTCTCGTGCATGTACTGCACGTGCTTGCATTTGCTGTCCGCTAAACAGAGCAACAGGTGGACTATTTGCATGTTTATCTTATCAAACTCGTGTCAATTGTCTCTCGTGCATGTACTGCACGTGCTTGCATTTGCTGTGCGCTAAACAGAGCAACAGGTGGACTATTTGCATGTTTATCTTATCAAACTCGTGTCAATTGTCTCTCGTGCATGTACTGCACGTGCTTGCATTTGTTGTCCGCTAAACAGAGCAGCAAGTGGACTCTTCGTGCATTTACCTCATAACGCTCGAGTTGATCATTTCTCGTGCATGCATCACATGTGCTTGCATTTTTCGTTCGCCGAACAGAGCAACAGGTGGGCTATTTGCATCAAAAACTTGTGGCGATCTTTTCTCATACATGCATTACATGTGCTTGCATTTGCCCCGAAGAACTACGCTGGTCTGATCCCTGCAAAAAAGGGTACGTAGGCAGTCCGAAGGACACGACCTCATGCATTTAATGTTGGTGTCTTCACTTGCATTTGTGCTTTGAATTAAGGGTTTGGTTTGGCTTGGCTCGAATTGGGCTGTCTCAATCTTTGGACGTCACTCATATCCAGACATAATATCAAGCGACGCCCAAAGAGGGGCAACTGTAGATACCCCAATTTGGACAAATCGAATTTCCTTGATTCGTGGCCCGGAGGCTCCCCGATGATGAAAATTGGATTAAACAAGCCTTGAACCGATAGAACAATGCTCCTTGGAAGGCTTTAAAAAAGAGAAATAAAATGTTAAAATCAGTCCCAAGCGCTCTGGATCAATCCCAAGCGCTCCAAACCATTTTCAAAACCTGGGATTTGACAAACTCTCGAGCGCTCGAGAGTAAAGTCCCAAGCGCTCGAGACCACTCCCCAGCGCTCGAGACTTTTGTGCTGCCCAATGGATGTTGGAGCTTCCCCACTATCCTTGTAGCCATCATTGCAGCTGTTTGAACGGGTCTTAGCCTTAGACCACACTCAACCTCAGTCAGAGGGTGAGTCAGGGCTGGAGATTTTATTGGATTCCAAATCATATTTTTCCAAAATAAGACCATATGGTATTTTGCCTATATAAGGCTTCTCCCAGCTCAAAACACCCACGAACTCTCTCTCTCTAGAAGCTCCCTCTCTGTCTTTTCAAAGCAAAAGAAGAACTCTCACTCTCCTTCAAGCAAAAAGACCCCCCCCCCCCCCCTCTTCAAAAGAAAAATAACCAAGAAATCTCAAGAAGATGAAAAGGGTTCAGACCATTACTAGTCTCTGATCCTATGAAATCTTTACTTCCCTTCCATCCTTCAAAGCTTTCTTCAAGGTGCAAAGTTCCAAAGAAAAGGTAAAAGTTTCGTGCCTTGGTTTCAACCAAAAGCAGGGCTGTCTTTCTGTGGGCAGCATGCCCTGGAATTTCCGGATTCCAAATGCAAGGGCCCAGATTGAGGGAGCGCGAGCGGAAAAGAGGCAAGCGCTCGGAATACAGAGTCGCCACTCGGGTTTGAAGGTCCGACACCCAAGGAACCGTATTTCGAAGCACCTGCCGCACTGTTTGATTTGAAAAAGTGAAGGCACCAAATCCGTCATAACCATATCTCGGTTCGGGAGCCACGTTACGAGGGGAAGGGTTTTAAGGCACCCTCTCGCCCAATCCGAGATCGGTCTCTACTTAGGCATTTTGTGAAAATATTGTGATTTGTTTTCTTCTTTAATCAATTTTAAGCCGATTATGGGGAACAAGCTTAATCGGGGATTAAATCAGAATATATTTGCAAGATATGATAGATGACATGTTTGCTCTATTGAAACAGCTTAGTATAGGATGAAAACAGTCTGCTGTGGGAGTTGACAGACTGGAAAGCCTCTGTCTTGGAGTATCGGGCGCAGAAGAAATCAAGATGCACCGTCAAGTCAATGCATGCCGACTAAACTGACGCACTACTACAAGACTGCGCGCCAAGATAAGCCTAAGCCCACGACCTCTTATTCTCAAACCTCTCAGGCTCTGGAAGGACCAGTGCACACCCAGACAAACCAAGCGGTTGATAAGCAGTTATAATATACGGTTTAAAGGTTGAAAAGCCCAACAAATAGACAAAAACACCCCATAAACAGTGTGGGGACAAAATAATGGCCTAAAACCAGGCTAAACATGCAAGGCCCGGCCACTGAGGAACAAGCGATCGCGCGAGGCAGTCACTGCATCGGCGCAGTGTGGCGCAGTGCGCCTGGTAGCGATGGTGCGCCAGGCGCATCATCGTAGCGATGGAGTCGATCTGTCAGCGAGGTAGTCGGACCGACTGCTTGGTTCACATGTTTCGGTCTGAGACATATTCGAAAGCTCCAGTGATACTCCACGAGCGTAGCGAAGTATTGAAGTGCAAACTAGCAGTGTTTAACAAAAGAAAGCAATAAATTGGTTATTTTCATGCTTAACTGTGATCTATATAAAATGAAGACATAAAACGACAAGACACCAATCCCCACGTGGATTTGTCGCGAGCAACGGAGGACCGTCGCGCGATCCAATGAGTCCATCGCGCGTTGGTTAAAGCCATGACGGTTTTGAAACCTTGCTAGCTTTTGGGCCAAGATCTTGGTATTGATTACACTTGGCCTGCCGCCCCCTCGAGAGATCGAGCAGAGAGCAGAGCAAAAGTAAGCTATACCTTTGGCTTTTGAGGTTTGAAAAGTGTTTGAACTTTGAGTTGAGATTGAGATTGATTGAGGTGTTTGAGTGGAAGAAAAAGAACAAGTTATGTTCTTGGGGTGTCTTTGTATCTCTTTTATTAGCTTAAAAGAGTACAAAGCAAAAACCCTTTTGAAAATGAAATTTGGTAACTTTTTTTTCTACCTTTTTAATGAAAGACCAAGGGGTATTTATAGGAGGCTTGGAAGGGTGCAAGGGTGGCAAACAAGGCCTAAGGCCAAAACTTAGTGGTGAAGGCTTGCAAAGGTGATAGGAAAGGTTGTTGTGAGGGTGTAGTCCCCAAACCTCGTGACCGCCACCTGCCTGGAGAAAAACGGGCTCAACTAGCCTCGTAGACCCCGTGCAAGCAACCAACTGGTGGCAAAAGGTGAAAGTGGACTGTTTTGGACCCTCGCGAGGGAGTGGGACCGTCAGCGAGTGACGTTGTCGCGGCGTGGGTCAACGGTATCGCGCGTGGGTCAACAAATCAAATCTTTGACTTTGACCAGTGACTCTCGCGAGGAGTCTGGCGCGCGATGGTGCGCCCGGCGCGCGATGGTTGACCACGGTGTGCCCTGGCGCATCATCGCGCGATGGAGTCAGAGTCTCGCGCGATGGTGCGCCCTGGCGCGGGACGGTTGCGCCCTGGCGCGGGTCAGTAGGGTTTTTGGCTTTTGAAAGCGGCTTAGGGTTAGGTTAAGTTCAAGGGTTTTTCAAACACTCAAAGCTCAAACACTTGACATTCTCAGAGTGTTCTTGATCCGTTTCATCATCGGGGAATCAAATACCGTAAGTAAAGTAATCTGGAAGCCCAGATTGGGGTGTCTACACTTTCCCTTCTGAGGGAGGCCTCCCAGCTCATCCCAATCTTCAATACTGGGGGTGTGATGGGAGAGCCTTAGTTTTAAAGCAAGAGCAAAGGGCCATGAATGTTTTCCATGCATGCAGCACTGGAAACACTCCCGAGCGCTCAGGACTACTTTAGAGCGCTCGAGAGTGGTGCCAGTCTCATTTTCCATTTTTGCAGCATTTAGGCTAACATGCAAGAGATATAATGATAAGTCTCAAGCAAGAAGGGTTTTCTTAAAATGTTTTTTTTTGCTGTATCTGATCTAATTTTCAAAAAAAAAAGGATGAAGATCACTTTTCATGTAAAAGAAGTACAAAAACATGTTTTACAGTAGGTTAAAAAGGTGAATCTTTGGCTTGCAAAATGAACAAATAGATCAGTTGCATTAAGACATCAAGGCTTTGGTTGGTTGAGATCAGTCTGGGGTGCAGCTCACTCCAGAGCGCTCGAGTCTACTCCAGAGCGCTCGGGAGTTCTCTGCATACCATTTTATTCATGTCTTCCCTTATTTTAGTTCTTGTAATGCTCTTGCATGCCTTGCCTGTGACCCTTTAGTCTTTTGATCTATAAAACCATTGTTCTTGGAAGGAAAGGACACAAGACTTGGTGGAATAGGGTTTAACCCTGATCTACCAGGTCTCCTGTTTAGTCTGTACCATGCTTGAAGTTATTTTAGTTTACATTTTCAGTACTATATCCCATTGTGTTCAGTTGAACTAACATGATTGGCAGGGTGGACATGCAATACTCCCAAGCGCTCGAGAATGAGCTTAATCACAGGACTTTCCAGTCTCCAGCATTTTGCACTCCATTTCCATACCTCTCATTTATTCATTATACATATGCACATGCATGCACTACTGTACTGGATATATCTTTGAATACATGCTAGCTGCTTAATAAAATAAAATCTTTTGAAAAATCCCACAAATGTTTAGTAGAGACCGATTTCAAATCGGGCGAAGGAGGTGCCGTAAAACCCTTCCCCCTCGTAATGTGGCTTCCGAACCCTTTTCAAATCTCTGGTTTTCAAATTCAAATCAACCATTTTCCAAATAAAACGGTTTCTCGGGTGGCAAACCACAAATCCGGGTGGCGACTCTTCAAATTTTTCAAATCGATTCTAAAAGGGCGAGGCGTTTCTTTTCGGGCCGCCCCGAAACCACCCGGGGCTGTGGTAGCCCACAGGCATTTTCTTGATGTTTGGGCCGGTTCGTTTCTTTGTGTTCACATTTATCCCTTGCAAGTCCCTTTGAGCCTTATATATATTTAGCCTTTTCTTGGAACTCCACCTTCCATATTGTGTTTGGAGAAAGGAAAAAAATATAAAGGTGTAATTTTTGGGTGGATTGTGAAAATTTGTGCTTGAATTGGTGATGCCCCTTAAAAAAAGAAAAAAAAATGAAAACGAAAGGGACGCCAATATAGTTCAAAAGGAGGAATCATGCCTTATGGTTGAAAAATGTTGAAAGGTTAGAAAGAGAAATAAGGTGGAACAGATTTAATGTTAAGGGGCACACATTGCATACTCGCCTCGTTGTTGTCTTATAATACTTGCCTCCTTTCGGACACATGAATTTCTTTTACCCTAGCCTTGAAACTTTACCAATCACCTAACTCTACAACCAGAAATAAAGTCCTATTTGATCCTAGGGGTGATGGCAAGTGGATTGATGGATGTGAGAGTGAGTTCTAATGCTTGGTGTTATGTTCATGAGACCTTGTGTCCACTATATAAAGCGTTCTTTTCGTGTCATAGTGTGCGAAGTGTTTTGCTTTCAATTACATAACTTCCAAACCGCACACTTGAGAGTTCATAATGCACCTTGTTTCGAGCGATTTTATTTGTGAGTGCATGACACTGTGAGAATTGAAGTTGAAGCTCGGTCCGGAGAGAACATTGAGTGGCATTTCATCGGTGACTAAGTCCAAGTGTTCACACACGCTAAATTAGGTGCCATAGTTTATATCCATGTTTTGATAGCATTTCGAATTGGTTGTACCCATTATACTTATGGAATGACTTTGTGCCTTGGCTTAAAAGATCAATGAGTTACTTACAGGTTGTGGGTTCCGTGTAAGAAGATTCACGGTGTTTTGTGGATGATCACTGCTGAAAACCCTCACGAGACTTCACTCGTCCTACCAGGGCTGCCTGGGGGTTTAAAAGAACTATCGTTTTTAATTTATTTTCTTTAGTTGCATTTTCTTTTCTTTGCTCGGGACTAGCAAAGTGTAAGTTGGGGGGTGTGATAGACGCGTAAATATTCACATACGCGGTCCCTAATTTATCTTTGTTATGTCCATTTATATTGTTACTCGGAGCTTATTGCTTAATTTTTGTGTTGTAGGTATTGTGAGGTTCTAACATTTGAATGGACCTTATGAATGCTCCTATTGTGCACGTGGTCTTGGCAGTAAATTTGGGTGCAGAACAATACAAGTGTGTTTGGTGGGCCCAAAGACTTTTCTATTTTGACTGATAATTGGACCAAGTGAAAGGAGGCCAGGCCCAAGCTATTCTCGACAATGGGAATTAATTGCCCACAGCTTTGACATAGGTAGTAGAACAAATAGGGTTACTGGGGACTTGGGAGCCCACAGAGGAGGAAATTAAAAATAGGGTCGGCTACAGCGCTTATAAAGGGGCACGCATTACAGGAGACGGGGGCAACCAGAGAGAACGAAAAGAAGACAAAAAGCAGAAAGCTGCGCATAGGTTTCAACGCGTCAGAACACTTGCAACGCGAAAACCATCACAGTTCTATGTTTACTGTCAGCCGAGAGCTTCAATGAGTACCACTCCGATGTTCGGCTAAACTCGTTTCTAGGGTATAGATGAAACTCGAACTCTGAGTAATAATATTTATGTTTTGATTTAGTGTTTTATTGTTCGAATCCTGGTTGTATGACTTGAAGATTTATTTGCGGTATTAATTTTCTCTATCAAATTATGTGCATGATTTTCTAGATTTTATGCACGTTCATACAACGGTTCTTTATTGTTTTGTGATAACTGAATAAGATGGGTTATGCTCCGTAAGACGCGTCGTGCTATTAGACGATCCGTGCCATAGAGACGGATTGTACTAGTAAGATGGTTCGTGCTAGGCGGCGATACCCCATGCTATTCGGTGATTCATAGAAATCTTTTGGCGATACCGTGAGGGCCCGCGAACCCTAACGATATCTGGATTGATTCGAATAATAGACCTTTATCATCGTATAGATATTGTTACAATGGGTCGAGTGGATTCGAAACCCTAGATCTTTTCTCCCATAAATTCCCATTACTTTTAATCGCTTTATGTCAATTTATTTTGCATAGTTTAGAAAATCAAACAATCAAATCCTTTTCGGAGTTAATCTAGAAATCAATTGAAATAGCCGCAGCTTAGCCTTCGTAATCCCTAAGGACGATACTCGGAGTACTTACCACTATCTTTTAGGTAGTAGTAATTAGTCTGTTTTATTAATTATTTTTGATACGGAGACGACACGATCATGTATCATCCCATCAGGCGAGGCGATGGAACCTCTCATGGCACCAAGTTGAAGAAGGCAATGAAAATATCTGAAAGCAATAATGGTCGATAGGTTTCGCCCAAAAGCATTTAACGGGCCTTAAGGCATTTTGGGTCAACAAGTTGACAAAGTCAACATGGGATTATGGTCAGATTAGCCTTAGGAGGTATCTCAAGCATGAGGAAACTAGCCTTAGAGGCACCCCAATCACGTGGAATTGATCCTATGACTCCTGGCGTTCCCACGCCCGATAAATCAACCTCTCAGCTGCTGCATCCTTCTGCAAAATCTCCCTTTTCAAAGACAATCAACGTGAATCCAGGCACCAACAAAGCATTCACGGTATTCTGGGCCCACGGCCAATAGAATTTATAATCAAATCCAGCCTTGGGAGCATCCCTAAGCGTGCATGATATCAAGCACCAGCGTCAAAAGCCTTGCATAGGTTGTCAAATGTTTGCCAGAAGCACTCAGTCTAGCCTCACAATCATTCCGAGCATGAGGAAACTAGCCTTGGGAGCATTCCCAAGCTTGAGAAAGATCAAGTATCAATCAAAGCCTTGCAGGGGTTACCAAATGCATGCAACCTAGCCTTGGAGATTTTCTCTAGCAAGTGAAATAACTTTGGGGGCAATCCCGAGCATATGGAATCTAGCCTTGGAGATGACTCCAAGCATATAGAATATACTAGCCTTGAGGACAATCTCGAACATGTGGAAATTAACCTTGGGAATATGCCCAAGCACGAGGAATGATCAAACACCGGTATTAAAGCCGCATTAGGACTTTTTTAAAGCTCTCTCCATAGCTCCAAACTCACCAACTCGGCAGCACCACGTGCTCATTGCCTCAATAGCTCCGCGCTCACCTCAACAGCCTCGGGCATACTATCACAGTCATTCAGCGGCTCTGCAACCAAGCCCCGAGCTCGTGGTCCCAGCAGCCCTGCGCTTACTATCAACAGCACCATGCTCATTGCTTCAAGCTCCATATACACCATCTCAAATACCTCAGCAGCACCACGTGCTCACTATCGTCAGCAGCTCTACAATTGCTACCTCAGCAGCCCTGTGCCCAGGTCACTCAACGGCCCTACGCCTGAAATCATCCAACAGCTTCTCATTCGCTATCTCATTCGCTCCACAGCTCTACACCCACTACTCAGCGGCTCCAAGCCCATCATATCAATAGGCTCCATGCCAATCCATTCTGCACACTACTCAGCAGCTCTAGGCTCTCTATCAACAACAACCATAACTATCCTAGCGGCTCCAAAATCGCTACTCAGCGGCCTTATGTCCGCTGTCTTATCAAAACCGCAACCCGGCGGTTTTACGTCCGCTATCTTATCAATTTAGCAGCTCCAAGCTCACCACTATCAAGCAAATTCAGCAGCTCCGAGCTCATCACTACCAAGCAACTTAGCGGCTCCACACCCATGCTCACCTTAGCGGCTTAGTGCCCACACCCAACTATCTCAACAGCTCTACCTCAGCAAATCACTCAGCGGCTCCAAGCCCATTATCTCAGCGGCTCCAAGCCCATTATCTCAATGGCTCCAAGCCCACAATCTCAACTGGCACGATCCATGCCACCCCAAACAACAAGATATCAGCTATTCTCAAGCTCCGTGCTTGAATGCTCAAAATCTAACATTTTGAATGCTCGAAGCTCTTCGAATGCTCGAAGCTCTTCGAATGCCCAACTACTGTGTACTGGATGCTCAAGTTCTGCACTTGAATGCTCAAGCTCTATGCTTGGATGCCCAACCACTGCGTACTGGATGTTCAAAGCCTGTACTTTGAATGCTCGGATTCTATCGTCCGAATGCTCGAGCTCTATGCTCCGAATGCTCAAGTCCAGAACTTGATAGAAGCTCTAAGCTTAAATCAAACACACACGCACGGACCCGTGCACATTTGCATCAATTGCATCACCATTATCACATCGAGTCTGCATCATCATATATGTTCCCATCTAACAACCATCATCATATACATATTTTGCATATCTCTCTTATTTATGAAACAGGCCAATTCTGCAATCAATCGGATCCACGCCTCGGTTTTATTGATCGGTCTAGAACTTCAATCCTTTGGCTCCACGCCAAAATTTATGATGAGAAAGCTCCGCGCACAAACCATCAGAATACAACCGGCTCTACGCCTCAGTTCAATCACATCAAGCTCGAAGCTCTGACATCTCAAGTTCTCGCCTCCAAAAGGCAAAAGCTCCTTGAACTATCAACCGGCTCCGAGCCTCAGGCTCTCGCCTTACAACCAGCTCCGCGCTTCAGTTCTGTCAATGCTCCAACACCTCAGGCTCTTGCCTTATGATCACCACCAGCTCCGCGTTTTGGTTCTATCTCCCAGGCTCTCGCCTTATGATTAATACCAGCTCCACGGTTCGGTTTCATCAAAGGCTCTGCACCTTAATCCTATAAACCGGCTCCGTGCCTCGGTTCCTTCATTCTAATGCTCCGTGTCTAAGTTACTGGCCCTGCGCCTCCCATATTTCAAGAAATGGCATCCAACTCGTCTCTGGAAGAGGGCTTGGGTTCCATCCCACATCTCAAAACCGGCGTCCAAAACATCCCCAACAGATGGATTGGATTCCACCACAATTACATCAATTCCTTCCAGCTCATTCGCCAGGATAGGCTACTCTACTGAGTTTCCCTCAGTTAAAGTCAGGATGATCAAGAAAAGCAAATAGATCCGCCGTGTATTGATCTACCCCAAAATACTAAAGATACTCTCTGCAAAAGCATCCCCGGCAGCCCCGCGCTCCTTCAACTACTCTCCGCCAAAATCCTAGCTCAGTCTAGGTACGTCGCACTACGGCTTTTATAGCCCGAAGGTACGTCTTCTGTCTCTAACCCTCCAAACTTTTTAATTTTCTTTATTGCCCCCCGAACTACGGTTGGTCTGAATTTCCCCTGTGGAATACGTAGGCAGCCTCCCGGCCCGACCATAACAAAAACATTTTTCAAAAACCCTTGGAATATTGGGTTGGACCAAATTGAGTAGCTTTTACAACTTTGACTTTTACTCAAACATGTCTCGCGATCCATATGAGCTCAGTCAAAGAGGCGCATCTGTAGACACCCCAATTTGGCCTAACGATTATTTCAGGTCCAACCTTGGGGACCATCCCGATGATGAAATGGATACGATGATTGTTGATTGCCTTCTTGAGAACCTTAGGACTTTCGGTAAGAACTTTGAGCCACTTAGAGGACCCAATTCAGAGCCAAATAGCCTTTCAGACAGAAATACAGAATCCTAGGAGAATCCATCTGCCGGCCGTAACATTGATCTCACGGTCTTAACATCATTTCCTCACCCGAGCAACCTATTGCCTGAAAATCTTCCTGAGAGATCCATCCCACGGCCGCAAGGTCGATCCTTTGGCCGCTCAATCCTTTCCTCGGCCGTCAGATCCATAGCTCGGCCGCCAGATCATCCTTTTTCCAGACTCTAGAACATTCTGTCGATTGTTTGATCCAACTACACTACCTTTCCGATGCGTTCGGGCCACGTTCAGAGATCACAATGAAGAGTTCGAATTGCATTGCAATTGCAATTACAACCGTGCGTTTTGATTGGACCGAGTGAGTCACCAATTTGCCTATATAAAGGGGCTTTTGGACTCTGAAATACATACACGAAATTCATCAGATTCATACACTCTCAAGCCACGAAACTCTGTAGAATTAATCCCTCAAACCCTCTCTACAAAAGCCCTAACCACCCGAAGGCAGCCATCAATCCGGCGATCAAACCCCAAAGTCTCAAACCCTAACCCTAGGGTTTCTCAAAGAAGCAATCAGTCAATCCCGATCAAATCCGAAGCAATCAAGCTACTGAGGGATCACGGTGGTGAGGCCCATGCGCCTCTGGTTCGATTTATTTATCATTTTTATACTTAATCGTAGTATTTTGGTAATCTGCTAACTTTTCTGTCTGGTGCGAGGAAGAACATCGATCAGGGCTTCATCCCTCGGCCAATACATCCAAACCAGGAGGATCCCTCGGCCGTGAAATCAATTCACCGGCCGCAGGATCCATTCCCCTGGGACAGCTTTGTTTGTGTTCTGCTTTCTGATGCATGTTTCAATTACAGTCTCGGCTCACCTTATTTACTGTTTAAAGGCATAAAAAACAGATTGCTTGTTTAGGATTAAATGATGCATCTATATGTCTTATGTTGAACGATTATGGGCTAGCCTCACAGCTAGGCAGAGAGGGGTGCCTAACACCTTCCCCTTACTGTACCTTTGGCTTTCGTACCCAGAATCTCTATCTATTTTCCTAGTTTTAATAAACTGGGTGGCGACTCTGTTTTGATGATAACCGCTATCATGTGGCGATGTTCCTAGCCATGGGAATATCCATGATCTTGGTTTATGAAGCAAGAAACCGAACGAGCAAAACAAATGATCAATCTGTGTGGCGATGCCCCGTTTGGGAGGTGTCTACAGTCTATCTTTGAATAATGTCAAATTTTTGCTCATACTCCAAGAGTATCGGTTGAAATTCGCGCGCTCTTTACTTTCTTTCAAAGCTAGATAGACATATTTCATAAAATACAATTCTATAATGGGGCTGTGAACGAATGGAAAGAAAAAAAATGTGAATTTTCATAAATGAATATGGTATTTACAACAAGCAAAGAGGGAAATCCATAAACTGGGGCAAACACACGCCCAATCCTAACTACTGGGGCACGCAGACCCAAACAAAACCAAGGCACGCAGGCCTGGAAGCTACAACTACTTTGGCACGTAGGCCCATGAATAAGAAAAGCTAGCAAAGCAAAAACCTAAGGCTCAGTCTCGACGAGTCCTCTTCCACTGTTGGCCCTCGGGCTCTGTGCTCTCACTCTCGTCGCCATCATCGCCGTCATCCTCACTAGGAGATCCGGAAGCAGTACTCGAGTCTGAGCTCCCTAAAACACGTGACTCCGAGGACTCCTCTGTCTCCTCCCCTGTCCCCTCCTCTGACTCCTCGGGAACGGGTCTCTGCTGGGACGCCGCCCGAGGCAAAACCACGAATCCTCTCACCCCCACAGCAGGCCGTGGCACATTCTATGTGCCTCGACCCCATGTGCTGGCAGGGACGGGAAGACTCGTGGTGTTCTGCGAACGCGTCCTAGCTAAATGCCGTGGCTACACCTGCATATCATAAACATTCTGTCATTCCATGCATATCTGAATATCATTTGCTTAATTGAAATATGAAATGTACATATACGTTATACTTGAGGGACAACAGGAGAAGCAGACTCGGGGGCAGGTCTAGTCTGAAGGACCCTCCCCTTAGCACAATCCTTCAGCAGGTGGCGCATCCCCACCATCAGCATCACAGCTTGCTCAGCCCACTCTCGCGGTACCTGCAGAATCTTTAAAAGTTCAAAATATGCAAACAAGGAACGATCAATGTATGAGGCAAGTAAAAGCGTCAAACATTCCTGAGCAAGAAATCGCATCGGTGGTCGTGGGAGACATGGTACGTCTATCACCTCCCGTGCACCAGACGAACTAGTCACGCATATCGTCCACTTCAGCACCGGCAACACTGGCGGTACCGAAGTCTCCGCCGTCTCTGAGGCCCCTGCACCAGACGGGCCAGCACCTTGTCCGCCAACAGGAGGCCTAGCACCTCGTCCCCTACCCCGTGTAGAGCGGCCATCGCGACTCTGTGCTCCAGTCACATCCCTTTGAACTCCAACTCCAGCCACTCGCCTCTCAAACTCCTCCTCCACCCCTAGACTAGTGGCCAATTATCGGTCTACGTAAGCTGCGTAGTCCAGAGTCCATCGAAGGTGCCTTTCCAGGTCTGTATCCGGCACGGTGAATAGCTCAAGCTCAGCACGGGTACAGGACTCTGTCCTCTACACGCGTGGAGGAAGCAGCTCAGGCACTACAAACGCGGGAAGACCGAGTGACTGTCGAGTCACACGATCCCCCAAGTACCACTGCCAACCCAGTGGACAGTCCAGCAAGACCCTACTCCGTGTCACCTCCCGACTCCTCGGAAGGAATTCAGCATCCAGTCTGGCCCAGCGATCCCAGTGAACCTGCATTCAACATTCTTGCATTAATAATGAAATCTTGATCGTCAGAAAAATGTGGAAAGGGAAACTGAGAGGAATAAGTCATACCGCTACGCTAGTCAAGTTATCCAGCCAACGCAGGAAGGTCATCACTTCCCCTCGCCTCTCCTTGGTCCTCATGTAAGCCTTACTCCACACAAGCCTGCGAGGAAGCAAACCAGGATCTCAGCACGTGTTCTCAGGAGGGAACATCCCCAAAACCTCGTAAGCCCAGAGCTGCAAAATTTTGGTGTTCAATACAGATTAGTGCACAATTCAAATCAATAAACAGTCGAAAGCAGTCTAAAAGCAATAATTTGAAATTGTACCTTAACCACCCTCTAATATCCTCCAATGGTGTCGCCTAATATCCTCCAATGGTGTCGCCAACACCACATGTAGCAGCTCCCAAGAAGTAGTAAAGAGTGCACAAAGCAGCACCTCCCCAATCGAAGCGCCCCGCCTGCCCCAAATCGACCAAGCCCGCCAAGTAGCAAAGATGGACCTGACTACGCCTGTTTGGGAACAAGAAGCCCTAAACAGGTATAGTAAGTACGCCCTGGCCATTTGGGCTACCTCCTCGTCACTCACAGGCTCGTGGTCCCAGTACTCCACGAACTGCCCGTACGCCGCTACCCCACCGCTATGACGTGGGACTCGTCCAAGAAACCACCTCAGTGCTGTGTCATCCAGCAATATACTCGAGTCATATGGGATGGGGTCTCCTCCGACCCTGAGTCCTGTAATCGCTACAAAGTCGAAGGGCGTGATCGTCATCTCCCCGAACCGGAAGTGGAACGTGTTGGTGGTGTCCCACCACCTCTCCGTCAGCGCGGTAAGCATGGCCCGGTCTACCCTCACCACCGTCAGCAACTGTAAGAAAGGTCCAAAGCCTGCTGCTTCCACCAGTGCTCGCACTCTCTCGGGCAGCGCCTTGAAACATTTCAGCGAGCTAGCTGAACTGCCATGGCTGTATATGTCCATGGTGCGCTTTTTCAACAAAGAAGAGAAATAGCATCAATATCGGCGGAAACAATTGGCAATAAAAGATCATTTACGAAATTCAAAGGTTAAGGTTGTCAAAACTCACCGTGGTCCACCCAAAAGAGATGTGTGAATCCCGGTCTCGAAGAAGCATGTCCTCAGGGTAGTCAACCTGGGCAGGAACATAGCTGATCATCCCCACCAGCTTGAAGAAGTGTAGTCTGGGAGCGTACGTCGCTATTGTGAACCCAGGCTGTTCCCCGTTCAAGTACACCTTCACCTCCTCAACCGCCGTCACTCGCTACTCAGCGGCCGCCTCCGACTCCCTCTCCTCTGTCTCCACCTCCGCCGTCACCGACTCTACCCCCAGTCCCCCGGTGTCAGAAGCCCCTGCACCACTCAGCAAGGCCCCAAGCAAAAGTGCCAAAGTCCGATCCTCTGGGGTCCTAGCACCCCTCAACACCGCCTCGATTTCAGGCTCGAGCTCGAAAACATCTATAATATCCCGTGGCTCCGCAGAGTCCAAGAAATTGCCCGCCTCAAGCGGGACCGGCTGTGAAGCCTCGATCCCGCTGTCTCCGCCTCTCGGCTCCACCACCGACGTCCTTAGGACTAGGGTCACAACGATGCGCCCACCCATCCTCGCCTCGCTATCGGCCACTGTCCTCTCTGCTACCGCGAGCAGCTCCTCTACCGTAGGAGTGGGAGGAGTTCTCAAGGCATCTTCTTCGCGGCCCGTGGCACCTCCGCCACTGTCGAGCCCACCACCAACATCGCCCTTTGCCGCCGCACTCCCACCAGCGATTTCACCATCGCTAGGCGAAGCCCTGCTACCGCCGGCCCCCTCCATCGCCGTCGCAGTGACCACAGCAGCCTCCTCGCTGCTGTGTGCCACCCCATCGCCACCTTCAGCCGTTGAACTCCTCCCCCTTTGACCTCGAACCTCCTGGCATACTGCGGCCCACCGGAACACGATGAGAACTTTAAGATCTCGACCTCGACCTGTCATTATGGATGGATTGAACGGGAGAGAGAGAGATCAAACGGGAGAGAGAAAGAAATCGATCGAGGGAGAGATGCAGAGAGAGAGATTGACTGAAAGAGTGATGGTACGGATGCCTGGTTTTAGAGCGCTCAAGAGTAAAAGTTCTTGAGGAAGACAAAGCGGTGGCAGGCCCCAGCAGCGATCCCGAGCACTCGGGACCACTCCTAAGGGCTCGGGAGTGGTTCTTAAGCGCCCTACTCTGTCTCCGGGCCGAGCTTTTGAGACCCTGTACTTTCCCCATCTCTGGTGTTTTCTTATTTTCTTTCAAACCCATTTACAAAATCAATCTCAGTCCTGTTCGCATCGAAACAGAGTAATCGGTGGCAAGACTTTGAGATGCGCTTGGTAGTCGAATATTTTACTCAGTGGATCGCGAATATTATCTAGCCCCTTCCGCTTTTAAGGTGTTTGCAATACTTTATCCAGCCGGTAATGTATTTTCCTTGTTTTATCCGCTAAACCGAATGGCGAGCGGACCCTCCGTGTGTTATTTTATCAAGGTCGTGTCGATTCTTCCTCGTGCATGCATTACACATATTTGCATTTGCCTCAAAGAACTACGCAGGTCTGATCCCTGCAGAAAGGGGTACGTAGGCAGTCTAAAAAGATGCGTCCACGTGCATTAAATGCTTTTACTTGCATTTGTTTTTGAAGTTAAGGGTTTCTTTTGGTTCGAATTGGGCTGTCTCAATCTTTGGACGTCACTCGTATCCAGACATGATATCGAGCGACGCTCAAAGAGAGGCAACCGTAAACACCCCAATTTGGACCTCTCAAATCCCTTAATTTTTGGCTTTGAGCCTCTCCGATGATGAATTTGGATTAAAACAAGCCTCGGACCAAGCAGAGCGATGCTTCTTGGCGGAAGGTTTTTAAAAATCAAATGAGTTTATCAAAATCAATCCCAAGCGCTCGAAAGCATTTCTCAGTGCTCAAAACCATTTTCAAAAATCCTAAGGCCAAGCTCACTTCCGAGCGCTTAGGAGTGTTACTCCCAAGCGCTCAGAACCATTCTCGAGCGCTCAGAACCGCCGTTTTGCCTAATGGGTGAAAAAGGTTCCCCACTTTTCATGCCATGCATCATTTCGGTCGTCTGAGCCCTAGGATTGCCCTACAGAGCACTCTATCTCAGGGTGGCAGAGAATCAAAATGATGGAGTTTTTCCCCCCAAAGAAATATTTTATTCAATTTTTAATTTTATTTTCAAAATCCAACCATAGGTTATATTGGCCTATATAAAGCTTTCACTTCAGCTGAAAAGGGGGCATGAAATCCCTGTTTTGAAAAAGGCTTCCTTTTGCTCAAAAAGCACTCTCACCTTGTGGAGCTTAGGTTCCATGCAAAAAGGAAAACTTTCAACCACAAACCTAACAAATGATCTATAGACACCCCAATTTGGACCTATTAAATATCCTTAATTTGCACCCTCGAGGCTCCCCGATGATGAAATAGGGTCAAAATAGGCCTTGGAAAAACTTGGACGATACTTCTTGGACTTTTTCAAAATCAAAACATTCTTTTTTCCCGACACCCTGAGGGTAAAATTGGCACACATTTCATCATATAAAATATATTTGAATGAAACCAATTGAGTTAGAAAGAGGACTCAACGAGCTTTCCAACGCTTTGAAAATCACCCAAAACTGAGTTCGGGAGTGTCCGTGGCGCCCTTCTGAAGTTGGGCTGGCACTCCTGAGCGCTCGGGACCCCTCCTGAGCGCTCAAGACCACTCTTGTGCGCTCGGGAGGACCACTCTCAAGCGCTTGGGAGTGCTGACAGACCAATGGGTGATGAGCTTGACCATTGACCATGGCTTTTTAGGCTTTTCAGTCCATTCAAACCTGCAGGTTCAAACCTGCACATCCCAGGCCTGGCAGGGCATCTCATGATGCCATTTTTCCCCCCAAAATATTTTTCATCTTATTTTTATTTATTTTTCAAAATTCAAACCTATTTTCTCCTCCCCTATATATACCCCCATCTTCTACCTCTCAAAGGGCCACAAAATTTTACTCTCTCTACTATTTTCTGAAAATTTCAGTCTCTAAACCTCCCTCAAATATTTTCCAACACTCGTATTTTCTAAGAAAAATTTCTAACAATCTTCAAGTATTTCAAAAATCTCAAATCTCTAGTTCATCCAGAACTCCATTTTCCTACTATTTTCTAAGCATTTTCAAGCGCCAAAGTCAGTCCAAGAAGTCAAGTTCAAGCCAAGAAAAGGTATAAACTTGATTTTTCCAAGTTATTCAATGCTTTTCCACTTCTGAGGGGGATCAAGGAGCTCACACCAGTTCCTCATACTGGTTGTGAGCTCATTTGATCTTAGTTTAGCAATAAGAGCAAGAGGAGCATAAAGAAGCAAAACATTTTCTGGGCACTGTTTCCACTCCCGAGCGCTCGGGACCATTCCTGAGCACTCAAGAGTGTTGCTGCCACTAAAAATTCTGTTTTGTTCGTTATGTATTTCATTTTCTGTTTTCAATAGACACTGGGCACGCACTGGTCCTTCCAGAGCCCAGTTAGGTTTATTTATAGTTGCAAGGAAGCGAGGTTTGAATGGTTAAGACCAGTTCTTAGCTGTTTAAGTTTCTGGCTGAGCACGTCTGTACTTTGATTTCTTGTGGTTTTGCTGGTAATACTAGCATGTGAATATATCTAACCAAATTTGCAGGACGGCTTGACAGCACTCCTGAGCGCTCGGGACCACTCCCAGGCGCTCGAGAGTGATTCCAGTGACAATTCATTTCGCTTACTTGCTTCATCATTTTATTGCACCTTGTACACTTTGCACATGCATGCACTGCTATCTTTTGGTATTTGTACATACGTGCTAGTTGCTTAATGAAACAAAATATTTTTAATAAATTCCACAAACATTGAGTAGAGACTGACATCGCGTCGGGCGAGGGGGTGCCACAAAACCCTTCCCCCCTCGTAACATGGCTTCCGAACCCTCAAACGAATCTCTGGTTTTCAATTCAAAAATCAATTTTCAATCAAAACGGTTTCTCGGGTGGCAAACCTCAAACCCGGGTGGCGACTCCTCAAATTTTTCAATCGATTAAAAAACTGTGTTTTTCGGGCCGCCCCGATCCACCCGGGCCTGTGGTAGCCCACAAGATCAAAGCATCTGAAAATGAAGGGTAGTCAGAACATCTTTGCTCTCTGATTCCTTGCATTTTCCCCTTTTTTTTTCCTCACTTTCCAAGGTCAATCAAGGAGCAAAAGTTCAACAAAAGGTAGAAATCTTTCTACTTTGGTTGAAATCAAAGAGGCTGTTTTTCCTTTCTGAGGAAGGTCTCTCAGCCTGTCTCAGTCTTTAATACTAGGTATGGGTTTAGAGATCTTGGTGTAAAAGCAAGAGCAAAGAGATCACAAAATTTATTTTCAAAACCTGCTGGAAGTACTCTCGAGCGCTCTGGCGTGTTCCCAATCGCTCGGGACTGTTTCTGGCCTCATCTCTTGCATTTTGGTGAACAATGGGTAGGGGTGAAGTGCATTCTTGTAAGAAATGGTCTCATTGTGACATACAAACGTAGAAAATTTGCTTTCTCAAACCAAAAGTGTTTCTCACCAAGATTCAAGTAAAAACAGAGTTTTCCAAAGATAAAAAGAAAGTTTTCATTCTTGGAAGACCAAGATTGGAATGACTGCATGCCAAAATAAGATCATTTCCTATTTGAAAGCAGACTGACTTGCAGTCCACTTCCAAGCGCTCGGAACCATTCCAGAGCGCTCGGGAGTGCATGCATGCCATTGCAGTTCATTACTCCCCTATTTTGTCAGGTTCCTAACACTTCATATGCAGGGATGTGTCCATTTTCCCTTGAGAGTATGCAGATCTGACTTTGTAAAGTCAGGGATGCATGGTTTGGAAGATTAAAGTTCAGCTTTAATCTGCCAGGCCCTCTGCTGAGCTTACCATATGTTTAAAATAGTTTTAGTTTTCAGTCTAGTCTTGTATCCTGTTTGTACTAACAAAACTTGCAGGTTGGGTAGCAGCACTCCCAAGCGCTTGAAAGTACTCCCGAGCTCTCGGGAGTGTAGCCGGTGACAGGATCCCAGTTTCTGTTATGTTGCATTTATCCCCTTTATCATTTTAACACCCTTTGTACACATGCACCAGCATACACATTTATTTGGTATATCTGTGGATACATGCTACATGCTTAATGAAACAAAATGTCTTGATAAAATCCTACAAATGTTTAGTAGAGACTGATCTCGTATCGGGCGAGGGGGTGCCGTAAAACCCTTCCCCCCTCGTAACATGGCTTCCGAATCCTTAAACGAATCTCTAGTTTTCAAATCAAAAACGGTTTCTCGGGTGGCGAACCATAAATCCGGGTGGCGACTCTTCAAAAATTTTCGATTCAATTCAATTCAAAAACGATATTTTTTTCGGGCCGCCCCGATCCATTCGGGGCTGTGGTAGCCCATAGGTAACCTAGGCAAAATCAAGAGCATGTGAGAAGAAAAACCAAGAGTGGAAACCCAACCTCAAAGGTGGTAATTTTGGAACTACGAAAAAAGGCCTGATTCCCTGATTGGGATACATAGGCAATCTCGCTTCGAGATGCGACCCAAACATTTGGAGAGAAGGAAGAACATCAAGAGATTTGTGCTCAGTGATAGGCATAGCTAACACTGCGTATTGAGTATGCTTTTCTCAAGGAATTGACAACAGCAAAAGACACAAGAACTATTGTTCATCCCCTCTGACCTAAGAGTCATTGACATGGTAAACAGGATATCTCAAAAGATTCTCAAATTTAGCAAAGAGGCTATAAGATATGAAAAAGGCAAGAGACAAAACCAAGCATAAGAAGGAAGAAAAAAAGAGGACGCCACTAGGCTAAAACAAAAGCTAGCTTCTTTTAGAAAATGGAAGCAATGGCTGAAGGATGGATATATTGGCCCTAACAACAATTCTTTAGCTGTATGATCAATCCCTCGGCCGGCATTACATTTCACAAAGCTTCCTATGTGTTTTCAAACTCTGGGAAACAGCAAATACTTGTTCAAAACAATTTCAAAAAGCCATGTTCTGGCTGTCACATGCAAACTCAAGACATTCAAGGGCATAAAAAGCATTTCTCATTTCATGAACAAAAGCTTGCTTACAAAATCATCATTGTGGTTGCTTTCACTATATAAATACAATTTTCTGCTTGTCTTTCACTAACTATGAACAGGAAGAGAAAAATCCTAAGGCTAATCATGACGGTGTCTCCGAAATGGCCTCTGAGATGAAAAAGGAGATTGCTGGCTATCTTCCCTACTAGCACCAGCTGGTGCTTGCTCAGCCTCAAGCTGCAAGGAAAAGAAAGCGAACACTCAGATTCGAGAAAAAATGCAAAGCAAATGGAATACATGGGAAAAAACCATACCTCGAGAATCCGATGACGCTACCTCCGGATTAAGGCGTCCGCACTCGGATAAGCATGCACCCATTCTTGCACCATCTCACCAGGCACCTGTACAAACGAACCAAGCATTTCGAACATTGGAACGCAAGATACAATGATAAAGAGGAAACAAAATCAGAAATGAGGTGATACCTATGAAACCCCGGTAGGCAGTGTGTAAAGCTAGGTCGAACAAGGAGTAAACGCCAAACGCTCCTCCTCTCCATCATCAGAGTGGAAGGAGACAAAAGTAGGGGGCCATGGCCAAACAAGAGCGAGAGGAGGACCAGCAGGTGGAGTTAAGAAGAGACGAAAGTACTCCATGTAGTCACTCACCTGGAGAAGTAAGCTCGCCCAATCTCTAATTCGAGCATTCTCAATGCTACCTTAGACATCGAAGAAGTAGATTTCATTGACGCCGGAGGAGGAACAAACTGAAGAGCTTCAGCACACGAGCGCCATTGGCTAGCCACCCGATCGCCGAGATACCAAGCTTGGCAAAAGGGGCCCTCAAGCAAGCTGCGACTGCGGTCCAAAACTCTGGAACTCGCAAGAGGGGCATCCTTTGGTACGCCACTCCAAGGGTCGAACCTCACCTACAAACAAAGTCAAAATCAGCCACAGCACAGACGAATGGAGATCTAAAGACAAGGAAACAAGGGGAGAAGAAAGGTACCTGATCGACCGTCAATCGATCTAGAACCCGTCGCCACTCAAGAAGGCTCAAAACTGATGACCGTGGCTTCCGTTGGCCCACCAGCCATCACTCATAGCGAGGTATGTAGTTCACATCCTCATGCTTGGTGTCAGGAGGAAACTGGAGGAGATGTTCGAAAGCCCAGAGCTGAAAATGGGTTAAACAGGTTCAGTACTAGGAGGAATCAAAACAAGAAAGGAGAAAGGGAAAGAAGGATATACCTCAAGCACTCGGTAATGTCTACCACGGATAAAACTCTTATCCCGCGAAAACGCTCCAAGGTTGCCATACAAGGTGGCCAAAGCAAACACTCTCCAATTGAACTCCCAAACGGTATCCAAGTGCTGCAAAAGGGCCAGAACTTTGTATGCACTGAGCTATCCTTGTTTGCAAACAAAGTCTGCCCGAGGAGGTAGTGAAGAAAGGCCTATGTCAGCTGCTCGACGCTTACCTGAGTAAGGATGTCAACCTTCATGAAAGTCTTGCTCAGCCAAGAGACATCGAGATGACCTCAGGAGTGAAGAGAAGGCACCTTGCCCAAGAACCATTTCAAAGCCCCTATCCGCTCCCAAAGCTTGGGATCAACCCGAAGAGGAGCTCCACCTACTTGCAGGCCAGTCAGAAGAGAGAAATCGCCCGGTGTGATCATCATCTGACCAGTGGATGGGAAGTGGAATATGTTGGTGGTGTCCCACCATCTCTCCACCAATGAAGTCATCAATGACTAGTCAATCTTCAAAAGATTGAGACCCAGAATGAACGTCTCAAAACCTGCAACGCGCACCAATTCTCGAGCTTGCTCTGGCAATGCCAAAAACCACTTCTGCACCTCCTTATTCCTCCACGAGCCTAAAGTCTCCTATTTCTCTGCAAAATCCCACCAGAGACGAAAAAGGAGTCAATTTCATGATTGCATAAACAAATGAGAAAGCTAGGGGCATTAAACTAACGTTTAAAATGCATGCATTGCCTAAACAGGGGCCACGACTATTTCAGCCTTTTCAAACAGAACAATTTTGGCCCCACCACGAGTCTTTCTCATTCATGCCCCCAGCAAAAAGGATCCCATCCCGTAAATAAAAAATCCATTTTTAATCATGTAAAACTTAACTTAACAAATGTAAACTTTTTGCTTTCCAGGCAATTCAGAAAGCTTACTAGAACATTGAGAACGCTCAAGTGCTGCTCACGCTCTCTACAAACCACCTTGGCCTCTGGATCACCAACTGGAGGGCGGTACTGCAAGTAACCGCCAAAACCCAACCTACGCGAAGGAAGAACGTAGGTAGCAGCGTGAAACAAACTAGGCTCTTCAATCGCCTCCTCATCGGAAGAAAGATACTCACACCGACATGGAGGGTGCGAGGAAGAAACTGCAACGTTCATGGAGGAGGATGGCGGCAAGTTGGCGGTGTCAAAAGGCGGCATGGCCATTGCATTCAAAGTGAGAGAGAAATAGAGCAACGATGGCGATAGCGAAGAACGACGGCGGTCGAAACCGGCGGTGATGGTGGGTGAGAACAGCGGCGAACGGTGGTTGGAGAAACGGGGGATGGAGAGGTCTCGGACGAGAGAAGAGAGAAAAGAAAAAATGAGCCATGAAATCGATTAAACCGAACTTAAATCGATTTTCTGACTTTTGGCTTTCTCGCGGCCGAGACATCGATTCCTCGGCCGCGATATCAATTATTCAGCCGCTAGATCTATTTCCCAGCCCCCTAATCTATCTCCCATAGCAACAATAAATCTTGCTCAGTGCACCAATTCAAGCAAAAATGAGGTTTTTGGTCCATGACCAGCAAAACCAATGATGAGTATTGGTTAAATCAGAACAAGACATCCCTGAATATTTGGAATCTCAAATGTATTATACTCACCTTGGAAGTTCTCCTATACTCTCTCTGTAGCAGCAAATCCACCAATCCCTAGGAAGCTCCTTACCTCCTTTTCCGTCTTCGGTGGTAACATCTCCATGATAGCTTGTGTTTTGGAAGGGTCTACCTCGATTCCTCTTTGAGTGATGAGAAATCCTAACATTTTGCCAGCCATCACCACAAAAGTGCATTTTTGAGGATTGAGACGTAGCTTGTATTGCCTAATCCTTTCAAAGAACTTTTGAAGTGCTTTGTAGTGCCCCTCCCTTTTCTTTGATTTGACTATCATATCGTCGACATACACTTCTACTTCCTTGTGCATCATGTCGTGTAGTAGTGTGGTTGCCATTCTTTGGTAAGTGGCTCCTTCATTTTTCAACCCGAATGGCATCACTCGGTAGCAGTAGGTTCCCTATGGTGTAGTGAAGGTGGTCTTCTCTCTGTCTTCAGGAGACATCAAAATCTGATTATACCCGGAAAACCCATCCATGAAAGATAGCAGTGCATGTCCCGCGGTGTTGTCGACAAGCTCGTCTATGTGTGGTAATGGAAAGTCATCTTTTGGGCTGGCTTTGTTGAGATCTCGGAAATCTACACAGACCTTGATTCCTCTAGTTTTCTTTGGTACTGGGACGATGTTGGCTACCCACTGTGGATACTCGGTGACTATGAGAAAACCGGCGTTGATTTGCTTAGTGACTTCCTCTTTTATTTTTAGGACCCAACATACGCCTTAACTTTTGTTTAACAGGTTTTGCATCAGAATGAAGAGGAATTTTATGCTGAACAATTTCAGGGTCTATCCCAGGCATGTCTTTGTAAGACCAAGCAAAAACATCTTTGTATTCTTTTAGCAAAATGATTAATTTTTCACTTTCTTGAGAAGATAGTGTTGCACCAATTTTAACGAATTTGGGCTCGTTTTCAGAGCCTATGTTTGCTGTAATTATTTCCTCCGAAAAAGGTTTAGCATGCCTTTCTTCTTCTCTTTCGATAAATTCTAGAATTTCTTAGGGAATTTCTTCCTCAAAATTTGGATTGTCGGAATCCACACAGTTGATTATAGGCAAAGTGAAATACTCTAAATTTTCCTTCTCATTGCTAAAATTGTCAAAAGACATTTCAAAGTCAAACTCAAAATAGATGTTATTCTTTGGCACTTTGACCAGGTTTTCCTCACTAGACTCAGTAGTTTGGAAAGAGCTAGACTCGGATTGAGTTGATTCGGAGTCGGAATCAAAACTAAGATCAAAATCGGCATTTTGGTATTTTAGAGTGTGTTCCACGGTCCAGTTGGGGTAAGCCCCTTTTTTAGCATCCACAATCAGCTCAGAGCAGTCTTTTTCATCACCAAGGTTGATCATCAGCACCTCGTTGTCACTTTGATTCGCACTTTCATCATTGTCACCCTGCAAGTCTTGGAGGGCCATTTGATTTTCCATTTCCGTCATTTCCTCTAGTTGAGCTTCTATTTTTGCTTCGTCGCTGTTGTCGACTCTTCGTGTGCCAACAAATCCCCACCAATTACCAAATATATCTCTGATGGGATGGATCACCCTTATTTCATTGTTGGTGACCCTCTCATCAAAGAGTAGATTTAGTGATATCTCATCTAGTGGATTGTTGTCAGCAGGTTCCTCTTCCTTTACTTCTTCAGCTTCAGAGTTGTCGACCTCATCGATTGGCCAGTAGTCATTAGTGGGTGCATAAGGGTCATAGAAGTAGATTGGGACCCTGCCAAATTCTTCTACCTCTTCTTCATAGACTGTTCTTGTGAACATGACATGGTTGTCTTCAATGATAGTTACCACAGGCATTGGTCGTTCTATCGGAGTGATGTATTTGGAGGGATCGAAATCCTTGACTGCAGAGTAGGGCGGACCAGACATCTTGGTGACAATTTGAAAGTGCAAATCGAACATAAACAACGATGTGGCCATTTTTCCTGAAAAGTTTTTGCTTTAGTTAGATTAGTTTAGCTTACCCACTTCCATTTGGTTTAGAAAGGCTCCTAGGGCTTAACCTGCAAAAGAAGACTTTACAACATACATACATACAATGGGTGTGAGGAAGAACTTTTGTAAGTAGATGCAAATAGGCTCCTAGCCTGTAGGTTCCTATCTTAGTTTGATAAGTTCTATGGCTTTCTAACACATGTAAGGTTTTGGTAGTCTCAAGGTGCTCCCTTGTCAAAGAGCACCAGTCCTTTTGCCAGCCCATCATAGGCGGCGATTGGGTGATTTCCTTTTTGATATACCGCTAGGTACAAGTGACAGTGGAGTTTGCTGGAACCCCTAACATAGCCCGTGTCATGCCGGGGTATTATGTGAACTCAACGAGGTTTGCCTGCTCGATGCATATGATAAATGAATTAAATAAGGCATGTATTAGTCTTATGTTGAACTTTTTGGTTATGGCTCTCATGTCCCTAACGGAGTCACCAGAAAACTGTAGACACCTCCCAAATGGGGCATCGCCATACAGATTGATCGTTGTTTGCTCGTTTGGTTGCTTGCTTCATAAACCAAGATCATGGATATTTCCATGGCTAGGAACATCGCCACATGATAGCGGCTATCATCAAAACAGAGTCGCCACCCAGTTTATTAAAACTAGGAAAATAGATAGAGATTCTGGGTACGAAAGCCAAAGGTACAGTAAGGGGAAGGTGTTAGGCACCCCTCTCCGCCCAGCCGTGAGACTGGCCCATAGTTATTCAACATAAGACATACACATGCTTTATTTAATTCTAGCACGTAGTCTGTTTTTAGCCTTTAAACAGTTAAAGGTGAGCCAGGGTAATTAAAACATGCATCAGAAAGCAGAAAACAAAACAAAGTTGTCCCAGGGGAATGGATCCTGTGGCCGATGAATAGATGTCACGGCCGAGGGATCCTCCTGGCTTGATGTACCGGTCGAGGGATCGAAGGCCCGGTCGGTGCTCTTCCTCACACCAGATAGAAAAGTTAGCGGATAATCAAAAGCTACGATTAAGCATAAAAACAGTAAATAAATTGAAGCGGAGGCCCTTGGGCCTCACCACTTTGATCCCTCAATAGCTTGATTGCTTCGGATTTGATCGAGATTGACTGATTGCTTCTTGAAACACCCTAGGGTTAGGGTTTGAGACTTCGGGGTTTGATCGTCGGATTGATGGCTGCGTGCGGGGAGTTAGGGCTTTTGTAGAGAGGGTTTGAGAGTGTATATTGACAGAGTTTCGTGGCTTGAGAGGGTATGAATCTGATGTATTTCGTGTGTGTGTATTTTCGGAGTCCAAAGGCCCTTTTATATAGGCAATTGGTGACTCACTCCGTCCAATCAAAACGCACGATTGCAATTGCAATGCAATGCAAACTCTTCGTTGTGATCTCTGAACGTGGCCCGAACGCATCGGAGAGGTAGTGTAGTTGAATCAAACAATCAACAGAACGTTCCAGAGTCTGGAAAATAGACAATCTGGCGGTCGTAGAAAGGATCTGGCGGCCGAGGAATGGATGCTGCGGCCGAAGGATGGATCTTGCGGCCGTGGGATTGATCTCTTAGGGAGATTTTTAGGCAACAGGTTGCTCGGGTGAGGAAATGATGTAAAGGCCGTGAGATCAATGTTACGGCTGGTAGATGGATTCTCCTAGGATTCTGTATTTCTGTCTGAAAGGCTATATGGCTCTGGATTGGGTCCTCTGAGTGGCTCAAAGTTCTTACCGAAAGTCTTAAGGCTCTCAAGAAGTCAATCAGCAATCACTGTATCCATTTCATCATCGGGATGGTCCCCAAGGTGGGACCTGAAATAATCATTAGGCCAAATTGGGGTATCTACAGCGTTTGTGATAGGAAAGTTGAAATCCAGTCTCTCAAGATGTGTTTATTGTTAAGAAAAAGAATATCCATGTTACTCATTTCTAGTTTTTGTCTGTGTTTCCTTAGGATGTGCACTCTGGGACTAGGGTTGCGATGTTTTTTTGGTTTTATTCTTTTCAAAATATAGTTGCTTATGTTTCCACTATTTCTATGACGGCTCACACATCTTTTTTTTTTCCTTGGGTTTTACTTAGTCAATGTCTTCGGTTTCATGCACTTGTGCTTCCGAGACGATTCCTCGATATGGGTCCCTGGGCCGTAGATCTGGTAGTTTTCGTTGGCTTTGCTGTTGGAATTCTTATTATTTGTTTTGCATGTATGTGCATCAGTAGAGTATGGCATCTTATCAAATATGTAATGAAATGAAATTTCAATTTTTGTAGGCCTTGTCTAGCTGTTGGAATATTTCCATATGTTGTAAAGCTGTTGCAAACTACTACACCGGAACTACGGCAGATTCTTGTGTTTATATGGACTAAGATCCTCGCACTTGATAAGGTTCATATTTGAAGTACTTACGATTTGCTGGATACCTTTGCATCAAAGTGTTACATTATATGCTACTGCATTTCTTAGTTATGAACTCGCGTGCTAGAAATATTATTTATGTGTTAGATTGTTCACCTATTAGTACCTGAGATATTGTGGTCTTTACAGGGTCCATGTCACTCTCGAGTATGAAGCATGTATGGGGTTCAACATGGCGGAAGCATTCAGATGAGATAAGGAAAATACTTGGTCATTCTATTGCGGTTGATAATATTCACGAAACTATGGAGGTATAGGTCGAGTGTTGAACTTCTAGGCTCGTGCTATCAAGGAGCATATACAAGATCATGACTAGCTTGAGACATTGGGTGGGGAATGATTTGGTTTTGGAGTCCTATTGTTCTGCGCGTTTGTGTAATTGGGTGTATTGTATTCTTGAATGGATTAAATTCTCGTATGATTTGGAATGAATGTATCTTTTGTGTTAGTTATTAAATGAGTTTAGATGGATTGCATATATAAACAGGTTGTACATTTGTGATATTTATATAAATTTCTAAATGAGCTTGGATGGGATAAATTCTTATGGACAGGTTATTGGGAAAATATGAATTTTAATTAAAAAAAAATGGAAATACTATCGCCGACACGAAGTTGGTCGGCAGTGAACGTAACTTTCCGCGGCAAACATGGCATATTGCCAATTGTTTTTACTTTTGCCGATACAAAATCCTGTAGCCAAAAGTGTTGGAGGTCTTAAATTTTGACCCACTTCTGCCGATGCAGTAGCATTTGCAGACCAAATTTGCCGATGCAAGTCTGCATCACTAAAGCTATTACCTTTGCCGATGAGTGCCAGTTCACATCGGCAAATGTCTTTCCCGATATACTAACGCCGACAGGCTGCCGACATAACGTTTTTCATCGGCAAAAACCTTCGCCGACACAATTACACTTTTGCCTCTGCGTTATATTGCATTGCCAAATCTGCATTTTCTTGTAGTGAGTTAATAAGGTGAGTCAAGATAGTAATCAAAAAGCATGCACCAAGATAAGTAGGAAAGATAAACTGTCCCAGAAAAATAGATTCCTCGGCCGATGAATTGATGTCACGGCCGAGGAATCCCACTGGATCGATGTACCAGCCGAGAGAACAATGCCCCAGTTGATGTTTTTCCTCACACTAGAATAAATAATTAACAGAGAATCAAAATGCTACGATTGAAGTGCAAAAGCATGAAATAAACCAAACCAGGGGCCTCACCACCTTGATCCCTCAGTTGCTTGATTGACTGATTTTGCTTCTCGAAAATCCTAGGGTAAAGGTTTGTACTTCGAGGTCTTAATCGTCGGATTGCAACTGCCTTCGAGATGTTAGGATTTTTCAAGAGGGAGTATGAGAGTGTTTCAACATATTTCGTGGCTAGAGAGGGTTTTTTGTGTTCTTAATTTCGAAACCCAAAGGCCCCTTTATATAGGCATGGAGTGACTCACTCCATCCAATCACAATGCATGATTAAATTGGTAGTGTAGGGCAACACAAACTCTGGATGGTATTCTTTTTGCGTAGCCCGACCGCATCGTAAAAATGCTGCTAGGATTTTGAGCACCGAATCAAACGATTGATAGAACATTCCAGAATCTAGAAAAAGGACGATCTGACGGTCGATGAATGGATCCGGCAGCCAAAGAATGGATCTGGCTACCGAGGAATCAATCTCTCGGGGAGATTTTCAAACATGCATGTTTCACGATTGAAAGAATGAAGTTGAGGCCATGAGATGGATCTCAGGGCCGACACATTGATTCTCCTAGGATTCTGTATTTCTATCTAAAATACTATTTAGCTTTGAATTGGGTCTTTTAAGTGACTAAAAGTACTCATCAAAAGTCTATGGATTCACGAGAAGTCAATCAACAATCACTATATCAATTCATCATCGGACGGTCCCCAAGGCGGGACTTCAAATAATCGTTAGGCTAAATTGGAGTGTCTACAATTTTGTACCCTTATGGCTGTTGTCTCAGTTGATTGTTCTACTGGAATGGACTTGCATTTTCATCATATTCTATGCCCATTTAATAATCAAAATAATCCGGGATTTTTATTATTATTGCAGATCAATAACCCCGTCAATTTGGCATATTTGCTGAGCATAGAAAGAATGAGTTTACTTGTTTAATTTAGCTTATAGGTTGTTTTTATTTAATTTAGTTTACAGGTTGTTGAATAAGCCAATAATCCGGATTGTTTCTTTAGCCAAACGAGGCCTTAGTATTATAGAAATCTGAAAGTCCATAGTAGGTAAAAACTTGCATCCAAACGGCCTTACCAGGAGTTGATTTTGCATAATAGTGAAAACAAGACAACATACATCCAGCCGTGATGCATGCCGACAAGTAATCACCTATTTAAATATTAGGGCATGAGTTCAAGTCACAAGAATCTACTTAAATTGTCACATGAAGGAGCAATTGCGATAATGCTAGGATAGTGTCTCCTATCTAAGTTTTGAATCGTCAAGTAGGAACAGCATGAGCTGTACAGAACCTGGACAAACGCAAACTCATCAAATGTCTGAATGAATAAGCCACACTTGTTATCCAAAAGAAAAAAAATATCGTCTCAGCTCAACAAATTTTAACAATCACACAATCAAAGACTATTTCATCGGTAGTTTCTGCTACCAATCCTGCCATAAAACTGAACCCAAGTTTCTCTCTACTCAATACAGTAATTAACTACAGACACTCGTAGCCATAAAGCGATGATTATGGTTTCTTTAAAAGTGAATCCAACATTTAAAGTCCTCGACTGTCCATGCACTTTCTGTGACCAGTTTCTGCGTCAATGGAATCATTGCAGATTGACACCCATCAAACTTTTTCCAATTGCTAGGCCAATAGAATATCCCACCAATTGGGTCATCTGTACCTTTGAAAATATACACTCTTCATCAAGAATGCTGCTTACTGTCCACAAAGGTACCAAGAACAACACAAACATTCAAAACCATTTTGCATATCAAATGACAGCTACATCGAGAAGGATTTTTGCCACCAACCAGTTTTCTACTCTACATACGTGAAGTAGGATTCTGTGCATGTCTTGTTCGTATGATACATTTTTGTGTCATCACAATACACAGCTCAAAAAAATTAGAAGGCAAAAAAGTATATACGTGAAGCCTTTCTTTATTTTATTATGCACTCAGGAAATTAGAGTGATGCCCCCAAAAAAGAATATCAACCCACTCTAACCAAAAGAAAGAATTACAACGATGGCTTCCACATGGCACCAGTATTCACCAGTTTGATATAAACATTCTTAAAATCTTCAAAGAACAAGTCCTGGTTATTGGCATACATTGAAATCCACCTGTTTACATGAGCAATTGTAAGTAAATTCTGCACTCATGTACCCAGAACGGTTGAAGGAACAAGTTTACAAGCACAATAGAAACCAAAGAGAGAACAAAAGATGTTTATTGGGTCAATCTGGAACAAGGCTTGTCTAGCAACTGTTTTGTAAATAGACTATTGACTAGAGGAGGAAGTAAGTACTGACTTTCAATTACAAATGACATTTGAAAAACCATGCTGTATTTAATTGCGGCAACAGGGAATTGACTAAACACGAACAAGAGTGTCTTTTATCATTTGGATATGCTATATTACAAGAAACATGGAACTCATTCATGATTCTCAACAAAGTAGTAGAGCTATAAAGAATAGACAAGATGATATTGGACTTTGTTGGGGGTGGTGGCTGCTCGTGGGTGTTAAGGTTAAGAAAATATATTGAGTATTTATTGCAGTAAGGCTGATACTAGAAATACTAATTGCCCTTTATCCACAGTACAGGCAATGAGTAAAGGGCTAAACGCAGTTAAATAGGGTGCACAAAATGACAAACCTTAAGCATTCATCATCCTCAACAAGTGCACGATCTGTAGGAAGCCCAATCATACTTGACATACCAGCTGCATAGGAGAAAGATGCGCAAAGAGTCTTGTTACAACTGAAGCATACGTAAAAGTAAACAGTATAATGACCTACAATAGATCAAAGTCCTCCACTTTCAAAACGAAAATAATATTTGTTCTCCAAGAAGTAGAAGATGAAAAGCTTGGGAGATGAAACAATCCCCTTAATCATCCTTCATTTCGTAATTTTTTATTTCTTGATAGGGTGGGTTCATCAAATAGCTGTAGGCAAAAATCGGATCATATAACTAAGTCTAGACTGTGATGCACTGATTTGTAATGCTCAACTAGAGGTGAAAACAAAGCCAAAAAACCATAACCAACCAATAATTTCTGGTTTCGTCAGTTCCAAATATGTTCTGATCGAGTTCGATTTTTCTGATGCTGATTTTTTGGTTTTCGGTTCGATCTTAGGTTCCAGACTTTTTACTCTAACCCGACCGAACCGATAACACCAAACCCTAATTGGCTATTCGTCTTTCTGACTTCAAACATCTTTGTCTTTGTGTTGCAAAATATCAGAGCATCCTGGCTCTCTCTCTCTCTCTCTTACAAAATATCATAGCATATTATCAATATCATAACATATCAAGCCGTCAACAATTGTGGAATTGTAAACCTAATCGCCTAATCCTCTCTCTCTCTCTCTCTCTCTCTCTCTCTCTCTCGTGAATAATAATGCTTGGAGTCATCCTGGGGTTGGTTGCAATGATCATTGGTCCGATTGTTAGAACTTCACTGGTATCTCTCTCATAGCTACTTGTTGCATTTATTATTTTGGCTCGATTACTTCAATTTTCAAAGGGGTTCTATGAACTGTTCATGGGTTTTTGCTTATTTTTCTTTATAGAAAGTAAATTGGCCTAAAAAATAAGTTTATGAGTTGCTTCTTTAGTCGCTGAAAAAATAATGTGCTTTTGTTTATTTTTCGTTTTCATATTGACTGTAAATAACCAAGCTTGCTAATGCTCAAATGGGAATGTGAGGATTGAGGAAGTAGTGGGCTTTTTTTGTTTTTTCTCATACTTGTGTTTTGTTTAATTTTCCCCATTTTTTAGACGGATGATATTCTAGCATAATATTAGGAAATATTATGTTACCATGTTTTCTAAGTTTTACTATTATGTTTCATGTTTAGTCTGGGTTATTATTCATGGTTTCTAGTTAGTCTTGGTTTCCTTGTTATGCATGTTTCTGTAGTTTGTGTAGGTTTCTTAATCATCAAGTCTTGTAGCCCATATAATGGCATGTTTGGCCTATATTTTATTCAGATCAATGAAAGCAAGTTTTTTGTTAGGCCTAACATGGTATCAGAGTCACAAGGTTTAGGTCCTATATAATATTTGCTTGCCGATGGGCAGCCTAAGTCTTGCCGTCATCCAATGGTCACTCAGTATACTCACATCCACCACTGATAGATAATCTTGATATGATCACCAATTCACCATTCACCACCATAACATTCATCGACCTCCGATTAATCTCCATCATTGTTGTCGTCAACACCATCACTGTGTTCACTCTACTTCTCTTTGTTCATCTGGATCTCTCCCCTCTCGGCTTATGTGATTCTTTTCCACCGGGATCTCAACTATAATCTAGCACCGCTCGACAGCTGCACCATCGCTGCAGTTTTTCTCTATGTTTCGATCTTAATCTTTCTCTTGGTTCTCACACTTGGCTCCTGGCTCTTTGTTTTTCCTGGCTCCTAGCTTCTGCTTGTTTCTTTCTCAAACACAAGTTGGTAGACCTAATTGAATTTGAAGGGGATGTTAGCATAATATTTGGAATAATTATGTTACCATGTTTTCTAGGTTTTATTATTAGGTAAATTTTAAAAATACCCCCCAAACTTTACACTCAATGTCTAATAGACTTCCAAACTTTCAAAAAAATCAATTTTACTCCTCAAGTTATCTTCTGTTATTCAAATACACCCTTTTGTTTTTCCGTTGTATATATTGAGGCGATTCCGGTGACAACTAATTAGACACCTAAAAAAATACCTTATAGTTCCCGATCAAATTTTAATGATCCGAGCCGCTCAATGTGATCAGAATGTGATTTTAAGGGTGCCCGCGAGAAATCAGCAAAAAAAAAAAGACCGGGAAGAGCTTGATTTGAGCAATTTGTTTTAAGGGTACCAGCGGGAAATGAGAGGTGTGGTCCGTAAGAGTTGTGGACTTGAACATTTGTGTGTGTGTGTATACACTGCACTTCCCAATAACTCTCTTCAACCCTCTCGTCCTCACAAACCACTTCCTCATCTCCGCCAAACTCTCACTACAACCACGCCACCTCCCCTCTCTACAGCCATTCCGAATTCTTTTTCCTTCTCCGCCACCTTTATTAACTCTCCCACTCCTTCGCCTCTCTTCACACCCCGAATGATGGGGTGAGTGGCCTTTGGGTTGGTAATTTCACACTTCAGAGCTTACGGGATTTGGAGGAAGAGAGGGGATGATTGAGAATTGACCAAGAAGAGGACAAGAGATGATGGAGGAATTTGAAGAGGGAAGCTTTGATGGGTAGGGTCTTAATTTCGAATTTGAGAGTAGGTTAGGTCAAATTAGTTTAGAACTGGGTAGAGTTACGGCAGTGGGGAGGATTGTGGCGGTGGTGCGGTGATCGGGTGGTGGTGGGTGACTGTGTGTGTGAGAGAAAGAGAGAGAGAGGGGGGCACAAAATCATAATTTAACAAAAAACAACCCTTGTTGGCAATTTTCGTTATCAATTTAATGAAATTTGACGGAAAGAGTCTATTTGAATAATAAAAGACAACTTTGGGAGTAAAATTGATTTTTATGAAAGTTTGGGAGTCAGACATTGAGTGTAAAATTTGGGGGTATTTTGAGATTTTCTTTATTATTATGTTACTTGTTTAGTCTAGGTTATTATTCATGTTTCCTAGTTAGTCTTGGTTTCCTTGTTGTGTATGTTTCCTTTGTTTAGGTTTCTTAGTCATCAAGTTTTGTAGGCTATACAAGGCATGTTAGGCTTATGTTTTATACAAAGCTATGAAATCAAGTTTAGTCAATTCACTTTTCTAATAAAAATATCAAGATGATGGGAAAAAAAAAGTACCTAAAAAACAAAGAACTGTGTCTCATGCAGATAATGGTGGTGATGGTGGGTAAGTAGGGTGGGGTAAGTAGCAAAACATCTCCTTGTTGGTTGCAATTTGTTAAATACAAGGGAGAAGATCAACTTAGGACAAGATGCAAATGGTGTGGGGCTACATGTGCAAGTCATTCATAGAATAATGGGACAAAGTCCATGTTGGCTCATTTTGCACATGGGTGCCTCAAATATCCTCCAAGCAAGAAGTATACGGGTTCTAAAAAATATATATATATTTCTTGGTTTTCAATATGTTAAAGGGGCAAATGGGGAAACAAGTTTAATTGCAAATATCGTGTTAATGACTTTTAACGTGAATGCATGCAACAATACCCTGCAGAAATGATTACAGTATATGAGTTGCCATTTAGATTTGTTGAAGGAGAAGAATTTCAACAATTTATGCGTGTGGCAAACGAAAGTGGATAAAAATCCCAAGTAGGATAACAATTCTCAAGTAATGTATGGCAATTTTTGGGGAAGAGAAGAAAGCATTGGAAAAAGTACTTCGGAGTCAAAGGGTGTTTGTAACTGCCAACACTTGGACTTCGATCCAAAATCTCAATTATATGTGTCTCACGACCCATAGTAATGTTGAATGTAAATACCAAAAGAAAATTCTTAATTTTTGTGTTGTTTCAAACCACAGGGGTAGGCTCTTGGAAAAGTAATAGAGCAATGCTTATTAGATTGGGGGATTGACAATTTAAGAAGAATACTAAAAAATAGGAAGACAAACATCTTAGATTAGGGGTGCAACTGAACCAATCTGGATCAAACCGTGCCTTTTCGACTGGTTCTACGATTTAATGGTAAGGTTCGGGTTCTAGAAAAATAAAAACTGATACATTTGGTTCGGTCACTTTGTTCAATTACTGGTTTTTCTTTACAAACCGTGCTTCAAACCGAACCGGAACCTATTTACTAGTAATATATACGTATACGCACTTATATATACCTACATTGATATGCGTCATACTATTTCCATTTCTACTTTACCTATTTTGTTGGTAAATGTAATCTTTTTTTGGTGAGCCATTTTAATGGTGGTAGTCTATGAACTATTTTGTATTAATTTTGGTTCAAGACTTGAAGTGTTAATGAAGTTACGAGCTATTTTATGAACAATTTTGCGATTGTGTTTTCTAATATCATATGTAATGGAAACTTTTGAATGCTAATAGGGTAAACCGAAACTGAACAGGTATAGCGGTTTGGTTATGGTTAGGTTCTATATTTGTAATGGTTAGGTTTCGGCCCTCATTTTTTCGGAACCATTAGAAATGGTTTGGTTACTGGATTCTTATAGAACCAAACCAATCCGGACCATGGACACCCCTATCTTAGGCCATGGTTTTTTGCACGTGAGATGTTGTACTCATATCTTAGTCTAATCGTCACCGAGGGGCTGAGAAAGATTGATTTGTTAATTGTTAGAGTGCGAAATATTGGTAAGTTGTTACGTATTTATTTTATGCAAAATATACATTGTACGTAATTAATTTTATGTTAGGTGTTGAGTAGTGATATGAGTTGTGGGTGGTGGGTTAGGTAGTTGGATATGTCAGTTATTCTATTTTATAGGTAATGGGTTAATGGGGTTATCTTTTCTTGTATATATATACTAGTACTTGCCCGTACCTATGGCACTACGCATTCCAGTTGGAATTGCCCATGCTTAAGGCGCTTGCTAGCTAGTGGCTCAAATACTAAATCGATTCATTATTATGTAATATGTGATCCTCTTCTTAGCGGCACGAAAGAGAATTACTCGTATTTACGGCACTCCCCAACTAAACTTTTAAGCTAGCTACAAAGAACTATTAGTTTGCGTATAGGGTTTTGGAATTAGAAAATCGGTGGCATTTTACTACAAAGAATGTGGGCACTTATATTACATTTGCAAAGTTCCTTTGCGCAGTTACTATAAAGAATGTGGACACTTACATTGCATTTGCAAAGTTCCTTGTCAACCCTTGGATCAAATGAATCTTAGCCCTTGAATCAAATTGTATTTGTGTGGAGGCCCACACCCTTGTGTTTTATTAGATAGAAGTTTGTAAATCAATGAAAGAGGAAGTTACATCTTGATATAAAGTCTTCTCTTTTTGAAGAAGAGGTTTGGTTCTCCTCAATCAATTGAAGTGGAACTCTTCTCACCTCTCATTCTATTTTTCAATTTTAGTTATGAGAAAGTTTGTATCATATGTGAGATCCACCCCATCTAGAATGGCGGAATTTTGGTCTTGTGTCGAAAGAGAAGGCATGAATGTAGACTTAAACCTTGTGGTAGATAGATATATGTTTTGTATTTGAGGGGATTTTAATTGGCCATGGGTCGCCGTCAACAATGGTGAGGCTGACGTAGGGGTATTACAGAGTACAGGCAACAAGGGGTCTTGTCAGCCGATAGGGTTTCTAAGGAGATTTTTTAGCTTATTTCAGGAATGAGGTTCTCCTTGTCAACTGTAATCTTTTCTTTTCGTTGTTGCAGCTTTTCATTTTTATTATTATTAAAAAAAATTAGTAGTGAGGGGTAGGTTTACATTTTGCCAGTATCAGCAGTAGGAGAGTTCCAAAGCTCTCTCAATACTTTTCTTTTCCTATCGTTTCGATTTCATGTTTTTATCATTGCGATAAATGAAATTTTCTGTTTGAAAAAAAAAAAACTAGTCTAGGTATGGCCACTCAGTGGAATTACATATTTCATGTTAGAGAAGGCTTTAATCTATCAAGGCTTGTGGACGGTTATGCAATGATGGGCTCTTCAAAACAAGTCTAAGAGACGATGAACTTGATGAACATTTTGATGATGTTTTATTATTGACAATAAGGATGGTAATGCAAATGATGAGCTTGATCAAGTTGAGTTTGAGAAGGAGAAGGCGAAGTAAAAGGAAAACGAGAAAGGAAGGGGAAAAGGGACAAGTAAGAAAGGGAGAAGGGATATGTTTGGGCAGCCAAAAGTTGATGATTGGAAAAAGATTTAAGTTTTTTTTCTTTTGGATAAGTGGAAAAAAAAAGATTAAATTGTATGTGAAGTTTCTTAAAATGTTCTAGAAGGCAATGCAACAATTTTCAAGGTCTTTGCATGTCACTAGCAATGTATTTTTTAATGGAATGATGTCGATTCAAAGTCAATCAACAAAATGTGTGCAAAATTGGATCTTGGTTTAAATGCTTTGACAAGCAGTATGCATAGCAAGTTTGACAAGTATTGGAAAAAGTTGGGCAAGATTAATCAATTATTGTTATATGTGGTTGCTAAAGATCCCCGATACAAAACAACGTTGTCCACTTTTGCTTAAAAAATTCATTGTCCTAACATTGTATGGCCGCCGATGTGATGATTGATAAGTTGAAGGAAGAGTTGACAAGTTTGTTTGAGTGGTATGTGAAGCAGGACACAAGTGTGAATTTAGCAAACTAAAATGGCAGGAGAATCATCAAAAGATGAAGATGATGAATTGATATTCATGTTTCTTTTAAGATGCAAGTAGAGAAAGAAACCCATATGGTTAGCGAGTCAGACTAATTTTTTTTTTTTTTTGTAGTCTCGTGAAGGAGAAAGTCAACAGTTTGACTGTTGGTGGAAATCCAATTCCATTAGGCATTTCATCCTCTCTCAAGTAGCACAAGATGTGCTCGCTTTCCCCATGTCCACCATTGCTTCCAAATTCGCCTTTAGCACTAGACGACATGTTCTTGACCCATATGGGCCATATCTGAGTTCTCTCTCTCCAAAAACCTGGAAGCTCTTATTTGTACCCAACAAGGGTAGAGGAGACCATCTCAAATCTGTCTTAGAGAACAACTAGATGAGTTGGAACAACTAGATTCAAGTAGAAATAGCTTATTCCTTGTTAGTTTTCTCTCTTCATTATATTTTTCTTAGTTTGATAAAAAATAACAAAATTTTTGTATCGCTGTGAACATTTTTAGGGTTTTTGATGCTACTGAGGCCTTTAACTTAAGTGTTCATTGAAGATTCTTAATTTTTTATGCTACTGATGGCTAAGTGTTCACTGAACATTTTCTGGGTTCTTAATGCTACTGATGCTTTAGTCCCTACTATTTTTTTTTTTTTTTTGTTTTTTGGTGAAACCAGTTGAATGGGTGGGTTTGACACACAATATAGCCAATAGGAGTGCCCCAACTAGGCCAATTAGTCCAATTTATACTGGAATTCTCATTTTAGTTCTAGCCGTTTGCCAAATTTTTAGATTTTTATCAGGTTTTTCTCACCGAACCGCTACCAGTCCCTTCTTTAATTCGGTTACCAGTCCCTTCTTTAATTCGGTCAGGGTTGGTATAACTAATTCCTACCCTAAACTGATCATTTTCGGGTTCACACCCCTGCAAACCAACCGATTACACCCCTATACAAGACAAGGACTTACAAGAGAATAACAATTAGATTTGGTCAATCACCTGAAGACGACCACGGCTTCTCTAGAAGTATTTTGAAGTACGCATTATCAAAGGAAATTGGATTTCCAAAACCTTTACTACCAAGTGTGTGAGCCCCGGACAATGCAACAAGTTCTTGTGTACTGCCAAGAAAATGCAAAAAGGCCGTTAGGTATTGAAGAAGCCATCTTTGAGAATTTTGGTACAGTTGAACATGATCGACAAGTAAATTTTTAATAAGCTTGACTGGTTTTAGCAGGCAATACATATATGGACAAGAAAGGTTAAGGTTCCTTGGTCCAAGAGGTGCTAAACATGTAACAAGCTAAGAAACACGGATATGACACGACACAGACACGTGGATACGTTATTTCTCTAAAATGTAGGACACAGACAGTTTGGGGACACATTTATATATATCCAAGACATATATACATATCTATATAAGTACATATGTATATGCATATCACAAGTTTACGTCCCAGTTTTCGTATATAATACATAAGATACATTACTTATGAATGATCTAGATTACCATGAGATTCAAGAATTCCATAGAAAATAGGCAATGGGCACAGTTAGGAATCCTCAAGAGTCAAGATATCTTTAATTCCACGTGAACTGAACCATGCCTAGTCATAAGAATTAATAAGTTTCTAATTTTGGACTCCCTCTGTCCCACTTTGTTCGTCCATTTTGGGAATTCCCACTAATTAAGAAGGTATATTATTACAAATTTCACACTTCACTTTTCAAAATATGCCCCTAACTTTTTTCAGTCTCAACAACCATCTGTGATCCCAATATCATCTGCTGGTCTGAACCTCTATGATAACATTGAAATTCCACATGAAGAGCCAAATCTGCCACAGGAGACCGATTTTTCTTTAGCGCAGAAAATCCAACAGCTCGAGGACTCATTGAGGGCCATGCAGAGGCCCACTGCATATGCTTCCACCAGTTTCTCAGATCTTTGCTTCTTCCCCAATCAACCACTTCCACCCACATTCCAAACCGATTTCACCAAGTTCAATGGAACTCCCAATCCCATGACTCATCTCTGCCTTTACGTTGGGGCACTCATCGGCCTTCTCAATCTGGATAGGCTCATGATGCAACTGTTCCAGCACAAACTTTCCTAGCCTGTAGCACAGTGGTTCGCCCAGTTCGATCTCCGCCGCTTTCGAACATGGAACGATCTATCCCAAGAATTTGTCAAATAGTATGGGAATAATGCCGAGATGGTTATAGATCGCCTCTACTTGCTGCGGATGATGCAAGAGCCGGGAGTATCATTTCGTGCATATGCCTTGTGCTGGAAAAACTCAGCTTCCCAGGCTGAACCCATACTTCTTGATCATGAGTATGTACACTACTTTGTGCAAAACTCTGAAAGACAGTTACCATGAGAAGCTTTGTCCCTCTATTGGGCAATCCTTTTATGAAGTCATTCAAAAGGGGAGATAATTGAGAACGGTATCTGTACAAGAAATATTGTGGGCCTATATGCCAAAAGGGAGAGGCTTCTTCTTCTTCCCAATCAAAGATAGTCCCACCAAAGAAGGCCAAAGAAGTTATGTGGCCTTGATTTTACCAGTGGACAGCACTCGAAACCGTAACATCTGTTCGGAAACTCAATGTGAGCAAAATTTCCAAAATCCTTACCAACCTCCTTACCAGCAACCTGATCAACAACCATATCAATATACACCCCTAACTCCAGTAAATCAACCTGCCACATATCCTACTAACCAACCAACAAGAAACCCACCTCGCCGGAGAAACTTCACAGCCATAGCCATTCCCTGGACTGAGGTGTTCAATCTCTTGACAGCCTTTAGCCACATATGCCCGCAACCTACAAGCCCGAAGGCAAATGTGTTTTCCATTCCAGCCAACTGGGGCATGACACCGAATCTTGTTGGACATTGAGTTGGAGAAAAGCAACAATCCCACTACCCCAAATGTCACCAACAACCCGCTACCCAACCATGAAGGGATTCAGATGATTTCTCTCCTCAATGATTCATTGGACCACCTGAGACTGATCTGGTCTGTCCTCAAATGGTGAAATGAAACTCCAATAGTAGCCATGACTAGCCAAAATCTTGGAGGAAGGGCCGAGGAAGATACCGCAGAACCTTGGACCAGGATACTAAAACTACTACCACTCGGTAGCCCATCCTTCAACTAGCCACCAAGCTCATCCTACCACCAACCTATCATCAAGACCTCCGGCAACTTTGCCCAATATAACACAACTCCCAATATAGTATCACCAAGAAGTCCCTTGGACCTATCCTTCCACCTTAGCCCCAAGTCCCGAAAGACATTTCTCTGGGCAATCTCACTCATAGAGAACTATATGGAGACTGCCTGGAAAAATGTCTTTTGGGACTTGGTGTTGAGGTGGAAGGATAGGTCCAACGGCTCCAGTGATGATCTGAGACAGAGAGATGCGTTATGCCGAGCAGTCTGACTTTAGGCCGGACTGGCAGTCACGAACTGGCAAAGTGGCTGAAGATCTTGATGGTAGGTGTGGTAGGCTAAGGTTGGCGCCTAGTTGAAGGATGGGCTACCAATTGGTAGTAGTTGTAGTATCCTAGTCCAAGGTCCTGCCTACCTCAACCCCTACCTCCTAGGAATGGCAACGGAGCGGGGAGGGGCGGGTTTTGGCATACCTCGACCAGAAAACTCACACGAACCTACCCCGACCGAGTATTTTTTGGATACCCATGTTCCCGCCCTGATTGGGGAACGGGTTTACACGCTTTGTAAGAAATTTAAAAAAATTGTTAACCTATACGGACAAACAAGACTAAAATAAAGAAAATTAATTACATTCACTAGACACAACACGTGGCATGTCCCATACATATTTTGTCATGTCCCCCACGTGTCAGACACGGGGATACGTCGGCCTCTAAGAGTGTTGGTGCTTCATTGGAGATATCCTATGTAGCACGGATACAGACACATGACAAAAAATTTATTTAAAAATGGGGACACGAACACGACAGAGACACAGGGAAAAAAACTTCATTTTAAGTTAAATGTATAAGCATGAAGCTTCAACTTATATAAACAAGCATCATATATATACATCATATTACATTTTTGACCCAAAATATTTGGAATAATACACATTTATCCCCTAAACATTTTTAAAAAATTGCATATTTAACCCTTGTCGTGTCCTCATACCTGTCCCTCCCGTGTCCCCCTAAAAAATTAATTAAAATTACAACACGTGGCGTGTCCCACAAGCATTTTGTTGTGTCCCCGCGTGTCGGACACGAGGACACACCTGCCTCTAGGAGTGCTGGTGCTTCATAGGAGATAGCAGGGCTAGTCATTCCCACATATTTTCCGCTGTCTAACACAAACGTCGGTATTCTTTTCATTTTCATAAAATTAAAGAATGCAAAGTGGTAATCCGAACATTGCAAACTTCACTTTTGATTTTTAGAGGGTGGAATCCCGTTTCACTAGGGAACCCGAGTGTCGATTATGTAATTTCAATGATAGACAGTACACCAAATACTTTAGTTTCACAGCATTCTTAATAGTAACAAAATGAATATCGTTGTGATGTCACTATTTAAGCCTAAATAAATAAATCAGAATCCTGGTATGCAGTTACTGATGGCCCATGTTTTATGCAATACCCACATCGGGTTGCGAAAATAATGAAGAAAATTACATTAACTAAATCTAAATGTGTTGTATGTTGAATTAACAAAACTTAATTTTCCTCACCTGAGTGGAGGAATTATAAGGGAACATAAAAAATTTAAGACAAAATTATAATTCAAGAAAGTGCTAAATAAAATCGTACTATTTTCAAGCTATATTAATGTATTGTTGTCGCGTATAGTTTTGGTTTAAATGAGGACTCTTGAGAGCCGGAAGAACTATATGGAGGCTAACTAAAAATGTGGATGGTGATTTTCATACGATAGTTTCCATCGAAACGAACTCTCATATCACCAACCTGAAGATTTGGGAGCCGTGAAACCTATTAGCAATGTTCTAAAAGTCGTTAGGCGCTAGTCGGGTGGTCGGCCACCTACGAGCTTCGAGGCCTAGTAATTGGCAATTAATCGACCCATAGCAATTAGTAATCGACAATTAATCAGTGCATAGCAATTTGTTGGATCTAGTCGGATGGGCCCCGCCAACGATTAATCGGTGATTAATTCCTATTTTTTAAAACACTACCTATTAGGATTGCATTAGTCAAGCCAAGCCATAATGCTACATGTAGAACCCAAAAAACCAAAAAAAAAAGGGTCCCCCTTGCATTATAAAGCATTTACGAAAAACAAATGGAGTTCCAGAGTGCTATTATCCTAAACATGTCTGGACAATTTTCTCTCCTCTACCAACCTCACAAAGGCTTTTTGTTGAAGGACGGCTTGTCGGTCACATTCTCGTTCTGCACCCTGGAGTATCACCAAGTCTCGGTCTCTGGCAATGGTAGAGGAAAACCATTTTCGTCTTGTTGACCTCTGAGACTGTCCCTTTAGTCTACCATAATGCCCTTCAAAAACAAGTTGAGGTCAATTTAACACCTGGCCATCAACACCGCTACAAACCACTGGTCCAAGGGCATCTAGTACTAAGCGTCCTTCATTCATGCAAACCAAGCTTGTGGAATACCGTCGTATACCCTCGGATTTTAATCTCAACAACCACCCGGGATCCCAATAACTTTTGCCTTTTCGAACCTCCATGACAACATTGAAATTCCTTGTGAAGAGCCAAATCTGTCACAAGGCCGATTCTACTTTAAGGCAGAAAATCCAACAGCTAGAAGACTCATAGAAGTCCATGCAGGGTAGGGATGACAATTTATCTCCAACTGATAGGTACCCGGACCGATCTGACCTTTTTCCCCAAACCATAACCAATGTTTTTCCCAGGGGTGCAGGTATGGTGGGGGCTAAGGGATATCCATTCGGGTTCAGTTATGGTTTGACTATTACCCGAACCGAACTCTTTTATAGAAATACCCCATATATATACATATAGTCCACTTCCTATGAGGGATCCCTCATTTTGCTTATATATGCGGACCTCCCATTTCCCAGCCATATTTTGATGATCCAAACCGTTTAACTTGTTTAAAACATGTTTTTAAGGGTACCCGGCAAGAAATCAGCTCAAAATATGACCGAGAAGTGCTTGATCCAAACAATTTTTCATAAACAATTCCTGCCAACCATTATGAATGAAAAACTATTTGGATCAAGCACTTTTCGGTCATATTTTGAGTTGATTTCTCGCGGGTACCCTTAAAAATGTGTTTTAAACAAGCGGATACCCTTAAAAACATATTTTAACCAAGTTGAACAACTTAGATCATCAAAATATGACCCAAAAATGGGAGGTCCGCACCGTAGAAAAAATGAGGGATATATATATATATATATATATATATATATATATATATATATATATATATATATATATATATATATATATATATATATATATATATATATATATATATATATATATATATATATATATATATATATATATATATATATATATATATATATCGAATTTCAATGATCCAAGCTGCTCAATGTGATCAAAACATGATTTTATGGGTACCCGCGAAAAATCAATAAAAAAAATGACTGGGAAGGACCATCTCTGGCGACCCATCTCCGGCATAAAAAAATTAAACAATATGTCTACAAAATTAAGCACATTCCCCGACTAGATTAACGCTCTGGCCATCTATCCAGTCATTCGAGGTCACAAACTCATTGGAGAACGATAATTAATCCCAGATCATTACCAAGTGAGGGAGAAAGACCCAATTCAAGTCCAGATTCATTGCATTCGGCTTCTCATCCCCCTTTCGCAATTTGAACAAACCCAAGATCAAATTCCTGCCTTTTCCCGATTAAACCAAACTTTCAGATTAAACACTAATAAAAACCCAAATTCCTACGCTACACCAAATCAATTCCCAATTTCTAGTGGTCAAACAGAACAAAAGATCAACTCTTATCTTGTTAACAAGAGTCCTGAGATTGAAACCCTACGATTTTCACTTAAACGGTCAGCCGAAAAACTTCTTGGTTTGTCAAGATGGTAAAACCCCAGATTCATACGCCTCACCAAATCAAAACCCTAAAATCTTCTCGTTGAGGCTTGAGCTGAGGAAAGCCTTTAGTTTATCTGTTTAAAAAATACAAAAGTTTCTCCATCTGGTGGAGGAGTAACTCCATGAGAGGTTTCTCAATGGAGGATGACTCGCTCATTTGAGAGAGAGAGAGATGTAAAACAGGATGGAGGGAGAGATGTTTAATATTTTATACGGATGATGGGTCGCCAAAGATGGAGCTCGTCGGAGATGTATGTTGTCGGGGTTGTGGAAGGGGAAAGGTGATTTACAGGAGAGGGTAGAGAGCAAAGATTAGGTGAGATTGGAGTGGGGGAGAGAGTGAGTACAATTTTATGTCATAATCTCAGCCATTGGTTTCAAGGGCTTAGATGAAGTGTCAAAATTTATGTCCCCAGAACCGGCCTACAAACACACACACACACACACACACACATATATAGTGCCTTTGGGGTTTCCGTTATCATATGTTATATTATCTTAAGGCAAAAATCCCTAGGGTTCTCATTTCTCATCAGCTCAAGGGAGTCGCTTCCTACCTTCCTCTTCTCCGGCCAGCGATCTCCCTCTTCACCATTGATTTTATTCTTCTCCGGCTGGTTCGTCTCTGACTCTGTCTCTCAATCGTTCTTGCCATCGCATCTCTCTCTCCAATCAAACAATATGTAATAGATCTGGGCTAAGTTACCATGATTGTAGATTTAAATAATACAACTACATAACACGCAGCCTCTTCTCACTTGTTTTCCATTTTCAAACTACTTACTGTTCAAAAAAGTTCATGTTTTTGCGAGAGTTGATTATGGGGGCATCTAAAATCTGATTAGAAACAAGAAGAGTCTTAGCTTCATGCTTTCAAGCTGGATTTGGGGGGAAGGTAGGAAGTGCATCGTGATTTGGGGAAAGGCGGCTGGGTTTGGGGAAAAGTCTTACCTATGTGCTTTTGCAAGAGTTAATCCACAATGCCAAGATTTGATAAAGCATTACTTAGTGATTCAGAAGTTTTCTGATCCTCTGTTCTTTTATTTGCAGCTGCAGTTGTTGATTCTGGGTATGAGAAAAAATAATTCTACATAATTCAGGGCGGGGTAGTTTCGATTCGAGAAAGGTGAACATGCGGTTAACCAATCGGTTAGGGGAATACCCCAACCTCGTTTGGTTTGTTTATGGCACAACTCTCTTCCCCCCGTTTCGGATAGGATTATAGTTTCAGGTATCGGGTACGGATAATCCAATATATGTCACGTTGCAATTCCTAATGTCGGGTCTCAATGCATATGCTTCTACCAGCTTCTCAGATCATTGCTTCTTCCCCAATCAACCACTTCTGCTCGAATTCAAAATACCCGATTTCACCAAGTTCAGTGGGACTAACAATCCCATGGCTCATCTTAGCTTTTATGTTGGGCCACTCAGCAGCCCTCCCAATCCGGATAGGCTCATGATGTAACTGTTCCAGCACAGTCTTACTGGACCCGCATCACAGTGGTTTGCCTGGTTGGATCTCGGCCCTTTCCAAACATGGAATTTGCCAAACAATGTCGGCAGAATGCCGAGATGGTTATAAATCATCTCTAATGCAAATGTCGCAAGAGCCGGGAGAATCATTCTGTGCATGTATTGTGCATTGGAAAAACTCAACTTCCTAGGTCGAACCCTGCACTACTTAAATCATGAATTCGTACATTGTTTTGTCCAAACTCAGAAAAAATGGTTACTATGGAAGCTTTGTACTCCATTGGACGATCTTTTTATGAAGTTAGGGAGAAGATTGAGGATGATATCCGTACAAAAAATATTGTGGACCTAAATGCCGAATCAGGAGAGACTTCATCTTTGCCCAATCAAGGAAAGTCCAACCCAAAAAGGCCAACGACAGTGATGTGGCCTTGATTTTACTTGTGGACAACTCTCCAAACTTCAATATTTGTCCGCAAAATCAATACCAGCAGATTTACCAACAACCTTATCAACCAGCCGTTCCAGCAACCTTATGAATAACCATATCAACCCCATATCAGTATACACCTCCAGCCTCAGTAAGTCAACCTGCCACATATACTACCAACCGACCAGCAAGAAACCCACCTCGTCGAAGAAGCTTCACGGCCATAGCGATTCCCGGGACCAAGGTGTTCCACCGCTTGATAGCTTCTGGCTACATCAGCCTGATGCCAGCTCAACCACTCCCAAACCCATTACCAGCAACCTACAAATGTGACGCCAAATATGTTTCGCAGTCCGGCCAGCCGGGGCATGATACTGAATCTTGTTGGACATTGTGCAACAAGGTCTAGAACTTAATCGATGCCAAGATCATTGAGATGTGGTAAGCAACAAGCTTGCTTCCCCAACTGTCACCAACAACCCGCTTCCCAAACATGAAAGGATCAACAATAAGATGATTTCTCTCCTCAACGACTCATTGGACCACCTGGGCTAGTGTGGTCACATCCTCTAGTGAATGAAACTCCAATTTATTATTACTATTTTTAGTTCAAGTGTCCAGGCGTTCACGCTCACCTTGACTAATTCTGGGGGACCAATCCCACCGCCCACTTGTGAGGGTCCCAATTAAAGGCGGAGCAAAGCTCTATATGGACTGGCCCCAAAGGAGTCGATAACACTTAAGAGAAGGGAGCAAACCCCTAAGTCCTAGACCTTGACCACTAAGCCAACCCTTGGGTTATGAAACTCCACTTATAGCCATGACAGGAACAACTTCCAGAGGAAGTAGGGAGGGCAACTTGCCCTGCCCCGATCGGGGCGGGTTGTTATCAAATTTTCAAGTGCCGAAGCGGGTTCTGGGTGAAATTAGGAAAACCTGACCAAGGTCAGGTTAATGTTACCCTACCCCGAACTCACAACAACAACATAACATAACCCATCTAGTCCCCAATCATTGGGGGTATGGGCGGGGGATGATTGGAGACAGACCTAACCTTTGGCAATATATGCACAAAGTGACTGCTCTCAAAATACCACTAAAACTGTGGCCCTCCTAAACCTCCAAGAACCGAGGAGCTACAGGGACGTTTTGTTGCAGAACCGTGCCCCCAAATCCAAGCCAAATGGCATCAGAGAGGGCAGGCCTAGAGACCCTGCCCCGAACTCACCCCGAAATATACTTATATGTAAAGTTATACTTTTACCCTAATCTAATTATAATTGTACTTAAGATTTTATATCTTTCCCCTAACATTATTATCATTATACTATAAAAAACTTATATTCTTACATTTATATTTTCACCATTATACTAAAATACTACTTTATTTATAACTATTTCCTTTTATTTTTCTTTTTGTTGGGACACGGTCGGGACGAGAGTGACACGGCCGGGACGAGAGGGACACATATGGGGACACGACAAGGGTTAAATATGCAATTTAAAAAAAACTACGGGTTAAATGCATATTACTCCAAATATTTTGGGTTAAAAGTGTAATATGATGCTTTTCTTATACATCTAACTGTATTACCACTAGTATAAAATAAATATTATTTACTCATTTTTCCGTGTCCCCATTTTTTAGAAATTTTTTGTTCCGTATTTGTGTTCATATCCGTGTCCGTATCTGTGCTACAAAGGCTATCTCACTCATCATGTTATCAGTAGCATAGCATCTGCATTGCACGCATTCTACATTTTATTTAATCACCAAGGATAATTAAATGGAAAAATGCCAAAATTGAGAAATAAGCACAGAAGGGGTGACGTGGGCTGCCTAACACCTTCCCCGCTTGTAACAGTAAATTCTTGAGCCCATCTCTTTTTTTTGCATACCCTAAAACGGGAGTCAATTAAAAGCCAAGTTCAGAAGAAGAATTTGCTCAAACTGTGCTATTTTAAAAAGTTAAAGTCGCTTTCTTCGAAAAACTTTAATGAGTGACCTAAAACATCCGAACTCAATGTTAGGTGGCAACTTCATTTTTAAAATACCAGTCTTGAGTCACATCTGTCAATTTCAATATATACACTTAGTCGCATTTTAAGTTCGAGATTTTGAAAGCGTCGCCTCTTTGCCCTCAAAAGTGGGTAAGCAATGGCCTGTAAAAATCGGGGCACGACAAATGTCTAAGAGCAAAAAGTCATCCAATAGAAGTATGCAATCTAAGTAAAAAAAAAGAAACAGGTATTACCACTTTTTGGGAAACAATAACCATAAAAGTAAGAACTAAAATAAACAGTTTATTGATTAAAAAAATAGAAAAAGGATACAATATTATTTAAACTCACGAGAAGCCTTTTCTCTGAAAACACCGTTTCAGACCCGAAGCATCCAATGATTCTTGAGGAAGTTTCCCTTCAGGATCGGGCACCCTATGTAGCACCAGTAAAATTATAATTAAGAATGACAGTTGTTTGGTAACTTCTCTTCAAATATATCACAAGATAACCACTGGACTGCTACTAAGATCCAATCATCTAAAGCTTGAATGAGAAAGCTAGGGGAAGTTAATCATAAATTGACTAAAAATCCAGTTTTGCAGACTGGGTAACATTATTCCCGTCTCAGATTACCAAAAGATTAGCCCATTACATGGAATCTATTCTGCCTAACTGAACTGGAATATTTGGACCTCCACACACAGAAACAGCTTCAGCTCCTGCTACTGCAATCATATCTGCCCATGATACTAATAAAGAAACAAAACAACTGATCAGAGTTAGCTTATGCCACAACATCTAACAAAACGATTTGTATTGCAACAATCATTGCCCCTGTACCAGAAATCCGTTGCAGCTAAAACATTTTGACAAATTGAGATGGTAATAACCTGGCTGTATTATCATATCCACCTCAGCCTTTGCTTTTCCAAGAATCTAGACAACAACGCAGCCACTGAGTTAGGCAGTTGGTGGTCATCTAATAGTTCATCATTCTGGACGTATGTTCAGGCATATGAGAACTTCAAGTTTTGCTTAGCAAGGAAACACAGCCCGAAATGTGGAAAGATGACTATGCTTGTGGGGGTCCACAACAAACTGTACATGGGGTATGGGAAGGAGTTCAAGAGAGAAGAGAGCTTGCCTTGAGAGATTTTTGAAGGCCTGTGTTTTCAGGTCTATCTAGTTCATAAACAATAGAGCCATTCATTCCACCTGAATTAGCAAAAGCAATGCAAAGTGAGTATACCAAACGTCTGCGTGTCTGAGGGAGGACCAAAAAGAAGAGGATGACTACCAACAAAAAAAGTACAGAAAGAAGAGGAAAAAGCACCACAGCCATAGGAACGAAAAGTAGCTTCAAAATATCCAAGTTATCGTGCTCACAATTTTTTTTTTTGTCCAATTTTCAAGAAGCCAATGCCCAGCTCAATTCGAAAGAGAGAAGAGATGTCACCACAGCCAAAGAATAAGAGAGTCATCATTCCCCAAATTGGTGTTAGTTCACTATGCCAACTAACAATCGAGCTTTTACCAGCTTTTTCATGTATGTTATGAAAAGAAAAGGTAGAAGAAAATCCAATATAGAAATTGGAGAAACCAATATGGCGCAGTGCAGCTCATGACTTTTGTCTGACACTTTCAATAAGTAGGTGTTACGTCCATGCCAATAAGTATAGTGCTCTAGAAGAAATTAGTTATGGTGTCGGTGCTGTCTCAATATCGTACATTTTAACAATTGATATTGACATACTATGTTTTCTGCGCTGATGAACAAGGACCCCATTCAGGCCTTCCAGAAGAAACACAAAATACTTCTTGAGGTTTAACAGCAAGTTAATTCCAAACTAGGTCAAGGTTTTTAGTGAGGAGAGCTTGCACACTTCTGCCATATGTCGGTTAGATGGAAAATTCAAGATGTAGCTGATCTCTCTAACCAGGAAGATATAACAAGTTCTAATATGTCTTTGGGGCATAATTTGGACATAGACTAAGAAAGTTTTAAGTTGCTTTGCCATAGGAAAATCCTCCTTTATTGGATGTAGATTTCCCTCTCTACATAGTTACTGCCTATGTCACACGGATCCGTGATTTTGGCCTACTTACCCGTGTTGACACGACACGACACGACACGGACACGGGTACGGGATCCCTTACTGGATTCGCCCAAAAAATCTGGACACGTTAGCCAGAAGAAGAAGAAGAAGAAGGGGAGAGAGAGGAGAGAGGGAGAACCTGTCGATCTGAGATTCACAAAGACGGAGAAGATCGTCTTCGTGGTCGTCGCCTCGTCGGAGAAGGAGCATCGTCGTTGTCGCTTCGTCGTCGCCGGTGGTAGCAGCAGCTGCTGCAACAAGAACAAGAGGAGGAAGAAGAAGAAGACGAAGAGAAAGAGAGGGGTACCGACGTCGTCTTGGTCTTCATCGTATGAGAGAGAGAGAGAGAGAGAGAGAGAGAGAGAGCTGCGGCAGCAGCAGCAGCCAACGGCCCAGCAGATCTGATCTCTTTAGGTTAGAAACCGTATACGTATTATATAAATAAACTGTAATTACAGTATAACCCTTCTACTTTAAGAATAATACAGTATGGCCCCTAAATTGTAAGAATAATACAATTTAACCCTATAATTTGAGGAAATTACTTTTTTTTTTGCAAAGAAAATATATTTTTTATGAGATAATTTTCGTATATTTATATAGAAAATATAAATATGTTTATACATATATAAATATTCAGCGGATCCCCGCACCCGTATCCAAATTCGGATACATATCCCCGAATCCTCTTTTTTTAGCTTTGACGTGTCTGACCCTTAGATATGTACCCGAATCCTATTCGCGTACCCGTGTCCGTGTAACATAGGTTACTGCACAACAACAGTGTGTCACGTATATGGGTTTGATCACCACAACGTAACAACTGCTCAATTTGATTGGCCAAGACTACTTGTCATCCTGCATTGTTTTGTGGCAGTATGTTACTTGATTATTCGTGCAATTTTGGGCCAATAATTGTGACAAATTTGGCCAAAATTTTGCATGTCTACACTTTTTATGGATCCATTTGAGTTTGCGGGTCTATAAGTGTCTATACCAGGTCTACAATATTTAAAGGAGTTTTAATTTATTACTTCCCAAAAGACTCTCATTTGAGAAGTAAAAAACTAGTAGCTTAAAACACTCATCCAGTCTTCCCATTCAATTGGGTTGAAAGCTTTTACTAAAGAGAGTTTGCACGATTTCTTAGCCATCCTTGTTAACGCTAAGCCCTTTTTCCTTTATTTCCTTGTTCAACACCACCTCTTTCACCAAAAATTGGTTCACAATTGTAAAAATCCATAAGGATCTTTTTTTAAGACTTAAAACCCTAAAATGACGCCTAACAGCCTATGTCAATCCCAATTCCTGAGCCATTGCCTTTAATTAATAACAAAGGCCCTTCACATCTTCTTTATCTGTACCCTCCAGTTCCTTATTCTCTGGAAATCCAGCAACCTGTTGCTTCAAGAAACCAATATCCCAAAAGCTCTAAAAATTCAACTTCAGGAGGAACAGTATTTGGTTTTAGGCTTTGAGCTGTGTCAATCATACATCGGTACTGCACACTTTAGGATGCATTCTGGACAAGCACAAAGTGCGTCCACTTTTATTTAGTCAGACACGTTGCGGAACCAATAGGAGGTCAAAATATATTTTTAAAAAGTAGGGGCACAGCGAAAAACTCAAGTTATATTTTTTGTAAAAGAACATAAGAGTTATACCACAGAGTCGAATTGTTAGAAGACAACAACCTCTTAAAACTTCAAACCTAAAAGTATAGACAAAAATATGTGAAAGCAAAGGCAAGGATAGTTTTATTGAGCTCTCAGCAGATCGGCCAAAAAGAGACAGCTACTTTTGATATGAAACTTTTACTATTGCTATGCTTAAAGCACGTGCTAACACACATCATTTAGCAGCTTCCCAATTTTGATCCTCCAAAAGTGAACGTCTGAGTGACATGCTGTGATGCTATTATTGATGTGAAGGCAATATTATGACCATGCCACTGAGGAAGGAGTTGGGCCAAATTAACTTGTGCTCTAGAAGCAATGAAGGGTATAAAAGTTGTAGACGGGTTGGAAAGACGTAAAAATAGCTATTTTACTGGAAAGACCAAACAAGTTGTGACACACGAAAAATCCCACAGAAATTAATAAGACAGAATATTTTCAAGTTAATCCATACATACTGGAAATTCATGGTATGAAGTTTAGATGAAGGAAGTTTGTCTTTCATAAAAATGCTTAATTTATCATTTATTTGCAAAGTTAAAAAGAACTCTCCCACTCGGGCAAAATTTCTATCCTTAAACTTTTCTAGTGCATACTTTCACAATAGATGGAAATAAAGCCTTACATCAGTCAACATGGATTGTGATTGGTTTCAACTTTCGAGTCTCAACCAATACATTGACTCATTCTTGTTCAGCAAGTCAAAACAACGAAACCTACAGTTTCAACATGTAGTAGATACAACATATAAAAAAATTGATAAAGTATTTCATGTAGAAGTATGATACTATCACTCCTTGTTCAGCAAGTTAAACAATGAAACCATCAGCGCCTATGCATACCATACCCCAAAAACGACGCACATTGTTGACTAGAAGTAATGATTACTACAGCATTAGAAATTTTCCAAAGACCATATCCTCAAAACATATACCTGCATTGTCCTCTATTTCAAAGGTTCCTGCATCATGAAAAACCAAACGAAGTACACCAGCAGCCTTCCCCTTAGACAATACCTTTTTTACCTCTTCCTTCACCAGAAAATAATCCCTGAAGGACCTGAACATAAAAATTTGAATGCCAGTTGTGCAACAAAGAATCACGGAAATCATAGGGATATCCAAAACTCATGCTTATAGTGACCAGTAGGCCACATTGAAAGCCAGATCAGCTGCAAATATTACCAGAATTTAACTCAATGGAAAAACTTTGGCTACAAAGTCAAACATTTACCTAAATTAACAAAAATGATCAGAGACAATAGAGTCATTTAATTAGTTTGTTTATCCACTTTCAACTTACAATTCGTGGACACAATGGTCCATAATAATTTTCTGCAATTCAGTCAAATGATTGGCAGTTTAGAACTTAGTTGCAGGGATCGTGTGAACAGGCCTTACTCCCGACTCAGGAGCGCGGTTTTGCGCTCCAAAGTCAAATTCGCGACTGGAGCGCGATCCTATCGACAGAGGAGCGCGATCCCCGCAGACCTGGGAGCGTCTGGTGAACAGCCTTCGCTCCCAACTTCTCTCTTCTCCGAACTGCCATGGCTACTGCGTTCTGTGTTACTCGGAGAGTAGAAGAAGATGAAGAGAGGAGGAGGAGAGAAGAGAGGAGAGTAGAAGAGGATGGAAGAGTACCTGGGCTCAAAAAAGCGACGAGGAGGAGGAGAGAATAGGAGGATGACGGTAGGTCTTCTTTTTCTAGTTCGAAGAAGAAGAATGCGTGAGGAAATGAAAATGAAGAAGATGAAGGATGCGTGGGTCCCAGTGCTCTGTTCCATTTTGTCGGTCGGAGTATATGGTTTTACAAAAGTAAAAGTGTAAAACAGTTGGCTGGTCTCATAGTACAATTTAAGTCTCATTAAAAGTTGGTGGTCCCCACCACTTGTTTTACATTGTTTATTATTAGATCTGCTCCACCATCCAGTCAAATAGCTGGTCAATTTTCAAATTGGAATAGTTCCCAAGGGAATAAGTCCTGATTGGAATACTTTCAAGGCATATTAATAAATGTAGGCTTTCTCTTTTGGTTTGGTTTTAGTTTGTTCCTCCTGGGGTATGCCCCTTGCAGGCTGTATATTCGGTTAGTCTCTCTTTTTATTTCAAGCTGATTTACCCCAAAAAAAAGCTGTCTTTGTAGGTTTAAAAAATATTAGTTCATATATTAAATTCAAAAATACCTAAACTATTTAATATTACATATATTAAATTCAAAAATACTAAAAAAATAAAAAATATATATTACAAATGTATTTATATATATATATATACAGTGGGCTTCCGTTGCGGACGCCCGCAACTAACTTAAATGCGGACTTTGCTTTTCCCGGTTGAATTTCAATGATCCGAGCCGCTCAATGTGTTCAGAACGTGATTTTAAAGATACTCGTGAGAAATCAGCAAAAAAAAAGACCGGGAAGGGCTTCATCCGAACAGTTTTTGTTTATTTTTAATTGAACGGTTCAAATAAAAACTGCTCAAATCATTTTCGGTCATTTTTTTCCTAATTTCGCGGGTACCCTTAAAATCACGTTACGAACACATTGAGATGCTCGGATCATCAAAATTCGATCGGGAAAGGAGAAGTGCGGACGGAAAGGGGTGTAAGGGCGCCCGCAATAGAAGTGGATCAGATATATATATATATATATATATATATAAATATATAAATACACGCTCCCAAGACGCTCCTAACCTTAGGAGCTTCCACTTATCCCCGCTCCCACACTCCCGCTCCCGCTTCCGCTCCCGCACCCGCTCCCGCTTTGTGCAACTAAGGTTTAGAAAAAGAACTACCATGTTCAAATAGACTAAAGCATTTACTTTCCGCTGCCAAATAGAACCATGAGTTTAATCCAACAGCAAAGTTTTAAGAACTACAGCCAACATTTTAATTGAAGCTAGTCAACAAAAAGTACAAGACTTATCAGACCCATGCAAGTTTATCGGTCTAATCACATTCATGTCACAAGTTGGAGTCTTCTCACACCAGTCCATTATCCTTTGGTGCAATTCATCCAAATGAGCGGAGGTAGAAGAAAGTATAGAATGATAAAATTCTAATTACTCCAACGCAACTACATTAATCATATAACAATATGTTAATGGGAAAGGTTACAAGAGTAGTCCATTTGATTACTTCATTTTTTTTTTAGTAATGACAAGTCATCGCATAGTTTGAGTACCATGAAAATCGATATGAAACATATGTATTGACCTAAATTAACCTTATGCATTCTTAAAAAAAACCTGCCTAGAGTAATTGATGGAAAGGAAGTATAAATCCAAATCCAATTTCTAGATATCCATTTTCATTAGAAACAATGAATCTTCTGATGTCTTTTGCAGGAAACAGAAATGCAATTCACATGCGCAAGGGGGTAAAACAAAATTTTTTTATCTTTTCCAATTACAATCATTCTCTTGCTAAATCAAGTGAAAGATCAAATGTTCTTTGACTTTCCATTATTATCCACCATTCTCTTGCTATAAAACATAATGCAAATCTGATTAACGTTACTCAATGAGATAAGTGACAACTGGAACTGTAATTAACTTACTCTGCAGCATCAGCATGAAATCCTCCCAGGGATTCATGTAGATTTAGAAAAAACGGTATTGTGGTGACAGATAGCATTCCTCTCCTTCCAAATGATGCAGACTCTGTAACAAATAGAATAATCTCAATAATAATACAACTACACAATCCAACTCTGTAAGTCACTACTACATAGGATATTAACTCGAAAAAAACAAAGAGCATTTCCCTTACTAACTTGAATGTTGGCCCAAATTGCTTAGTTTGAGAGGAAAAACCAAAACATCTCTCTACTCGTTGGCCCAAACCATATTGAAATGAGTTTTACCTAATTCAAGGGATACTAAATCCTCTTCACTTAAATGTTTCCAAGGTCCCCAGGCTATGGCATAGTTGTCAAAGGCGTGCCTAGGCAGGAGGCACAAGGTTAGCGCCTTGACAGAGCCCACGTGAGGCACCTTCAATGAAGCGCAGCCAAGGCGCGTCTAGCCGAGAAAAGCGCGCCTCATTCAATTTGGATCACGGCCATTGGATCAAAGCTTCAGCCTTGACTCCCATCGACCGTAAATCTCACCTCTCTCAATCACCAGAAACAAAAATAGCATAGGTATGATCAACGGTTGGTCTTCTCTCTCCTCTCATCGCTTCTCTCTCAATCATTAGTCGATCTTCTCTCTTCGTGCATATAGTCGACATATTATACTGTATATGAAAACGAAAAAGCTTTTTTTTTTTTAATTTTTCCAAATACATATAGATAGATAGATAGATAGATATGAGTGTGTCTATTTGTGTGTACATATAGTTATACTGCATATGATAACGAAAAGGTTTTTTTAATGCTCCAGAAACAGCACACTTTTTTTACGTTTTTTTATGTGTTAGGCTATATAGCATTGCTGATGCTATTTTCCTTAGTTCTGTCACCTAGGTGCACCTCGTTTCAAAAGGGCTTGCACCTCTCTCCTAGGCCCCAATTCTTTGCACCTCGGTGCCCCTCTCACCCTTAACAACTATGGGCTATGGCCTCCTAGTTACCCAAAAGTTTGTACACACGCACATGTATATAAACATATACATATATCTATGTTTATATGTAAAGGTCATTTGGTGGCTTTGACTAGGCAAACAAACAGAGATAATTCAAGGTCAGATTTTAATTTAGCCCATTGGGTTCTTCGTATCAAATGAAGCATCTGATTAAAAATTTTACTCCAATTCTCCGGTCCTTGGCCCACCCCTATATCTATGTTTAATTTAAAGGAGTTTTACCCAAATTTGCCCAAAGGGAAGGGACACTTTTTTGCGCTGTTCGTTTCGTGACTTTTTCACTTCCATAGTTCAAAGTCTGGCTTTCAATTTTGCCCATTCGTGCTGCATATCAATTGAAGCTTTTCCTTAAATCGTATTCTAGCTACTTAAAAAAGTGAGTCAAGGCCTTAGTCTCATAATCCTTCAGTAGGACCATTCGCTTGCGCTCTCAATGCACGCTCTCGCGAATTTTAAAGCTTCAGGATGTTTTCCAAAGACGTTTTTATGCTAGCACACCCACTCCCGCACTGCAAACGCATTATGTGACTTAAGTCAGGGCCATGGTGATGGAAGTTTAAAGAATCAGCGGAATAAATATCTAGAGAGTAGAACCAATCGCATAAGCTTCAAATTGAACTCGTAAAGAATGTATGAGAAAAAACACTAGGAGATGAAGATTGTTAAATTAAAAGAATGAATAGTTTATACTTGAACCATTTTTGACGGCGGCAGTTGCAACGGATGACAAAGCTTCTATAGGTTTGCTGCCGCAAGGGTGCGTTGGTCGAGATTTGGCGCTTATTTTGGATATGCGGCGGTTGGTGGTGGCGCTGGACAAGGAGGTGGCGGAGGAGACGCCGGTGGCCGTCATCATCCAACCTACGGTTGGGAATGCGTTTGGCTTTGATATCTCAAAGATTCGGGTACATCACATTTTACGGCCCCTCCAGTTTCCCTTCTTTTTCTAAACCTCAGTTTTCTTCAATTTTCAAACTCAAATATAATGAAAATAAAAAATAATTTTTTGATTTTTTTTACACCGTATAAAAGATCTCAATAAAATCTATTAAACGAGATCCATATTGGTAGAAAAATTATTTACGTAAACACATAATTTTTAAGTTTAAAATTACCTCCGTTTAAAAAAAAGGAACTTTTTAAGAATCTGGAACACCCCTTACGCCCTTTAACTATGATCTAGTATCACTTTACCCCCTTTCAATGAAAATCAAGCGAAATGCTTAAGGTACAGTTAGTTTGTGCACCGATGATCCAAAGACCAGTTTGTGGGGTGCATTGACCAGTTTATGGGGCCCACTCTGAATCTCATATATAATTCAAATCGTTTAGTAATTGTAAAATAATTTTTTGAGTAGCCACATAAAAAATCAACTCAATCGAATAAGTTATCTTGGATTTTGCATTCTAAATAAAAAATTTAAATGTTAGATCAAGCACTTTCACTTATCCAATATAAATATTGGTGAAACTGCTTCATGCACATGGGCTCTACAAAAATAATGACAGATCCACGCGCATCGAATGATTTTTGTAACATCCCGAATTATGGGAACGTTAAATAAATATTTTATTGAAAATCTAAAGAGAGTCTGGCTCTTTATTACATCATAACTCCCACAAGAGTTCATAATTACACAAGGAGGGTTCCTATCTACAGCTCCGCCTGCTCCTCTATCCTAGCCAGCTCTTCAGTTCCAAAGGTCTCCAAGGTGTACAGCTTGCCTTGATCATCTACAAAGTCTAACACATTATACCAGCGTCGCCACTAATATAATATGTCAGGGTCACCAAAGGTAACACCATGAGCTACAAAAGCTCAGCAGAATAAACTTATACCCATTAACCCTTAACTTACAAGTAGTCAGTCCCATAACACATACATATTCAAATAACCATGACACATCCACATTCCTTAATCTAACGTTAGTGTCTGTGATATCTGAGTTTCTCCTACGCGACTCATCGTAAACTGTGTCTCGTTTTCTCATCAAACAATCAACATTTTGAAAAACATTTTTAACACACCCAACCTCGGTTCCGCCATTCCGGTCTCCGGAGTATCCTCACAATGGTTCCGCCGCACCGGGTTCCCATTGGCACACAATTTGCATTGGCTCCTCTCCGCGGTTAACCAAGCCATACCTCACCATGGTTCTGCCGCTCCGGGTTCCCATGGGAACGCACACAACCTCACAATGGTTCCGCTACTCCGGATTCCCATTGGAACACACACAAACCTCACAATGGTTCCGCTGCTCCGGATTCCCATTGGAACACACACAAACCTCACAATGGTTCCGCTACTCCGGATTCCCATTGGAACACACACACCTACACACATAATGGCTACCACGTCCGGCCATTATTTAGTTTCAAAATATTTTACCATGTCAACACTTCTTTTCATTAACCACACCCTAGGTGTCATGTCTTTAACTTTCTCGATTTTCGTGTCTTGTTTTCATACATAGACTCCACGGTAGGACTTTTCACGTACGCATAAATCATTCATTGGAATCTTGAAACTAAACTAGCAAGATCATCCAATTCTATATCATCGATACCATATTATACTCCCTTAGTTTCACGTAGTCATGCTTAAACATCAGACACACAATTAGAAGCATAGTGTCACATGGACGGACACCTTTGTAGTGGAAAACCACTTATGTTTCACCACACATCAAACAAGTAATTCAAGTAAACACGTATACAAGCTCATAACCATCCTTAAGATCAAAATATGAATACTTTCAATCAAGTTTATATTTCGGAAATCCGTTCTTTCGTCTTTTTAGGGAAATTTCAAACAACATATGTTTTTCTAGAAAAATTAAGTCAAAATATTTAACATACTCCCCTTCCTTTTCAAATCTTTAGAAAAATACAATTCAAGTTCTCATGCATCTCAACATACAAATAATATACCATGCAACATAATAACCTTTCTATATTTAGTGTTAGAAAGTATAGAAAAAATCTACTATACATAGAGTTGGGGTGTATGAGAAGATTCTACCGTTCTTCTTGGCGGTAAGTCGGTTTTGAGAATCAGTCATCGGTTTTGTGAATCGGTCGCGTAACGGCTCCGGATTATTTCGAAAGAAAGAAAGATGGATTTTCTCTTCCTAGAAACAACTTTGCTAAACTAGTCTACTTTAAAGATCTAGGGGTGATTTTGGAGGTGGTTTGGTGGTAGCTCTCACGAACTTCAAAGAAAGAGCAAGAAACTTGAACTTTGAAACTAATAAAGTTTAGAAATTCTAGAGAGAAGTTGGAGCAATGAGTGTGTAGACACCCCAATCTGGGCTTCCAGATTACTTTACTTACGATTTTTGATTCCCCGATGATGAAACGGATCAAGAACACCTCGGGAATGATAGGTGTTTGAGCTTTGAGTGTTTGAAGCCCTTGAACCTAACCTAACCTAAGCCACTTCCAAAAGCCAAACCCTACTGACCCGCGCCAGCGCGATCATCCCGCGCCAGCCTGTCCCCGCCGAGCGCACCATCGCGAGACTCGACTCCATCGCGCGCCGAGGCGCACCATCGCGCGACAGACTCCTCGCGAGAGTCGGCTGGGTCAAAGTCAAAGTTTTGACCGTTGACCCACGCGCGACTGTCACACTCGCGCGATGGTCCCATTCCATCGCGCGACGGTCCCAACCCTGTCACCTTTATCAGCTGGGAAAACTTAGCCATGAAGTAACCCACAACCTGCACGTCTCTTTGCACGAGATCTACCTCCCCTCTCCATTTATGGAAGGTGCTAACTCTATAAATACCCCCCATTTGTTCACTTTCAAAGGGTTAACAAAAATTGGCATTCAAAGGCTTACACCTCAAGAACAAAGCTTGTTCTTCCTCCTCCATCACTCAAATCCCCCTTTTCATCTCAACTCAACTCAAAGTTCAAACACTTTTCAAACCAAAAGCCAAAGGTATAGCTTACCTTTGTTTTGCTCTCTGTTATGATCTCTGAGGGGAACTGGCAGGGCCAAGGCTGGTAATCAATACCAGTCCTGGCCCTAAAGTCAGCAGAAATACAAGAATCCATGCCAAGCACTCCCTCACGCGATAGACTTACATACGCGCGCGACAGTCCACTGTCTCGCGCGACAGTCCTCGTGGGGTTTGGGGGTGCTGGTTATTCTTGTTTTATCATGTTATTCATTATTTTGAAGTATGATAGGCCTTTTAGCTCACTGCTCAGCATGTTAAAACACATAGACTAGCTTTTCTTGCTTATTTACTTTGTTGGAATGCTTCTGGGTTGTATCTGGATCTGTGCCAGAGCTCAAAACATGCAAAGCAATTCCTGGAAATCGGTCCAGGGACACTTTCGCGCGAGGGACTCAGCATCTCGTAGCGACGGTCCTACGATTTCCGATGAGCGCCTGCATGAGCGAGCTTGGCCCTTGGCCTTTGTTTTGATACCCCATTTGTTTAGGGGTTGTATTTCAATTTGTTTAGTTCCTGTTTGTAATAATTAGTCTTAATTATTTACTTTCAGTCTATATAAACTGCTTGGTTTGCCTCCTGGGTGTGCACTGGTCCTTCCAGAGCCCAGAAGGGGATAAAATTCAACCTGTGGTGAGACTTGAACACTCGCGCGAGGGAATGGGTGTATCGCGCGATGGTCCTTTTTGCATGCACGTTGATCCATGCGTGCAAAGGTGGCTGTCATGTGTGATACACCTATTCCATGAGCAGTTTGGTTTATTCTAATCAGAGGGTTAAGTTTTATCCCGTTTCATATTTGCCATCCATCCATGCCATGTTTAGATCACATCTTGCAAACTTGTTACAGTTTTAATCCCCGATTAACTGTTCCCCCGCCCTAATTGGCTTAAAATTGGTTAAAGAAGAATTCGAATCACAAACATTTGCAAAATGCCTAAGTAGAGACCGATCTCCGGATTGGGCGAGAGGGGTGCCTTAAAAACCTTCCCCTCTCGTAACCTGGCTCCCGAACGGACTGGTTATGACGGATTTGGTTCCTTCACTTTTTCAAATCAAATAGCGGCAGGTGCTTCAAATATGATTCCTTGGGTGACGGACCTTGAAACGAGTGGCGACTCTGTGTTTTGCGAGCGCCTGCTTCTCCGCTCGCGCTCCCTCGATCTATCGGGCCCTTGCTTCGGGAAACGAAATTCCCGGAGGCTCGCTTTGGAATCCGGAAATTCCAGGGCATGCTGCCCACAGAGTGAAGGTGTGAGTTTAAGCTTGGAATGGCTTGCTATTGATAGGCCAAGGCTCCCTCTCTCCCTCTCTCAACCGAATTCTCTCTCTCTCTCTCTCTCTCTCTCTCATATCTTTGATTTTCTTTCACATGTCAAGCTTGATTGAAAGCTTGATAGGTTAGGTCATGGGGTTGCTTGTACATATTCTACCTAGTTCTAGGCTTGCATGGCTAGATTTAGTACTATTGAGTTGATCTGAAAAGATTTTGGTGGAAGAAAGGAGGATGGTACAAAGTTTAATATTGGCAATTGTACATACAAGGACCATGGTGGGTGGATTTTGCTTGGAGTAGTATATAACCATAGATTGTAAGGGTGTAAGGCTCCGTTCCAGAACGGGAATAAGCAGCTTATTTTTTAAGAAGTCAATTTCAAGCTCAAAAATAATGTATTTACGCAAATAATTTTTCTATCACTATGGATCTTGTTTGATAGATCTCATCAAGATCTTTTAATACGGTGCAAAAAAAATAAAAAAATTATTTTTCATTTACATTATTTTTTAGTTTGAAAATGTGAAATAAGCTGCTTATTTTTTAAGAAGGTTTCTGGAACGGGGCCTAAGAAGATCATGGAAGATCAAGTCCAAGGTACACTCCAAATCTCTCCCACCCTTTCTCTATCTTTCTCTCCCTCTCTCTCGGCCACTCTCTTTCTCTCTCCCTTTCTCTCTTCTCATGTGTATGTGTGTGTGTGTGTGTATATATATATATATATAAGTACTTTTAGGTACTATATAATCTAACAAGATTTCCAAGTATCAAGATTTTTTTAAATAAAATACTCTAATGAGCACATGCTCCATTTGGAATATTATATTTGGGTACCTGGTACATATATTTATATATATCTATGGGTTCAAGTGTGTGTGTTTGTGTATATATATATAAGTACACAAGGTACTAGGTGATCTAATGATATTTTCAAGTATCAAGATTTCCTAATAAACTAATCTAATAAGCACATGTTCCTATTATAATATTGTATTAGTGTACTTAGGAAATCTAGGGTAGTATATCTACATGGTACATCTATATACATATCTTTAAGTATATAAGCATATCTTTAAGTGATTTATTTAATAAACCCTAGTACTTGTTGGTAAGGCTAACCTATTAACCAATAGGTAATATTTTCTCTAGCAACTATTGACCAATGGATACAAGGGTGAGGTATATATGTACTTAAATAATGACCAAATATCCTTTAGGCATGTGTATATATGTCTATATATAACTATATATGTGTACTTCATCAAATCTAGCAAAATTGTAGACACATCAATCTAGATCTTCCGATTGTTTTACAGTTTCTTGTTTCCCCGATGATGAATTGGATTAAAACAGACTTGAGAATGGAATGGATTGAGCTTGGAGTGTTTGGAATCCCTCTTGAACCTTTTTAACCCCAAGCCCTTGAGTCAAAACCCTAACCAAGGTTTGACCAGCGCGCGGTACAGTGGAATCGTCGCGCGATGGACAGATTGCCAGGTGTTGGTCAAAGTCAAAGTGTTGACTGTTGACCTTCGCGCGACGGTTTGCACCCTCGCGCAGTTGTCCCACTCTGTCGCGCGACGGTTTTAGCCTGTCCCCATCACCTTTTTCCAGCTGGATTTTGTGATCATCAGGGGGCCTGTAAGCCTGTAGAACCCCGTTTTCCACTAGAACAGCTGTTGTAGACTGCATGGTTGGCACCTTCCAATGTAACCACCCCCATCACCTTGTTGGAGCCATTCTCCACCAAGCTAGGCTGGCCAGCCTTGTTGGCTGGCTGGCTTCTAGACCTAGTTCTTCATCACCCCTTGGCCTCCCATTGTCCTATAAATACCCCCCATACTTCCAAAGTTAAAGGGTTACCAAAAATCAAGCAAAGAAGGCACACAAACCCTCAAAATACTTGATATTCCCTAATCCTTGCCATCTTCATACACTCATTTTCCAAGCACAACAATACTCTTCAATCCATTTCAAAACTACTCAAGCAAAGGTATAAAGATTTACATGTCTTCTGTTTTGATCCCTGAGGGGGGCTGGCAGGGCCAAGGCTGGTAAACAATACCAGTTCTGGCCCTAAAGTCAGCAAGGTTACAAGAAGCTGTGATCAAGCAAACCCTTGCGCGATGGTCCCACTATCTCGCGTGACAGTTCTGTCAGCATGAGAATGGACTACGTGGGGAAGGGGGTGCTGGTCTTTAAGTTTCATGTATTGCTTGTAACTGTTTTGAAGCATGTTTAGGTGTAAACTCACTGTGTTGCATGCTAAAAGCCATAGACTAGCTTAGTTTGCTATTTCATTTGGTTTGGAATGCTCTTTGGTTGTTTCTGAATATGTATCAGAGCCCAAGCATGCAAAGCAATTCCTGGAAGTCCAGTCAGGACCCTCGCGCGAGTGCCTCACTCTGTCGCGCATGTAGACACCCCAATTTGGCCTAACGATTATTTCAAGTCCCACCTTGGGGACCATCTCGATGATGAAATGGATACAGTGATTGCTGATTGACTTCTTGTGAACCCATGGACTTATGGTAAGAACTTTGAGCCACTTAGAGGACCCAATCTAGAGCCATATAGCCTTTCAGACAGAAATACAGAATCCCAGGAGAATCCATCTGTCGGCCGTAACATTGATCTCACGGCCTTAACATCATTTCTTCACCCGAGCAACCTGTTGCTTGAAAATCTCCCTGAGAGATCAATCCCATGGCCGCAAGATCTATCCTTCGACCGCAACATCCTTTCCTCGGCCGCCAGATCTATTGCTTGGCCGCCAGATTGTCTATTTTCCAGACTCTAGAACATTTTGTCGATTATTTGATCCAACTACGACACCTCCCCGATGCAATCGGGCTACGCTCAGAGATCATCACGAAGAGTTTGCATTGCATTACAATTGCAATCGTGCGTTTTGATTGGCCGGAGTGAGTCACCAATTGCTTATAAAAGGGCCCTTGGGTTCCAAAATAAACACCACGAAAAACAACAAAACTTTCTCACCCTCTCAAGCCACGAAACTCTGTCAATATACACTCTCAAACCTCCTCTACAAAAGCCCTAACCTCCCGAAGACAGCCACTAATCCGACGATCAAACCCCAAAGTCTTAAACCCTAACCCTAGGGTTTTTAAAGAAGCAATCAGTCAATCATCCTCAATCCGAAGCAATCAAGCTACTGAGGGATCAAGGTGGTGAGGCCCAGGGGCCTCCGGTTCAATTTATTTACTGTTTTTATGCTTAATCATAGCATTTGATTATCTGCTAACTTTTCTGTCTGGTGTGAGGAAGAACATTGACCGGGGCTTCGATCCCTCGGCCGATACATTAATCTAGTGTGATTACTCGGCCGTGACATCCATTCACCAGCCGAGTAATCAATTTCCTGGGACAACTTCGTTTTGTTTTGCTTTCTGATGTATGTTTTAATTACAATCCTGGCTCACCATTAACTGCTTAAAGGCTAAAAACAAACTATGTGTTAGAATTAAATAAAGCATGTATATGTCTTATGTTGAATAACTATGGGCCAGTCTCACGGCTGGGCAGAGAGGGGTGTCTAACACCTTCTCCTCACTGTACTTTTAGCTCCCGTATCTAGAATCTCTACATATTTTCCTAGTTTTAATAAACTAGGTGGCGACTTTGTTTTGATGATAAACGCTATCGTGTGGCGATATTCCTAGTCATGGGAATATCCACGATCTTGGTTTATGAAGCAAACAACCAAACGAGCAAACAACGATCAATCTGTATGGCGATGCCCCGCTCCTAGGAAGGTGTCTACAGTGTGATGGTTCCCTGATTTCCAGTGGCTGCCCTTGCATGGCAACTAGGGCTTATGCCCCTATTTATTCACCCCCACTGTTTAGGGGTTGTGTTTCAAGTTAATTCACTCAGTTTGTAATATTATTTTTCATTCTAGTACATATAAAACTGCTTAGTTTGCTCCCTGGGTGAGCACTGGTCCTTCTAGAGCCCAAAGGGGGATAAGATTCAACCTATGGTGAGATATGAACGCTCGTGCGATGGAGTGGATGTGTCGCGCGATGGTCCTTTGCATGTATGTAGATCCATGCATGCAAAGTTGGCCATTGTGCATGGCACACTCATTTCGTGAGCAACTTTGTTTGTTTCTGATCAGAGGGTTAAGTTTTATCCCATTTTCATAGTATTCCATCCATCCATGTTTCAATTCAAATCACATCTTGCAAAGTGTTACGGTTTAATCCCCGATTAACTGTTCCCCCGCCTTAATTGGTTAAAAATTGGTTAATAAAAGAAGAATCATAAATATTTTCACAAAATGCCTAAGTAGAGATCGATCTCTGGATTGGGCGAGAGGGGTGCCTTAAAACCCTTCCCCTCTCGTAACCTGGCTCCCGAACCCAGATATGGGTATGACAGACTGGTTCCTTCACTTTTTCGAATCAAATAGCGCGGCAGGTGCTTCAAAATACGGTTCCTTGGGTGTTGGACCTTCAAACCCGAGTGGCGACTCTGGATTCTGAGCGCTTGCTTCTCCGCTCACGCTCCCTCGATTTCTGGGCCACTTTGGCACAAAAGGAACAAAATCATTTTTCCAAGGGCATGCTGCCCACAATGGCGACTCTGCTGGGGATAATCGAACCAATATTAATTCATACTTAGAGTTCAAATACCCCTGTGAACAATTCTTTAAAAGTCTATCAAAACGGTGAGCTTCGCGCTGCAGAAGGTTGGAATGGTGATTTAACAAGACACCGTGTCCGGCCAATCTGATCTGTTGGAATAGACACACTCATACCGAGTTGTTCCAACTTCAAAAGTCGAAACCTTGAGCAGAGGAATAGTCAAAGGTTTAGGATTCTTTTGGCATCCTTTGGCCTCACTTGTCTCTAGTAGGGATACACATTCGAAAAGAATTCTGAGGATTTTAGCAGTGTCCGAATGGTTTGAGACAGACTCGTCTTTTAGTTTTAGAGTCTAGGGGACACGGACGGGGTCGGCTGCATCTATGCTTTAGTCTTTTATTTAGATTAAGGTGGCCGCAGGACCCTTATATGGTCTTCTTTTACTTTGCAAGCAAAGGTTTTGAACCATTGCACCTCCAAGGAAAGTATCGAGGCAAAAGGGGAACCCCGCTTGGGAACGTCTGCAACTCAATCTGGTTCAACGACTCGTCAGGCTTGAATCCCAGTCAGTCACCACGGAAGATTCTCCGCTTTCTCCATTGACCGCTCAATAGTCCGGCTCACCATCAATCCAACGGGACGAACAGCCAGCTTCCCCGTCTTCTGCTTCAAGCACTTCCAAAACCCTATCATGTCAGGACAGCCGCTGGCTCAGCCGGTTTCGCTCGAAGAGATGCTCATGAATCTTCAAACTAGCATCATGGCCATACAGCAAAGGGCTACTCAGACCGATGCTAACATCACTAAACTGAATAACCTTATCAACACTCACATTCCGCCTCCGCTCGAGGCTGAGGACGAGGACGATGAGTCCAACCAAGAGCAGCTTATCATGATCGAGGATCCGAACAATTCGGGGCGTCTCGTTGTCCAGCCTAACCCAAGGGTGTTCTGCGCACTTGCCGCAAATCCGAATCCAGTAGGCGACATGCCAATTGCAAATCCGGATGTTACTGCTCTTACGGCCAAGATGGCCAAACTTGAGGAATATATTGCCAAAGTGGAAAAGGTCAAGGCTGGTGGAATCGACTGGGATCGCCTTTGCCTATATCCTAATGCTAAGCTTCCCGAGAAGTTTAAAATGCTAGACTTGGCAAAATTCGACGGAAGTGGTGATCCCAGGACTCACCTTTACAGTTACCATGCTGCCATGAAACTCTTGTCAGTCGAGCCTGAGGCCATGTCACAGCTCTTCCCTCAGACCCTCTCAGGCCCTGCTTTTCATTTGTTTTTGTCACTCGACATTGCCAAGAGGAGGACTTGGGAAGATATTGGGACTGCGTTTATTTCGCAGTACAGTTACAACTCCCTACTGAAGATGACAACTCGGGAGTTGGAATCCACCAAAATGGAAGCAAAGGAGTCCTTCGCTGACTTTGTCAAAAGGTGGAGGGCCAAGGCTGCACGAATGACTGAGCGCACTAGTGAGAAATATCAACTCCGCATCATCTCTCGTAATCTTCAGCTGGACTACGCTAGGCACTTCGTTCTTGCTCAACCATCTGCTAACTTTGAAACCTTCTTCGACTCTGGGCTGACCATCGAGGATGCACTACAGAGCGGAATACTTTCAAAAGGGGAATCTTCTAACCCTCCAAAACCGAAGCCTCGGGCATACTCTGGGAATACCAATGCACAATTTGGAGGTGGGACTTACTCCAATACGGCAACCAACGGCACCAATGCCACTTCCTCCAACACCACTAACCACATCACTGATGTCAACCAGGTGCAAACACCGCAGAACAACCGGCATCGCGGTCAGCCCCGCAGTTTCTTCGCATTCAAGGAACCTTTGTCCTCGGTCATGGAGAAGCTAGTCAAGTCAGGGCATCTGAAGCCCCTGGATCCAACCCCTCTACCCAAAAATCCCCTGGCAAACTTCAAAGCCAACTTGTACTGTGCTTACCATCAGGGAGCCGGTCATTTTACAGATTCTTGTTTCTGTCTCCGGCATGCGATCTAGGATCTCATAGATGAAGGGACTCTCCAGGCTCCGCCTCCACCATCCCAAAAGCCAAACATCCTCTCTAACTCCATGCCTAACCATAAAGTTGTCCCACATATTAGCCAGATATCTCTCAGCTCCATTGAAATCAACCCTAACTCTACCACATTTGATCCCACTAGCCATATAGTCTCAACAGATCAACCCAGGCCGGTCATATCTCCTCCACCTGAGGCTTGTGCCGAAGTTTCGTATATACGCATAGAGGAAGGCCAGCTCTCTGACACTGATGTACCTCTGGGACGTTGCAGAATGGGGCATTTGTCCTCAGTACATCTATCAGTGACCTCTTCCATCAGTCAATTCCCGCTGTGTAACTCAGTTCTGCCTCTTCTCTTTACAGTCCATACTTTAACGCGACGGATCCTAACCCGTCTCCCAGTCTGGCAGACCAGTTTCAATCCAATGTATCTCCTCCAGCAATCAACATGCAAGCTGTGGGTTGGGCCATGGCTGACAACATGGATTATGCCACTCCAATAATCAACGAGTGGTCAGGTCTCGAGTTAGATGGATTCCCACAACAGCCTGAATATCTCCCGTTCGATCAAGCCTGGTATGATGGCTGGATGGCCGGCTGTGAAGCAGCCATGCTCGATCGTTTGGATGGCTTCTCCTTATACATGCTTTTTCAGCAGGTTGAACCTATTGTCCCCGAAGAAGAGTACAACTGGGACCCTGAGCCGATTTGGCAGGACCCCATGGATTTGGACCTTAATCCCTTCCAAGGCAATGCTATACCGGATTATATGCAACATTACATAGAGGATGATCTCTTCCAGGAAGACCCTCGGGTTTTGGGAGACCATGTTTCCACCTTCACCTCAGTATTCGATTCAGTTTGTGATGCTGATCATGATCCCTGCTCTTACATTATTGATGGTCATTGACCTTGTTCTACCAGCCAATCTGTGGGACGTTGATGAGGTAGTTGATATTTAGGTAGGGACCGAAGTCTGGGCAGTTAACCGCTCCATGGCAGAAGGTGGACTGTGGGACATTCCCTTTATGGCCAATCCGGAGCCTATTACTGAAGTTGCGGCGGTCACAGATCTGAGTTTATGGGACTTACTCCTGATGAAAGACTTGACTGAGGATTTTGCAACGCCCCCAATTTCGGGTACATTAAATAAACATTTTATTGATAAAACTAATGGAGTCTGGCTCATTATTACATCATAACCCCCTCAACGGTTCAATATTTACACAAGGGAAGGACAACTAAGGTTCCTATCTACAGCTCCGCCTGCTCCTCCATCCTAGCCAGCTCCTCGGCTCCAAAGGCCTCCCAAGTGAACAGCTCTCTTTGATCATCTACAAAGTCTGACACATTATACCAGCATCGCCACTAGTATAATATGCCTGGGTCACCAAAGGTAACACCATGAGCTACAAGAGCTCAGCAGAATAATCCTAAACCCATAACCCTTAACTTACACATAGCAAGTCATAGATATAGCATACAAGGTCATGTATCAACACATGCATATTCGATAAAGATAACAACAATGACACATCCACATTCCTGAATCTAACGTTGGTGTCTGTGATGTTTGAGTTTCTCCTACGCGACTCATCGTAGACTGTGTCTCGTTTTCACTTTATCAAAACATTTCAAAAATCAATTTTAACACACCCAACCTCGGTTCCGCCATTCCAGTCTCTCGAGTATTGTCACAATGGTTCCATCGCACCGGGTTCCCATTGGCACACAAAAACATTGAATTTGGCATTGGCTCCTTTCCACGGATAACCAATCCACAATTCAAAACCCTCAATTCCACTGCTCTAGGTTCCCGAGTATCCTTACCATGGTTCCGCCGCTCCAAGTTCCCATGGGAATTTTCAAAAATCATTTAACAATTGCGTTGGCTCCTCTCCGCGGATAACCAAACCACAACTCATCCCTCGGTTCCGCCGCTCCGGGTTCCCAAGTGTCCCCACAATGATTCCACCGCTCCGGGTTCTCATTGGGTTTCCAAAAATCATTCCTTCACACACACACACCACACAATGGGCAAGTCCGGCCATATTGCGATTTCAAAACCACACCTTGTCTTTAACTCCCTAGGTGTCATATTTCTACTTTCTCGATTTCCGTGTCTCATTTTCACGCATAGACTCCGCGGTAGGACTTCTCGTACAGGTAATCATAAATCATTCATTGTAATTTTGAAACTAAACTAGCAAGATCATTCAACTCTATATTAGATAGCATGCTCACATTGTCAAATCATCATGCTCAACATTTAATACACAAAGTAAAGCATAATGCCACATGGACGGACACCTTTGGAGTTGTAAACCACTCATGTTTTATCATACATCCAACAAGTAAGACAAGTAAACACATATACATGCTCATAACCATCCTAAGATCAAAATATGAATACTTAAAGTTGGGCCACAATGTTATCTTTCAAAATTCGTTCTTCCTTTTCGAAAAGTTCAAAGCAACGCATGTTTATTGAAGTATAATCAACTACACATATACTTAGGATAGGGAATAAGGACATTCTACTATACTTAGAGATAGGGGTAAAAGAAGATTCTACCTTGATCCGAAACTAGTCGGGGCCGAATAAGCTAGTTGAAAAATTCTACGGGTGGTGACACTCACAAATCTGGACCAAACTTTGGATGGTAGTAACTCGGTCAATATTTGGCCGAATATGATCGTTCTTGGGTCGAAATCGAAGCTGTAGAAGTGCTCTACAACTTTTGTGAAGGAAGTTGATCCTAGAAACTATGTTAGGTAGGAGAAAATTGGTGATAAAGGGAGTGACAATAAGCTGTTTGGAACTGGAATTCTGAGATTTTTACTGAACTTCGGATGCCAATATCTTAGTCATTTTTTGACCGATTAGGGTGGTTCTTGGGTCTAACTTGAAGATCTTGAAGTGCTCTACAACGTTCCCGAAGGAAGTTGGTTCTAAAAACTACTTTAACAAGAGAAAAATGAGGATTTGCGAAGGGCAGTAGGCTGTCTGGAAAAACAGAAATGGTTTCTAGAGAGAAGTGAGAGCAAATGAGTGAAGGTGTGAGTTGAATGGTAAGAATGGGCATGCTATTTATAGGCCAGGCTTGGCTTATTGTCCAATGGATAAATTTTCTCCCAACAATTATTGCCCAATGGATAAAAGGTTTGCTTGAACAACCTATACCTAGTTCCTAGGCTTGCATGGCTAGTTCTAGTACTTGGATTTGATTATGGAAGATTTTGGTGAAGATAGGATGGGTTGTACAAGGTTAAATATTGGCAAATGTACAAATTAGGACATTTGTACAAGATTTTGCTTGAAAGGTGATACAACCATGGATTGAAAGTATAACAAAGGACAAGAAGATCAAGGTCAAGGTACACATCAAATCTCCCTCCTTTCTTTCTCTCTCTCTCTCTCTCTCTCTCGGCATTCTCTCTCTCCCTCCCCCTCTCTCTGTCTCTCTCTCTCTCTCTCTCTCTCTCTCCTATGTACTGTGGAAGTATATATATATATATCCTAATAGATATAAGGACAATAGAAATCTAATAATCTTTCAAGTAAATAAGATTTTCTTATTAAAATAAAGGAAACGAGCACATGTTACTTACAATATTATATATATACACATCATCAAGTACACACATATATATTTATAAGTATGTACCTAGGGTACTACAAAATCTAGTAGATTTCAATCCTAATAAACTATTCTATTGCACACATGGTTTATTACAATATAATAATACTAGTACATATATTAAAATCAACCAAGGTACTAAGTACTTATATTAAATACTAACACCTTGTACTTAAACCTATTTTAATCTTTCAAACACATGGGAAAATCTAGGAAATAACTAAATTAATAAACCCTAGTACTTTGGCAAGGCTTAACCTATTATCTATTGGTTAATAATTCTCCTAGCAGTTAATGACCAATGGTTAAAGATAGAAAGTACTATACTTGTATATGATATATATATATTATTTAAGTATATTAACACATGGTGAATCTATAAAATGACTAAACTAATAGATCTTTGTACTTGGTAGCAAGACTAATCCTATTGACCAATGGGTGATAATTCTCCTAACCATCATCGTCCAATGAGTAAAGGGGTAAAGTAATATATACTTGAATAATATATATATATATATATATATATATATACATACATACTTTCAAGCATGTGTATATAATCATATATAACTATATATATGTACCTTTAACAAATCTAGTAATGTACTTTTGGTCAATAAAATCTAGATTTCCTATTATCTAATGGGTAAAGATTACCCTAACAGTTATCGACCAATGGTTAAAAGCCAAAGGTCCAAAAGGTTCACATAGGAAGGTTCAAAAGGTCCACCTAGGGTGGAGGGGTTCATAAGGTTCAAATGGTTCAAGAAGTTCACCAAGGGTTAGGAGGCAGTAACTAGATTAAATGGTAGTTAGGTTATTCTAACTGGTTGGTTAGAAACTACCTATACTTTCCAAGTAGAATTTCCTAACCAAGAAATATAGTTTTAAGACCTTATTTCAATTGTTGAGAAAATACTCTAGTGCATTTGTAGGCACACTTGTCTTTTAGAAAATGACTAGGTTGTGAAATTAGTAGCTCAAAGTGGTTTGTATGCTGAAAACAATTATTTAGGTGCTGGAACTGGATTTGTATGTGCCGAACCTGAGTTTTGGTTGTTGGAAATTGACATTTGGATGCTGAATTTGCTTATATAACTGCTGAAAACCAATGATAGGTGCAGGAAATATGCGTTATGTGCTGAAATTATGGTTTAAAGTGCAGGAATTGATGTAAGCATGCTGAAAACTGAAGCTTAGTTGCTGAAAATGCAACTTTAGAGCTGAATGGTTGTTTAGGTGCAGAAAATTGGTTTTAGAATGCTAAAAACATGAATTATAGGTGCTGTAACTGTGAATTGATTGCTGAAAACTGTCTTTCGGGTGACGAAATCATTTATGTAGCTGCTGTAAATCATTGGAAAGTGCATGAATTATATATTACATGCAGGAAACTATTAGGATATGCTGGGAATTGTTGCATATACTGAAAAAAAACGCCTTAAAGTGCTACGATATGTGTTTATAGTTACTGAAAATATGAGTTAGATGCCAAATTTGACTAAACTAGATGATGTGTTGCTGAGAGGCTCTTAGGTCATTCTTAGATCCAATGATTACTAGACCTCTCAATGGACCTAGACCCCTTTCACTATCCTTTTTCTTGAATATTGATATCATTCTCCTCGGGTGTCTGAGTTCTGTTCTTTTGGGCTTCAAAACCAGCTAGGCCTCTTATTTCTAAGTCTTGATCTTGATGGAGGTTTAGAGCTAGGCCTGCTAAGTCTTCTACCCAAGAATCTAGGCCATGAACAGAATTTGAACTATCCTCGTAACTTTAGGGGTGTAAATGTTTTCCGAATTTAGAAAATAGAAAACACTTTCTAGCCAAGCAGTAATTATTTTCAATTAAACACGAAAAAACATTCTTCATTGAACTTCCAAAACGTTTTAATCTTAACAAATCATAAGCGTAGAGATGATTTTGTGACCTACATAAATTCCAAACACCCTTAATAAAATGCAGGTCCAATATATTCATTCCAACAGATTATGTTCACGGAACATACTCTTGTCTTCAATCCACATTTTTTCTTGACAGAGACAGAAAAATGAATTCTATGTACAAAAATCAGGAAAACCTTTATCGAACAATGTAAAGTATACTATACTATTCTTCAATCTCAACAACAGAACTAAAATAATAAAAATTCTTAAAGTACTCTTATGAATATATATATATATATATATATATAATACACACACAAACACACATAGGGATCTCTTTCGATCTTTTGGGGGCTTCTCTAGGTCCTATTAAAATAACTCACCATATGAGTTGGGTTCCCAATACTAGTAGCATGCATGTGATATATAGCAATAAAGATTCAAAATACACACAACCACAACTGGTGAGAGATAGGAAATGAATTAGTAGAATAAAGGTCCCCTTAGAGCATACCAATAGTGGAATCACGAGGTAGCACTGAAGACGTAGTGTTCAGCCCTGGAAAAGATTCTTGGGAGTGTTGAGGATTAGAGAGTTTGCTTGGTGGAATATCGACTCCTGAACCTCAAATAGAAGCATTAGAGAGTTTGCATGCTAGAATCACGTGAGAGAAATTGTCTTCATTCATCTTGTTGGAAACCCCTGTGACAATGGTCATCGCTGAGGTGGTGCTCTCGTTATCTTCAATGAGCAGATGAGAAGAGAGAGAGAAAAGTTAGGGCAAAAGAAAGGCATACAACTAGCAATATAAGGAGAGAGATCGAAACTTAAACACACCCAGATTAAGACTTGGAAACTCGGTTTCGTTGAGGGCACGCTCCAGGGGAAAACCTTGTTTCAAGCGGCATCAATTATACTGGGTGCAAACTCATTCAAGTGATGGGGACTTCGGTAGGAACCAATAAACTGATTGGATTTCCAGCAAAACAAGGAGAGAAGGATTTGGGGTTTTCGGTGGATTTGCAGCAAAATAAAGAGAGACATGGATTTGGGGTTTCCACTTTCCGATGGGTTTTGGGGAAAAGGAAAGATTAAATGAATAATTTAACCCTCCAAAAAAAAAATTAGAACTTTTCGCCCTCCGCCAATTCTTAGACGATCGTGCGTACTTTTTTTTCCGCCAAAAAGTAACTATTTACATTGGGGTGTACACTGCAGACGCAAAAAAAGTCTATTTGCTACTTTGTTTTTGAAACGGCAACGTTGCGGACTCAAATTGACAATTTTTGAGTCGGGAGGTATTGCCGTCGAAATTAAATAATTTTTCGCCACAGCATTTTTTGCTGACGCAAAAAGTTAGACGAAAAAACCATATTCTCTTGTAGTGTTAAGATCTCATTTCCAAGTCAATCCATATTATGAGACAAACCAAAAAGGTTGAGCATATGACTATAACAGAAAGTAGACTCGGAGTCCATCGCTAACTAGCGGCTACTTGAATGTTTCAGAAAAACTTGTCATTTGAGTATATACAAAAAGTTTTGAAAGTTCTAGGTAATTGAAATCCACTTGATTATTTGCTAGCACATTGACAAACTCTTAAATCTTACCGGCTCGTTGCGGTAAGCATGCTCAAAATTTTGAATTTTGAAAGATGGGTTGCTAGGCCGATTTGGAAATAAGAACCAAAGTCCTACACTTGTTATGCTGAATCATCCATGGAGAAATAAGTATTGTAAGTTCTATCCATAATATCCTTGACTTTGCATACAATCATCCATAATCTGCTCCACTACCTTTTGTCCTTTAGCCTCGCAAGGCAAAGATTGTTAAAGCAATCCTTAGTTCAATTGCCGACGAGGCGGCCAGTGTTTGATTTCGTTCTAGAAATCTATGCTTTGCAGTGCTTTAAGTAAAGCGGGAGTGTTAAGTAAGCAATGATGCTTTCAACTTGCCAAAAACATACCTTGCAGGCAATGGCATGCCTCAGTGCTTAGCTATAAAGACTTAGAGTTAGGGCTTTTAGTTCATGCCCCAACCCTTCTGCAAAGAAAGTGATATTAAAACAACGTATACAAGGTGTGAGGAAGAACTTCTCTAAAAATGCAAGTAAGTTCCTAACTTGCAGGATCCTGTCCTATTTTGATAGGTTTTATGGCTTTCTAACACATGTAAGGTTTGGGTAGTCTCAGGGTGCTCCGTTGTCAAAAGGAGCCAGTCCTTTCACCATCCCATTATAGGCGGTCATTGGGTGATTTCCTTTTTGATATACCGCTAGGTACAGGTGACTGTGGAGTTTGCTGGAACCCCTAACATAGCCCGTGTCATGCCGGGGTATTAGGTGAACTCAACGAGGTTTGCTTGCTCGATGCATATGATAAATGAATTAAATAAGGCATGTACTAGTCTTATGTTGAACTTTCTGGTTATGGCTTTCATGCCCCCAACAGAGTCGCTAGAAAACTTTAGACACCTCCCAATCGAGGCATCGCCATACAGTTTGATATCGTTTGTTTGCTCGTTTGGTTTCTTGCTTCATAAACCAAGATCATGGACATTTCCATAGCTAGGAACATCGCCACATGATAGCGGTTATCATCAAAACAGAGTCGCCACCCAATTTATTAAAATTAGGAAAACAGATAGAGATTCTAGATACGGAAGCCAAAGGTACAGAAAGGGGAAGGTGTTAGGCACCCCTCTCTGCCTTGCCGTGAGGCTAGCCCATAATCATTCAACATAAGACATATAGATGCTTTATTTAATTCTAACACATAATCTGTTTTTATGCCTTTAAATAGGAAATAGGGTGAACCGAGACGATAAGTAAGTCATGCATCAAAAAGCAATAAAACAAAGCTGTCCCAGGAAATCGATTACTCAGCTAGTGAATGGATGTCACGGCTAAGTTATCCCACTGGTTTGATGTATCGGCCGAGGGATCGAAGCCCCAGTCGGTGTTCTTCTTCACACCAGACAAAAAAGCTAGCAAACTACCAAAACGCTACGATTAAGTATAAAAGCGATAAATAAACCAAACCAGAGGCCCCTGGGCCTCACCACCTTGATCCTTCAGTAGCTTGATTGCTTCGGATTTGATCGGGATTGACTGATTGCTTCTTGGGAAACCCTAGGGTTAGGGTTTGAGACTTCGGGGTTTGATCGTCGGATTGATGGCTGCCTACGGGAGGTTAGGGCTTTTGTAGAGAGGGTTTGAGAGTATATTTTGGCAGAGTTTCGTGGCTTGAGAGGGTATGAATCTGATGAATTTCATGTGTGTATTTTCGGAGTCCAAAGGCCGCTTTAAATAGGCAAATTGGTGACTCACTCGGTCCAATCAAAACGCACAATTGCAATGCAATTCGAACTCTTCGTTGTGATCTCTGAACGTGGCCCGTACGCATCGAAAAGGTAGTGTAATCGGATCAAACAATCGACAGAATGTTCCAGAGTCTGAAAAAAGGGCAATCTGGTGGCCGAGCTATGGATTGAGCGGCTGAAGGATCGACCTTGCGGCCATGGGATGGATCTCTCAGGGAGATTTTTGGGCAACAGGTTGCTCGGGTGAGGAAAAGATGTTAAGGCCGTGAGATCAATGTTACGGCCGGCAGATGGATTCTCCTAGGATTCTGTATTTCTGTCTGAAAGGCTGTTTGGCTCTGAATTAGGTCCTCTAAGTGGCTCAAAGCTTTTACCGAAAGTCCTAAGGTTCTCAAGAAGGCAATTAGCAATCATCGTATCCATTTCATCATTGGGATGGTCCCCAAGGTGGGACCTGAAATAATCGTTAGGCCAAATTGGGGTGTCTACACTTTCCTAATCCTAACCCCGGCATGTAAGACATCTTCTTCATTATCTTGATAGCAACATTGCTGACGACAAAGTCGTCATCAATTTTGACCGAATAGACAGATCTGGAGGTATCCAGAGAGAAACCTCCTAAGGCGATATCTTCTTCCCCATGCTGAATTTCCAGAAGTGGGGCATTGTCTTCAATAGGGGCATGAATCCCAGAGTCCCCGTGGATAGTAAACATCCCCGTCTCGAGTCCCAATCGGATTTTCTGATGGAGTGTAGAGGGTACAGCCATGATGTCTGGTCGATGCAGCCAGGGCCTCTCCAATAGCAGGTTAAAAGAGGCGGGAATGTTTACCACGTGAAATTCTACCTCTGTTTGATATGGTCCTGTAACGACCCGGTATTTTCTAAAAAAAAAAGACCAATATACATTGCATTTCAAACACTTCTAGGCCCTTATTCTCTCCATAAATGAATTACATCACTAAAATAAATTAAGCCACCAGGTAAATAATCTTCTAGATCTTCCAAAATAATCAACTCTTCTAAGACCTCTCCAACTTTATCCATATGTGCTCCAATTCAATTTCCGCTAATCCGGCTCCACACCTGAAAAAGAAATTATCCGGGAAGTATACGATACAACAGAATAACAAAACTCATAAGTGGAATCAATAAACGATAATCGACCACCAAGTCGAAGCAACAATCACAAGGGACCTCATACCATGTCCTTCTCAGTACATGACCAGTGACACTCCCCCAATACATTCCTCACCGAGTCATCCTCGACCCATTCTGGTTATTGGATAGGCTATTGGTGCATGAGTTCACTCAATCCCTGTACTAACAATTCTATAGTACTCAGCCAACAATATCATATTCGATACCAATTATTCCACTTTTCAACAATATTCCACATGATTGAACAAAGATCATGAGATAATCAAAAGGAGTACAAAGATGAGAGTGAAGAAAGGATTCCGGAAGTAGGAAGCATATATTATACAACCCGGATTACCTCAAATAAATCGCCACCGTTGAACCTGATGAGCACAAAATATTGACACGTATAGACCCTAATCCTATATATTGTTAGGCTCTAATTATGCGTAATTGGCTATAATTATTATCTTCTTGATCTTTTGACACTATATTATTGAATCTTGCAGAAAAGATAATAATTTGATTGATTTCAGCCGTTGGAATAAGAAGTTCGAAGTCGACCCGAAATCAGAATTTACCGAATGATCACATACTCTGGACGTGGGCCAATCTTGGCATTGGCTAGGAGTTGGCAACAGGAGCATAGCCCATTATTTTCAATGTAATTCACGTAAATGGGATTTGATTAAGGCAAGTTATTTTCAAAGGAAACATATATAGAATAAAAGGAATCACATAATTCCAAAGAAAGTCTGGGGGGCCTTATAAATAGCCATATCAGTAGGGTTTCGGACGGCACTTTTTGGACGGACAAGACCATCTCGAGAACGGGGCCGTGGCTCGGAGCAGAGAACGGGAATAGCAAAAGAATATTGTGAGGTTTTATTTTTATTATGTTAGGCTAAACTTTTAAATTAGGGTTGAGGATGAAACCCCATGAATTTTATTGAATGGTTTTATGCATATGATTTTTCCAACGTGCTTTCGTAGTTTATTGTTCTGATCTCATTAATTAATTTGGTTGAAAATCGGATATGGATTCAATCAGAATAGGTTTTTTCCATGATTTGATATAACCTTATTAATCGAATAGCTTGGCTTATCAAAGTTTATATTTATGTTCGGGATATCTACTGTGATTTGTTCATACGGATACAGTTGATGATTTTGGCTTAAACTTTTGAAGCAGAGGAGGAACATATCTTAGATATAAATAAAAAGGGCTTAAAGATATATTATCCGCGGTGATTAAGATTAGCTTCTAAATCATTGTGTAGAAATAAACGGAAAACTCATTGCATAGAATTAGTTGATAAATATTTGTGGGTGTGGATTCCGATACCTTAGTTCCTTTTCTCAACTGCAATCTCCCCTACTTTGCCGTGATAGATTAGTTGCTTTCTTTTATAATTGTTTTTTTTTAGTGTTCAATTTTAGTTCCATTAAATCAATCACAATTTTGTTAACTAGGTTAGGGTTTAATCAGTTTAAGTTACTTATTTTTCCTAGAAAAATCACAAGTCCCTGTGGGTTCGACCTCGCTCTCGCCATACTATATTACAATACGATTCGTGCGCTTGCGAGTATATTAAAATTTGACAATAAGTTTTTGGCGCCGTTGCCGGGGACTTATTATTTTTTTTAGGAAATCTGAGGAATTTGAATTAATTTTCACCCTTCTACTAGTTATAGTTACCTTTAACGCATTTATGGTTGCTGTAGCATCATGCCCATTGTTTCCTATCTTTGATTAGTTTATTTGCATTAGTTTTTATCATTTTATTGTTTAGTGTTCAGTTTCTTGTATAGTGGATTTGTAACGACCCTGATTTTTGGTAAATAAAAATTTCGTTAAAAATTTGAATTTTATTTAATACTTGGATCGGTCGTTATTGACTTATGAAAATTTTGATAAATATTTAAATTTTATTTTAATTGCTTGGATTGCTTTAAAATTTCCTTTTAAATTCTAATAATCCGTCATAATTAGATTTGAAACTTGTAAAATTGAATCAATTTACTCCGGACAATTTAGTCCTTCTCCCATGACTAGTATACTTGTAAACGTACTCGTTTATTTTTCCTAATAAGTAAATAATATCTTTAAATTATATTTCTCGGCTGGAAATCCTACTTAGCAAGCATAGTTAGCTTTTAACCAATTAGTTAGCAAACCCTAACTACTGTTTGGCTTAGTGACGCATCGATGCCGGAGTGGTTAGTAGGAAAATTTTGGTTTTTGACCGTCGGCTTGACCGCTCTACTTTGGCTTGGCTAGGTGCCTAGGCATCGGGCCTCTGTCGGGCTGCCTCGCCTTGGCGTCGGCTCCCTGTGTCGGGCTGCCTCGCCTCGGCGTCGGCTCATTGTCGCGCTGCCTCGCCTCGGCATCGGCTCGCTGTCGCCTGCCTCGCCTCGGCGTCGGCTCATTGTCGCGCTGCCTCGCCTCGGTGTCGGCTCATTGTCGCGCTGCCTTAGCGTCGGTCATTGTCGCGCTGCCTCACCAGGCGTCGGTGTTGTCGGTCACGCCTCGCCAGGCGTCGGGTCTGTCGGTGCCTTTCGCCAGCGTCGGGTCATTGTCGGCGCCTCGCTTAGGCGTCGGGTCACTGTCGAGGTTGCTCCGCCTTGGCTGCCATTGGGTTCGCCTTGGCATCGGATCGCGCCGCGCTTTTGCCGGCATTGCTTGGCTGCCTTGCTCTGCCTTAGCTGCCATTGGGTCTGCCTTGGCATCCGGTCGCGCCTCGCTTTTGCCTTGGCGTTCCTTGGGCTACCTTGCTCTGCCTTGGTTGCCTTGAGTTCTGCCTTGGCATCGGGTCACGCCGCTTTTGCCTTGGCATTCTTGGTGCCTTAGCCATCGCTAGGCTATCGGGTCGCCTTGGCCATCGCTAGGTTATGGTCGCTTGGCCATCGCTTTGGCCGCCGTTGTTTTGGCTACCGCCGCCACCGCTTTTACCAGTCGCCTTGGCCATGCTCACGCCTTGCCTTGGCGTTTGGCTCCGTCGGGCTTTAATATTCCGTTACTAGGCAATTTCCTACTAAATAAAAACCAAAATACCACTCGAGCAATGAAAGCCTAGATTAAGTATCATTAGTCTTTAACCGATTAGTTAGAACAGCCTAATGCCCATTTAGTCTAGTTAGGTTGCCCTAACCCTCGATGGACCATTTTACCCTTCTTGTCTTTATCCATTGGACGATAAAGGCTAGGGTAATCTTTATCCATTGGACAATAGATACTAGGGTAATATTTATCCATTGGACAATAGATACTAGGGTAGTCTTTATCCATTGGTTATTACATGCTAGGAAGACCTTTGACCATTGGACAATAGTTGTTAGGAGAAGACCAAGTTTGACTAGTAGTTGGAATAGTCTAGTCAAAAGCAAATAGTGTACTTCATGATGACTAGTCTTTACCCATTGGTTATTACATGCTTTAGAAAGATCTTTTGACCATTGGACAATAGTTGTTAGGGAGAAGACCAAGTTTGACTAGTAGTTGGAATAGTCTAGTCAAAAGCAAATAGTATACTCCATGATGACTTTCCTTGGACCATTGGTTAATAACCGCTAGGGAAAACTTTACCCATTGGATAATGGATATAAGGATTTGCCAAATAAGATGACAAGACAAGTCATGTGCTTCCTCATAATTACTTCTTTCGCCCATTGGTTAATAAACGTTAAGGAAATTTTAGACCCTTTGACAATAACCATTTGGGGAAGTTATTATCCCTTGTATAATTGCATTGTCCAATATTACCATGGGATTCTTGGTGAAAGATATGATAGTACTTTCTCCTACAAAAGAATAATCATAAGCCATGTGAGCATTTAAGTGGTCTTGTCCTTTTCTTCCTTGTTCTTTCCATAAATGTGCATATATGTATATACATAGTTGTACTTGACTAAGAGAGAGGGAGGGGGGCCGAATGGGAGAGGAGAGAGGGAGAGTGAGATGCATGTATGTGAGTTATAGGCACATGTGTTGTACCTTGACACTATTTGACCTAGTTACAACTTGGTTGATGAGACTATTTGATGACAAAGCATGACATGCTTGACATGACCATTCAATGGAGCAAATCCATGGGGGAGAGAGAGAGATATGGCTGGCCATGAGAAGGAGAGAGGAAGGGGGGCCAACCATGTGAAAGGGAGGGAGAGTGACACATGGAGCAAGAAGGAGAGAGGAAGGGGGGCCAACCATGAGAGAGGAGGGAGAGGGACACATGGAGCAAATCCATGAGAGATAGAGAAGGGGGCCAGCCATATGAGAGAAGGAGAGGGCTCAAGGTCTTCTATAAATAGCCTCTCACACTTGCCACTTAACACACACCTTCACTCCTTTGCTCCAACTTCTCTCTAGAAACCATTTCTGTTTTCCTGGCAGCTTACTGCCCTTCGTAAATCCCCATTTTTCTCCTGCTTAAGGTAGTTTTAGGACTAACTTCTTTGGAGAAAGTTGTAGAGCACTTCGAGATCTTCAACTTAGACTCAAGAACCACCCTAATCCGTTAAGAAACGACCGAGATATCGACATCCGAAGTTCAGTCAAATTTCGGATTTCCAGATTCCAGACAGCTTACTGTCACTTCCTTTTTCACCATTTTTCTCCGGGCGAAAGTCGTTTCTAGGAACAACGACCTCCACGAAAGTTGTAGAAAACTTCGAGATCTTCGATTTAGACTCAAGAACGACCTCATTCGGCCAAATATTGGCCGAGTTACTGCCATCCAAAGTTTGGTCCAGATTCGTGAGGTTCACTGCCCATAGGAATTTCCAATTAGCTTATTCGGCCCGACTAGTTTCGGATCGAGGTAGACTTTTCTTATACTTTCTAACCCTAAGTATAGTAGATTATCCTTACACTCTAATCCTAAGTATAAATATTGTATGATCATGTAGAATTTTCCTATACTTCCTAACTCTACATATACGTATGCGTATTGAGTAGAAAATGATAAAGTATAACGTTAGTTATGATCTTGAAAGCATGATCTTGTAGAATAATCTTAATCCCTAGTCCTAAGTATACGTAGATTATTCTAATCTACTTCCCTAAGTGTAAGTTGTACTGATCTTATAGAGTAACGTATCTCTAAGGATATGTGGTACCCTTATGTTAACCTTCTTCGAAACTTATCGTATTGTATGAGCATGAAGCCAAACGTATCGTATGCTAGTTTTACGTAGTTTACTTTGATCTTTTAACTTAAGCTTATATACCATTGCTTGTATTGCTTGTGGTAAAGTAACAAAGCATATGGTGGATTACCACCCCAAGGCGTCCGCACATGTGGCGTTATGCTTTAAGTAATGGTTATGGACATACTATGTACTTGCTTGTATTACTCGTGGTAAAGTAACAAAGCATATGGTGGATTACCACCCCGGGCGTCCGCACATGTGGCGTTATGCTTTAAGTAATGATTATGGACATGCTATGTACTTGCTTGGATTATACTTACTTTAAGTATACAACCATGAGTTAAACGGTTAAGGTATCAAAGCTAGTTAGTAAAACCTGTTTACTAAAGTACTAAAGAAGAATGAGCATGCCAAATAATGAATTTCTACGTCAATAACCATATGTTGTTTTGAAAATCCCACAAAGGAAGAGAGAACGGATTTTTCGTAATATATTATTGTCTTGAGGACGATTATGAACATGTATGTATATTTGTTTGCATTACTTGTTGCTGATAAAACATAAGTGGCTTTAAGTAATAATTTGAGTACGATTAGGTAATATAGAGTTGGATGATCTTGCTAGTTTAGTTTAATTTTTCTTTAAAGTGATCTGTCCCGCTGCGGAGTCTATGCATGATTACGAGACACGAAAATCGAGAAAGTAGAAACATGTCACCTAGGGTGTGGATAAAGGAAATAATTGGACTTGGTAAAATACTTTTGAAACTACATAATGGCCGGACTTGGTAGCCTTATGTGAGTTGTGAAAACCCGCAAGGTGGCCGGACTTGGTAGCCCTTTGTGTGGACTTGCGAAAACCACAATGAGGCGGACTTGGTAGCCCATTGTGTAGATTGCTAATGGAGCCGGACGTGGTAGCTTCATTGGTAATTGGGCTTGGTTATCCGCGGAGAGGAGCCAATGCAAGATTTGATAACGTGGCGGACTTGGTAGCCCATTGTGTAGATTTGGTTATCCGCGGAGAGGAGCCAAGATTTGTGGAGATACAATGTGCCGGACGTGGTAGCCGTTGTGACAATGAGTCGGACTTGGTAGCTCATTGGTGTGTGTGTGCGTATGATTTTAAGAAATGATGATGAAAGATGAGACACAAAACGATGAGTCGCGTAGGAGAAACACGGGAACCATGACACCAACGATAGCTAGTGAATGCGCATGTGTAATTGTTATGTGTTCTTTCTTAAGCATGTTAAGTTTGGAAAATCGTATCTATACTACCTTGACTTATACGTATTGTATTCCTGCTTGTATACTCTGATATTGGTAAAGTTATGGGTTAGTAGATATAGGATTATTCTCTGAGCTCTTGTAGCTCACGGTGTTACCTTTGGTGACCATGACATATTATATTGGGGCGATTGGTATAATGTGTCAGATTTTGTAGATGAACAAGATGAACAGTATACCTTGGAGGCCTTTGGAGCTGAGGAACTGGCTAGGATGGAAGAAGAGAAGGAGCTGTAGATAACCTTAGATATCCATCCCTTTTGTGTAATATAAGAACCCTTTGGGAGTTTATGATGTAATAAAGAGCCAGACTCTCTTTTACTATTCAATAAAATGTATAATTAACGTACCCGATTTTGGGGGCGTTACAGGATTCGTTAGAATTGGCGAAAGAATTAAACAAAAGAAAGTCAGTCTTGAGACCATAGTGACAGATTTGAAGAGCTAGGTTAGGGAGCATCACCCGTAAGGCAGAATTGCAAAGAAGAATTTTCTTGGTCAAGTTCATAATCGTGCATGCTCTATATGTTATAGCACTTGGCATACAATAGAAACTTGTCCTACGTATTATTATGAGCAAGCTAATGCACGAATTAATTTTGAAGGTCCATTTGGTCATTCTTGTCCTGAGACGTACAATCCAAATATGGGAAATTATTTTAATTACTGGAGGGAGCAGGAATCTCATAAAAATATAGGTGGGCAGCTTTTGCAGTCGCATGATCAATTTCTCTCGAATTATTTACCGCCTACTAATTCTTATCCTACACAGTCATATCCAACTCAACTTTACACTACTACACTTTCTCCAGAACAACAATCATCCTTAGAGGACACTCTTAAAGTATTCATGGATGAAATGAAAAGTACTACTCACTTGAATACTCAAGCCCTTACAGAGATTAAGAGTTCCACTCACATAGCCATCACGAGATTGGAAAATCAATTGGAGCAATTAGCTGATCAAATGAGGGAGGAGGAAGAAAACTTTTCTAGTGAATCTATAGTTAATCCAAACTGGCAGGTTGTCGCAAGTGACACCGCATACTCTTCTGATGAGCAGGAACATGTTGAATCTACTCTCACACTTGAGTCTAGAGTAATTGATGAGCCAATGAGTATGTCAGTGGAGAAAATTTTAGCCGAGTCAGAAAAAGATAATATATGTTTGGGTCAAGGGACTTTCATCATCGAGTCAATTCATGAGGACTTAGATCACTTTACAAGTAATTGTGATATAGAGCAAATTCGCACATTGGTAGACAGTGCTCCATGGGGTAGAATTGAGGAGTGGATATCTTACAAGGTTTCACCGCTGCTTTCTTTCTCAACACCATGTCCGTCTAGTATATTGTCACTCGCCTGTGAGTTGAAATCTCGATCACCTAAGCCTACCATTCAACTTGTAGAACCAGTGGAGATTACGTCAGTTGTTATTCATAGCCATTGTGATCATACTAGATGGAGGAAGTCGACAACAAAAATGACAATAGTGGAGTTGAATGTGATTTTGTCTTTGGAGCTGAATCACCGAAACATACTCATAAATTTTTGATAGAAATATTGCTATTTAAGCAGATATTTCCATGGTATGCTGATCTTGCCTCTGTTTTTGCTCTATACTTGACACACATTAATTACCAATTCACTAACTTAATTTTGAGTGTGTCAAATGATTTTTGCTGGGAAGATCCATATATTATTAATTATAAGAAGCTGATAAAAAAAAATGAGCTGATTGTTCTAGTTTTATGCTACGCCTATTGTTTTGCATTTTTTTTTTTTGGTTTTTGCAGGAAATAAAAAAAAGAACTTGTTCACCATGAGGTAACCCTTAAACTTCTATCTCCTGTTCTATTTTTCCTTTGCTACATTGAGGACAATGCATCATTTAGGTTTGGGGGTGAGACTATTATTTTTGAAAAAAAAATATGTTTGCTGCAATTGCATGTGGTTTAATTATTTTTATTTTTTTATTTACTGAAATTTTTGTGTCAATTTTAAAAAGAATTGAAAGTTGTGGATACTTGATTATGACTTCCGACGTGGTTGTTGGTTTTTGATTAGTGCTAGTTTGATTGTTGCTTAAGTTGGAGTCTTGATACTATTTCATTGATAGAGTTAAGCTTGTGAACATAGGCATTGATGAGAGACACTTAGTTGGTTCGTCTCACCTATGTTTGGATAGCGATTAATCACTTTTGTACATGCCTTTGCACAAGCACCGTCACACCTAGAGTTGGATTTGACTTCGATGATCGTACATATATTTTTGATGCCTCAGTATGATTCGAATGTCTTAACAAAATGCATAATGTCCTTTTTCCCAACAAAAAAGAAAAAGAAAAAGTAATGAATAAAAATGCATACTTTTTCGGGCTTTTCACTTAGTAACCGGGCCTCTTGCCTCAGTAAGCAGTGAGTGTTCGCGTCAAACGGTGGAGAGTTCCGCGATTGTCATGTGTGGTTAGCTTGGGTTCGTAGCCTTTTTGACTCGAGTGATTAAGTCCGTTGGGGTGTTCTCCACATCTAGTGCCCTAAAGCCATCTGGTTTGGGTGTCACTGACCTAAAACTCGCTACAAGGGTCAATTAGAAAGCTTAAGGGACCAAGGCATTGCACGACCACAAGAAAAAATAATAGCAAAAAAAAAAAAAAAAAAGGAAAAAAAGTGAATTGGAATAAGGGGATGGGCTATAATTTGATTTGAACATTTTTTATGAGTATTGAGGCATTGAAGGTGCGTGTATTATTTTCGAGGTTAATAAACATCTTTGTGTGATTTTTCACTTTACACGCATGCCCTGTGATTTCTTTCTATTCAGATATATGTGGGAGGAACAAGTTTTTTTTTTTTTTGTGCTAATTCGAATTAGAATGTTCACTTGTTTAACTTTGTCAATGGATGAAATATCTTGCCTCTAACTTGTGTTATTCTTACGCTAGTTACTTTGAGAGGCCATAGACTATGTTTTGGAATTCTAATCGAGTGTCATCTTCTTAAGAATTTTGTGGGTATATTCACGGCAAACCCTCACAAGACTATAACTCGTCCACTAGGGCAACCTAGGGGTTTAAAGGCTTGTTGCATATGCTAAATGCAAACGGACTCCTCCGAAAAAGAATTAGTTAGTAATTTTTGTTTCTTTTATTTATCTTATTTCTTTTGCTCGAGGACTAGCAAAACATAGATTTGGGGGTATTTGATGAGCACAAAATATTGACACGTATAGACCCTAATCCTATATATTGTAAGGCTCTAATTATGCGTAATTGGCTATAATTATTATCTTCTTGATCTTTTGACACTATATTATTGAATCTTGCAGAAAAGATAATAATTTGATTGATTTCAGCCGTTGGAATAAGAAGTTCGAAGTCGACCCGAAATCAGAATTTACCGAATGATCACATACTCTGGACGTGGGCCAATCTTGGCATTGGCTAGGAGTTGGCAACAGGAGCATAGCCCATTATTTTCAATGTAATTCACGTAAATGGGATTTGATTAAGGCAAGTTATTTTCAAAGGAAACATATATAGAATAAAAGGAATCACATAATTCCAAAGAAAGTCTGGGGGGCCTTATAAATAGCCATATCAGTAGGGTTTCAGACGGCACTTTTTGGACGGACGAGACCATCTCGAGAAGGGGGCCGTGGCTCGGAGCAGAGAACGGGAATAGCAAAAGAATATTGTGAGGTTTTATTTTTATTATGTTAGGCTAAACTTTTAAATTAGGGTTGAGGATGAAACCCCATGAATTTTATTGAATGGTTTTATGCATATGATTTTTCCAACGTGCTTTCGTAGTTTATTGTTCTGATCTCATTAATTAATTTGGTTGAAAATCAGATATGGATTCAATTAGAATAGGTTTTTTCCATGATTTGATATAACCTTATTAATCGAATAGCTTGGCTTATCAAAGTTTATATTTATGTTCGGGATATCTACTGTGATTTGTTCATACGGATACAGTTGATGATTTTGGCTTAAACTTTTGAAGCAGAGGAGGAACATATCTTAGATATAAATAAAAAGGGCTTAACGATATATTATCCGCGGTGATTAAGATTAGCTTCTAAATCATTGTGTAGAAATAAACGGAAAACTCATTGCATAGAATTAGTTGATAAATATTTGTGGGTGTGGATTCCGATACCTTAGTTCCTTTTCTCAACTGCAATCTCCCCTACTTTGCCGTGATAGATTAGTTGCTTTCTTTTATAATTGTTTTTTTTTACTGTTCAATTTTAGTTCCATTAAATCAATCACAATTTTGTTAACTAGGTTAGGGTTTAATCAGTTTAAATTACTTATTTTTCCTAGAAAAATCACAAGTCCCTGTGGGTTCGACCTCGCTCTCGCTATACTATATTACAATACGATTCATGCGCTTGCAAGTACATTAGAATTTCACAATAGAACCTCATGCATAGTCGAGTACTACTACTACACACCAATTGAATTTGGTCTATCACAAAACACCTCGGCTCCTCCCCTATTTTCTCTTCTTCTTCCTTTCTCTCTTGCTAGTGGTGGTGGTGTGTGTGTTGTGTGAGGTGTGGGTGAGTGTGGTGTGTGAGGAGGGTGGGGGCCTATTTATAGTAATGGGAGAAGAATCTAGATCATATCTTGAGAATCTTCATCATATCTTATCTAATCGGATCATATCTTATGTGATCTAATCCATATCTTCCAAAATCTTATATAATCTTATCAAAATCTAATCTTATCTTATCGTATCTCAACAAGATCTAATCTTATATAACAAAATCTAATCTAATCTTATCCTAGATTTTTAGGATTATGAAGTAGGGCTAGGGTTTCTTAGAAAGTCTGGGTATTATATCTGCGAAAATACTTCAATAAAATATTTAGTTTTATTCCGAAAAATTTGGCGTGAAAATTCGGGTCATTACAATCTACCCCCCTTAAAATAATTTCGTCCTCGAAATTAAAACGTACGTAGTCAAAATCATATAATCAAAGTATCATACAATTTTCAAAGGATTTTTTTTATATAAAGGGAATAAGTCAAAATAAATTCAAAATTCTACCATTGGACAATCTAAGTAACTCCAATTTCCTAATAACCTCAAATTCATTCTCCGGATAATATCTAAAAAAAAATTATAACCACGCTTCCGCTGCGAACTCTGATAAATTTCTAATCCTTATAACATTTCTTCCTGAGCTACATCTGGATTATACCCAAGGCCCCTATTACTCCAAATTCCACATTCGATCCTTGATTTAAGTCATCATCCAATTGTTCGGGAAATCCCAGCTCGGTGGTACTGCCAATTTCTACACCTTGCTTCAACCCGGAGGTTGTTTTGTCAGAATTCCACCCAATTTGAGACGGTAAACTTAAACTCATTTCGCGTTTGTGCAATGGTCAAACTATCATATGGTCTACCCATACTACCCATGGCCGAGATTTTGAACCTAGGGCTCTGCTAAACCTCAAATAATAACCAGGATCTTACCCCCGAGCGATGTGAAACTCACATTTCTGGTCGGGACCTCGCTCTGATACCATCTGTAATGACCCGGTATTTTCTAAAAATAAAACTCCAATATACATTGCATTTCAAACACTTCTAGGCCCTTATTCTCTTCATAAATGAATTACATCACTAAAATAAATTAAGCCACCAGGTAAATAATCTTCTAGATCTTCCAAAATAATCAACTCTTCTAAGACCTCTCCAACTTTATCCTTATGTGCTCCAATTCAATTTCCACTAATCCGGCTCCACACCTGAAAAAGAAATTATCCGAGAAGTATATGATACAACAGAATAACAAAGCTCATAAGTGGAATCAATAAACGATAATCGACCACCAAGTCGAAGCAACAATCACAAGAGACCTCATACCATGTCCTTCTCAATACATGACCAGTGACACTCCTCCAATACCTTCCTCACCGAGTCATCCTCGACCCATTCTGGATATTGGATAGGCTATTGGTGCATGAGTTCACTCAATCCCTGTACTAACAATTCTATAGTACTCAGCCAACAATATCATATTCGATACCAATTATTCCACTTTTCAACAATATTCCACATGATTGAACAAAGATCATGAGATAATCAAAAGGAGTACAAAGATGAGAGTGAAGAAAGGATTCCGGAACCTCATGAATCGCCACCGTTGAACCTCATGCATAGTCGAGTACTACTACTCCACACCAATTGAATTTGGTCTATCATAAAACACCTCGGCTCCTCCCCTATTTTCTCTTCTTCTTCCTTTCTCTCTTGCTAGTGGTGGTGTGTGTTGTTGTGTGAGGTGTGGGTGAGTGCGGTGTGTGAGGAGGGTGGGGGCCTATTTATAGTAATGGGAGAAGAATCTAGATCATATTTTGAGAATCTTCATCGTATCTTATCTAATCCGATCATATCTTATGTGATCTAATCCATATCTTTCAAAATCTTATATAATCTTATCAAAATCTAGTCTTATCTTATCATATCTCAACAAGATCTAATCTTATCTAACAAAATCTAATCTAATCTTATCCTAGATTTTTAGGATTATGAAGTAGGGCTAGGGTTTCTTAGAAAGTCCGGGTATTATATTTGCAAAAATACTTCAATAAAATATTTAGTTTTATTCCGAAAAATTTGGCGTGAAAATTTGGGTCATTACAGGTCCGAAAGTCATAGGAATCATGAGAGTCCCAACTACATCTCTCCGAGTGTTGTCATACGCTTGGACCTTGAGTTCTGATGGAGAGAAGTCCTTATTTTTGTACCCCAAACAATAGGTAACGCGGAGTGGACAAACATTAATTGCTGAACCATTATCGACCAGGATCACTGGAACCCATTTGCCATGGCATTTCAGGGTGATGTGCAATGACCAATTATGATCAGTTCCTTTGGCAAGCAAGTCTCGATTAGTAAAGGTGATAGCATGCTTGATAGATATAGTCTTAATCAATGCCACCAGCTCATCGGGGGTTATAGCAGAGGGAACTTTCAGTTGAAAGAGTGCTTGAATGAGCCCTTCACGATGGTGTGTAGAATGAACCAGCACATCCCAAACAGACATCTTGGCCTGGGTTTGCTCAAGTTGGCGTTGGATCATTCTTCGGGGTTTTTCTCTGGTCGGGAAGGCTCTTTGGCTAGTAGATCAAAGGGTCGGAAGGTGTTTTTAACTGGGGTGGCAAAGGGATCAGAAGGCTCTGGGGCTGCAGGGTTGGAAGATTCTCCGATTTGGAGGTTTAAAGGTTGGTAAACGCAGCCGCTTCTGCTTAAGTGATCAATCTGGCGATACTTTGATTCCTCACTCCATAAGTCAGCGAGGGCTTTACGCTTGCTTCCGATGGTCGTATCTTGGAAATTGGCGGCTAAATCTGCAATGACCAAGTCATCCCACAGGTCTTCGGGTTTCCATCTCTCAGCCTCCATTACTGTCCTGTTAACGGTCCATTCTTCATTTCCTACTTTTATATTGACCACCTCGGTGTTTGCCCCTAAGTTTGTTCCAGCCCCTGGTTCGTTTTCCCATAGGTTCATCATGGCGACCTCAGCGTCTTTTGGAAAGGTTACTAAGGGTTTGGATTCGGCCTCGTCGACAAGGTAATCCATTGGATCGCACACATTACTGGCAACTTCTTCTTCGAATCCAGGAAGGTTTGGGTATGGGGTGAGGCCCACATTGCTGTACAAGTTGTTGATGACAAAATCGTTGAAATGAGAGAAATCCGGGCGGAGCGGAGCGAGTTCTGGCGAGTTGTATGTCATCACCTCAAGTGGATATCCTGGCTGATATTCTCCAACGAACAGTGCTGGCAAGGAGAATGTATCCAAAGGGTCGTTCCAAGCCAAAAGCTGGTACTCGTCCGGGGTCGGGTCCCATCCCCACTCAGGCATCTCTTGGAAAACTTGGTACTCTTCCTCTTGATGTTCAAACAGCGCATGCAAAGAGAATCCATCAAGAGGATCAGCATGGATGTTCTGCCAGTTGACTTCCCATCCGGCTTCGAACAAAGGTTCGTCATTCCTTTGAAAGTTCGCGGCTTCAAATTCTTCCTAATCGGCAATCAGTTCTCCCCATGTGTCTTCCCATTCCCACAGGAAACAAAGGGCAATTTCTTCAGGAATTTTGACGACAGGTTTTGATTCGGTATTAGGGACAATGAACAGGGTAGGGTCAAACTCTGGGAGGTTTTGGTTTTCGGCTAGGGTAATTTGGTTAATGCGGAAGGGGGCGTTGTGCTGTGGTAGAGGGTTTGAAACAGTGTTTGGCTTATCTGAGGGAGGAGCATCGACAATTTTGTTGTCAATGAGGTTTTGAATCTCATGATGGAAGCGAATGCAGTTGTCGGTGGTATGGCCAGGCATTTGGTGGAAATCACAGTAGACGTTTTGGTTAAGGTTTGGCGGGATAGTTTGTGGTGGCGGAAGAGGTTTCAACACACTGATTTTGTGAGTTTCTTAAGAAGAGTGGATCTGGAAGTGCTGAATTGGGTGAAGGTTCGGCTCTGGGATTTTGGTTTTTCGGAGATTTGGTTGATTTCTACAGGTTTGGTGGATGAGGTTCCTGCCTGATTGGTGTTCCCGAAGAGGACATTGTTATTCCCTGAATATGCCCTTTTGGATTTTGATCCTGCCCCTGATTCCTTCTTTTCCAAAGTTCCATCTCGTAAGGCCTCCTACACGGCCAGTCCGGAATCATAGAAGGTTTCAAAATTTGGGGCAGGTTGAGAAAGAACCATGTACGGAGCAAAGGAGCTTGGTAAGTTCTTGGTTATAATCTGTATCTGTTCTTTCAAATCTGGCTTGTTTTGCATCTGAGCAGCCTTAGCCCTCTAACACTTCACGAAGTCGGCAAAACTTTCCTTCTTGCTCATCTTGGTGCTTTCCAACTCCCTCGTGGTCATTTTCAGATTGACGTTGAAGTCATATTAGGCCACGAAAGCCGTCCCAATGTCTTCCCAAGTCCTTTTCTTAGATGGTTCAAGAGTGAGGAACCATTGTAGAGCTGGACTAGACAAGGACTCGTGGAATAGCTAGGCCATAGCTTCTTTCTCGATGATGCGCATGGTGAGGGAGCCGACATATTCCTGGAGATGGGCCCTTGGATCGCCGGTACTGTCGAACTTTGCAAAGTCCACTCCTTTGAACTTTCCCGATAATTTGGCATTTGGAAAAAGACATAGCTTGCTCATGTCAATTTCTCCTTTTCCAAGTCGCTTAGTCTCTTGGACAGATTCTTCCAATTTGCCAATCTTATCAATGAGAGCAGCCAGGTTGGGATCAGCGGCTAACGTCTCAACTTTGGGTTGTTCGAGCTGTGGAGGAGTCTTAGTCAGGAGTTTGTCGCAAATTTCTTGCATGGTTTCCATTATCATGTTCATATCGCCTTTCATGGAGGCAACAGAAGCCTTGAGTTGTGCATCGACTCGAGCGAGGGATTGTTTAAATTGAGCATCCATGTTGGCCATGTTTTACCTGAGCTCTTCCACTCCGTCTCCTTGGTCAGCCATGGGTAAAGGATTTTCGGGAGGGACTATGACTATGGGTTCTTCTACTACAAGTTCTTCCAACAATGGTTGTTCTTCCTGCTCAACTCGGACTTCAAACAGTGGGGTTCCTTCCAAGGTGTCTACGCGGACTAGTCTTTGGGATGGACGAAACCAATTGGGTACAGCCCCTCTTCTTCGTAGGCGATCAATGTTTGCAGCGCTAGCAACAAGTCAAAAGGGAGCAACTCATAACTGATCCGAATGCTCGCCCTACCTTCTATGCGTCTCCTAGAAATAAGGCTTAAGACCTACCTTGGCTTGAATCTCACTTAAGACGTTTGTACAGAAGATTTCTGATAGTCCGGGTAGGTGCTATCAGGCAGGTTGAATTCCGAGCGATTCGGAACCAGACCAATCTCCTTACCGTGACCATTCGAGACAGAGCAATGTGACCATCGGAATCCAGATACGCACGCGCTTAAGGCTAAACTCAAACCAAGGGAGCCGTTCGGGCACGGCAAACACCAGAGGTATCGCAAACTTCATGGATTTAAGGTCTCCTAGACCGACCGGAAGGCCCTAAAGAATTCTAAGAGAGCCTAATCCTCTAGCCCGCAAGATGCGAAGATGCATGAATGACATGTATGTACAGGAATAAGAGGCACGTAAGCAAGATATAACACGTAAGTCCTAGCCATGGGTTCCTGTCCTAGTTGGGAAGGTTCTACGGCTATGTACAAGTGCAAAGGCCGATTTTGGTCTCAAAAGGGTTCCCTGGACTAGAGCCAAGATGTACTACCCCATGTCAAGTGTATTGCAAGACAATGGTCGAACAACACGATGGCTCATCATAGTCGAGGGTTGCTAGGCGTCCCGGGAGAGCTTGTCACCGATAAATCAGGCAAGATAGCTGAAACACACTAGCGAGGTTTGTGCGATGCAAAGTGTACAAGATAAAAGAGCTTAATCTTCCAAAAAATATTTGAAAATCCCCTTTTTGAAAGCACCATTCAAGTTTGGCCCTCTCGATCATCTAATACTTTTGTACATTTAAAAAAAAAGTGTTGAATAAAGTTTGAAATCCCCATCAGAGTCGCCACTGTGGGCTCCCGTGCCCTTTTTAGAAGAGTCGCCACCCGAATTTTTGAGATGGATGATCCGAGAAACCGAGAACTCGTTTGCAAAAGGCTTTTGGTCTAGTGAAAACGTTGAGATTTTGGGTTCGGGAGCCACATTACGAGTGAGGAAGGTTTTTCTTTAAAAGGAAGGTTTTTCTTTAAAAAGCACCCCACTCGCCCGATGAAACCGGTCTCTACTTAATGTTTTCAAAAGGGGAAATCTTCAAATATCATTTAGGACATTAAGCTCCTTAATAAAAGCAAATAACGGGGAATAGACATGGGAAATATATCACATTAACGTGTACGTGGTGCTGTCTGTACAGTAATGATAAAATGATATGAGCAGATGGGATGAAAAACATTCAGCAAACTATCTGGACCTTAATCATACTGTGCACGGCACACTGCGGTGCTGCGTGCGGTACCTCAGCATGCCGTACGGGACATCCATCCTTCTGTCAGACTGTTACAAGCTTTCAAAACATCATTTAGCTCATTGTTCTCTTCGTGCATCTTTTAAAAGACTCGTTAAAAGCCACGTGATGATCAGATCATCCCAAAAATATCGTTGTTTTCTCAAAGCATTGCCCCAAAATAATTTTTAACGCATTTTATCATTCGGGATGGTCTAAAAACCTTTTTTAGGAGCCAAGACATGGCTGGTAGATATGGTCTTATTTTGAAAAAGACAAAAACAGTATACATCAGATACAGACAACCACAACAGAGAGTAACTCAAATCCAACAGCCTGCCTATGATAATATCAACAGCTAACATGCTGTGCGCTGAAGCTCAAGGTGCCGCGCGCTTGGTCAGCAAGCCGTGCGGTACCTCGACCTCAGCACCGTGCTGGCTTTATTTTATGAAAATGAGTTTTAAGTCAGAATCTAACCAAAAGGGATTAGATCTGATGACAGGAAAGTCCCCCTCAGGACCAGAACTGAGTCTAGTCCAAGGAAACTTATTTTTACCTTCGGTGTTGAGCTTGATCAAGGATGGTTGACGCAAAATGAAGATGGATAGCGATAGATGCGGATTTGGGGGGGGGGGGGGGGGTTGGATGAGACAAAGGAAGTATGGGTGTGAGGGAAGGTTTGGTATTTTGGGGGGTGAGACCTTGAAGTTAATGAGAGATCAACTTCAATGATGAGAAGGGAGTGAATGAAAGTGCTCAAAGAATGTCTTTTGGGAATGACATTCTTTAAGACTTGGAAATGGCAATAGGAAAATGGGTGTAAAACTAGAGAGAAAAAGCTTATGGAGTAAGACTGCCCAAAAGCCAAGAGAAGAACTCATTTCCCTTGAGTGGAGGGGTTAATTTATAGGCAAAAGGGCAAGGATTTTGAATTTCAAATAGTGGAGGTATTTTCTGGGCAGGCCAAAAGTGCACTTTCGGCTGAGTCATTCATCAGCTGTGGCTCAAACTAGCGTGGCCGACAGCTTTCTGTGCCAGTCAAAACTTTTCCCAAGATGCCGTGCGGTACAAGTCAAGGTCGCGCACGGCCCGTTGAATTTCTACCTGCTGTGCGCTGCAGTACCATTCCGCGCGGTACCTCATGTTTCGGTCTAGGGGCTTTTGGGCTTTTGTCTGGGCTCTTTTGGGTTTTTTGGGCTTTTTGGTTTGTTTGGTTTGCATGGGCTTAGGGAATCCTTTTTCAAGCTCACAAAGGTACCGTTTCCTTTATTTCATCATCGGGGCTGTCAAAGACTCTCCGAGGTCTGGATTGGGGTGTCTACATATACTTGCCATGTAGGATTTCTAACCAAAAAATATAATTTTAAGACCTTATTTCATTTAATATGAAAATATACAAGTGCTTCAATAAGCATACTTGTCTTTAAAAAATGACTAGATTATTCGGTGCGAAAAGATCTAATTTTATAAGTCTCAAATCTAATTATGACGGATTATTAGAAATTAAAAAGGAATTTTAAAAGCAAATCAAGTAATTAAAATAAAATTTAATATTTATCGAGATTTTTAGTCACTAAAAATCAGAGTTGTTACATCGGCTATTATTGAAGTCTTCCAAACAATCACTCTAAACCCGTAACTGAAGGTAGATATCCCTTCTTCCACTTTCCTTAAGTATAATAGAGTAGATATGACTAGTTATTAGGGCTTGAAAGGAGCCCGAACGAAAAACATAGCCCACTGTGCATTTTCTGCCATATTTGTCATTTTGATATTATTTTTGGATCCAACGCTCTATTTGATATTATTTAGGTAGAAGATGATCCTTTTGTTATTATGTTTACAATCTTTTTGATATTATTATTCTGACAAACTACTGATTTGATATTATTTTGCTGACTGTGTAATATCATTTTAGTGTAAAACGTAACAGTTATAGCAGTTTACAGCTTGTTTGGTTTCATTTTTGAAAAAAAAATTTATGAGGGTAGTAGAGATAATAAGTAAAGAGAGAGCGAGAGAAAAATGATTGGAAGTAGGAGAATCTTTTGAAAAATATTTTTCAAAAAGTAAAACAAACAAGGCATTAGTTTTTCTGGTGAATTAAGTGGAGAATTGATGAAAATTTGTAAAATATTGGATTATAGATGTGCTCAATTTACTCCCACTACAGTCTAATTAAATCTAACATCTTAGGATTGAGAACAAATATATATAAATAAATAAAATGTTAGTACAATATATACAAAGTCACAATAATTAATAAACTATTTGGGTAAATTATGAAATTAGGAATTTAACAACTAAAGTTTGAGAAAAAAATATATAAAAATTTAGACTTAAAAATTAAGGTTCCCACTCCTCCTTATAAAGATTAAGTAAATTTTAGTAAAGTAAACTATTTAGAAATATTTAGATTATTCGACAAATTGTACAAATACCAATTTATCACTGTAGTTATTAACTTTATTAACAATTAGTAATTAATGTAAAATGGCAAATTACTATACTATCAACATAGTAATAAATTGGACATCTAACTACTTATGAATAAATTTTTTTTATTGGTTATCAATGAGGAGACAATAGTTACTTTTTACGATGTAAAAATATGTGAATCTACTTCTGGAGTTTGAAAGTTTGTTGATTTGTTATAAAGTTGTTGATTTGTTATTCTCCCTTGTTGATACCGCGTGAATGGAGAATTTGGACAATAGGTACACTGGGTGATACTCGAGATTTGAAATAAATGATTAGACGTTAAAACCTAGGGAAAGTGCAATGTGGATAGTCATTATGGTGACGGTTACGGTCATGAGATAGCCAAAGTGGCCAAAGACCGTTGATTACTGAAAGAATGGGTAATGGTATCGGTACTTGTGGTTTAAGACCGGTGGATTTTGATATATTGTGCGAACCCTGAATATGACACTGCTGGATTTATCTTCCAGAATTTTCGGGGGTGTTTCTATTGGTTGAAACAGGAGTATGGGTATCATTTCTCGCAGTTGATTGGTTTATCATTTGCTCCTTGTGATGGTATAGCCGAGTTCAACCCGACATGTAGTTTGGTCTTATTCGTTTGGGACCCCAAGCTGGGCAAGTAAGGAGAGGGTAAATCGGCAGAGTTGCTATAGTTCAGAGGTTGTTTGGGAGGAGTATTTCTCCTGGTGGAGAAATTTAGAATTCACATAAAGGCAAGAATAACTCATAAAATGCTATTTTTTGCTGCGACTTTATTAAATGCATCTGTTTGCTCTTTGTTATGATATTGCTTGTATGTTATGGGTTAATGGGTTTAGAGATATCTATAGAGTAATTTATCACTCACGGATATATTTGTATTATGGCAAATCAATTGCTTTGGCGATTGTGGGCTACCACAGCCCCGGGTGGAATCGGGGCGGCTCGAAAAGAAGCGCCTCGTTTTGGAATCGATTTGAAAATTTTGAAGAGTCGCCACCCGGATTTGTGGTTTGCCACCTGAGAAACCGTTTCATTTGAAAATGGTTGATTTGAATTGAAAACCAGAGATTCGAAAAAGGGTTCGGAAGCCACGTTACGAGGGGGGAAGGGTTTTTACTGCACCCCCCTCGCCCGATTTGAAATCGGTCTCTACTAAATATTTGTGGGATTTTTCAAAGAGTTTTGTTTCATTAATTCATTTAGCAGGTATCCACAGATATATCATGTACAGAGGTGTGCATGCATGTGCATGTGTACAGTGAATAAATGAGAAATGGTAATGAAATACAAAATGCTAGAAACTGGAAGGTGCTGTTACTGATCCACTCTCGAGCGCTCGGAAGCACTCCCGAGCGCTTGGGAGTATTACATGCCCAACCTGCACATCTTTAAGTTGGAACCTTGCTTCTTGAGAAGGCTTTGAAAGAGGAAAAAGATATCCAAGTTTCAGAAGATCAGAGGCTGGAGATGATCTGAACTTCCTCCATCTTCTTTATGTTTTGATTCTTGGTTGTTTTACTTTTCAAAATAGAGTTTTTCAAAGGGGTGAAAACTGGTCAGGTTTGAATAGTCAGAGGGTTTTTAGAGAGAGAGAATTCGTGTCTGTTCTGTGCTGGAATGGCCTTTCTATAGGCAAAATAGTATATGGCCTCATTTTGGCAAATGAGATATGGAATCTTTGAAAATCCATCAGGTCTGACTCACCTCTGACTGAGGTGGAGTGTTGCCTGAGGTTTGAACCGGCCAAAATGGCTATAATGATGGCTTGCATGGGAAGTGGGGAAGCTCTAGCACCCATTGGGCAGCACAGAAGTCTCGAGCGCTCGGAAGAACTTTCGAGCGCTTAGGACTTCACTCTCGAGCACTCGAGAGTTTGTCAGATCCCAGATTTTGAAAATGATTTGGAGCGCTTGGGACTGTTCCTGAGTGCTTGGGACTGGCTTAGAAATTTTATTTTCCTTTTTAAAGTCTTCCAAGAAGCATTGTTCTGACTGGTCAAGGGCTTGTTTCTGTAGGCGCAGGAAAACGAAACAGGCCTTCGAACAGCACGAAACTGTAACGGCTACTTTTCTCTCTACACCGGAACCCTAGCACACCGCCGGTATTGATCCTACAAAACAAACAGAAGGTGAGCGCACCTTTGCCGTCTCGTGGCAAAGGCCCTCCGATGCCAAAGTTAGTATCTCGTACTAGTAAAACCTTAATTCTCAGTAAGTAATAAACCAATAGCCAGGAATTGCGTACCTTTACCTCTAGGTTTACCTCATATTTATAGACCCATGTCTACTTGCTGTCCAAGCCATCTTGCTGCCCTAAGTTTCCTTTCTCATAAAGGGAACCTAGAATATCAGGGATTCTCATTCCCATAACCACATATTTTCTTTTAGACCATTTAGGAACTCTTCCTAAAGCTGGCTGCTCATCCCATTCTCGTTGGGTATCTCCTCCAGATCTCGCTTCATCTGGATATTTCCATTTGGACCACCCCGAGCGCCTCCTGGCACCTTCTCCAGATTGTTGCTATTGTTCGGCCTTCTTTGCCGAACAGACCCTCTCGACCAATGATTTCTCATATCACCGATCCAGCCCACGACTGGTCCAACAACTACCCTTGCTCTTTGGACCATACCCCTGCTCGGGTATCTTGGACCTGGGACCTCTCGTGTCCCCGGTCCTTGTGCCGTTCACCGCACTGCACGACGGATATTCCGACTGTATTTATTCTGGACCCCACGTACCACCTGTTCGGGCCTCTTTGGTACCTGTTCGAGATTACCTCCCTACAATGGCTCCCCAGCTTTACTCGTTATTTTCTTTTAATATGACGAGCAAAGCTTCTGAACACCGAGCAAGGTTCTCGTCCTTTGCTCCTGCACCCATGTTTCTCGTACTTGGTGCAGACTCATCATTAACTCAACCCAAACGTCTCGTCGTTTGGTCTGGACAGGCTTTTCCAGCTAACACCTTTACACGCGGCGTGCCCTGTACTGCCCACATTCAATGCGAGCAGACGTTTTGGGGAACGGAACGCCCAAACGGCGTCTGGGGTGATGTTTCTCATACGTCACCCCCTTTGCCGGGGTATACTTGGATTTTCGTCCCATTTTCAAACCCCACTTGCTCTCTAAGTTCCCTCTGCAGAAAGACGGTTCGAGCATTCCGCCATTGAAGCACTATTCACCATCTCGAGGTTCTCCCTTTCTGCATCTAGGGTCTTCGATCGTTGTTCTCATAAGTCATCATTCCCCCTTTCTCTCCATCTCTTTTCTTAAGTTCTAGGCTATCTTGATCGATTTAGGATCTCCACAGTCACTTCAGGGCTTTTTCGTACCCATCTCCTTCTTAAAACCCAAACCCACAGTTCTCGGTATGGGTCGATTTCGTAGACACTGCGACACTCCTCAAAGGATGGTTGAGTTTAGATCTCTTTACGAGATCCTTGACAATGTGGCCATCACATTGGCCTCTGAAAACGCCATCCGTGAGAGTTTCGACAACGATACTCTGCACATCCCTGTCGTCGCCGTCGTTGAGGGCGGCGTCAGGTTTCCCCTGGCACCGTTACTCCGCCAGGTTTTAGTCCATTATAGACTGTCCCCGATGCAGGTCTTAGCCAACATTTTTAGGGTTGTCATGGGCATCAATGCCCTGAACCAAATGCTTGGCACATCCTTAGGTTTACACAACATCCACCACCTCTATAGCATATCCAGGACCAAGGACGCCTTAACCTACTATCTTAAGAGTAGGGATTCCAGGAAAAGGTTGGTGCTCGAATTGCCTGATTCTGCTAGAGGGGACGGCGACGACTTCCTCATCGTCACGGGGAACTTCGAGCCCAGAGACGAGGACGGTAGAGTCGTCGGCTTTCACGCACCCCACAGATTTGGCACTCCACGTTAGTTCTCTTTCTCGTAGAACTTTATATCGAGCAATATTTCGTATTGCATTACATGTTTGGCCGGCCCTTCGTGGCTGTTCTTCAATACAGGTGGCCGTCTCATGGCCAGTACTTAGCTTCATGCATTTCCACACATGCTTCCCAGGTCTCATCGTGCCTGCTGATGATTTAGCTGCATTCTCATTCATACTGCAACAGGTTTTTCGTCCCTTAGAGTAAATGCTAGTTGCACTCGCAGCTTGTCTACTAATACATGTTCTCATATGTATCCAGGGTCTGTTCGTACCCGAGCATGCTGTTTGACCATACTTGTATAACATTGAATATGCTCGCGCTCAAAGCTTGTTCATACCTGAGCAATCTTCAAGTTTTCTAGAACTTAGATACTGCTGCGTGTTCACGTATGCAGCCCATACGTTTCGTGCTCGGAAACTTTCCCTAGTATATTCGTACTTAGGTCACCCAAATGTACTCGTATTTGGCCACAGTAATCCTGAGTTTATTTGTACCCAGATTATGTTACAAGTTCATGTGGGCGTGCACCCGTGCAAGTAAACAAATCTATTTATACTCGAAATTATTCCAAACATATTCGTGTTTGAGGACAGTGTGCATACTCTCGTATGCATTCTGGGCGTATTCGTGCCCGAGCAACCGCTCAAGTACATTTATACTTGGCTCAATTCTGGGTACGTTCGCACCCGAGCAAACAGACAGGTATATTCGTACTTAGCTCAATTCTGGGTGTATTCGTACCCGAGCAAACAGACAAGTATATTCGTACTTGGTTCAATTCTGGGTGTATTCGTACCCGAGCAAACAGACAAGTATATTCGTACTCAAGGGGGCGTTACGCGTACCCCTTGCAACTAGTAAAAGAGAACACAAGGGAATTTTATTCGTAATTCCCACACAATCACGATGTGCATCTAAAACAGAATAGAAACGAAGTCGAAGTTCTTTACACGTAGAACTTCCTCAAGTTGTGAACATTCCAGGGCCTTGGTACCGGGTTCCCGTCCAGGTCTGCCAATCGATATGCCCCAATGCCCACAACCTCTGTCACTCTATACGGGCCCTCCCAATTGGCCCCCAACTTGCCCTCGTTGGCCACCTTGGTGTTGCCGAGCACCTTTCGTAGCACAAGGTCTCCAACACCAAACTCTCGTGGGTGGACATGCTTGTTGTAACTTTTCATCAATTGCTCCTGGTACGAAGCCAGGTGCACCAGAGCTCGTTCTCTCCTCTCCTCGGTGAGGTTCAGCTCAATTTCCAGGGCTCTGTCATTGCCCCCACTCTCCACCAGTGTGGTTCTATTGGTCGACAAACCAACCTCCAATGGAATCACAGCCTCTGTTCCGTATGCCAGCGAATAGGGGGTCTCTCCCGTAGACCTCCTAGGAGTTGTTCGGTGTGCCCACAGGACAAGTGGCAATTCGTCAGGCCACTTGCCTTTTGCTTTGTCCAACCTTTTCTTGATCCTGTCAAGTATAGTTTTGTTGGACGCCTCTGCCTGTCCATTGCTCTGAGGGTAGGCCGGTGTGGAATAGTAGTTCCTTATTCCATATTGGGTGCAAAAAGCCTTGAACTTTTTCTGGAACTGCGACCCATTATCAGTGATCAAGGAATAAGGAACTCCAAATCGAGTGATGATGCTCTTCCACACGAACCTTTCTATCATAGGTTACGTGATCTTTGCCATGGTTCTTCAATCCACTTGGTAAAGTAGTCCGTTGCTACCAACGAAACTTCCTGTTCCCGGTAGCCTTGTGGAGCGGACCCACGATGTCCATACCCCACGTGCAAACGGCCAAGGACTTGTCAGGGGCACCAGATCTCAGTGGTGTTCGGATCATAGGTGAGAATTTCGGACACTTCTCAGATTTTCACATACACCTTTGCATCTTCTTGCATGTGCGGCCACCAGTATCCTCGGTAATTGCACGGTGAGCAATGGACCTGCCTCCAGCATGACTTCCACACGCTCCCTCGTGTATTTCATGGAGGAATTTTTGCACCATCTCGGGATGCACACAAAGCAAGTACGGTCCAGTGAAGGACTTTCTGTACAATTTCCCTTCTGGTGATAGCCAAAATCTTGCAGATTTCGTCTTTATCTTGTGAGCTTCTTTTTATCTGTGGAGTGTCCCATCTCGTAGGAACTCCACTATTGGATCCATCCAACTTGGTCCTTGGTTCACGCCTAAGACCAACTCCACACTTCTCCCAATGCTCGGTTCAGCAAGATAGTCCACTGCTACCTTCCTTTTGAACTCTGTTGCCACAGCCGCTGCCAACCAAGCCAGTGAGTCAGCATGGGCGTTCTGTCCAGAGCTTATCTGCTCGATGTGTACCTTCTCAAAGATATCAAGCAAATCCTTGGCTGCCTCCACGTAGGCCGCCATCTTTTCACTCCGGGCCTCGTTTCCCGGACAGTTGATTCACCACGAGTTGTGAATCACGGAATACTCAATTCTTTTTACTTTCAAGGTTCTTGCGCCCGTAACCCGGCCAGAGTGCCTCGTACTCCGCCACGTTATTCGACGACCGAAACCCAGGCGCAGGATAATTCGATCATAACTCCTTCCAAGAGGGAAAAGCACCACCCCAATTCCGATCCGGTGTTGCATGCGGATCCATCTACAAAAGCTTCCATTCCAATGGGTCCCGCTCGGCGGGCCCCTCGCTTCTCGGCAGACGGCTCGTCCAACCGCTCCTTTCTCGTAGGAGGCCGTGGAGCTACGTGGGAGAGAACTCTACCACGAAATCTGCCAAAACTTGCCTTTGATCGTGCGCTGATAATCAATATCATATTGGCTCAATTCCACCGACCAAGTTGATATTCGCCCCGAGAAATCGGCCTTTCGAAGCAATGACTTCAACCGGAACTCCGTGTAAACGACCACTTTGTGACTTTGGAAGTAGTGGGGCAACTTCCTAGCGGCCGTCCTCAGTCAGGACCAACTTCTCAAGAGGTAGATATCTCGTTCGCATCCAATAGCGTCTTGCTTACGTAATAGACAGGATTTGCTTGGATCCCTTGTCCCTCAAAGAAGACCGCACTTACAAAGATGTTCGGATATTGCTAAGCAGTCGAGGACCTCGCCAGGCTCGAGTGAAGCGAAGTGGGCCGCCAAGTACTTCTTCAGTCTTGGAACGTTTGCTCACACTCTGCTCCCCATTCGTGAACCTTCTCTCTTTTTAACAAGCTGAAAGAAAGGTCTACACTTATTACTCGAACGACTTATGAACCTGTTAAGAGCTGCTGCCATCCAATTAGTCTTTGGACCTCCTTCGTGGTCCTCGGACTCTGCAGCTTTGCAAAGCAGTTATTTGATCGGGATTCGCCTCTATCCTCTAATGGTCACTAAGTGACCCAGAAACTCATAACTTACCCCAAACGCACATTTCGAGCGTTGAGCTTCACTTATACTCTCTCAAGATCTCAAAAGCTTCTTTCCGGATCGGCGACGTGGTTTCGCTTCTCCTTGCTTTTCACCACCATATCGTCTATGTACACCTCCATGGTCTTGCCGAGCAGCTTCTTTAGCATAATCGTTGTCTCTGGTAAGTTGCTCTAGCATTCCTCGGACCAAAGGGCATAACATTGTAACAATACACAACCCCCGTGGTGTGATGAAGGACGCCTTCTCCTGATCGCCATGCATAGCTATCTGGTGATATCCTCGATAAGCGCCGAGAAAACTCATACGCCCGTACCCAGCTGTTGCATCCACCAACTGATCTATCCTGGGTAGGGGAAAACTGTCTTTCGGACAAGCCTTGTTTAGATCCGTGAAATCGACGCATACCCGCCATTTCCCACTCTTCTTTTTTACCACCACTGTGTTAGACAACCATTCGGGGTAGTATACCTCTCGGATCGCCTTTGCTTCGAGCAAACGGTCGACCTCCTCGATAACAGCGTCCACATGCTGTACGGCAGACCTTCTTTTCTTCTGCATCACCAGTTTGTGCTGCGGGTCCACATTCAGGTGGTGGCAAATCACGCTTGCATCCACCCTAGGCATCTCCTCGGGCACCCAAGCAAACACATCAACGTGCTCTTTGAAAAATTTCACCAACTCTTCCTCCTCTTCTTTGCACAGGTTTTCCCCAATCAGGAAATATCTTTCAGGATCATTCTCGTTGATTTGGATTTTCTTCAATCCTTCCACCACTTTCTGGGCGGGATCCCCTCTGACATCCTCGATGGTCGGCTGGTTGGTAACCTCGACTGTTTGCACCAACTGTGCCTTGGGTGCCTTCTTGATTATGGAAACCAAGCACTGTTGGGCTGTCTTTTGGTTCCCCCTTATTTTCTCGATTCCAGTGGATCCTGGAAACTTCACCATCTGATGGTAGGTGGCCTCATCTTATGCAACCAAGTCCTTCCTATAATCGCGTTATAGGAAGATGGCACATCCACTACCAAAAATTTGCTCGAGTACCACTGTTCCTGCCCGAACAGGGAGGGTCACCTTACCCAACGGCCAAACTGCCCCTGCACTGAACCCAACCAACGGAGTTACTAACTGTACTAAGTCCGCTTGTGCCAATCCCAGCTTTTTGAATGCATCGTAATAAAGCACCTCAGTGCAACTTCCTGAATCCACCAGGATCCTTTCCATGTCATATTCCCCAATTCGTAGGGTTATGACAAGCGCATCGTTGTGCGGCACCTGGACTCCTCCCAGGTCCTCATCCGTGAAGACGATGCCCGCGTTGCACCCTTCCACTTCACGTCCCCGTTTCTTTCCTAACTGCATCACGTGCTGGTCGTGTTTCACCTGCCTCTGGAGCAACCTCACCTCATTTCTTGTATAAGGTCCATGTATCATATGGATCACGCCCCTTGGATTCTGCTCGTAATCCAGTTCCATTGCTTTTTCCGCACCCTTGTGCTCCTCTTGGATGAACTCTTTCAGATACCCACGTGAGACCAGGTCATCAAGGTGCTGCTTAAACATCTCGCAGTCTTCCGTCATGTGACCCCAGTCCTTGTGGTAACTGCAGTGCTGACTCGTAGCCCTTCTTGCGTCTTTATCTCCCTCCAGCCTTGGGGGCCACTTGAAGTACGGACGGTTCTTTATTCGATAAAGAACCCGATAAATTGGTTCTTTCCAAACCGTTGTCACTGAGAAGAAAGACTTTGGGTCAGGGGCATGCTTTTCCCAGTATGACTCTTTCTTAGCTTGCCCATGCTCCTTCCTTTCTCTATAAGTCTTGGGCTCGGGCTTATCTGCCTTCTTCGCAGGGCCCTTGACTTGCTCGGCACTCAGTTTGCCATCTTCCCGTAGTATGTCATCCTCATTCCTGGCGTGCTGCTCAATTCGCTCCATTAGTTTTGCCAGTGTGCTCACCGGGCTCATGTTTAGGGACTTTCGTAGCTCCCCCCGAACAGGTAGCAGTGCATACTCTTCACTGCAACTTTCAATCTCGTTGAAAGTCTCCCAATACTTCTTGGCGTAGTCCCCGATCGGCTCACTCTCTCTTTGCTTCATAGCCGAGAGACTCTCAAAAGTTTTGGGTGGTTTCCTGCTCGTCAAGGAACCGAGCAGTGAACTCCTCGGCCAACTGTCTCCATCCTCGTATGGTGTTCCGCCCCAACTTATGGAACCATGATAGGGCCACTTTTCCCAAACTAGATGGGAACATCTTGCACATGATTGCGCTATCACCGTTGTGCAGTATAAACATCGCCCGGTAATGTCAGTATGTGCGCCACCGGTCCGCATTGGTTTCAGTATAGGATAAACGCCCCGTGCTTAACCCTGCTCGGCAACTTGCCTCTGCAATCTCTTTGCAAAAGAAGAAGTTGCTATGTTGCTAAGGGCTCTCCGTGGCGGCTTCTCGTGCAGATATGGTCCCCTCCTCCGATACCTTCGCAGCCCTGGCATTATTCCTTTCCTACCGGAATCAGTCTCTCGCACTGCCCCTGTGGTGCTTCCTCGCCCCTCCTTCCTGGGGAGGAGCTCCGCCTCGCTTCTCCTTTTCGTGAAGAAGCCCTCCGTCGTTTCGGAGTGAGGCTCCTGCTTCTTCTTTTTCGTGAAGAAGCTCTCCTGTACTCCACCATATCCAACCTTTCTTTTCTGGACTTCCTTCGTGAAAGCCCAGAATCCTCCGGATGTTCTCGTATCCGCTGTAGCTGTTGAATCTCATATTCTCGTCTTTTAATCAGACGAGCGTATTCCTCTATTTCCTGTCTCTTTTTGTCCAGGATGTCTTCCCTGCTGTGCACGCTTTTCGAACGCGCCACTGACTCCCTCCCACGGCGGGACTTACTCCTTATCGTGGATCCTGTGGCCGTCCGTCCGTCCCTATTTTTGGAGTCGCCATGGGTTGCCAGGGGGCGGTCCTTGCTCATGGTTCTCCCCGCACGCCCACCGTCGGGCTTTCTCGGTGGATCTGGTGGGGATTTGTCAGCTCCCCCACCCAGCTAATTGTTTGCATCAAGTGGAGTCTTTGGATCTTCTTCCGCCATGGTCGTTTTTTCAAAGGGATCTCTTTCGTTTCCCACAGACGGCACCAATTGTAGGCGCAGGAAAACGAAACAGGCCTTCGAACAGCACGAAATTGTAACGGCTACTTTTCTCTCTACATCGGAACCCTAGCACACTGCCGGTATTGATCCTACAAAACAAACAGAAGGTGAGCACACCTTTGCCGTCTCGTGGCAAAGGCCCTCCGATGCCAAAGTTAGTATCTCGTACTAGTAAAACCTTAATTCTCAGTAAGTAATAAACCAATAGCCAGGAATTGCGTACCTTTACCTCTAGGTTTACCTCATATTTATAGACCCATGTCTACTTGCTGTCCAAGCCATCTTGCTGCCCTAAGTTTCCTTTCTCGTAAAGGGAACCTAGAATATCAGGGATTCTCATTCCCATAACTGCGTATTTCCTTTTAGACCATTTAGGAACTCTTCCCAAAGCTGGCCGTTCATCCCATTCTCGTTGGGTATCTCCTCCAGATCTCGTTTCCCTTCGGATATTTCCATTTAGGACCCCTCTGGAGTGCCTCCTAGCACCTTCTCCAGATTGTTGCTGCTCGGCCTTCTCGTTGCCGAGCAGGACCCTCTGGACCAATGATTTCTCATATCGCTGGTCCATTTACCATGCGACGGGTCCAACAACTACCCTTGCTCTTTGGACCATACCCCTGCTCGGGTATCTTGGACCTGGGACCTCTCGTGTCCCCGGTCCTTGTGCCGTTCACCTCACTGCACGGCGGATATTCCGACTGTATTTATTCTGGACCCCACGTACCACCTGTTTGGGCCTATTTGGTACCTGTTCGGGATTACCTCCCTACAGTTTCAATCCAAATTCATCATCGGGGAGCCTCCGGGCCACAAATTAAGGAAATTCGAAATGCCCAAATTGGGGTGTCTACAGTTGCCTCTCTTTGGATGGCGCTCGGCATCATGTCTGGATACGAGTGACATCCAAAGATTGAGAAAGCCCAATTCGAGCCACGTCAAACCGTTAATTTCACAAACAATGCAAAATGGCACATCCAATGCATGAGGTCGTGTCCTTTCGGACTGCCTACGTACCCTTTTCTGCAGGGATCAGACCAGCGTAGTTCTTCGGGGCAGGTGCAAACACGTGTAATGCATGCACGAGAAAGATTGACAAGACCTCGACAAGGTAAATATGCAAAAGGGGTCCACCTGCTACTTTGTTCGGCGAACGTGCGATGCATGAATGAGAAAGGATCGACACGATTTTGATAAGATAAATGCATGAAGGGTCCATCTGTTGCTCTGTTTGGCGGACGGAACGTGCAAGCACGTGTGATGCATGCGCGAGGAAAGATCGACACGAGTTTGATAAGACAAATGCGTGAGGGGTCCACCTGTTACTCTGTTTGGCAGACGAATAGTGGATACAATAGCACCTGTAGCATAAGAATACCTGCAAGCATGTTGAAATTAGCATAAATAGATAAAATTTCGATCGACTACCAAGTAAAACACCAAATCACGGGATGAGAGCCCGAAATCACATTATCGACGAAGATTCGCTTCTCGCAGTCTCGTTGGAGCTAGGACTGAGATTGATTTTGTAAAAAGAAACGGAAGAAGCTAAGCAAGCCTCGGAAGCAGGAAAGGCACAAGACGACGGAGGGCTGGCAAAGAGGCTGAGGATAGATCTCAGCGCTCAGAACCACTCCCAAGCGCTCGGGAGTGGTCTCGAGCGCTCGAGACCACAGCTGGGGTCCACTGTTCTGTTCACCTTCTTCGACAGATTTGGGGTTTAAACTCATATCTGAGCGCTTAAGAACCAGAGCGAACCGCACACCTCTGAAACTCGATCGACCTCACCCTCTCTCTCAGGCGATCTCACTCTCTCTCACTCGACTGATCTCCCTCTCCCTCTCACTCAAACGATTTCTCTTTCTCTCAACACGAATCGAGCCCGAGACCTCGAGATCACTACGATTTTCAGGTGGGTGTTGGTGTGCCAGGAGATAAGAATCAAGAGGAAGAAGAAGGTTTGGGGGGAAGAAGAAGAGGGGATGGCTAGCGGAGGTGGTGTGGAGTTACCCCACCGCGAGGAGGCAACGGTGGTGGCGGCCGCGGCGACGATGGAAGTGGACAGCAGCAGTGATGCCACCGCACTAGCACATGAGGGGGTGGTTGGTGAGGATCTAGCCACAGTAGTTGAGGCTGGTGGAGGAGTAAAGGCAGCAGGGAGTACTAGCGGAGATGTGGCGGCGGGGGGGAATGCGAGCGAGAGCGAGATAGTGCGAGGAGACGGTGACGAGCTGGCCACGGGCAGCGGGGGCTCTTTGGGTGGTGAGATGGGGGTTTCAGGTAGCGGAGGAGGTGTCACGGGCATTCCACATACTCCTACGGTGGAGGAGTTGCTCGTGGCCGCCGAGCGGGCCGGTAGTGAGCGGAGGGAAGGTGGCGGTGATGAGGTAGTGACGGCTGGCCGCGTCGTCGCGACTCCGGTTCTGAGGGCGACGATTGTGGAGCTGAGAGGAGGGGACAGCGGGATTGGTGCTTCGCACCCGGTTCCATTCACAGAGGGGGACTTTTTGAACACCGCGAGGCCGCGTGACATTTTGGACGCACTGGGCCTCGACACTGGGATTAGAGAGGTACTGAGGGGTGCGAGGACCACGGAGGATCAGACCTCAGCACTGACGTTAGGAGCATTGCTCAGCGGCGCACAGATGACGGCGGCGGACACGGGGTCGCCAGAGACGGACGATTTGGAGTTAGGAGAGGAGCCAGAGGAGGAGGTGGTGATTGAGGAGCGGGTTACGGCGGCGGCTGAGGCGAAGGCCTACTTGGCCAGGGCGCGCCCCGGGTTTGCACCAGATGCCTATGCACCACGATTGCACTTCTTTGAGCCGACAGGGATGATTAGCTATACTCCTGCCCGGACGGATTACCCAGAGGATATGCTTCTCCGAGATCAGGCTACGCACATCTCTTTCGGATGGACGACGGTATAAGTTTAATATTTCATTTTCCTGCATTATACTTGCTTCCTTGAATCATTGCGTTGTCTACTGATGCTATTTCTTTGCTCTGTTGAAACAGCGTACCAAAGATATTTACGGCCATGGAGGCTCAGCCAGCTCACTGAAGTACTTCAAGGAGCTGCCTCGGAGAGTGCGGGAGTTGGTGGAGGAGGTCGGCTTCGGGCCGTTCATTCAGCTGATGACAGTGAGGGTTGACCGTGCGGTGATGACAGCACTAGCGGAGCGGTGGTGGGACACCACCAACACGTTCCACTTCCGCTTCGGGAGATGACGGTGACTCCTCTCGACTTCGCAGCGATTACAGGGCTTCGAGTTGGAGGCGAGCCGATTCCTTTCGACCCGAGTATAGACTTGGATGACATAGCCCTGGGGTGGTTTGTCGGACGGGTCCCGCGTCACAGCGGAGGAGTGGCAGAGTACGGTCAGTTCACAGTGTATTGGGACCACGAGCCGGCAGACGACACTGAGGTGGCCCAGATGGCCAGGGCTTACTTGCTATACCTGTTTGGGGCTTCTCTGTTCCCGCTCAGGCGATCTCGGGTTCATTTGAGCTATTTGGCAGGCCTGGTTGATCTGAGGCAGGCCGGACGGTTTGACTGGGGCGGTGCTGCTCTGTGCATGCTCTATTGCTTCTTAGGAGCCACCTCACGCGGAGTGGGGGATACCATAGGCGGCTACTGGAGGGTGATTGAGGTATGACTCAATGCTACTGTCTTGAATTGCTTTGATTGATTGATTGAATTGAATTGAACATGTATTGACTTGAATCGACTTCCAAAATATGCAGCTTTGGGCTTACGAGGTCTTGGGCATGTTTCCGCCCGAGAACACTTGCACAAATCTGAACTTGCTCCTGCGTTGACTTGCATGGGGCAAGGAGTACCGGAGAGCAAAGGAGCGACGGGGACAGGTGATGACTTTCCGGCGCTGGCTGGATAACATCCCTGGAGTCACGGTACGAACATCAACCTTTCTTTCTTTTATGCCTTGCCGAAAAATGAAATCCTTGATTATTGATGCCAGAAAACTGAATGCAGGTTCACTGGGATCGCTGGGCCAGGGTGGAGGCTGACTTCCTTCCGAGGAGCCGGGAGGTGATGAGGAGCCGGGTCTTGTTGGAGTGCCCACTGGGCTGGCAGTGGTACTTGGGGGATCGGGTGACACAGCAGTCACTCGGTTCTCCAGAGTTCATCGTGCCGGGGCCACTTCCTCCACGAGTGCAGCGGACTGAGACCTACACTCGGGCTGAACTGGAGCAGTTCACGGTGCCAGATGCTGATTTGGAGAGATATCTGCGGCGCACGCTAGACTATGCGACATACAGGGACAGATACTTGGCCACCAGCTTGGGCGTGGAGAGAGAGCTGGAGAGACGGATAGCAGAGGCCGAGGCCAGGAGAGCCAGGGGTGAGGCTATTGATGAGGCTGGAGACGAGACCGGGGGTGAGACTGGAGGTGAGACAAGAGGACGAGGCCGAGGTGGTCGCCCTTCACGCGGTAGGGGGCGAGGTGCTAGACCTCCTGCTGCTGGGAGAGGTGCTAGTTCTTTGGGCTGAGGTGAGGGCAGCACGGGAGCTCCTGGGATGGCTGAGACTTCTACTCCAGCCGGGTTACCGACGTTGGAGTGGACGATAGGGGTGAGGGATCCTTCTGGAGCACGGGCGATGCTAGATATTCCACGCCTTCCACAGCCGTCGATGCGGCTTCCTGCTCAGGTATAACACAATTTCGCTTCTTTCATGCTTCAAATGTTTCTTGCTTATGCACATATGGTTTTGACCTTTGAATCATCACGCAGGTCCCACAAGATTGGGCGGAAAAGGCTATCATGCTGATGGTGGGGATGCGCCAGTTGCTGAAGGACTGTGCCAAGGGGAGGACCCTCCAGACTAGACCTGTTCCTGAGCCTGCTCTACCTGTTGCTTCACAGGTATGCAAAGTGCATGCATATACATTTTATTGGGTTTAAAACATGTATCAAATGAATGAATGCTCATGATATGCAGGTGCAGCCACGGCGCTCGACTAGGACACTGCGCCGCGAGCCTTCCAGCTTCCACCAACGCGAGAGGCCGGGGTAGGCAGAGAGCAGGGGTTGGACAGGTGGTTCCTAGGGCAGCGTCTCGGTGGAGACCCGCTCCCGAGGAGTCAGAGGAGGATACAGAGGAGTCGCTCGAGTCACGAGCTTTAGGGTCTACGGACTCGAGTACCGCCTCAGGCCCTTCCGACGACAACGACGATGACGACGGGGACGACGTTGAGAGCTCTGAATCCGAGGGACACCAGCAGAAGAGGATTCGTCTGAGCTGAGCTTTAGGTTTTTGCTTTGCTAGTCTTTCTTTTGCATGGGCCTGCGTGCCGACGCCGTTGTAGCTTCCAGGCCTGCGTGCCTTGGTTTTGTTTGGGCCTGCGTGCCCCGGTAGATAGGATTGGGCGTGTGTTTGCTCCAGCTTATGCACTTCCTCCTTTACTCATTGCAAATGCCGCATTTATTTATGAAAATCTGCACTTTTCTCGATTTGCGTTCGTTTGCACTCCCTTTAAGAATTGTATTTTATGAAATATGTTCGTCTAGCTTTGAAAGAGGGCAAAGAGCACGCGAATTTCGACCGATACTCTTAAAATGGAATAAAACTTGACACAATTAACTCGACTCATGGAATTTGACTTGAAATGACAAAAACGCCCTTAATGTAGAATTTACAGTCACTAAGGAAAGTAACGATTAAACTTGACCGGGATAGGACACGAGAATGGGACACGCGGGTATTTGATCCAAGTGCATGTTTCTAACACCACCATGAGTAATGAAATTGGGGCATTTGAAGGCGAAAATTGATTCCGTAAGCTTTGGCGTGCGTTTGACCGCTTCACGTAGTCACCAGCACACGTTAAGACTTGCGTACACCCTCGGACTCTACGAACGCTCTTGACACGAACATTGACACGTCAACGGGAAGGAAATCATCGAGATTTTAAGGTTTTTCAAGGAATACACATGAATACTTGGACAAGCAGATAACTGGACCCGCTGTATTCCCTTAAGAACGGGTTGAAACTTGTTAAACTGGATGAACAGAGCTTGGGATGCCATCTCGGGACCAAAAACTAGGGAACAAAACTTGCTGTCAAAACTGCAGAACTCTCGAGCGCTCGAGAGTGTTGTCGAGCGCTTGGGAATTCACTCCCGAGCGCTCGGGACTGCTGTGATCTGTAGACTTGTGTTCTTTTCCAAAATCATTTCTCAACTCTACCATGTCATTTTCTTCTGCATGCACCCTTCCCAGACACCTTGTAAATGCCCTTGGACTGCTTTCCAGAGGTCAGTGGCTTCCCAAAGCAAGACTAGTGGATTTCCAATGCTTTTTCAAGCATTCCAAAGTTTGAATCTTGAAAAGGTTTTGAAAATGTGGAACTTGATGAGTTTCAAGGCTGGTGGGGAAGTGGTGTTGTCTCCCCTAGGCTTCTATAAATACCCAGAGTTGCTTTGGTAAGTCACTCACAACCCATTCCATCATTCTTCTTCCAAAACTTCCTTTTCTCATGGCCTTGCTGAACCAAGCCTTGCTCCGCCCTTGGTTGGACAGCCTCGAGGGCATCGACTGGCTGAACTTCCGAGGGCATCGCCTCTACGCTTTGAGGCATCTCCGCGAGGTCGCAATTCGTCCTATCTTGCTGCACGCGGCAGCACGCTTTTGGGATCCTGAAGTGCATGTCTTTCGCTTCGGTTCTCAAGAGCTATGCCCCACCGTCGAGGAATTCCATGCCTACCTTGGGAGCCACGACTCCACCGAGCCAACTGTCCCAATGCTAAGGGAGAGCATGAAGAACATCCTAAAAGCCAAGTTGGGTGTCAGTGGGAAAGTTGCTGAGTTCTTGACCCGGGGCAACGCCATCAATATCGTGCAGCTGTATGAGAGATTCAGTCCACTTAGAGACTTGACAGACTTCGAGTATCAAGGTCGCCGGATGACAGCTTGCTGTATTTGCCTCTTAGCGGCCTTCCTGCTGGTTCCGCCTGTTGGTCAGCCCAGTTCTCTATTGGTTGGAGTCGCTACTCAGATTGAGGCTCGCAAAGACGTTGCACCCTTGGTCCTTGCTGAAACCTTGATGGGGTTAGATGCCGTCCATGCGGATCACACGAGGGTTTTTGGTGGTAGCCCGCTGTTGCTGCAGGTTAGGGACCTCACTCAGCTCTCCTTTTTCTATTTCTCACATTCTTTTTACCTTGATGCTCAGTTTAGGCTTTATCTGGCTCCTTACTTGTTTTCTCTCTTTTTGGATAGATGTGGCTCTGCGACAAGTTGAGTTTGCTAATACCTCCGGCGAATGACCGGTGGTATCGGGCAAGCGGATGGAACCGTCCTTTCCAGGTGATGTACGGCAGTGAAGATGACTGGGCTGATTGCCTCGCATCTGCGGAGGAAGATGACATCGTTTGGCGGTGCCATTGGCTGAGACTTCCTGCTATGAGCACTAGCAACATGGGCTCGACGCACGTGCTTGTGGCTGGTTTGACAGGCTTCACTTTTTATTCACCCTTTCGCATCCTTCGTCAGCTTGGACTCAGTCAGGAAGTGCCGCCGCAAGGATCTGAAGTGTTTCGTCTTCCTCCCTTTACCATTCCGGGCTTTCAAAGTTATGCTCGAACGTGGGAGGCTCGCAGGACTGAGCCAAGCGATCCACTTTTCTCAATTGCTTCAACCGGAAGGTACCGCAAATGGCTAAGGAGAGATGTGGAAGCGAGGATGGGATGATTGCTTACTTTGCCATTTTTTGGAATAAAAAGCGTTTTAGTTGTGTGTTTTTCCTTTTTCATGCTCAGCTTGTAATAAAGAAGCAATCTAAATAAAATCGACTGATTAAGGGTGTCACCCTTTCGGTTCGCAAACCGCACGCGCTGTGAAAGAAAGCATTTTGACTTGTCAATTTGGATTTGGATTTTTGAATTTAGGACCGAACCTCAGAGTGAGATTGCCTACGTATCCCTCAAAAAAGGGAATCAGGCCCATACGTAGTGTGGGCTAGGGTTTGCTCGGGTATTAACACTCTCCTTTTTATGCTCTAAATTTTGCCTAGAACCGCCCTTTCGGGTTTTCGGCCTAGCGAGCTTCTTTTTCGACTTTTTGCCCTAACTTTTGCCTAGGCCGCCCTTTCGGGTTTTCGACCTAGCGGGCTTGCTCTAATTTTTGCTTGGGACCGCCCGCCCTTGTGGTTTTCGGCCCAGCGAGCTCTCTCAGGGGTAATACCGTTTGAGTTGATCCAAATTGACAAGGTTCGAGAATTCATTGCCGTCGAGATCGATGATCGATGCTGCTCCCCCGGAAAGGATCGACTTGATGATGTACGGCCCGACCCACTTTGGTCGGAACTTCCCTCGTAGGTCAAAGATCGGTGCACGGATTTCCTTGACTACCATGTCCCCCTATTGCAAGTCCCTCGACTTCACTTTCTTGTTGAATGCTCGGGCGATTCTTCGCTGATAGCCCTGAATATTGTACAATGCTCGCAGCCTCCTTTCATCAAACAGCATGAGTTCTTCAAACCTCCCATTGATCCATTCGGCTTCGTCAATCCCTTGTTCAGCTATGACCCTCAGCGATGGGACTTCTAGCTCGATAGGGAGAACGGCTTCCATACCGTACACCAAAGAATAGGGTGTTGCCCCTGTCGGTGTGCGGATAGACGTCCGGTATCCCCACAAAGCTAGTGGTAGCTGTTCGTGCCAATCCCTAGCTGATTCAACAGTCCTTTCGAGAATGCTCTTGATGGTCTTGTTCGCTGCTTCGACTGCCCCGTTCGTCTACGGCCGATAAGTGGTCGAGTGATGTACTTGAATCTTGAATTCGTCAAAGAGCTCAAGGACTTTTCCTTTAAAGTGAACACCATTATCAGATACGAAGGCTTGAGGGACTCCATACCGATAAATGATGTTTTGCCTGATGAAGTGAGCCACTTGAACTGCCGTCAAAGTATTGTACGAAGCTGCTTCGACCCACTTAGTGAAATAATCGACCGCTACCAAGATGAACCTGTGCCCGTTAGAAGCTGCGGGTGTAATCCTTCCGATGACATCAATACCCCAGGCGGAGAACGGCCATGGAGTCGCCATTGGGTGTAACTCCGAGGGCGGGACATGGATAAGATTGGCATGAGTCTGGCACTTATGACATCGGCGCACATACTCGATGCAATCTGTCTCCATAGTCGACCAATAGTAGCCCAACCTCAGAACTTTCTTTGCTAGCATCATCCCATTCATGTGAGGTCCACAAACTCCTTCATGAACTTCTTCCATTACAGCTCTTGTGTCGTAACTGTGAACGCACAACTTATGAACTCCACATGGAGATCGCCAGTACAATTGCCCACCGCAGATGATGTATTGAGATGCCAATCGTTGTAAAGCAATCCGACCCTTCTTGGTTGAATCTGCGGGGAATTCTCCTTTTTTGACGAAATTCCAAATGTCTTGAAACCACGGGAGTCCATCGTCTGGCTCGTCAATGTTCATGACGTATTCGTACACATGCTTTCCTCTCTGCTCAATCATAACAAGCCTCAGCTTCACTCCAATCGGAAGTTCCAGCATAGATGCCAAAGTTGCTAGTGCGTCGGTGAAGCGATTCTTTATCCTCGGAACATGCGTGAAAGTCACTTTCTGAAAACTCGGGATGAGCTCATCGAGCTGCTGATGATACGGTTTCATCTTTTCGTCTTTAACCTTCCATTCTCCGTTTGCTTGTGATACGACCAAGTTAGAATCCCCAACAACTTCTAGCATCTTGACTCCAATTTCCAGTGCGGCTTCCATCCCCACAATGCATGCTTCGTACTCCGCTTCATTGTTCGTGACTTCGAAATTCAACTTGAAAGCAAGGGGAATATGCGACCCCTCAGGTGAGACTAGCAATATGCCAATCCCAAAACCCTTCTGGTTAGCAGCTCCATCGAAGTACAATGTCCATGTTTCGTCGACAGCAGTCATTACGTCTTCGTCGGGAAATTGAAACTCTGTGTGCTCTGGCCCCTCGATCGGGCGATCTGCCAAAAACTCTGCTACTGCTCTTCCTTTCACTAACTTGCGGGTGACATACTTGATTTCGAATTCGGCCAATAAGAGCAACCAACGTGCTAACTTACCGGTAAGTGCTGGCTTCTCGAATAGATATTTGAGGGGGTCCATCCGAGAAATCAGTATCACCGAGTAAGACAGCATGCAGTGTCTCAATTTCTTCGTGACCCACACCAGCGCTCAGCATGTCTTCTCCAATGAAGTGTACCGCTCTTCGCTTCCAACCATCTTCTTGCTCAAGTAGTAGATCGCTCTTTCAACCCCATCTTCTCCCTCTTGTGCTAGCATGCACCCCATTGATGAGGGCGTGACAGACAAGTATAGGATCAAAGGTTTTCCCGGAATGGGTGGCATCAAGATCGGCGGATTTTGAAGATAAGTTCGTACTGCTTCGAAAGCCTTTTGACACTTGTCATTCCATTCAAACTTCACATCCTTCTTGAGCAGATGAAACAACGGCTCACAGGTTAGAGTTAGCTTGGCGATGAATCGACTGATGAATTGAATCTTTCCCAAGAAACATCGGACCTCCTTCTCGGATTGAGGTGGCTCCATCTCAAGAATGGCTTTAATCTTAGAAGGATCCACCTCGATCCCCCTGGTTGTGATCATGAACCCAAGCACCTTTCCAGCCGTGACTCCGAAAGTGCACTTTTGTGGGTTGAGTCGCATCCTGTACTTTTGAATTCTCTCAAAGAACCTTCTCAAAGCTGGGAGGTGATCCTTCCTTTCCTTTCCCTTCACTATCATGTCATCGACGTATACCTCGACCTCCTTGTGAATCATGTCATGCAACAGTGTGGTAGCACCCCTCTGATACGTAGGACCGGCGTTTTTCAACTCAAATGGCATAACCCGATAACAATAAGTCCCCCACTCGGTGATGAATGTGGTCTTTTCCCTATCTTCTAGAGCTAGGAGAATCTGATTGTACCCCGAAAAGCCATCCATGAAGGATAGTAAAGCATGCCCTGCAGTTTTATCAACAAGTATGGCTATATACGGCAATGGGAAATCGTCCTTAGGGCTCGCTTTGTTCAGATCTCTGAAATCAACACACACTCTGATTTTTCCGTCCTTTTTGGGGACAGGAACGATGTTGGCTACCCAAGTGGGGTACTCTGTTACGATTAGAAAACCGGCGTCGATTTGCTTTGTGAGTTCTTCTTTTATCTTCAATACCCAATCAGGCCACATTTTTCTTAGCTTTTGCTTAACGGGTTTCGCGTCAAGGTAGAGAGGGATTCTGTGCTCGACTATTTCCGGGTCGATTCCGGGCATGTCCGCATGGGACCAAGCGAAAACTTCTTTGAATTCTTTTAGTAAATTTGTGAGCTCTTGAAGCTCCTTGGGGGATAGCCTGGAACCGACTTGAACCAATCGAGGGTTCTCCTCATCACCCAAGTTTATGGAGATTACTTCTTCTTTTAAAGGCTGAGCATGCCTTTCATTTTTGCGATCGATGAGGGAACGGATCTCCTTGGGAATGTCCCCATCGAGATCTATTCCTTCATCGTCGGGATCTAAACAATTTATCTCAAAAATCAGCAAGTAAGCGAAAACATCGTCCATTTCATTAACTAGTTCATCAGACGGGGGGAATACAACGGTTGACTCGAATTCGAAGTAAAAACTACGATGTGGAGGGCCAAGGGGCACAAACTCCGACTCTGTGCTAGATGACGAGTCAGCGTCGGACTCGGACTCAGACTCAGTACAGGTGCTGCGAGTGCGAGTAACATGTGGTACAAAAGTGCAATTATCATAAACGCCTACAGCTTCTACAATGAGTTTGGAAGGGTCTTCGATTTTTTCTTCATCTCCAAGCATCAGCACAGTAGGATCTTCCATCATACCCCCTGATTCCTCGCCCTCAAACAGGAGTTGGAGACTGCCCGAACCAAAAGCTTCCAGCCAACATCTACCTTTGCAGCCTCTTCATCACTTTGCAGCCTCTTCATCACTCTCCCAGGTATCATTGGCAAAGATCTCGAAGTCAGGATACTTCATTTTCGTTTCGAGGTCCACAAAGGGCTCAGGTTCTCCCTGGTATAGCGCCTCCTTCTCTTTCAACTTCATCTCCGTTGCACGGCCCCAGGCGCGATTGCGCCACTTCTTTGCTGAATCATTTTTCTTGGCCTCATATCCTAAACCAAAACGCTCGTTACTTCCAGGGAATTCAGGGAACTCGGGGACTCCTTGAGCATAAAGTCCCAAACCCATGCCCGGCAGATATTTCATCCGTTTCATAATTTCCAGCGCTGCGGAACTCACCAAGAAGCCGTCCTCGGCTTGGATGGTACACACTTTCGAGGTCATAACTGCAAAGCCCCCCATGGCAATATCTTCCTCTCCATGCATAATCTCTAGCAGTGGAGAATTGTCTTCGGAGTGCGGACGAATACCTGAGTCTCCATGGATGATCAGGGTCCCAGAATCCAAACCCAAGATGAGTTTCTGGTGCAACGTTGAGGGCACACCGATGACATCCGAGCGATGAAGCCAAGGCCTTCCCAACAGGAGATTGAACGATGCAGGAATTTCCAACACACAGAATTCGACGGTGGTTTTAAACTGGCCAGTTGCAAGTTCTAAGTTAATTGTCCCCAAAACATCGCGGCGCGTATTATCATAAGCACGAACGCCCAAATTCGACGGCGCAAAGTCCTTATTCTTGAGGCCCAGGCAATAAGCAGTGTGAAGTGGACACACATTAATGGTTGAACCGTTGTCTATGAGAATCGTAGGGACCCATTTTCCGAGACACTTCATTGTCACGTGTAGTGGCTTGTTATGGTCAGTTCCCTCAGGAGGGAGATCCTTTTCTGTGAACGTCAGGGTGTGCTGGGTGAGGTTCGGGGTTATAAGGGCAATGAGAGCTTCTGGGGCAATATCATAGGGAACCTCAAACCTGGACAGGGTGTTTACGAGCCTGCGACGGTGCTCGCGGGAGGCAGCTAACACTCCCCACATGGACGTGCGAGCGGGGGTTTCCTGGAGTTGACGAATAATGGGATCGGCAGAGGCCTCGGGGTCAGATTCAGGGAGTGAGTTGAGGTCGATGGATAGTTTGGGCTGGGTAGGTGGGTTAGGTTTAGTGGAGCTTAAGGGGGGTATTTTGTGGAGCTTGCGGGACGGGAGTGTTTAGGTTTGCGGGGTTGACAGGGGCATTCTGCTGCGGTGGAGGGGCTCGGGACGAGCTACCCTGTTGGAGGTTGGTGGGTTGGTAGACTCTCCCACTCCTGGTAAGATTGCTAACTGTTTTGGGAATGGACTCCCACCAAGTACCTTCCCAAAAATTGGAGAAGTCAAAGTCGCAAGCATCAGCTTTACGTTTCCCTTTGTCAAGTGCCCTATGCTGTCCTCTTCCAGAGAACTCCAGAAGTTGACATTGTTGTCGTTGTTTTCCTTGTTGCTGTTGCCAACCTGTAGAGATCCTTCATCCAACATGGCCTTATTGATAGTCAGCTCCTCGCCATCAATCCACACATTCACCAATTCAGACTTTCCCCACAAGTCTTCTGGATCCAATACACAGATGTTGGGCTCATCAGGGATTTCGACTACAGGCTTGGGGAAGAACTCCTCAATGATGTATTCCTGCGAGAGGAAAAGATAGTCCATGGCGCGTTCTAGATCATCGGAGTTTCGAGTGAGGTTAACAATGGTCCTGACGGTGAGCCCTGAGAACATACGGGGGTTCATCAGATCCATTTCTTCCACCACTTCCTCTTCTTCCCAAAAGAGGTACGCCAAAGATGTTTCATCCAGAGGATCGGAATCGTCCATCCAGTGCCACCCGTTGGGTTCGGGCTCCCACTCCCATTCGTCTTCCTTCTCGATAGGTACAGGTTCCATGAACAAAGCAAATAGAGAATACCCATCCAACGGATCAGCTATCATCTCCTCCCAATCCTGCCTCCATTCTCCATGTTCCAATTCTTCAATTTGGCTAGGGTTAAGTGCCACGGGCCATACTCCAGTGATAAGAGCCCTGTCTTCTATTGCCAAGAAATCTTGCGCCAGGTCTTCCCACCTTCTCTGAAAGTCCCATTCCACGGTTTCCAATGCACAGACAGCATTCTCAACTGGCAGCTTGACGGTCGGCTTGGGTTGGGTATCAGGAACAATGTAGTGGCTAGGGTTAAAGGGTTGGCTTATGGAGATAAGGTTGGTGCGGGCATTAGAGTGCTTTGGGAGCGGGTTTGAGACGGTGTTGGGTTTTTGTGGTGGCATAGGGAGGGTTTTGTTGTCTATGAGATCTTGGATTGCGTGGCGGAGGCGAAAGCAGTTGTCAGTAGGGTGGCCCAGATTCTCGTGATAGGCACAGTAGGCATTAGGGTTGTGGGATGCGGGTAGCTTTTGAGGTAAGGGAGTAGGGGTAAGTGGCTTGAGGGTGCCGCTTTCGACCAATTTCTCGAGCACGGCAGAGAGCGGTGCTGAGAACTGGGCAAAAGTGCGGGGCTGGGTACGCGGTTAACTGGTTTGGGTGGCTATTTGGTTCACCGGCTCGGCTTGGGTTGTGTTTGTGGAGGTGTTGGGAAGGTTGGTGTAGTTTGAGTTGCCAAACAGAGCGTTGCTGTTTCCGGAGTAAACTTTCTTGGGCTTGGGAGCAGGCTCAGGTTTGTCGAGGATCCCCAATTGAACTGCATCTTCGACGGCTAAGCCTGTATCGAAGAATGTTTTAAAGTCTGAGCATGCTTGGGCCATGACCATGTGCCTCGTAAGAGTGGGTTGAAGGTTACGGACAATCATCCGGATTTGGTCCCTGTCGCTCGGTCTATCTTTCATCTGCGCCGCCTTTGCCCTCCATCTCTTCACGAAATCGGCGAAGGCCTCTTTTGCTTCCATCTTCGTTGACTCCAATTCACGGGTGGTCACTTCCAACTGAATGTTGTAATCGTACTGCGCCACAAAAGCCGCGCATATATCCTCCCACGAACGCTTCTTCCTCTCATCCAATGAGGTAAACCAATGCAGAGCATGTCCCACCAAAGTCTGTGAAAACATCTGCGCCATAGCATCCTTCTCAACTCCCCACATGGAAAGTGCTCCAATGTATCTTGTTAAGTGTGCTTTTGGATCTCCTGTTCCGTCAAACTTAGCGAAGTCAATCGGCCTGAACTTATCCGGAAGCTTTGCGTTAGGAAATAGGCAAAGCTTATTGATGTCAAAACCAGTCGACGCTATCTTCTCATTTCTCGCAACAGACTCCTCTAGTTGGGTGAGCTTTGCCAATACTGCCACCATCTCGGGGTTCTGCGGGGTTTCCAAATCAAAGACCAGGTGCTCCAGGTTCGGGTTCGGATTAGGGTTTGGGTTGAAGTTCAAGTTGGGAATTGGGTTTGGATTTGGAATCGGATTCGGGTTAGGAATCGGAATTGGATTTGGGTTTGGGATAGGAATTGGGTTAGGGTTTGGGATTGGATTAGGGTTTTAAGGTGGAAGGCGTCTTGCAACTCCAGTAATCATCATCATGAGTTGGGCAATTTGGTTATCAGTGCGTTCGCCCAGGCGTTGGATACCCTCTCTGATCTGTCCCATTTCTTCTTACAGATTTCCCGGGTTTGGGTTAGGATTTGGATAGGGGTTGGGAACAGGGTTAAGATTCGGATCTGGCTCGCCTCCGTTTGGGTTTGGGTTTGGGTTTGGGTTGCCTCCGTTCGGGTTGACATTTGGGTTAGAATTGAGGTTCGGATTGCTGGCATTTGGGTTTAGGTTGCCTCCACTTGGATTTGGACTGGGATTTGGGTTTGGGTTTAAGCCTCCGATCAAGAGATCCATTTCCACCCCCAAATCTGACGCACTGACGGAGTCTGCTTGTAGTTGAAGGCGTTCCAATCTCTGTCCCAAAGGTCTGGTCCAGGAGGGTATGATATTCTTCTTTTTCGGCCCAATTGCTCAGAACTGACAGCAAAGCAAAAACTTATGCTCAGACGCGGTTCCTGCTTGCCTTTTTATGAAATTGGTGCATGATTTTTAGAAAATGAGTGCCTCATCGTCATCGTCATCGACTCCGATTTTTTTTTTTTAAAAAAACAATTGACTTACGAGAGGTTGCCTTGATCCTCGGATTTTTGAGGTGTATCCTCATTTAGGAATGGCCGATTCCCAAACGATGCTAAAATAAGCAAAGTATTTGGCTAATATTCTATTGACAATTCGACCATTGGTTCAGAATGATTCGGGGTGAACAATGTGATACGATAACCGAAGTGGCATAAGCGGTACACTTGCTTTTAGCCTGGATGGTGTTGGCATCACAATGTTCTGCTCCCCTACCATCCCTTTCCTTTGGTTAAATCTCGGTTAAACACTAGTTCAGGACTTAGCAAAATTTTAGTTTCCTCTAGGTTCGAGTTCGAGGACTTATGTGATTTAGCAACACGCATTAGGGTGCGTGACTCTTCATCGGGTCTCGGCAACCTTCCGAAGACCACGCGAGCGAGTCCCGAAAATCGTGGCTGACAACATGATGATGATGCAAGATGCAATGCAGCACTTAAACAGATTATAACACATAGTCCTACCCTGCAGGCTTCTGTCCTAATTTGGAAGGTTCTACGGCTTGCTAAACATGTACAAAGGCCGGTCTTGGCTTGAAGAGGGTTCCCCGGACTAGAGTCAAAGTATACCTCCCATTACTGAGCGTACACCCAATAACGGTACAAACGGTAGGGATGACTCATCACGGTCGAGGGTTGTTGAGTATTCCGGGATTCCCTATCACCGGCAAGCCGGGTAGAATTGCCGAAACACAACAGCGGGCTGCACAAGATATATATACACAAATGGAAAAGTGAAATAAAATCCTTTTGAAAATCCCACAAATGTTTTTCAATCTTGGCTCACTAATTTAATTAATGCTTAAGGAAATTGGGGCATTTTATCAACGTACCAATTTTTCTTAAGTATTAATTAAACCATATCCCCAGCAGATCTGCAACTGTGGGCTACCACAGCCCTGGGTGGAATCGGGGCGGCCCGAAAAGAAGCGCCTCGTTTTGGAATCGATTTGAAAATTTTGAAGAGTCGCCACCCGGATTGTGGTTTGCCACCTGAGAAACCGTTTCATTTGAAAATGGTTGATTTGAATTGAAAACCAGAGATTCGAAAAAGGGTTCGGAAGCCACGTTGCGAGGGGGGAAGGGTTTTTACGGCACCCCCCTCACCCGATTTGAAATCGGTCTCTACTAAATATTTGTGGGATTTTTCAAAGAGTTTTGTTTCATTAATTCATTTAGCCGGTATCCACAGATATATCATGTACAGAGGTGTGCATGCATGTGCATGTGTACAGTGAATAAATGAGAAATGGTAATGAAATACAAAATGCTGGAAACTGGAAGGTGCTGTTACTGATCCACTCTCGAGCGCTCGGAAGCACTCCCGAGCGCTTGGGAGTATTACATGCCCAACCTGCACATCTTTAAGTTAGAACCTTGCTTCTTGAGAAGGCTTTGAAAGAGGAAAAAGATATGCAAGTTTCAGAAGATCAGAGGCTGGAGATGATCTGAACTTCCTCCATCTTCTTTATGTTTTGATTCTTGGTTGTTTTACTTTTCAAAAAGAGTTTTTCAAAGGGGTGAAAACTGGTCTGGTTTGAACAGTCAGAGGGTTTTTAGAGAGAGAGAATTCGTGTCTGTTCTGTGCTGGAATGACCTTTATATAGGCAAAATAGTATATGGTGTCATTTTGGCAAATGAGATATGGAATCTTTGAAAATCCATCAGGCCTGACTCACCTCTGACTGAGGTGGAGTGTTGCCTGAGGTTTTAACCGGCCAAAATGGCTGTAATGATGGCTTGCATGGGAAGTGGGGAAGCTCCAGCACCCATTGGACAGCACAGAAGTCTCGAGCGCTCGGAAGAACTTTCGAGCGCTTGGGACTTTACTCTCGAGCGCTCGAGAGTTTGTCAGATCCCAGATTTTGAAAATGATTTGGAGCGCTTGGGACTGTTCCTGAGCGCTTGGGACTGGCTTAGAAATTTTATTTTCCTTTTAAAAGTCTTCCAAGAAGCATTGTTCTGACTGGTCAAGGGCTTGTTTCAATCCAAATTCATCATCGGGGAGCCTCCGGGCCACAAATTAAGGAAATTCGAAATGTCCAAATTGGGGTGTCTACAGCGATCAATTTGCTAGATTTTCGAGAGAGCGCAGGATTCGATGACGTAGAGGATCAGCCTTACGAGGCGGACCCGTATAATACAGGAGAGCTCCAGAAACGAAGACTGAGACTGAGACTGCGACAGAATATGCTTGGAATCTGTATCAGAACTAGAAGTCGCTCTGGTGTTAATTTTTAAATAAAAATCAAACTTTTATATTTGTTAATTCAGTATTTCAAAAATTGGGTATGTATTAAATAAAATTTTATTATGCAATAATCGTACTTAGTTATGGTAATAAAGTTTAATAATTTTTTTTAATGAAAATCACTAATTAATGCTCCTGAAATTCCTTAGAAAATCGGGGCATTACAACATGGTATCAGAGCATTGGTTTAACCCCTCGGACTTGGGTAGACTAGGTAGATCACAGTTGTCAGCGTAATCTTAGCCGTTGTTTTCCTATGTATTTCTATACAAGTCAATTTTTTTTTTCAGTATTACATATATTTGAGAACATACGGTGAGAAAACATAGGCTTGACTTCTAATTGTTATACATGCTCTTTTCAATAATTCGAACATTTTCAAACTCTAATTATAGACCTCCTCTTGACTAGAATTTCAAACACTTGTAGATGGTGAACACTCGCTTGGGAAACGGACACTTTGGCGACAATGGAAATAATCGCCATCACGCTAGCACCAGTGGTGGAAATAATGATAACAACCCCAATGGCAATCTTGGAGGGCTCGACCTAGCGCAATTGGCACAAGTGATAGTCGCTGCAGTGGCAACAGCCTTGCCACAGAACAATAAACCCCGCCAGCTAGCACCACAATAGGGCCATCAGCCTAGGAACAGAGACCAGCTATTGGACGCCTTTTGCATGCGCCGTCCACTAGTTTGGAGTGGAGAAGCTGACCCCACATCTGCCGAGGCTTGGCTGAAGCAGGTCGCCAAGTTTCTGGACACGATGGGTATCACAAATGCAGAGGACCGCATCGCTCTAGCTGCCTTTCAGCTGCAGGGAGAAGCTGATCATTGGTGGGATCTGATAAAGGCCACCAATAATGTCACGACCATGACGTGGCAATAGTTCGAGATCTCTTCAATGAAAAGTATTTCTCGGAACCAATCAAAGACGCGATGTCGTGAGAATTCATGGACTTAGAACAGGGGACGATGACCGTCTCACAGTATGTCATGTGTTTCGAGACTTTAACGAGACATGACACCAGTCTAGTGCCAACTCCTGCTAAACGGGCAAAGAAGTTCGCCTGGGGACTCCGCCCTTCCATCCAAAAGAGTGTGGTATCTCAAGGCCACCGTACATTTGCTACTGCTGTTTAGTGTACACTCACGATGGAGCGTGAGAATGCTGATTCCAAGGTTGTATGGAACAACCTCAAGAAAGGAGAATCATCATTTGGAGGGCCGGTTCGCAACAACAGCCACGACATCAACAACAGGGGGTATGCTAAACAGAAGCCATACTCTCAGAATAACAACAACAACTGCCAGCAACAACAGGTGCAACCCCGGAGAAGTCAGGGATCTGGACAGAGTTAGACCCAAAACAGCGGACCAATCCGCTGCTGTCACTGCTATGAGGAAGGGCATTTTAGGAATTAGTGCCCCAAAATACAGAACAACAACTTTGGGTATCAACCGAAGTTCCCACCAAGATTTACTCAACCTCAGAACAACCAAAATCCACTGAGGATTGGGTGGAATCAGAACCAAAATAAATAGAACCCACCAAGAATTGGGTGGCACCAGAATCAGGGACAGAACCAACAGCAGAGTCACCCGCACCAGAATAATACAACGGGTAAAGCACCAGCGGAAAATAACCAGGCTAGCGGAGCTGGCAGAATCTTTGCACTATAGGCAGAGGAGGAACAGATTGATCCCTCTATGATACAAGGTACACTTATACTTTTCAACACTTGTGTACAAGCCTTATTTGATTCTAGAGCATCGCACTCCTTTATATCTACTGCATGCATGACATCACTTAGACTAGAAACAGAACCCCTAGGAACAACAATGCAAGTTACTTCACAATTGGGGGTAAGATATCTCTAGGACTAGTCTGTAAAGGGTGCGAGATAGAAGTCTCCGGACTGCGGATTACATGTGACCTTAGAGTTATTGATATGGTGGACTTTGATGTGATCTTGGGAATGGATTGGCTTTTTTCCCATTGAGCTATCATAGATTGTCATTGCAAGATGGTGATGGCTTATTCGAAGGATGGGACATGGTTCAAATTTAAGGGGGATAGGCAAGTTCCCGCTTCCAATTCATCGACGCACCGATCAAGATGGCACAATCAACTGTTGGGATGGTTAGCTAGTCTGTCACTTCAAGAGAAGGATTAGATGGACTTAAACCTGCCCCGAATATAGTGCGAATACGAAGACATGTTTCCAGAAGAACTACCTGGACTACCTCCGCAGAGGGAGATAGATTTCACCATTGAGCTTCAACCGGGTACTACACCAATATCCATGGCACTGTACAGAATGGCGCCCGTAGAATTTTAGGAATTGAAAATTCAGTTGCAAGAATTGTTGGACAAGGGTTTCATTCGACCAGGTACATCACCCTAGGGAGCCCCGGCCCTATTTGTCCAGAAGAAGGAAGGGACTTTGCGGTTGTGCATCGACTACAAACAGTTGAACCGCGTGACAATTAAGAACAAATACCCACTACCGAGAATCAATGACTTGTTTAACCAACTGAGAGGGTCAACTTGCTTCTCAAAGATCGATCTGAGATCCGGATATCATCAATTGCGTATCAGGGATGAGATATTCAATAAACCGCATTTCGAACTCGATACAGTCACTATGAGTTTCTAGTGATGCCATTTGGGTTGACCAATGCACCTGCAGTGTTCATGTGCCTGATGAACAAGATTTTTGAGTCGTACTTTGACAAATTTGTGGTGGTCTTCATCGATGATATCTTGGTTTACTCATTATCAGAGGAAGCACAAGAGGAACATCTGAGAATTGTACTACAAACCCTTAGAGACAATCAACTGTATGGTAAGGCTAGCAAGTGTTTGTTTTGGATGAAAAAGGTGCAAACCCTTAGGGACCACTATGCCTCTTGGCATTTGCATCTCTCAATGTATTGGGTCCCTCGACCACTATGCCTTTTGGCGTTGCATCTCTCGATGTATTAGGTCTCTGACCAATACACATCTCCGTGTTGTGTCCCTTGACGCTTGAGTCTCTTAACCTACATGCCTCATGGCCTTGCATCTTTTGATATGTTGTGTCTCTCGACATCTTGCACCTCTTGGCCCTTAAATGATGTGGTATTGTGGTGTACTGTGTGTCCTGACATATTTTTCCCCTTGGCATCCTTTATTGTGGTATGACCTATTTCACTCGAAGCATTCTAATAACAAAATAATGTGCACATACCTCTTACACCGTTGTGTCTTGAATAATGTGGCTTGCAGTGGTTGATGTCTTTGTTGCATGTCACTTAGCATAAGCTAATCACATGTCTAATGATTTGAAGCATGAGGTGTAATAGAATAAGTGTTACATTCTAAATTTCAAATACAGTGCACAAAAGTCAAAATTATGTCTCTCGTCTGGTACACCTCATGGCATTGTATCTCTTGATGCATTATGATGATATTTGTGAGTCACTAGACTTATTTTGCTTGAGCATTCCCTTGAATGAAACCTGGTGCAACACTCATAGGATTCACTAGTTCAGTATAATTTGTTATCAAATATACCTTGTGTTTGCATTTGAAACAGGTTACAACCGGCTTTACGCCTCGGTTTTATCACTTCAAGCTCCAAGCTTCGACTCCTTTGGCTTTTGCCTTATGATTGATACCGGCTCTACACCTCTGTAGACACCCCAATTCGGCCTAACGATTATTTCAAATCCCACCTTGGGGACCATCCCGATGATGAATGGATACAGTGATAGCTGATTGACTTCTCGTAAACCCACAGACTTTTGTTGAATACCTTTAGCCACTTAGAGGACCCAATTCAGAGCCCAATAGCCTTTCAAATAGAAATTTAGCATCCTAGGAAAATACATCTATCAGCCGTAAGATTGATTCTTCAGCCACCAGATCCATTCCTCGACCACCAGATCCATTCCTCGGCCGCCAGATCCATTCTTCGGCCACCAGATCCATTCCTCCGCCTACAAATCCATTCTTCGGCCACTAAATCCATTCCTCGACCGCCAGATCCATTCCTCAGCCACTAGATCGTCTTTTTCCAGAATTCTGGAATGTTCTGTCATACGTTTTATCGACGCACCAAAACCCTAGCAGCCTTTTTCCGATTCTTTAGGGCTACAAAAGCAGATTTGAGCAGAGATCTTGTTACCCTAAACTACCTTATTGATTCACGCCATTTGATTGGTCGGTGTGAGTCACCAATTGCCTATATAAAGAGGCCTTAGGGTTCCGAAATTAACACTCAATTCCTCCATCTCATACCTTAAAATTTTACAGAAACACTCCCTCATATTCCCTCTACAAAAGTCCTAACCTCCCGAAGGCGGCCACAATCTGAGGGATCAAACCCCGAAGTACAAACCATAACCCTAGGGTTTTCAAAAAGCAAATAAGTCAATTCCATCTAATCCGATGCAATCGAGCTACTGAGGGATCAAGGTGGTGAGGCCCAGGGGCCTATGGTTTGATCTCTTTTACATTTTTGTGCATTAATCATAGTATTTTGATTCTCCGTTAAGTATATGTTCTGGTGTGACGAAGAACATCAGCTGGGACATCAATCCTTCAGCCGATACGTCAATCCAGTGGGATTCCTCGGTCGTGACATCAATTCACCAGCCGAGGGATATATTTGTTGGGACATATTAGTTTTCTGCTTCTTCTGATGCATGCTTTCAATTATCGTACTGGTTCACCTTATCAACTATTGAAGGCTAAAAACCAGATTACTTGTTTAGAATTAAATAAAGCAAGTATATATGATATGTTGAGTGATTATGGGCCAGTCTCATGACTGGGCAAAGAGGGGGTGCCTAACACCTTCCCCTTATTGTACTTTTGGCTCCCGTACCCGGAATCTCTATATGTTTTTCCTAGTTTTTTTTTATAAACTTGGTGGTGACTCTATTTGGATGATAACTGTTATCGTGTGGCAATGTTCCTACCCATGGGAATATCCACGATCTTGGTTTATGAAGTGGAAAGCAAACAAACAACGTGATTAATCTGTATGGTGATGCCCCGTTTGGGAGGTGTCTACAGCTTTTAGCGACTCTGCTGGGGAACTGAGAGCCATAACCAGAAAATTTGACATAGGATTAATGTTTGCTTTAATTAATTCTTGTATCATATGCATCGAGCGGGTAACCTCGTTGAGTTCACCTAATATCCTGACATGTCACGGGCTATGTTAGGGGTTCCAGCAAACTCCATAGTAACTTGTACCTAATGGTATATCAAAAAGGGGATCACCCGATTGCCGCCTATGATGGGCTGGGAAGAGGGCTGGTGCCCTTTGACAACGGAGCACCCTTGAGACTACCCAAACCTTACATGTGTTAGAGAGCCATAAAACCTATCAAAATAGGACAGGATTCCGTAGGTTAGAAATCTACTTGCATCTTTTCTAGAAGTTCTTCCTCACAACTTATATGTGTTGTAATATCCATTTTTGTGCAAAAGGGTTGGGGCATGAACTAAGAGCCTTGACTCTAAGTCTTTATAGCTGATCACTAAGGCATAGCATTGCCTGCAAGTTATGTTATTGGTAAGTTGAAAGCACCACTGCTTATTTCTCACTCCCACTTTGCTTGAAGCACCGCGAAGCATAGATTTCTAGAACAAAAGCAAACACCCAAAAAAAAAAAAAATACCCTCTTAGGAATTGAATTGGGTCTGCTATAGTAATCTTTGTCTTGCTTAGTAGAAGGAAAGAAGGAGTATCAGGTAGTAGAGCAGGTAATGGATGATGGTATGCAAAGTCAAGGATATTATAGAACTGGCAATACTTATTTCTCGATTGATGATTCAACATGACAAGTTTAGGACTTTGATTCCTATTTTCAAATCGGCGTCGCAACCCATCTTTTAAATTCAAAACTTTGAGCATCCTTACTGCAACGACCCGGTAAGATTTAGGAGTTTGTCAATGTGCTGGCAGGTAATCATGCGAATCCCAATTACCTCAATCATGTTTTGAGAAAGAAAGAGGAAAAGGAAAAAACTTGCTAAATAAGTTTCTGAAAGATAAACCCCGATGTGCTTTGGTAGAAATGAGAATAACCTGAAGCTGGTAGAAAATCACGTTAGCATTGTTTGGAGTGAATGAATCTTCCCTAACTAAGAATTGAAACAGAAAAAAACTTTCAAAACTTTTCTTAGTGAAAATGGCTAATCAAATCCTCAAATGACAAGTTTTTCTTAAAACCAAAAGTTGTGTAAGGTGGAACATTCAAATAGCCGTTAGCACAACGTGGACTTCGAGTTTACTCTCTATTGGGGTCATTTGCTCAGCTTTTTGGTCTATTTTATATTTTGGATTGGTTTGGAAGTAGGATCTTAAGTGGCACGTAGTATTTGTAAGCAACGAGTCTAAAGAATCGTCCATAAAAAAAATTGCTGGCTGTCTATGGTATCCGATAAAACTCATGCATGCACACGAATTGCTATCCATGACTCATCCATAATCTGTGAAAGTAGCTATGGTGCTATGCATATCGTTTTGTTTGCCTTTCTCTAATCATGCAGGGGGCTAACCAAAAGAGGAGTCCATCACCCTCATTTCTTCCCATAGCACATTGCATGATCACGTGTCAACATCGAGTATCATTTGGTTAAGCCACCCCATCATGCTATGTTTGCATTTTAAGGGCAATAAGTGTGTTTGATGTGTGTATTGCATAGACATTTGATTTTGGACATCTCAACTTGAGCATAACTAAGTTCTTGCTTTTCCTAAATTTTGGGTTTGGTCTTAGACGTGACAGCGATGGCTGACAAGAAGATTGAAGCTCTGGCTGCTAAAGTTAATGTATTGGCTGAATCAGTGGCTACCCTAGCCACCATTGTTCACAGTTTGCAAAGAAGTGCTCCACAAGCTCCCCTCCATCTCCCCTTACTAGATGATGAAAAGGGCAGCTCAGATAGAAACTTATCCCGTTAAGAGCAACCAAATTTAAATGGTGGTGGGTGATCTGCAGCAGCAACATGAGAAGCAACTTATTCTCTATACCGTCGGTCTAAACAAAGAATCTCTCAAAGAGAAAAATAGCTACAAGATGAACATGAGCAACAATAATGTTGAACTGGTAGGATCTCATCTCAACCACAAGCAAAAGAGAAAAATTTTTCCTCTTGGAATGAACTTGGAAAAAGGTGTTCTGTATCTTGGAAGATAAAGGAGTATTGAAGCTGTTACAGCCAAAATTTCCTAAATTTATACAAAAAAGCAGAGGGTATTGCAAGTACCACCAAGTAAATGGTCAGTCTATCAGAGAATACGGGGCTTTCAAGAACACAATCCAAGACCTCATCGATCAAGAGAAGATTGATCCAACTGAGTTTGATCACCGGGTAGTAGCAGCATCCAGGCCTGCCAAGTCTTAGGCTATATGAGTCAATCTTTTGAGGAGTCTTATCTAGCTAGTTTTGGCTATTGTTTTGGTCTGTATCTGTTTCTTTTTTAAAAGGTCTATGTCTTGAGTTTATTTTGGGTCGTAAGCCCGCTTGTTGCACCTAGCATGAAATGTGGGCCTAAAATGAAAGTCTCCTCGGACTTGAACTACGAATGGCCTGATTCTCTTTTTGAGATACGTAGGCACCTTATGGTTGGCCATAATATTGAAAATGTTTTCTTTTGTGCTAAGTTGCTGCTATAGAATGTTCGTGATAGCGTTAAATGTTAAAAACAATCCCTAGGGATTTCAAAGTGATCTCATGATATCTTTTTAAAACGCATCATAAATCACTTGAGTTGTCAAAATGCAAAAAATGAGTTTTCAAAACTATGACCTACGTCATTTCTGTTGAGCTGAGAAGGAGTTGGAATATTTTTGCACCCTCACAAGAGATTACTTGTAAGCAAATTAAGCTGTTGAATATGAAGAGTAGGAAAGAGGAGAAAGAAGAAAAGAGAGAAAAAATGAAAAGAAAGAAAGAAAAAAAAGATGAGCTCGCTAAATTGAAAACCCGTAAGGGCGGTTTAGGCAAAAGTTAGAGCACGAACAAAGTGAGAAATTAGCCTTGTCGCCATGCATCCACTATGTCCTCAATCTTAGAAAATCCACTTGGTTAAACATCAAAGCTCTTAATCTCTTGGTTAGGATCCCTATCACTTTGTCATATGATTCAAAATGAAGAGAGGCATTCATTTCATCTATCCAAACACTTATCTTTTGCTAGCCACATTGAGCCTCTGGATAATTCCTTTGAAAAGCCTGCTAGGCAGCCATCCCCTACGCTGTGGCAAACAAAAAATACAAGGAAAGGCAAAAGAAAAATCAATGAAAATATGAGCACCCCGTCATACAAGGGGCATTTTGAAGGAAGCAATTCTCCCAATACATACAAAGGACATTTTGAAGAAAACAACTCTTTCTCACAAAGTGAGACAAGAGGCAACTAGAGTTGATAAGAATGTTGAAGATGGCTACTAGCTTTTAAAACCCAAGCATGAGTAGAAGTTAGGTTTAAGCCTTTACATCAGTTTCTTTTCTAAGCCAAAACCCTAAGCCTACATTATGGTCCATAACAAAGTCCTCTTAGATTGAGGAACACGACTTAGCAGCAGGGTCCTAGGCACTAGGGGCATAACCAGTGTGGAAAAGTGACGCGATAAGTAAACATCGTATGTATCAATCTGGCAAAGTACATATCATGAAGAATCATATGGGATAGGGGGCACGACCAGGCCCTCCTCTATTTCCCTGTTAGAAGTATCCAACCTCCCGTGAGGATAGCCGTTTAACAATTCAACTCATGACGATCGACTCAAAACAATGACCTCACTTAAAATGACTTAGGGCATTGGTTTGTGAAGCTATGTCTCATGGTAAATTGAGTGGTATAGATATGAAGCATGATTGATGGAATTGTATGATTTTGAAATCCTCGAGGAAAAGTTTTCAAAGTAAATTTTATCCTAAACATTCTTGACACAGCAATACAAGCACAATTGCTTTTACAAGCTTTCGAGGAGATAAAATGAGTTTCTCATTTCATGAGGAGTGTAGCTAGATAGGCCCTGGGTCAAACAATATTTTCAGCAGTGTAGCTAAAGTATTATAGTTTGTCTTGTCATAGTCACTTGACTAGTTTAAAGTCATTGTTAGACTCCCTAGATCAAAGAGAAGTATTGGCTAGAATACGCAAAAGTTGAGATGCCCAAAAATGCATTGCATATCGTCATCAACTTGTCATATACACTTATTTCTTGACCCTAAAAATGGCTAGAGGAAGTAGTCATTTTGGTTGCATATCACTAACTCCAAGCATAAGGAGCTCTTATTTCAAACAAGAGTATCGTTGTCACCAGCAAAATGTTTCCAAACACAATTCATCGATCCTCAGCAAGGGTATTTAAGCATGACGATCGTGACCATCATCAAGGGGAGTAAGTGTGAAATTGTCTCGCCCTTAGTTGATATGCATGGTTTGCTAACAATTTTGCAAGTAGGAAGCAAGGGGCAATGAAGATATACGCCTTCGAAGAGCTCAATCTAGATGAAGCCTTACCCTGGAAGAAGCACCAGTGCTTTAACCCGTATCATGAGGGACTGTCATGTGGCATTGTCGAGAGCATGCCAAAGACCTCTGCCAAACAGCGAGAGAAGAATTGGATTCATACGTTGCGTGTATCCATGCTAGGGACAATTAGTTATGCATAGTTGAATTGGAATTAGGCATTCATTGCCTAAACATGGGGTTTTATTCCTTCCTAAACATTAAATATGCATATATGTCACGTTGCAAACCATGTCACCTGCAATGGTTCATTGTTTGAACTAGGGTCCTTAAAAGTGTGGTGGCCTTGCCCTTAGCAGTCAGCATAAAAGGATTTTGGCCCGTGGTCGATTCCAAATTTGTTGCATGTTGTTTTCTTATCCATGTCGTTTTCTAAACTATTTGAATGTGGAATTGCAGGTAGTTCTGAATATTCTCTACAATCGCTCCAGTTTGTTGAGTACTACTCGGAGTTGTCATGATCAGAAATGCGAACTACAAAGAAGCTGAAGTCCTCCAAAAGGCACCCATATTGCCAAAAGACATCCATATTGCTGAAGGTCCTCCATAAGGCACCCGTATTGCCAAAATCCTCCAGAAGACATGTGTGAAGGCATTTGTGTTGCTAAAGTCCTCCAGAAGACATTTGTGTTGACAGAAAGTGTTCAGCCTCCGGAAGGCACCCCATTAGTGGAGGCGATGGAAATCTACCTAACAAGTTGAAGGAGGCGAAGGAAATCTCCTACGCGTGCAAAAGGATCACCTCATCAACAAAGACAGAGGAAATCTCCCAAACAAGTTGAATTTGCCAAAGGAGGCAATTTAATCTCTTAGAGCGTATGTGTGGAACACCCCATCAGTCGAGGCGATGGAACTTTCCATGGCACCAAGTTGAAGGAGGCGATGGAAACCTCTGAAGGCAATAATAGCCAAAGCATTTAACAAACCTTATGACATTTTGGGCCAACAAGTCAACGGAGTCAAAGTGGAATATGGCCAGAACTAGCCTTGGGAACAATCCCGAGCATATGGAATCTAGCCTTGGGGGCAATCCCGAGCATGTGGAATATACTCAGAACTAGCCTTGGAAACATCCCGAGCATGTAGAAACTAGCCTTGGAAGCATCCCAAGCATGAGGAACAAATCAAACCCCGTGGAAGATGAAATACTCAACAACTCTAATCTCGGCGGCTCTACGCCCATAAACTCATTACTCAGCAGCTCCATGCCAAAATATACAACAAGATATCATCTGCTCTCAAGCTCTATGCTTGAATGCATAAAGTTCAAAGCTTTAAATGCTCGAAGCTCTTCGAATGCCCAACCACTATGTACTGGATGCTCAAGTTCCACACTTGAATGCTCAAACTCAACGCTTGAATGCCCAACCACTGCGTACTGGATGCTCGAACTCTATGTTCGAATGCTTAAGGTTTATACTTTAAATGCTTAGGCTTTACGCTCTGAATGCCCAACCATTGTGCACTGGAGGCTCAAAGCCTGTACTTTGAATGCTCGGACTCTACCCTCCAAATGCTCGAGCTCTACGCTCTGAATGCTCAAGTCCAAAACTTGAAAGAAGCTCTATGCTTAAAATCAAACACACACACTAGGGCCTGTGCACATAAGCATCAATTGCATCACCATTGTCATCATCAAGTGCATCACCATTATCATATCTAACCATCATCATGCACATACTATGTTTTGCATCTCTCTCACTCATGAAACAGGTCAATCCTGGATACAACCGGCTCCAAGACTCGATTTTATCACTTCAAGCTCTACGGGCTCTATGCCGCCACATCTCAAAAACGGCGTCCGATCGTCTCCAGAAGATGGTTTGGATTCAACCTAATTATATCAATTCCATAAAGCGGATTTGCAAGGATAGGCTACCCAACCGAGCTCCCCTCAATCAAAGTAAGGATGATCATGAAAAGCAATCGATTCACCCGCAGTGTACTGGTCTACCCTAAAATACTGAGGATGCTCTCCATCAATACTTCCCCGGCAGCCCTACGCTCCTTTAACTACTCTCTGCCAAAATCCTGGCATCATCCAGGTATGTTGCACTACGGCTTTTTGAGCCCAAAGGCACGTCTTCTATTTCTAACCCTCTAAACATTTTGTTTTTCTTCATTGCCCCCGAACTACAGTTGGTCTGAATTTCCCTTGTGGAATACGTATGCAGCCTCTTGGCCTGATGATAACAAAATCCTTTCTAAAAAAAACCATGGAATAGTGGTTTGATCAAATTGAGTTGCTTTTACAGCTTTGACTCTTACTTAAACATGTCTTGCGATCCATCTAAGTTCAGTCAAAGAGGGGCATCTGTAGACACCCCAATTTGGCCTAATGATTTTTTCAAGTCCCACCCTGGGGACCATCCCGATGATGAATGGATACAGTGATTGCTGATTGATTTCTCGTAAACCCATGGACTTTTGGTGAATACTTTTAGCCACTTAGAGGACCTAATTCAGAGCCAAATAGCTTTTCAGACAGAAATACTGCATCCTATGAAAATACATCTATTAGCCTTAAGATCCATTCTTCGGCCACCAGATCCATTCTTTGGCCACCAGATCCATTCCTCGGTTGCTAGATCCATTCTTCGACCACCAAATCCATTCCTCGGCCACCAAATCCATTCTTCGACCACTGAATCCATTCTTCGGTCGCCAAATCCATTCCTCGGTAGCCAGATCCACTCCTCGGCCGCTAGATTGTCTTTTTCCAGAATTCTAGAATGTTTTCTCATATGTTTGATCGACGCACCAAAACCCTAGCAGCCTTTTTCCGATTCTTTAGGGCTACGAAAGTAGATTCGAGTAGAGATCTTGTTACCCTAAACTACCTTATTGATTCACCCCATTTGATTGGTCGGAGTCAGTCACTAATTGCCTATATAAAGAGGCCTTAGGGTTCCAAAATCAACACTCAATTTCTCCATCTCATACCTCAAAATTCTACAGAAACACTCCCTCATACTCCCTTTATAAAAGCCTTAACCTTCCAAAGGCAACCACAATCCGAGGATCAAACCCCGAAGTACAAACCCTAACCCTAGGGTTTTCGAGAAGCAAATTAGTCAATCCCCACTAATTCGAAGCAATCAAGCTATTGAGGGATCAAGGTGGTGAGGCCCAGGGGCCTATGGTTTGATCTCTTTTAAGTTTTTGTGCATTAATCATAGTGTTTTGTATTCTCTGTTAAGTATCTGTTCTAATGTGACGAAGAACATCGGCTGGGACTTCAATCCTTCTGCCGATACATCAATCCAGTGGGATTCCTCGGCCGTGACATCAATTCACCGGCTGAGGGATCTATTTGCTGGGACATATTTGTTTTCTACTTATTCTGATGCACGCTTTCAATTATCGTACTGACACACCTTATCAACTGTTAATTGCTAAAAACCAGATTACGTGCTTAGAATTAAATAAAGAAAGTATATATCATATATCAAGTGATTATGGGCCAGTCTCATGACTAGGCAAAGATGGGTGCCTAACACGTTCCCCTTATTGTACTTTTGGCTCCCATATCCGGAATCTCTATATGTTTTTCCTAGTTTTTTTTATAAACTAGGTGGCGACTCTATTTTGATGATAACCGTTATCGTGTGGCGATGTTTCTAGCCATGGGAACATCCATGATCCTTGTTTATGAAGTGGAAAGCAAATAAACGTAATCAATCTATATGGCGATGCTCCGTTTGGGAGGTGTCTACAGCCTCGGTTCCATAACGTCAAGCTCCAAGCTCCGACTCTTCAGGCTCTTGCTTTATGACTGTAACCGGCTCTGCACCTTGGTTCTCTCACCTCCAACTAATGGCCTAGTGCCCCATATTCCAAAACTAGCATCGAATCGTCTCGAGAAGAAGGTTTGGATTCCACCCCAATTACATCAGTTCCATCAAGCTCATTCGTAAGGATAGGCTACTCTACTGAGCTCCCCTCAGTCAAAGTAAGGATGATCATGAAAAGCAAATGACTCACCCGTTGTGTATTGATCTACCCCAAAATACTGAAGATACTCTCTGCAAAAATTTCCCCGACAGCTCCGCGCTCCTTCAACTACTCTCTGCCAAAATCCTGGCCTAGCTTAGGTACGATGCACTACGGTTTTTGAAGCCCGAAGGTACATCTTCTATTTCAAACCCTCTAAAACTTTCTATTTTTTCTTTATTGCCTCGATCTACTATTGGTCTGAATTTCCCTCGTGGAATACGTTGGCAGCCTCCCGGCCCGGCCATAACTAAAACCATTTTCAAAAACCTTGGAATAGTGATTCGACCAAATTGAGTTGCTTTTACAGCTTTGACTCTTACTTAAACATGTCTCGCGATCCGTCTAAGTTCAGTTAAAAAGGGGCATCTGTCGACACCCAATTTGGCCTAACGATTATTTTAAGTCCCACCTTGGGGACCATCCCGATGATGAATGGATACAGTGATTGCTGATTGACTTCTCGTGAATCTTAGGACTTATGGTGAGTACTTTTAGCCAGTTAGAGGACCCAATCCAGAGCCAAATAGCCATTCAGACAGAAATACAGTATCCCAGGAAAATCTATCTTTCGGCCGTAACATTGATCTCACGGCCTCAGCATCATTCTTTCACCCGTGAAACATGTTTCTTGAAAATCTCCCTGAGAGATTGATTCCTTGACAGCCAGATCGATTGTTCGGCCGCCTAATCTATGCATCGGCCGCCAAATCCTTTGCCTGGCCGCCAGATCGTCTATTTTCCAGATTTTGGAATGTTCTGTCATACGTTTGATCCGATCACCAAAACCCTAGCTGCCAAATTCCGATGCGTTCGGGCTACATCAAGAGATTACCATGAAGAGTTAGTGTTGCATTACACTTCCTATTTTAATTACGCATTTTGATTGGTTGGAGTGAGTCACCCCCATGCCTATATAAAGGGTCCTTCAGCTCCGAAATTAATATGATGAATCTCTCTCTTTAGCCATGAAACTCTGCATATATACTTTTTCATACCCTCTCTACAAAACCCATAATCTTCCGAAGGCAGCCGTGATCCGACATTTAAACCCCAAAGAACAAACCCTAACCCTAGGGTTTTTGAGAAGCAAATCAGTCAATCCCCTCTAATACGAAGCAATTGTGCATGAGGGATCAAGGTGGTGAGGACCAGGGGCCAATGATTTGTGCCTTGTTTTCTTCCATTTTCAAAAAGAATTTTTTAAAAAATTCCCCCTAGATTCCCCCTACTTCTAACATTTCTCTCTCTATCTCTCTCCACTTATTACCCCTAATATTTTTCAAAAAAAATTTCAAAACACAAATCAAACAAAGCATTGATCTCTTTTACATTTTTGTACTGTAATCATAGTATTTTAATTCTCTGTCAAGTATCTGTTCTGGTGTGAGGGAGAACATCGGCTGAGAGATCAATCCTTCAGTTGATACATCGATCCAGTGGGATCCTTCGGCTGTGACATCCATTCATCGGCCGAGGGATCTATTTCTTGGTACAGCTATCTTTCTTGTTTTGATGCAAGTTTCAGTTATCGTACTGGCTTACCTTATCAATTGTTAAAGGCTATAAATCAGATTATGTGTTAGAATTAAATATAGCAAATATACATTGTATGTCGAACAATTATGGGCCAGTATCACGGCTGGGCAACGAGGGGTGCCTAACACCTTTCCCTTATTGTACTCTTGGCTCCCGTACCCAGAATCTCTGTCTATTTTTCCGAGTTTTAATACACTAGGTGGCGACTCTATTTTGATGATAACCGTTATTGTGTGGCAATGTTCCTAGCCATGAGAATATCCATGATCTTGGTTTCTGAAGTGGAACCAAACAAGCGTGATCAATTTATATGGCGATGCCCCGTTTGGGAGGTGTCTACAGTTTTTGGCGACTCTACTGGGGACTTGGGAGCCATAACCAGAAAGTTCAACATGGAATTAATATTTGCTTTATTTAATTCTTTTTCATGTGCATCGAGTGGGCAACCCACATTGAGTTCACCTAATATCCCAGCATGTCACGGGCTATGTTAGGGGTTCCAGCAAACTCTGCATTATACCTCAAACTCTTGTTTGATTCAATAATTATTACTCTCTAGAGTTTTAATTGCTGTAGAAGATGAATTCATGCTCATTTTATCAAGAGTTTGTGATGAAGTTTATCTCTTTTGAGATAAAGAAAAGTCCTTGCATAACTATGTCTCTCTTTGAGATAAGTTTTGACTTGTAAAAGGTTGCCATAGTCTTATATTGTTAGGAGTTCCGAAAAAAAAAACCAAAAGTCTTTTTTTTTCTCTAGGTTTTATTTATTTATTTCTTGCTAGGATCCTTTCAAAAAAAAAAAAAGAATCTTTCTTTTTATTTCTTTCTCTTTCAATCTTTGCTTGGATCTTTTCAAAAGAAAAAAAATCTTTCCTTATTCTGTAGGTTTTCATAAATTTCTTTCTTTCTTTGTTTTTTTTTTAGGATCTTAAAAAGAAAAAAGAAAATGTGGGGGTTTTATCAAAATTTTTATCTTGCATGGTACATTGCATATATGATCACTTGATTGCATAATTGTCGCATGATTGCTTGCTGTATTGCATTACTACTTGATCACATCACTTCATAGTATTAGTACATTGTTCAACCACTTGGTTGCATGCATGGTAAATGGGTCATCATATTAGGGGCAACTTGCATTCTAGGGGGGGTAATAGGCATTGGTGCACTGCACAATCACTTGATTTGGGATGTCTCAACATAAACATAATTGAGCTTTTGCTTCTTTTAGATTTGCTTTTGGACTTAGCTGTGACAGTTGTGGCCGCCAATCTCTTAGAAGCCCTTTCCTCCAGAAGTTGACAGTGCCGTGATTATAATGGAAAACCATGAGCTTGCCCAACAAGTCAAGGACATCAAAGCTGCCTTGGCTCGCTCAAAAGGAGATCAAATCCTTGACTTTGATGGACTCTGTCTTTTGCCAAATGCCAAACTGCTAGAGAAGTTCAAGATGCCCAATATGGAGAAGTTCAATGGCACCGGCAATCCCACCGGCCATGTCCGCCATATCATCAACACCCTAAAACCTATGGGCCTAAATGATGAACTCATTGCCCAACTTTTTCAAAGGACTCTCACAGGCAGTGCTCTCGCCTAGTTTCTCACTCTGGGCTTCACCAAGTACAAGGGGTGGTAAGAAATTGCCAATGCTTTCATCAATCAATATGCATATGATGTCCAGATTGAGGTAACCACTCGAGATTTGGAGATGCTCAAACAAAAGCCAAACGAGAGCTTTGCCAATTTTCTTACTAGGTGGAGAAAGAAAGCCGCATAGATGAAAACTCTTCCCTCTGAAGAAGACCAAGTCAGAATAGTGGTAAGAAATTTATAGCCACAGTTCCTGAGGGACATGTATTCCCAAGCAATTTCTACTTTTAAATGCCTATATGCTACTGGATTACAAGTTGAAGATGGCCTTAATCAAGGATTACTCGACAATGGAGAAGTCAGCCACAAAGTAGAGACAAGCACAAATACCAACAATGATAGTGGTATTAATATGGTGAGATCTCATCACAAGCGTAAGAGGGAATTTGTTCCTCTTGGAATGAAGTTAGAAGAGGAACAAATTTCCTCTTGCATAGAAGGGTGGGGAGTATTGAAAGTATCACCAAGTGACTAGTCATTCCATTGAACAATGTGGGGCTCTTAAGAATGCAGTCCAGGATCTCATCGATCAAGGGATAGTTGATCCAACCAAGTTGGATGATTGAGAAGCGGCGGCCAAATTCTGTCATGTGTTTTGAGTCAGTTTTGTTTAGGCCTTTCTTTTAGCCCTTAGTTGCTTCTTTTTAGGGTTTGAGCCTCGAGTTTGTTCTCCTTTAGGAATTTGAGTCTTAAGTTTATTTTCTCTTGAAATTAAGGTCATTATGTTCTTCATGGTTTTGGACCAACTCTTTGCACTCGACATGAAATGTGAATCTCAGAATATAAATCACCTTAGACATGAACTACGAATGGCCTGATTCTCTTTAGAGATACGCAGGCACTTAGAGTCGGCCACATTTTTGAAAATATTTTCTCTTGTGCTAATTTGCTGCCATGTGTGGCAGGATGCCCTTAATAAGGATTTTGTTCCTTTCTAAAGCAAGGGCCCGAATTGAGGGAGCGCAATTGCGGATGGCAAGCACTTGAAATACAGAGTCGCCACTAGGGTTTGAAGGTCCGACACCCAAGGAACTGTATTTCGAAGCACCTGCTGTGCTATTTGATTTGAAAAACTGAAGGCACTAGTCCGTCATAACCATATCTGGGTTTGGGAGCCAGGTTACGAGAAGGGAAGGGTTTTAAGGCACCCTGCTCGCCCAATCCAGAGATCGGTCTCTACTTATGCATTTTGAGAAAATATTTGTGATTCTTCTTTTATTAATCGATTTTTAGCCAATTAGGGCGGGGCAACAGTTAAACGGGGATTTAACACTGTAATAGTTTGCAAGATGTGATTTGAAATAACATGGATAGATGAAATGATAAGTAATAAATGGAATAAGACCCAACACTGTGATCAAATGTCAAAACAGTACTTTGCATGAATATGATGCGAACAGTGGCCAACTTGCATGCATGGATCTACGTGCATGAAAGTCCTCCAACGCGCGCCGGACTCATACACAAGCGCGTTTGTCAATACTCCACCACAGATTGAATTTTGTTCTATTTTGGGCTCTGGAAGGACTAGTGCTCACCCAAGGGCAAATCAAGCAATTTATATGTACAGAATGAAATTAATAATTACAAATAGACTGAATAAAATTGAAATACAACCCCTAAACAGTGGGGGTATAAAAACCAAGGCCAAGGGCCAAGTTACCCATGCAAAGCCAACTACTGGAAATGGGCTGACAGGCGCGCTTCGGTCAAGGACAGACCCGCGTGTGTCCGAACTGGACTTCCAAAAATTGGTTTTGCATGCTTGGGCTCTAAGACATATTTAGAAGCAACCCAGGGGCATTCCAAAGGAACAGAAAAGCCAGCTGAGCTAAGCTAGCAATTTTCACATGAAAAATAGCTAAATAGTTTAAAACATGCATCACAGTGATTTATGGTACAATAATAACAGAAAACAACTAGTGTCTCTATCCCCGCGTAGACCGTCGCGTGCAACCCCATGACAGGCACGCGCGTGAGTAGGTCCAGCGTGCGTGGGTCAGCTATTCTCATGGTTCTTTTAACCCTGCTGATTTTAGGGCCAGAACTGGTATTCATTACCAATCTTGGCCCTGCCAGCCCCTCTCAGGGATCAAAACAGTAAACTAAAGAAGGTGTTTATACCTTTGCTGAAGTGGTTTGGAAATGAATTGAACAAGGCGATAGTGGAGACCAAATGAGTGTATGGAAATGAAGAGAGTGATGAAGTATCAAGTGTATTGGGGTTTGTGTAACCTTTTTTGCTTGATTTATGGTAACCCTTGACATGAAAGACCAATGGGGGTATATATAGGAGGTTGAAAGGTGTGAGGTTGGTGCCAAACAAGGCCCTACAACCAGCCAACAAGGCTGGTTGTGGTTGCTTGGTAGTGAAGAGTTCCAAAAAGGTGATGGGAGTTGTTGTGAGGGTGGTGCAACCTAAGCACCTGCAAACGTTGTGCTGGCGACGAAAATGGGGTTCTACAGCCCTGTAGACCCCCTGATGATTATAAAATCTAGCTGGAAAAGCATGATAGGGATAGATGTTGACCTGCGCATGGGAGCCAGTCCCGCACGGGTATGTGCCACTACCCGCGCGCTGGTCAACAGTCAAAGCTTTGACCTTTGACCAACACTTGGCAAGTGGACAGACGCACGTAGAAGCCAGTGCAATGCACGCTGGTCAAACCCAAAGTTAGGGTTTTGTGGTTCGAAAAGGGCTAGAAGGGGGTCCAATCACTCCAAGTTCAACCCTTTCCATTCTCAAGACTGTTTTTGATATTATTTTTCATCGGGGAAACAAGAAACCAAAAAATGAAGTAAATCAATTGGGAGACTCAGATTGGGGTGTCTACAGTAGTCCCTCTTTGACGGCACGCAGAGCACCATTGAACTGGTACGGCTAACGTCAAAGATTTCTAGACACCCATCAAATCTGGCCAAAAGCCGATTAAATGGAAAATGCAAGTGAGTACATAAAAATACCATGCAACAATGGAACAGAGAGCGGATCGATTGTCGATAAGAACTCTCATGGGGGGAGTATTGAGATCAATTGGATAGATCATTGTTGATTGATGATCGGACGGATAGATCATCGTTGATTGAAGATTGGACGGATAGATCGTCGCTGATTGAAGATTGGATGGATAGATCACCGCTGATTGAAGATTGGACAGATACATCGTTGCTGACTGAAAAACGGATGGCTGGATCGTCGCTGATTGAAGATGGGACGGATAGATCGCCGCTGATTGAAAATTGGACGGATAGATCGTCGCTGAAAGAAGATGGGATGGCGTGTGCACAGGCGGACCACTGTTGGGGATACAAAAATGCTCCGGATCGGCCCAAACATTTGTGGAAATGCCATAACAAGATCCCATGGGCTAAAAATAAGAGATAAATGAGATTGGGACTGGCCAGAGGCTGGACTGGGCTTGAGGCCCATTCTGACCATCGCGCAATAGAGCCTTTCCCATTCTGACCATCGCCCATTCTGACCATCGCGCAATAGAGGCTACTTAGGGCTCAAATATGGCAAGCCCAGACCGGCCTTTACCTATTTTACGTCTTTAAACTTCCCAGGGATGTTATAGAAGTGGTTCAATCGGTTCAAAACTTCCCAAAACTCCTCTCATCCCTCAAACTCTCTCAAAACCTTTGATTTCTTCACAAAATCAACAAACCCATGCACAAATACACACCCATGGCAGATCATGGCAATAGAGGTGGTGGAGGAGAGGTACGTCGTTGATCAACCGGAGGACCGAGGAGGCCCTATTGAGGTCAAACCAGAAGATCAGACGGTGGCGGAGACTATTAGAGTTAAGGATGCAGTGGTAGGAGGCAACATCAATGGTGGTGGAGACCACGAGCAGGAGGTTGGTGGCCAGGTGGTCTGGCATATGCTGGAGAGCGAGCCACATGCGTCGGAGGAAGTTGGGGCCGTGTGGTCCAGTGCTGAGCTATTGGGCTCGAATACAGCGGTAGAGAGCTCGAGGGTAGTTGATGGGAGTTCAGGCGGTGCCGAAGGCAGTGGTGCCAGCGGTGGTGATATCGGGCCAACCGGGTCTTCGCCGAGGGACTTAGCGAGAGGCAAGGGTGTTGTTACCGGGGAGGAGGAGACCACGGAGGTTCCTGTCGAGTATCATGAGAAGGATGTCTTGTTTCGGCCAGCGAAAAGGCTTTAGCGAGGCTCCTTGAGGAGAACCCTACGATTGGGATTGCAGTCTTGGAGGCGCAGGAAGAACGGGCGAGAGCAACAGCTGCCTCGGAGGTAGCGAAGAGGGCCAAGAGAGAGAGAGCCGCAAGAGAGAATCCTTTGAGGGACATGGAGACCGCGAAGAGAGCAGGAGCGGAGGCGTAGGGGCCTAGGGTGATAACAGCGAAGGAGGTAGAGAACTTGACACGTCCTCCCTTTTCAACGGAGGCGTACGTGCCTACCACGCCACACCTGTTTGCCATCGGGTTTTCAGGCCTACAGGCCACAGCGAACAGAGTATGACGCCAAGCTCACGTTGAGAGACCCCAAGACTCACATCTCGAGCACCTAGACAGGTACATTCTTGGAAACCCTCTTTGTAATTCAATTTCATATTTACTTGTATGTATTTGAACTGAGTAAAGCATAGAAGAATCCTTAGCCGAATCATGTCATGATACTACAATCCTCATAATGTACATCATGCATGTAATAACTTGAACCAACCATCTGTCATGAGCTACATTGATTACTTAGAACTAGAAAATGAAGATCTGCATGTTGACATTTTCCCCTGTTGCTTGTCTTTGTGTTTGAAACAGGCGAGAGCGAGACAAAGGGACATTCGCGGCTTTAGAGGCGCGAGTAGTTCCCTGGCATTGTATGAGACCTTGCCAGAGAGAGTGAGGCAGTTGGTGGATGAGGCAGGCTTTGGCCAATTTTTACGGGTCCTATCTCCTGTCAAAAATGACCACGCTGTCTTGGTAGCACTTGCAGAGAGGTGGAGAGTTACCACCAATACCTTCCACCTACCACCTGGGGAGATGACAGTGATGCCTATGAACTTTGCAGTGATCACAGGCTTAAGGGTTGGACAAGAGCCCATCCCGTTTGACTCGAGCATTCACGAGGATCCAGAGGCGCTGGAATGGTTCTTGGAAGGTGTGCCTCAGATTGAAAAGAGGGTGGTGAGGTACGAGTAGTTCAAGAAGTACCTCAAGAAGAAGGTAACGATCGAGCAGATGGCTAGGGCATACCTACTGCACCTTTTCAGGGCTTCCCTGTACTCGATTAGGCGTAGCAAGGTGCACCCGTTGTACCTGTCGGCGCTGAGGAACTTGAGGACGGCCTCGCTCTTTGACTGGGGTGGAGCAGCACTCGGTGTAGCCTACGGCTTTTTGGGTGACTCGTCAAGGACAAAGCAGGGAGCTGTTGGCTATTGGAGGATCTGCGAGGTATAATTTTAATATTGCAAAGCACAATTTCCATTATACTTTTTCATTTGATTGCATAGCCTGCTTGACCGCCGATTTGGATAATCGTATACCTTATGACTAATGCTTTTGAATGGTCAAACATTGTACAGCTCTGGGCCTACAAGGTGCTGCAGATGTACCCGCCGATGTGCAAGCATCCTGACCTGAGTACCCTCCCCCACGCGTTCATCTGGAGCAAGGAAAACATGGGGACAAAGGAAGGAAGAGGCGACCTTAACGCCTTCAGGTTGTATTTGGATGAGCTCAAGGCCTCACAGGTATATCGTAAACCCTTGAGAATTAAACATGCATGCCTGAATCATTTAATGTTGTCGCTGATCAATTGTGTGCATTGCCTGTTTGTCTTATTTGCAGATCAATTGGGATCCCTGGAAAGTAGCAGGGCTAGAGCCTGAGTACTTGGCCAAGAGTAGGGCTGTCACGGCTAGCAAGGTGTTGCTGGAGTTGGCCTTTGGCTGGCAATGGTACTTGGGAGACCGAATGACACGTCAATCACTTGGTTTTACTGAGTTTTAGGTGCTAGGGCCATATCCACCATGGGCCTCACACATGGGCGAGTACACATGGGCCGAGCTGGAAACCTTCGCACAGCCTGACACTGACTTGACCTGCTACCTGCATCCTGATATGGACTACGCCACTTACCAAAGAGAGTGCTTAGCGGGGCCACTTGGCGTTTGAGCTTTTAGAGAGATGCAGAGTCAGGCTCGTGGAGCTGCTAAAGAGATGAGAGTTGTTGCTAAGAGACATTGAGGGGGTGAGGGCCATGTGAGACGGAGCTTGAACGGTCCAGTGAGAGGTGGGCCACCAGAGTTGCTGTGGAAGATCGCGGTAATGGATAACCAGGGTAATCCAGCTGAGGTACACCTTGCACCTGCCAGAGTTGAGCATGCACCAATGACTGTCCCGGTAAGACTTAGCTCCATTATTGTATTTCGATACACTTGCATTACTGTTGAATTGTTTGATGATGCCAAAATGTACTTGCAGGTTCCAAATGAATGGGTGAACGGGGCTATCCACCACATACTGGCAATGGAGAATATAATCAGAAGGACGACGAATAACATGCCATTGGAGTTGCACTATCTAGCACCGATTCCACCACCGACTCAGCCAGTAACTGTGCAGAGATCTCAGGTATACAAAATGATACATTCCTGCTTTCAATAATTGCGATATGCATCTGCTTTCGATACATATATGCTTTGATAGCCTTTGATAGCTGATAGATTTTACCTACTTTCAACCATTTGATATACAATATGCACAATGTATACTAATGCTTTCAACGAAATAACAATGCAGGCACAAGGATGGGCGGCTCTTAGGGGAAAGAGGACACGGTCTCCTCCTCAGAAGATGATGGCATTAAGGACTCCTGCACCTCCGGCCACTGCTCAGCGACAAGCAAGAAGTAGCCAACCAACAGTTGCAAACCAGAAGGCAACCAGAAAGGCCGTGGCACGTGCGGAGGAGTGGTACTAGAGAAAGATGCATGAGAAGCCGTCCCAGGAGGAGCAGACTTACAAGAAGAGAAAGAATATCATGCCTAACGCCTCAGAAGAAGAGGAAGAAGGAGAGGAAAAAAAGGGAAAGGGAGAGAACGTGGAGCACTCGTCTACCAGCAGCGACTCCGACGACTCTATTGATGGTCTAGCATACAAGAATGATACTAGGGAGCAGGAGGACGATGACGACAACTGGCTCGTGGAGTACTGAGGGCTACCATTGAGCCTCGCTTTGATTTTACTTTTGGGCCTGCATGCCCAAGTAGATAGATAGATGGATAAAGGGCCGGCATGCCCTAGTTGATAGTTGATAGTTGATAGTAGCTTTTGGGGCCTGCGTGCCTTTTGACTTGGTGGGCAGATGTGCCCTGGCTGACTTGATGGTTTTGATTGGTCGAAGTGCCACACGTACAGTAGCTTTCACCGTTTGGACATGGATAGATCATGGTTTAGCTATAAAAGTTGCATTTTGTGGTTCATTGATTCTTGTAATGGATAAGAGAAAACAAAAACCCACCGCTAATACCAAACTTGCATTGATAATGTACTGAGACTGTTTATAGACATGTATGCATGTACAGGTGTGACTAGATCGAAGGAAAATGTATAACATGTCCTAGGATACAACCAGGATACGAGAAATATAATGAAATTTTGGGCATAATGAGCCAAAATCCAAAATACTTCAATTTAGACGAACTGACACTTTTGTAAGGTCAAACGTGTACAATATGACCTGTACGAATCGACGAAACTAAGAAAAACGTCCCGGAATAAGATTTAGACCAAAAAGTGCCAAAAATGTCGCAAAAATGGACACAAGACGCAAAATATGACTCGAATATGTCCCGGACCGAAACCGACACCTCCGTACAGTCACATTAGGTCCACATGACCTATACGACATAATAGATCTTGGCAAAAACCTTTAGAACAAATTTTGACCACCCGAAATTTCAATTTAAACTTGAAACGAGCCGGCCAGGGTCCAAAATCTTCGTTAAGCGCAATATTTTGAATCCAATGCTTGGACATAGTCACATATGCTTATAATGACTTGCTGGAACCATCAAAACTGCAAAAAGACCCTTGGAATGAAAAATGACCAAAAATGGACAATAGCTGTTATAAACTGTCCAATTGCAGGTTGCAGACGCAAGTGCGGGACTTGGATGGTCGCGCGAGGGAGAGCTCGCATGCGCGTTGAAGTGGGATAGGCGCACGAGGATTAGTCTCTGCTAAGGCGCCTTTGTTTGACCAAATCACTTGTTTAAGGCACGAGAAGCCTTGTCATCCCTCCAGACATTCTGCATACAGTTTTGGAGCTGTAGGAGTGGGTGTCCTTGCATTGGCATGGAGTTTTATCCTCCGACGCGAGAACCGAGGATGATATTTCTGAGAGCTTGCCTACAAGAGAAGAGTGCTAGCACATTGTAAGCATACACTTCCCATTTCAAGTACAAAACTCTCCCATTATTCGGGAAAGTCCTTTGGCTGTGTTGCTTGATCCTTGGCTAATGAGGTTTGAAACCATTGATTGGGTGAGTCCCTGATCGAGGGCTAGCCTCAATTCATGATCTTCGATATATGGGACTACGCCCTAAGCTTCTCAAAGCTGCCATGAATCACTGGGATCCAATCATGTACGACTTCCGATTTTATGACGACGAGATGTGTCCTACCGTGGAGGAATTTCAAGCATACCTCTAAGGTTTCACCAACTCTCATGTTCTTGTCGTTCCTCCGCTCTGAGAGAACATGGAGCACCTCTTTCGGATGATACTCAACATATCCGAAGAGCTATCAGCAAGTATAGTTCAGAATGGCAAACTCAACATCGTTCATCTCATTGAGTTGTATGGTCCAAAGGGAGTCCTGGAGAATTATGTTGAGGAAGCTCAAAGACACTTTGCACTTTCAATTTGTGCACTGGCCGCCTATATGCTGATTCCTGTTGATGGAAGGGTTAGCCCTAGCCTGGTGAGTGTTGCTTCACAGATGGGAGCCCGAAAGAACATAATGCCCATAGTCTTGGCGGAGACCCTCATGGGCTTGGATTTCGTCAAAAGTGGCCAAGCAGATTCATTCAGCGAATGCCCGCTCCTACTTCAGGTAGGTTCTCACTTAACTCACCTTTTCCTATTTGCACACTTTCTCATTTTACCTCAACTCTCACCCAAGGCTGGCTCTAAAACCTTACTTGTCTTTTCACTCAGGCTTTATCTGGCTCTTCACTTGTTTTTCGCTCGTGCAGCTCTGGCTTTCGGATAAAATAGGCGTGCTTGAAGCACCACAGGCAGGTTTTGATCACTTTCCTAGGCGTTTGGTTGAGAGATCAATGTTGTACTTGGAGCTGCTGACCAGGGAGTGGAACGCTTTCCTGAATGACATGGATTCTGAAGACATTTTCTGGAGATGTCCCTGGCTAAACCTTCCAGACATGACCGTCACTTCTGCAGGCTTTGAAAGAGCAGTAATCGCTAGACTGGTGGATTTCACTTTTTACATTCTCGGGCCCATACTCCGTCAACTTGATATGAGCTAGGGAAACCAACATTCTGGGACAGAAGACTTTGAACCACCTGATTTCAATGCTCGAACTGTGCATAGCTACCGGTGTAGCTGGAATGACACGGAGTTGGAGGGACCCCTTCCAAACTTCAAGACATGGTTGGAGAGTTGCTATGTGAACTGGCTTCATGAAGAAGTCAAGGCAAGATTGGGAGGATACTACTGAACCCGAGGGACATCATGCTTGTACTGAGAATAAGCTTGAGAGCCGTTGGGCTATTCGAGTATTTCGCTTTGCTTTTGTTATTTGCTTCAAAAAGCTGTATGGCGTTTATGCCTGGCATGTTAAATGAAAAAACAATTTGTATGGCAGAAAGGACTTGGCGCAAGCTTGGAAATTCCCCCCTCCCGTCCAAGGGTTCGAAACCATCAGTAAGCTTACAACTGTTGGAACAACACTTTGACACAGTCATATGTACCCATAATGACCTGCTAGGAGTGTTAAAAACTCAAAACCTGGCCCAAAACACAAAGTGATAATCACCCCCAAAAGGCAGTAGCCCATTTTACTGGTAGGAAAAAGCTGAAGTAACGCACGTTGAAGTGACATAGACGCGCATGTACCATATGCGTGTGCGCAGAACCCACACTGGTGCGTGCTGGTTTAGTCTAGTCACAGTTGCCAATTTTGACCCATCTTGGAATTGAAGTGTTGCAGGTATTGTCACCACCCTTGGCCGACCTGGACACCTCTGGGACATCTCACTGGTGTACCCTTGTATTGAAGGGGTAATGCCACCTTGCCTTGATATTTCCCTTGGAAAAGGGGGATATTTTCCTTAGGCTATAAAGGGCAAAGTCCCAGTAAGTTTAAGGTACACCTTCAGAAGCAAAAATCCACATATCACTCCCAATGGCAAATCACCTACCAATCCTAATCAGCCCATGGTTAGAAACATTTGTTGTTGGCGACTGCCTATCTTTCCGGTCCCACGGGCTAGCCGCTTTCCTCTTTCTCTGAAGTGAGAGGCTTCGCCCTGAAATTTTGAGGGCAGCCTTACGGTTTTGGGACCCAGACGTCCATGTGTTCAGATTCGGGGACAATGAGTTATGCCCGACGTGGAGGAATTCCAAACATACCTCTAAGGCTTCGCTTCCAGTGTGATTGTCATGCCGCCTTACCGAAAGAGCATGTCAAAACTCCTGAAAACCTATCTCAACATCTCGAGAGGAGTAGCAAAAAATCTGCTAAGTGGCGGGTAAATCAACGCCATACGCTTGATGGAGTGGTACGGGCCCGAAGGCAACACAGGGGATACTACCATGCAAGCCCGACACCGATTTGCCTTGTCGATAGCATGCTAGCTGCTTATCTACTAGTACTCCATATGGACAGGTTAATCCTTCACTGGTGAGTGTCGTCGCTCAAATGGGCGCTCGAAGGAACGTGGTGCCTATGGTTCTTGCAGAAACGCTCATAGGTTTGGATTTGATTTCTACCGGCAAAACAGATACGTTCAGCGGTAGTCCACTCTTGCTGCAGGTAAATTCTCACTCAGTTCACCTTTTTCCAGTTTTCACATGTTCTGTTTTTTACCTTAAGTCATAGTGAAGGGTATATCAGAGCTCCTCACTTGTTTTTCCGCTCAAGTTTTATATGACTCCTTACTTGTCTTTTCGCTCATGTAGCTGTGGCTGTCAGACAAACTTGGACTACTAACAGCTCCTGAGGCAAACTGGCCCCATCTGCCCGACCGAATGCATCAACGAGGGATGATATACCCAGAAATGTCCATAGAGGAGTGGTACACATCCATGAATGAGATGTCACTGAACGAAACCTTCTGGAGGCATGAAGCACTGAACATCCCGGACATGGCAACAAACTCTGCAGGCTTCAAGAGAATGGTGATCACTGGGCTATCCAGTTTCAAGTTCTATATTCTAGGCCGCATCCTTCGTCAGCTAGGCATTAGCCAAGGCTTGCACCAAGCCAGGATAGAGACCTTCCACATTCCTGCATTCATTGCCCAAAACCTGATCGGATATGAGCACAACTGGGGCTTGAGACAACTTGGTGGAGCTAATCCAGATTTCAAGACAGAACTCAAGCATCGCTTCAAAGCATGGCTAAGGAAAGAAATTGCAAGGAGGCAAAATATAGACTGATTCCTGACAAGAATCCAATGATCTAGAATAAACTGTGAGCCCGTCAAGGCCTCTAGCATTTTATTCTATTTTATGCTTAACTATTTTAAAGGCTCAGCTCAGCTTGTGTAATAGAAGTAGTAGTTTGAAAAAAATTGAAAGATTAAGAGTTCTTTCCCTTTGATTCAAATGTTGAACACCACGCCACTTCAAACATTGAGATGGACCCTGGAGTAGGAAACCATGGATCAAGTTGATTGATTGTAACCGAATCTCACGGAGAGATTGCCTACGTATCCCTTTTCAAGGAATCAGGTCAAAACATAGTTCAAGCTAAGGTTCACAGGTGGCGGAGGTGTTGCCAGTGTGCCATCATCAATGAGATCTTGAATCGCATGACGGAGGCAAAAGCAAGAGTCATGAGATGACTAGCCCCTTAGTGGTAGGCACAGTAGAGGTTAGGTTAGAAGTTGAGTGATGGATTTTTGGGTAGCGAGGTTGGATCAAGGGGCTTAAGATGCCCAGACTTAATCAACTTCTCCAAAACCGAGGACAGTGGTGCCTTAATAGCGAAAAAGCTGAGGGGCTGTGTGCAAGGCCGGCTATTCTACGATGTTTGCACCTGATTAACATCAGCGATATGGTTGGCAGTATTGAAGGAAGAGGTGTTGGTGCCACTGGTTGTTGCATTGGACTAAGTTCCTCCCCCAAAGAGCGTATTGGAGTTTCCGAAATATGCTTGAGGCTTTGACTTGGGAGGGTTGGTAGATTCCCCCTTTGATAGAATGCCGCTCTGCAGGGCATCTTCGATGGCTAGGCCAGATTCGAAGAAGGTCTCAAAGTTGGCGGATGCTTGGACATGCACTAGGTGCCTGGCATAGTCCGGTTGGAGATTGGGGAAGATGATGTGGAGTTGGTCTCTCTCGCTGGGGCGCTCAATCATTAGAGCGGCTTTTACTCTCCACCTTTTGACAAAGTCCGCAAAGGACTCCTTAGCATCCATCTTGGTGGATTCAATCTCCCGTGTTGTCATTTTCAGTTGGGAGTTGTTGTCATTTTCAGTTGGGAGTTGTAGCTATACTTCAAAATAAACACAGCCCCAATGTCTTCCCAAGTCCTTCTTTTGGAGATGTCGAGCAGCAGAAACCAATGGAAGGTAGGCCCAGAGAGAGTTTGCGGGAACAGTTGTGACATAGCCTCAGGTTCGACTGACAGTAGCTTCAAGGCAGCATGGTAACTGTAAAGATGAGTCTTGGGATCACCACTCCCATCGAATTTGGCCGAGTCTGGCATCTTGAACTTATCGGGAAGCCTAGCGTTAGGATACAGGCATAGATAGTCCAAGTCAATTCCTTTGGCGCTGATCTTTTCAGATTTTGTGACGGATTCCTCCAGCTTCGCCATTTTGGCCATAAGAGTAGCCATATCAAGATTCGGGACAGGCCTGCCAACTGCTGGATTTGGGTTTGCTGCAGGTGCACAAACCTCTCTAGGGTTGGGCTGAACAATGAAACGCCTAGCGTGATGCGGATCCTCAATCATGATAGGTTGTTCATGGACATCCTCATCGACCCCACCTTCCTCTTCAAGTGTTGGTGGAAAGCGAGTGTTGATAAGGTCATTGAGACGAGTGATGCTGGCATCTGTCTGAGTAGCCCTCTACTGCATAGCAGTGATGCTATTCTGAAGGTTCAAGAGCATAGTCTTCAAGTTGAGCAGTTGCGGCTGATCTACCATGACAGGTGTCTCGGAGGTGCTTAATGCTGCTGATGGAGATGCTGGCTGTTGTGACTGACTGGGATTCTAGCCGGACAAGCCTTTGGATCGGATTTTGGCACGGATGTTCCTAAGTGGGTTGGCCAACTTGCTTCGATACTTTCCTTAGCGGTGCAATGGTTTAGAACTTAGAGCAAAGTAAAAGAAGGCTTAATAGGAGTTCTACTGTAACACCCGAGGTGTTTAATTATGCTAATCATGCTTGTTTAAGTATAAGTTAATAATAGATGTTAAATTATGTGGCTTTGTCCTTTATGTGCTATGTGACACACACGAATTACGTTTGAATTATACGTCGTGTATATGATTTATGTATTATGAGTTAAATTTCCTAGGACAAAACATAGAGATTCATAAAATATGGTTATGGGTCAATGTGAAAATGTTATTGGGTTCTTATTTGAAGAGAATGTTATGTGAGGGTTCATTTGATAATTATACCACCCATTTTCTAGACAATTCCAGACTTAGAAGCAAGAAAAAAATATTGGCTCTCACTCTCTCATTTCTTCCAACGTTCTTTCTCTCTCACTCCTCTCATGAAAAAAAATCAAGAAGTCTCCCCATCTTCTACTTCTAGGGTTTTGGTTCTAGGGTTCAATCAAGTTCTTGGAGCAAGATTCAATCTCAAATCCATCTCTCACCCAAGTGTTTGAAGCTCTCTCAATCCATGGTTTAAACCTTAAAGAGGTAAGTTTTCTTGTAGTGAGTTTGTAGTGAATTCTGTCCAGAAATTTACTGGAATTTGTACCTTAAGCCACGAATTTTTAGACATTGTAAATCATCTTTAAAAATTATGAAATTTTTATGGGACGTTCCTCAATGAGTCTACAATGTTGTGTAAAAATTTGGGATTTATATTCCTTAAAACGAAGTCAAGAAAAATCTCGCACTAGACTGCACTCTGTTTTACTGCTACTGCTGAATCTCTGTTTTGGCCTTCGGTTTTTGGTGTGTTTGACCTAGTTTCTCATCACGTTATTTTCTGAAATTTTTATATGAGGCACCCATATGTGTCTAGTGTGTTGTGTCCAAAAATTAGGGTAAAACTCAAAGAGAATAATTTTGAACAATTCGTTTACTAAGCTGCATTCTGTTTTGGACTATGCTAAAATCTGCAGTTTTGTTCCTTATTCTTCTAACTTGGAAGGGAAGTTCTTGGCCACGTAAATTCTCAAGAAAATTTGATACTGTGTGCATATGAGTCCCCTTTATGCGTTAAAATTTTCGAGACCTAGTCCATTATGGTTTATCCTTAAGAATTGTTGGAGCGGGTCATGGTTAACTTGTCATTTTTTTTAGGGAATCATGCATGTGCATCATTTTATGAGTTCCTTGTGTAAATGATGTATGTTCATTTGCAATATGTAGGATTTGGTGAACAAGATAAGGATATAAGGGATACAAGTTGATGTTTACTTGAAGTGCAGGGTTCTGGCCGCGGCCCTTGGATTGGGTGACCGCTCACTACTTGGTTAGGGATGGCCGTCTCAACGTGATGCGCCTCATTGAGCTGTTTTCTCCTCCTAGAGACCTTGTAGACGCGACTTATCAGACTTGACGCATGACTGCTCTCTGCATGTGCCTGCTTGCAGCCTACCTCTTGGTCCCTTCTGCCGGTCACGCTAGTTCGACATTGGTCAGCATTGCCGTTCAGCTTGAGGCCAGAAAGGATGTGATCCTGATGGTTTTGGCCGAGACGCTAATTGCCTTGGACAAGGTTTTGCTTCGGGGAGACCGAGGCTTTTGGGGGTAGTCCTCTCCTCTTACAGGTTGGCTTCTCGCTTAGCTCTTCTTTTTTCGGATTTTTCTCACGTTCTCATTTTACCTTGACACTCGGCTTGGTTTTCTATGGTTTCTTACTTATTTTCTCTCTTCTTGCAGATTTGGCTTTGCGATAAGGTGAATGTGCTGACCATCCCTCCTAGCAATCGGTCATATGAGGCTAGGTTGCTTTCTCAGCGATGCTTCGAGTTTGCTGACAGGAGTATGGCTGAGTGGGTTGATTTCTTTAGGCATCAGCGAGCTGAGACTATTTCTTGGAGGTGCCAATGGCTGGACCTCCCACCTATGACAGTGCACTACATGGGCTCTCAGTGGGTCGTTCTTGCAGGTCTGGGGGCTTTTACCTTCTACATCCCTTACCGGATCCAGCGTTAGCTGGGTTTGAGGCAGGAGGCTCCTGTAGAGGTTCTTGTGGACGTGGTTCTGCCTCTCTTTTGCCATTCTGTTCTTTACCATTACCAGCGCTTCTGGAGGACGCGCGAGGTGACTAACGCGCATCCTTACCCTTCTGTGGCGGTACGCGGGAGCTATCGAAAGTGGCTCAGGAGGGATATTGCTGCAAAAGCTGGGGCTCAAGGAAACTGACTCAATCCTACCACCCTGACCGTTGAATAAATTGTGGACCCACTTTCATTATGTCGTGCTTCTTTTTATTTTTGAAAGTCCTGCTCAACCTTATGTAGTAGAAGCAATCGTATTAATAAAAATGAGTTTTGAAGGGTTTCCCCTTCCTTGGTTCCGTTCTTCGGATCTTCTCAACCTGGATTTTTTTATTTTGATGGATTATGATCGAGCCTCGATGCGAGACTGCCTACGTATCCTCCTGGTGAAGGAATCAGGTCACAACGTAGTTCAAGGTAGGGTTCGCTCTGGTTTTGACACTCTCTTTTTGTGCTCTAACTTTTGCCTAGAACCGCCCTTTCGGGTTTTTGGCCTAGCGAGCTCATTTATTGTATGTCTTAACTTTTGCCTAGGATGCCCTGACGGGTTTTCATCGTAGCAGGCTTTTGCTCTAATTTTTACCTGGGACTGCCCGCCCTTGCGGTTTTCAGCCCAGCGAGCTTCTCTCAGGGGTAGTAGCGCTTGAGTTGATCCAAGTTGACCAAAGTTGAGAATTCGTTTCCATCCAAGTTGATGAGTTGCGTAGCTCCTCCGGATAAGATGGTCTTAATGATGTATGGTCTTGACCACTTTGGCCGGAATTTTCCTCATGGGTCGTAGACCGGAGCCCGAATTTCCTTCAAAACCATGTCACCTTCTGCCAAATCCCTGGGTTTCACTTTCTTGTTAAACGCACGTGCAATCCTCCGTTGGTACCCTTGGATATGGTAAAGAGCCCTCAATCGGTGTTCATCAAACAACATAAGTTCCTCGAATCGATTACTCAACCATTCTTCCTCTTAGACTTCACACTCAATCATAGTCCGAAGAGATGGGACCTCCAACTTGATGGGGAGAACCGCTTCCATTTCGTAAACCAAAGAGTACAGGGTTGCTCCTGTTGGTGTTTGCACAGAAGTGCGATACCCCCACAAAACTAGGGGCAGTTGTTCATGGCAGTCCCTTGCAGATTGAGTAGTCTTCTCCAGAATGGCTTTGATCGTCTTGTTAGCTGCTTCCACAACCCCATTGGTTTGCGGTCGGTAAGTTGTTGACTTGTGCACTTGGATTTGGAACTCGTCCAATATTTTCCGAGCTCATCCTTTGAAATGAACCCCATTATCAGATACAAAAGCTTGAGGAACCCCGTACCGGTAAATGACATTTTGCTTGATAAAGTGCGCAACTTGAACTACAATCAAAGTGGTGTAAGAAGCAGCTTCTACCCATTTCGTGAAGTAGTCGATGGCTACCAAGATGAATTTGTGACCATTAGAAGCTGCCGGCACTATTCTTCTGATGACATCAATGCCCCATGTCGAGAAAGGCCATGGTGAGGTCATTTGTTGTAGCTTGTGTGGCGGAACATGCGTGAGGTTGGCATGAATTTGACATTTTCGACACCTTCGTACATATTCCACACATTCCGTTTCCATGGTGGACCAGAAGTATCCCTGCCTGAGGATTTTCTTGGCGAGCATTATGCCATTCATGTGGGGGCCACATACACCTTCGTGGACTTCTTCCATTACGCTTTTCGCATCTTCTCCATAAAAGCGATTCGGTCCTTCTTGCTTGCTCCCACGGGGTATTATCCTCTTTCCACATATCTCCAAATGTCATAGTACCATGGGTGGCCATCGTCGGGCTCGTCGACCACCATGACATGTTGGTACACCGGTGTATCCCTTTGTTCTATTACAATTGGCCTTAACTTTACGCCAACAGGGATCTCGACCACAGATGTCAGTGTCGCCAAAGCGTCTGCTCCATCAAAGTACAATTGCCAAACATCTTCGGCCACTGTCATTATGTCTTCATCAGGGAATTCGAATTCGGCATCTTCCCCTCCCTCGACTGGGCAATCGGCTAGGAATTCAGCAACAGCCCTTCCTTTTACTGACTTTCGGGTAACATACTTTAACTCAAATTCGGCCAACATCAGCAACCACCGCGCCATCCTGCCCGTGAGAGCCGGTTTCTCAAACAAATACTTTAGGGGATCTATTCGGGACATCAGCTTCACCAGGTAGGCCAGCATATAATGTCTCAATTTCTTAGAAGCCCATACGAGTGCCCAGCATGTCTTTTCTAAAGGAGTATAACGTTCTTCAGGTCCAACCATTTTTTTATTCAGGTAGTAAACGGCCCTTTCAACCCCATTGTCTCCTTCCTGTGCTAACATACACCCCATCGAAGACGGAGTGACTGACAGGTATAGGATCAAAGGTTTTCCTATTACGGGCGGCATTAATACTTGTGGCTTGTGCAGGTAGGCCTTAATGGCTTCGAAAGCTTTTTGGCACTTATCGTCCCAGACAAACGGTACTCCCTTCTTGAGTAAGCAGAATAGGGGTTCACAAGTTGAAGTCAGCTTCGCTATGAATCTATTGATGAACTGCACCTTGCCTAGAAAACTCCTCACATCCTTTTCGGACTGCGGCGGCTCCGTTTCTAGGATAGTTTTAATCTTTGATGGGTCAACTTTGATGCCACGGGTGGTGATCATAAATCTAAGCATTTTCCCTGCAGTGACCTCGAATGTACACTTGGCCGGATTAAGGCGCATCTTGTACTTTCTGATTCTTTCAAAGAACTTCCTGAGCGCGGGCAGATGGCCTTCTCGCTCTTTGGCCTTAACGATCATATCATCGACATAAACTTCTACCTCCTTGTGAATCATATCATGCAGCAATGCTGTAGCGGCCGCTGATAGGTGGATCCTGCATTCTTTAGTCCAAAGGGCATGACTCGATAACAATATGTTCCCCATTCGGTGACGAACGTAGTCTTTTCTTGATCTTTCGGAGCCATGAGGATTTGGTTGTATCCTGAAAAACCATCCATGAAAGAAAGCAGAGCATGACCGGCGGTATTATCAACTAGCACGACGATGTGCGGTAGCGGAAAGTCATCTTTAGGGCTAGCTTTGTTAAAATCCCTGAAATCAACACAGACCCTTATTTTGCCATCCTTCTTTGGTACGGGGATGATATTTGCGACCCACTGAGGGTACTTGGTTACCATTAAGAATCCAGCATCGATCTGTTTGATGACCTCTTCCTTTATCTTAAGCACCCAATCAGGCCTCATGTGTCTTAGCTTCTGTTTTACTGGTTTTCCATCAAGATAAAGGGAGATCCGGTGTTCCACGATTTCAGGATCGATTCCGGGCATATCTGTGTGTGACCATGCAAACACATCTTCGAACTCCTTGAGTAAGTTTATAAGGGCTTCGTGTTCTTCAACAGATAGCGCGGAACCGATCTGGGTCATCCGGGAATTCCCTTCATCTCTCAAATTTTTTAAAACAATTTCTTCTTTTACAGGTTGAGCATGCCTTTCATCTTCCCTTTCAATTAGGGATCTGATTTCTTTGGGGATGTCCCCATTGAAATCAATCTTTTCATCATCAGGGTCGACGCAATTTATTTCAAAGTCAAAGAAGTAAGCAGAACCATATTCATTTATTTCATCATTAACAGAGGCTTCAGGGGTACCATACACACAGGTAGACTCGAACTCGAAATATAGACTCTGAGAGTTTGGGCCGAGAGACACCAACTTGGACTCGACAGACTCAAAAGACTTGGAAGACCCAGAAGACTCAGACTTGGACTCAGAATCAGCATCAGATCCATGGCAGGTTGCACTCGGTATGAAAGTCCAATTCTTGTAATCCCCAGCGGCATCCATGATGAGCAAAGTTGGATCTTCAGGAGTATCATGTCCCATCATCAGCACTTCTGCTTCCATAGCCGTACCCATTGGTTCATCCTCCTCGAACAGAGTCGCAAGACTACCCATAGCAAAGATTTCGACCCAATCGGCTGGTTCCTTCTGTTCTTCCACCACTTCAAACTCCTCCTCACTCTCTGGCCAGACATCGTTTGCGAATATCTCAAACCCCGGTAAGAAGGTATTGGTTTCCTTGTCCCAAAATGGTTTCGGCTCGCCCTGATAGATTTGCTTTGCTTCCTCTTTGACAAAGTATTCCTCTAGCCTGTTCCCCTTTTCCATCTTACTGCTACTCGAGGGTGAGTAACCAAGGCCAGTCGTACGCACCAAAGTGCCTTGGGCCTCAAACTTTGCAGGCCCCTGGAGGTTCTCTCCCAGTCCTAATCCCGGCATGTAAGACATCTTCTTCATTATCTTAATGGCAACATTACTGACGACAAAGTCGTCATCAATTTTGATAGAATAGACAGATCTGGAAGTATCCAGAGAGAAGCCTCCTAAGGCGATATCTTCTTCCCCGTGTTGAATCTCCAGAAGTGGGGCATTGTCTTCAACAGGGGCATGAATTCCAGAGTCCCTGTGGATTGTAAGCATTCCTGTCTCAAGTCCCAGTCGGATTTTCTGATGCAGTGTAGAAGGCACAGCCATGATGTCTGGTCGATGCAACCAGGGTCTTCCCAATAGCAGGTTGAAAGAGGCAGGAATATTTACCACATGAAATTCCACCTCTGTTTGATACGGCCCGAAAGTCATAGGAAGCATAAGAGTCCCAACTACGTCTCGCCGGGTGTTGTCATACGCTCGGATCTTGACTTCTGAGGGAGAGAAGTCCTTATTTTTGTACCCCAAGCAATAGGCAACGCGGAGCGGGCAGATGTTAATTGCTGAACCATTATCAACCAGGATCACTGGAACCCATTTACCATGGCATTTCAGGGTGATATGCAATGGCCGATTATGATCAGTCCCTTCAGCAGGTAAATCTCGATCAGTAAAGGTGATGGCATGCTTGATAGGTATGGTCTTAATCAGTGCCACAAGCTCATCGGGGGTTATGGCGGAGGGAACTTTCAGGTGGGAGAGTGCTTGAATGAGTCCTTCACGGTGGCTAGTAGAATGGACATGCACATCCCAAACAGACATCTTGGCCTGGTGTGGGCTACCACAGCCCCGGGTGGATATCGGGGCGGCCCGTAAAAGAAGCGCCTTGCTCTTTTTGAAAATTGATTCGAAAAATTTTGAAGAGTCGCCACCCGGATTTGTGGTTCGCCACCCGAGAAACCGTTTTGATTTGAAAATGATTGATTGAATTGAAAACCAGAGACTTGTTAAGGGTTCGGAAGCCACGTTACGAGGGGGGAAGGGTTTTACGGCACCCCCCTCGCCCGATTCGAAATCGGTCTCTACTAAACATTTGTGGGATTTTTCGAAAGGTTTTGTTCCAATGGTCAATTAGCAAGTATTTACAGAGATAACAGGTAAAGGAGTGCATGCATGTGTGACTGTACAGTGAGTGATGACAAATGACCATGCAAGATATACAAATTAAAAGCAAGATAAAGCCTTGTCACTGAAATCACTCTCAAGCACTCGGGAGTGGTCCCGAGCGCTTGGGAGTGCTTGAATCCCAACCTTGCAAACTTTGTTAGTGCAACAGAGTATATAAAAAAAAAAGTGCAATACTGTAAATATGAACCTAAGTAATATGAAACATCACACAGGCTCAACAGAAGGCTTGAAAAAAAACTGGGATCAGGCCCCATTCTTCCAAACTATGTATCCTCGCCATTCTAAGGAATTTCTTTTACAATCTAAAAGGCTGAGGGGTCACATGCAAGGCATGCAAAAGCAACATAAAGACTAGCATGGAGGGAGATTTAGAAGTGATAACATGCAGATAACTCCCGAGCGCTTTGGAGAAGACTCGAGCGCTCGGGAGTAATCCACACTCCCGGGATGGTTTCAAACAACTAAAGCCCTTGTTTCAGCATCTTGATATAGCAGATCATCCTATTTATCTTCCATGCAAAGTACTTCTCACTTTGATCTGCTGAAGGACATTCTTTTACCTTTCTTTTACATGAAAACAGTCCTTATTCTTTTTTTTTGAAAATCAGGTCAGGTACATCAAAAGAATTTTAGTAGTACTCTCTTTGCTTGGAACTTGTCCCCATACTCCCTGCATGTTAGTTTGAATGCTGGAAAACAAGAAAGATAAAATTGGCATCACTCTCGAGCGCTCTAGAATAGTCCCGAGCGCTCGGGAGTACTTCCGATGCTGCATGCATGGAAAACATTCATGGCCCTTTTGCACTTGTTTTAAAACTAAGGCTATCCCATCACACTCTCAGTATTGAGGACTGGAGTGAGCTGGGAAGCCTCCCTCAGAAGGGAAAAACAGCCCTGCTTTTGTTTGAAATCAAGGCATGAGACTTATACCTTTTGTTTGGAACTTTGATCCTTGAGGAAAAGCTTGGAAGGATGGAAGAGGAGTGAGGATCAGAGGTTTGTCATGGACTGAACTCCTTTCCTCTTCTTGAAATTTCTTGGTTATTTTACCTTTGAAAAGGGGGTTTTTTGCATGAGAGAGAATGGAACTTGTTTTCTGCTTTGAAAAACCAGAGAGAGGGGTTCTAGAGAGAGAGAGTTCGTGCTCTCAAATGAAGACCAAGCCTCCTTTTATAGCCAAAACATAACCTATGGTTTAAAATGGGAAAAATGAAATTGGGAATCCAGCTGAGATCTTCTGCCCTGACTCACCTCTGACTGAGGTTGAGTGAGGTCTAAGGCAAAGACCAGCCTGAAACGGTTGAAATGATGGCTGCATGGATAGTGGGGGGAGCTCCCACATCCATTGGGCAAGACAAAGTCTCGAGCGCTGGGAGTGGTCTCGGCGCTTGGGACTTCACTCGAGCGCTCGAGAGTTGACTGGTCAATGGTTTTGGAAAAGGTCTGGAGCGCTTGGGATTGATCCAGAGCGCTTGAAAATGATTTTTGACATTTTTATTTCCCTTTCAAAGTTTCTTCCAGAAGCATCGTTCCATTGGTACAAGGCTTGTTCGATCCCATATTCATCATTGGGGAGCCTCCGAGCCACGAATCAAGGAAATTCGAATCGTCCAAATTGGGGTGTCTACAGTTGCCCCTCTTTGGGCGTTGCTCGATATCATGTCTTAATATGAGTGACGTCCAAAGATTGAGACAGCCCAATTGGAGCCAAGACAAATCCTTAATTCCAAAAACAAACATAAAACAGCACATTCAACGCATGAGGTCGCGTCCTTTCGGACTGCCTACGTACCCTTTTCTGCAGGGATCAGACCAGCGTAGCTCTTCGGGGCAAATGCAAGCACGCGTAATGCACGCACGAGAAAGAATCGGCACAATTTTGATGCAAATAGCCCACCTGTTGCTCTGTTTGGTGAATGGAAAAGTGCAAACACGTGTGATGCATGCACGAGAAATGATCGACGCGAGTTTAATAAGATAAACATGCAAATAGTCCACCTGTTGCTCTGTTTGGTGAATGGAAAGGTGCAAACACGTGTGATGCATGCACGAGAAATGATCGACGCGAGTTTAATAAGATAAACATGCAAATGGTCCACCTGTTGCTCTGTTTGGTGAATGGAAAGGTGCAAACACGTGTGATGCATGCACGAGAAATGATCGACGCGAGTTTAATAAGATAAACATGCAAATGGTCCACTTGTTGCTCTGTTTGGTGAATGGAAAAGTAAAGCAGCATCTGTAGGGTAGAAATACCTGTCAACATGTTGAGATTAGCATAAATAGACAAAATTTCAATCGACTACCCAGTAATATGCTAAGTTGAGAAGCGTGAGCTCAAAATCACAACACCGACTAGGACTCGCTTCCTCTAGTTCCGTTTGACGCGGCCAAAGCCAGGACTGAGATTGATTTTGTAAAAAGAGAGGGAAAAGCTAAGCAAGCCTCATCGGCGGGAAGAGGCACGGGACGACGGGGGTTGGCTCGGCGGTTGGGAACAGACTCCAGTGCTCAGAACCACTCCCAAGCGCTCGGGAGTGGTCTCGAGCGCTCAAGACCTTTGTTGGGGGCCACTGTCCTTTCGTCTTCTTCATCAGGTTTGGGGTTCAAAACCTATTCTCGAGCGCTCGAGAACCAGTCCACACACTGTACACCTTCAACCTCGATCAAACTCACTATTATCACTCTCACACTCGATCTCTCTCACACCTCTCTCGATTTCTCAGCCTCTCTCGATTCCTCTTCATCTGTCCGAATCATCTTTCTCTCAAAACGGATCGGGGTCAAGATCTCGACCTCCCTTCGATCCTATATTGGGCAGTGGTGTGCTACTAGGTTCGAAGAAAGGGGCCAAAGTTCTCGTGGGAAAGAGAGGAGAGGGGAATGGCCAGCAGTGGTGATCGGGGGCTGCCCAGCCGCGAGGAGGCGGCGAGCACGGCGGCGGTGGAGGAGGATAGCAGGGTCAGGGGTGAAGATACAGCGGCAATGGTGGCCGATGCTGGAATTTCGGCGGTGAGGGAAGGTGCTGGAGGGAGTACGGCGGTAGAGGGTGAGAGCCAAGGTCCCGAGGTGGTGACGGAGGGTGTCACTGGCGGCGAGGGCAGGTTGGACGATGATAGGATGGCCAAGGAGACCACGGGAGATGGTGGCGGCGATCCGGTCACGAGGGACCATGTTGGTGAGGCTGAAATTGAGGGAGATAGTAGTAGAGTCGACGGTGGCACGGATTCCACGAGCAGCAAAGACGGGATGGTTAGTAGCAGGGGTGAGGGCACGGGCACTCCTCTCACTCCAACAGTGGAGGAGTTGTTCGCAGCGGCAGAGCGGGCGGGCGGCGAGCAGAGGGATGATACTAGTGGAGAGGTGGTGGTAGGCGGCCGCGTCGTCGCGACACCGGTTCTGAGGACGACGGCGGTGGAGCCGCGGGTTGGTGATAGCGGGATTGGAGCTTCGGGGCCAGTCCCATTCGCGGAGGGAGACTTTTTAGACACAGCGAGGCCACAGGACATACTGGACGTCCTTGGTCTTGATGCTGGGGTTAGAGAGGTGCTGATGGGAGCGAGGACCCCGGAGGATCAGGCCTCAGCGCTGCTGCTGGGAGCGCTACTCAGTGGGGCTGGAGTATCAGGTGCTGGAGAACACGGAGCGGGGATAGAGATGGGGGGGAGGTAGAGGAGAGGGAGCCGGAGGCAGAGGTAGTGATCGAGGAGCGAGTTACTACAGCCGCTGAGGCGAAGGCCTACTTGGGCCGTGCGCGTCCTGGGTTTACAGCCGGTACTTACGCACCACAGTTGCACTTCTTTGAGCCGACGGGGATGACTGGCTACGTCCCTACACGGATGGATTATCCCAAGGACTTGCTTCTCCGAGATCGAGCCTCACACATCTCTTCTAGCTGGACCACGGTATGATTTTAATGCTTTACTTTCCTGCATTTGTCTTGCTTTCCTGAATCACTTGTTGCTTACTGATGCTATCTCTTTGCTTTGTTGAAACAGCGTACCAAGGACATTTATGGCCACGGAGGTTCAGGTCATTCATTGCAGCACTTCTTAGCGTTGCCCCGGAGAGTGAGGGAGCTGGTGGAGGAGACTGGTTTCGGGCCGTTCATCCAACTACTAACTTCGGCGAGAGTTGACCGTGCGGTGATGACAGCACTAGTGGAGCGGTGGTGGGATACCACCAACACGTTTCACTTCCGTTTCGGGGAGATGACGGTGACGCCTCTTGACTTTGCAGCGATTACAGGGCTCCGGGTCGGAGGTGAGCCGATTCCATTCGACCCGAGTATAGCACTGGATGACGCAGCTCTGAGGTGGTTCCTTGGCCGGGTCCCGCGCCACAGCGGAGGTGTATCTGAGTACGGGCAGTTCACAGTGTACTGGGATCACGAGCCAGCGGATGACGTCGAGGCGGCCCAGATGGCCAGGGCCTATTTGCTGTACCTGTTCGGGGCTTCTCTGTTCCCGCTCAGGCGATCTCGGGTTCACCTGAGTTACTTGGCGGGCCTGGTTGATCTGAGGCAGGCAGGCCGATACGACTGGGGAGGTGCTGCTCTGTGCACTCTCTACTGTTTTCTGGGAGCTGCCACACGCGGGGTGGGGGACACTATTGGCGGATACTGGCGGGTGATAGAGGTATGCTTCAACATTACTGCTTTGAATTGCTTTGATAGATTGAACTGAATTGAATTTGAACATGTATCTGACTTGAATCGACTTGATCTTCATGATTTGCAGCTTTGGGCTTATGAGGTCTTGGGCATGTTCCCGCCCGAGAACACTTGCACAAATCCACACTTGCTTCCACGTGCGCTTGCATGGAGCACAGAGTATCGGAGGGCCAAAGAGCAGAGGGGGCAAGTGATGGTTTTCCGGCGTTGGCTGGATAACATCACTGGGGTTACGGTACAAACATCAATCTTTTCTTCCTTTTCATGCCTGCGCTTTCTTTTACCAGATTTGATTATTAATGAACAACAACTGAATGCAGGTTCACTGGGATCGATGGGCGAGGGTGGAGGCTGACTTCCTTCCGAGGAGCCGGGAGGTGACCAGGAGTCGAGTCTTGCTGGAGTGTCCATTGGGCTGGCAGTGGTACTTAGGAGATCGGGTGACTCGACAGTCGCTCGGTGTTCCTGAGTTCATTGTGCCAGGGCCACTCCCTCCACGGGTGCAGCGGACTGAGACCTACACTCGGGCTGAGCTGGAGCGATACACGGTGCCGGACACTGACTTGGAGCGGTACTTGCGGCGCACATTGGACTATGCAGCCTACAGAGACAGGTACCTGGCCACCAGCCTGGGTGTAGAGGCGGAGCTGAGGAGACGGATAGCCGAAGCCGAGGCCAGGAGGGCCAGGAGGGAGACTGGAGGTGCAGTTGGAGACGAGGCTGGGGGCGAGCCTGGAGGTGAGGTTGGAGCTGAGACCAGAGGGCGGGGCCGCGGTGGTCGCTCTTCACGTGGTAGGGGCGAGGTGCTAGACCTGCTGCTGCTGGGAGAGGTGCTGGTTCTTTAGGACGAGGCGAGAGCAGTACCGGGGTTCCTGAGGCAGCTGCCACTTCTGCTCCAGTCGGGCTGCCGACATTGGACTGGACGATAGGGGTGAGAGACCCTTCTGGAGCACGTGCGTTGTTGGACATTCCACGCCTTCCGCATCTACCGATGCGACTTCCAGCACAGGTATAATATGACTTTGCATCTTTCGATACTTTAAATGTTTCTTGCACATGCATCCACTGTTTTGATCTTTGAATTATCATGCAGGTGCCGAGAGAATGGGTTGAGCAGGCCATTATGCTAATGGTAGGGATGCGGCAGCTGTTGAAGGACTGCGCGAAGGGGAGGATTCTCCAGACCAGACCCGTTCCTGAGCCTGCTTTACCTGTTGCTGCACAGGTATGAAAATGCAACACATGCACATGCATTTCATTGGATTTTAAAACATGTACCAAATGTATGAATGCTCATGATATGCAGGTGCAGCCACGACGCTCAGCCAGGACACAGCCGCAGGTTACCACGAGCCTTCCAAATTTCCACCAAAGACGCAGAGGCCAGGGGTAGAGAGCGGGCCGGATAGGCCGAGGTGGTTCCGAGGGCGCTGCCTCGGCGTAGACTCCGCCTCGAGGAGTCGAGGAGGACACAGAGGAGTCGCCGAGTCACGAGCCTTAGGGTCTATGGACTCGAATAGCTCAGGCCCTTCCGATGATGACGATGATGATGACGAGGTCGAGGTCGAGAGTTCTGAGTCCGAGGGACGTCAGCAGAAGAGGACCCGTCTGAGCTGAGCTTTCAGTTTTTTGCTTTCATTAGCCTTTTCTTTTACATGGGCCTGCGTGTCGACATAGTTGTAGTTCCTGGGCCTGCGTGCCTTGATTTTTTGTTTGAGTCTGCGTGCCCCGGTAGGTAGAATCGGGCGTGTGTTTGCCCCAGTTTATGTACTTCCTCCCTTATCCATTGTAGATACCGTATTGATTTATGAAAATTTGCACTTTTATCCATTTGCATTTGTTCGCACTCCCTTTAAGAATTGTATTTTATGAAATATATCTGTCTAGCTTTGAAAGAAAGAAAAGAGCACGCGAATTTCGACCGATACCCTTAAAACAGGATAAAACTTGACATAATCGACTCGACTCATAGAAATTGTCTTCGAATGACAAGAATGCCCTCAACGTGGAATACGCAAGCACTAAGGCAAATAACAACTACACTTAACCGAGACTAGACACGGAAATGGGGCACGAGAGCACTTATTCCGAGGGCATGCCTCTAACGCCACTACAATTAGTGAAATAGGGACGTTGGGAGGTGGAAGTTGATTTCGTAAGCTTTGGTGTGCGCTCGACTGTTCCACAAAGTCACCATCATGTATTAAGACATGCGTACACCATTGGAATTGGACAAATGCTCTCGACACGAGTTTTGACACGTCGACGGGAAGGAAACTATTAAAATTTTGGGATTTTTCGAGGAATAAGTTTGAATATTGAGACAAATGGACAACTGGACATGCTGCATCCCCTCAAGAACAGACTGGAATTTGTTGCATAGGAGGAATAAAGCTTGAGGTGCCATCTTGAGACTCAAAACCAGAGAACAAAACTTGTTGTCAATACAGCAGAACTCTCGAGCGCTCGAGAGTATTGTCGAGCGCTTGGGAGTTAGTCTCGAGCACTCGGGACTTCTGTAATTTGCAGACTCCTGCAACTTCCCAAGGTCATTTCCTAGCTTTAGCCCGCTGCTTTCTTCTGTGTACACACTTCCCAGACACCTTGTAACTTGCCCTATGCTGCTTCCCAGGGGTCAGTGGCTTCCCAAAGCAAGTCTAGTGCTTTTCCAAAGCTTTTTCAAGCTTTCTAAAGTTTGAATTCCAAAAGGGTTTTGGAAATGATGAGTTTCAAGGCTGGTGGGGAAGTGGTGATGCCTCCCCTAAGCTTCTATAAATACCAGACTCACTTTGGTAAGTCCTCACACCTCATTCCATCATCCATCTCTCAAAAATCCCATTTCTCATGGCTTTGTTGAACCAAGCCTTGCTCCGCCCTTGGTTGGACAGCCTTGATGGCATCGATTGGCTGAACTTCCGAGGGCATCGCCTCCACGCCTTGAAATATCTCCGCGAGATTGTTATCCGCCCTGTCTTACTGCATGCGGCGGCACGCTTTTGGGATCCCGAAGTGCATGTCTTTCGCTTCGGTTCACAAGAGCTATGTCCCACCGTCGAGGAATTTCATGCCTACCTGGGGAGCCATGACTCTGCCGAGCCAATTATTCCGATGCTTAGAGAGAGTATGAAGAACATCCTAAAAGCCAAGCTGGGTGTTAATGGTAACACTGCTGAGTTCTTGACCCGGGGTAATGCCATCAACATCGTGCAATTGCACGAGATTTAATCCACCTGGAAACCTGACGGACTTTGAGCATCAAGGTCGTCGGATGACTTCCTACTGCATTTGTCTCTTGGCGGCTTCTTGGTTCCATCTGTTAGTCGACCAGTTCTCTGTTGGTGGGAGTTGCTACTCAGGTCGAGGCTCGCAAAGGCGTTGCGCCCTTGGTTCTTGCGGAAACCTTGATGGGGTTGGATGCTGTTGTTCGTGCGGGACGTACAAGGGTTTTTGGTGGTAGCCAGCTGTTGCTCTGCAGGTCGGGACCTCACTCACTCTCCTTTTTCTATTTCTCACGTTCATTTTACCTCATCACTCAGTTTAGGCTTTATCCGGCTCCTTGCTTGTTTTCTCTCTTTTGGGTAGATGTGGCTCTGTGACAAGTTGAATTTGCTAACGCCCCCAATGACCGGTGGTATCGAGCAAGCGGATGGAATCGCCCTTTCCAGGTGATGTACAGCAGTGAAGATGATTGTCGATTTCCTCGCGTCTGCAGAGGAAGATGATATTGCTTGGCGGTGCCATTGGCTGAGGCTGCCTACGATGACCGTGAGCAACATGGGCTCAATATATGTATTTGTGGCTGGTTTGGCAGGCTTCACTTTCTACTCGCCTTTCCGCATCCTTCGTCAGCTCGGACTTAGTCAAGAAGTGCCGCCGCAAGGATCTGAAGTGCTTCGTCTCCCTCCCTTCACCATTCCGGACCTTCGGAGTTATGTTCGTACGTGGGAGGCTCGTAGGATTGAGCCAAGTGATCCTCTTTACTCCATTGCTTCGACCGGAAGATACCGCAAATGGCTAAGGAGAGATGTGGAAGCAAGGATGGGTTGATTGCTTACTTTGCCGTTTTTGAAATAAAAGTTAGGTCTCGTTGTGCGTTTTCCGTTTTCATGCTCAGCTTGTAATAAAGAAATCATCGGAATAAAATTGACTGATTAAGGGTTTCCCCCTTTCGGTTCAATGATGGCATGCACTCCTGACTTGTCAATTTGGATTTGAATTTTTGGAATTTAGGACCGAACCTCAAAGTGAGATTGCCTACGTATCCCTTAAGAAAGGGGAATCAGGCCCATACGTAGTTCAGGCTAGGGTTCGCTCGTATTAACACTCTCCTTTTGCGCTCTAAATTTTGCCTAGAACCGCCCTTTCGGGTTTTCGGCCTAGCGAGCTTTTTTCGAATTTTTGCCTTAACTTTTGCTCAGGCCACCCTTGCAGGTTTTCGACCTAGCAGGCTTGCTCTAATTTTTGCCTGGGACCGCCCGCCCTTGCGGTTTTCGGCCCAACGAGCTCTCTCAGGGGTAATATCGTTTGAGTTGGTCCAAATTGACAAGATTCGAGAATTCGTTGTCGTCCGGATCGATGATTGAAGCTGCCTCCGGAAAGGATCGACTTGATGATGTACGGCCCGGCCCACTTTGGTCGGAACTTCCCCCGTAAATCAAAGATCGGTGCACGAATTTCCTTGACTACCATGTCTCCCTCTTGCAGGTCCCTCGACTTCACCTTCTTGTTGAATGCCCGGGCGATTCTCCGCTGATAACCCTGAATGTGATACAATGCCCGGAGTCTCCTTTCATCAAACAACATGAGCTCTTCGAATCTTCCACTGATCCAATCGGCCTCATCTATTCCTTGTTCAGCCATGACCCTGAGCGATGGAACTTCCAGCTCAGATGGGGAGAACGGCTTCCATACCGTACACCAAAGAATAGGGTGTTGCCCCTGTCGGCGTGCGGATAGACGTCCGGTATCCCCATAAAGCTAGTGGTAGCTGTTCATGCCAATCCCTAGCTGATTCGACAGTCCTCTCAAGAATCGACTTGATGGTTTTGTTGGCTGCTTCGACCGCCCCATTCGTCTGCAGGCGGTAAGTGGTTGAGTGATGCACTTGAATCTTGAATTCGTCAAAGAGCTCTAGAACCTTTCCTTTGAAGTGAACACCATTGTCAGATACGAAGGCTTGAGGAACTCCGTACCGATAAATGATGTTCTGCCTGATAAAGTGAGCCACTTGAACCGCCATCAAGGTCTTGTACGAAGCTGCCTCAACCCACTTGGTGAAATAATCAACCGCTACCAAGATGAACCTGTGCCCGTTAGAAGCTGCGGGCGTGATCCTTCCAATGACATCGATGCCCCAGGCAGAAAATGGCCATGGTGTCGCCATTGGGTGTAATTCCGAGGGTGGGACATGGATAAGATTAGCATGAGTCTGGCATTTGTGACATCGGCGCACATACTCGATGCAATCTGTCTCTATAGTCGACCAATAGTACCCTAATCTCCGAACTTTCTTTGCTAGCATCATTCCACTCATGTGAGGGCCATAGACTCCTTCATGAACTTCTTCCATTACCGCTCTCGTGACGTCCCCATGAATGCACAACTTGTGAACTCCGCATGGCGATCGCCGGTACAATTGCCCACCGCAAATGACGTATTGAGACGCCAATCTTTGTAATGCAATGCGATCCTTCTTGGTTGCATCTGCAGGGAAATCTCCTTTTTCCACAAAATTCCAAATGTCGTGGAGCCACGGGAGTCCATCGTTTGGTTCGTCAATGTTCATGACGTAGTCGTACACGTGCTTTCCTCTTTGTTCAATCATAACAGGCCTTAACTTCACTCCGATCGGAAGTTCCAACATAGATGCCAAAGTAGCGAGCGCGGCAGCGATTCTTCATCCTAGGTACATGCGTGAAAGTCACTTTTTGAATACGGGATGAGCTCATCGAGTTGTTGATGATACGGCTTCATCTTTTCGTCTTTGACCTTCCATTCCCCGCTTGCTTGTGACATGACCAAGTTAGAATCCCCCACGACCTCCAGTATTTCCAGTGCGGCTTCCATTCCAACAATACATGCTTCATACTCTGCCTCATTATTCGTGACTTCGAAGTTCAATTTGAAGGCCAGGGGAATATGTGACCCCTCGGGCGAGACCAGCAGAATGCCGATCCCAAAGCCTTTTTGGTTAGCAGCTCCATCGAAGTATAGCGTCCATGTTTCATTGACTGCAGTCATTACGTCTTCGTTGGGAAATTGAAACTCCGTGTGTTTTGGACCCTCGATCGGGCGATCTGCCAAGAACTCTGCTACTGCTCTTCCTTTCACCGACTTGCGGGTGACATACTTGATTTCGAACTCGGCCAATAAGAGCAACCAACGTGCTAGCTTACCGGTAAGCGCTGGCTTCTCGAATAGATATTTGAGGGGGTCCATCCGAGAAATCAGTATCACCGAATAAGACAGCATGTAGTGTCTCAATTTCTTTGTGGCCCAAACGAGCGCCCAACATGTCTTTTCCAATGAAGTGTATCGCTCCTCGCTTCCAACCATCTTCTTGCTTAGGTAGTAGATCGCCCTTTCAACCCCATCATCTCATTCTTGTGCTAGCATGCACCCCATGGATGAGGGTGTGACAGACAAGTATAGGATCAAAGGTTTTCCCGGAACGGGTGGCATCAAGATCGGCGGATTCTGAAGATAGGTTCGCACTGCTTCGAAAGCCTTTTGACACTTGTCGTTCCATTCGAATTTCACATCTTTCTTGAGAAGTCGAAACAACGGTTCGCAGGTCAGGGTCAGCTTGGCGATGAACCGACTGATAAACTGAATCTTTCCCAAGAAACACCGAACTTCTGTAGACACCCCAATCTAGGCTTCCAGATTACTTTACTTTCGGTTTTTGACTCCTCGATGATGAAACGGATCAAGAACACCTCGGGAATGTCGAGTGTTTGAGCTTTGAGTGTTTGAAACCCTTTGAACCCTTTGAACCCTTAAACCAAGAAATTAAAGATGGTCAACACTGGTTCTGGAGTTGACCCTCGCGCGAGGGAGTGATTGCCTCGCGCGAGAGTCTGCTTTGCCAGGTGTGGTCAAAGTCAAACATTTGACTGTTGACCCACGCGCGACAGGTGGAACCCTCGCGCGACACTCTCAGTGTCTTGCGCGATGGTCCTGAGCAGTCCCTTTCACCTTTTGCCAGCCACTTGGTTGCTTGCCAGGGGGGCTACAGGGCTTCTGAACCCCGTTTTTCCCCATAGGTACTGTAAAGTGCAGGCCCTTGGGAACACACCCTCACACAACCCTTCCCATCACCTTTTCACCAGGCTTAGTCACCAAGTTTGGTCCTAAGGGGGTGTTTGCCACCACCTTTGGCCCTTGGCTTCCCCTATAAATACCCCCCATTTGTTCACTTTCAAAGGGTTAACAAAAATTGGCATTCAAAGGCTTACACCTCAAGAACAAAGCTTGTTTTTCCTCCTCCATCACTCAAATCCCCCTTTTCATCTCAACTCAACTCAAAGTTCAAACACTTTTCAAACCAAAAGCCAAAGGTATAGCTTACCTTTGTTTTGCTCTCTGTTCTGATCTCTGAGGGGAACTGGCAGGGCCAAGGCTGGTAATCAATACCAGTCCTGGCCCTAAAGTCAGCAGAAATACAAGAATCCATGCCAAGCACTCCCTCGCGCGATAGACTCACATACGCGCGCGACAGTCCACTGTCTCGCGCGACAGTCCTCGTGGGGTTTGGGGGTGCTGGTTATTCTTGTTTTATCATGTTATTCATTGTTTTGAAGTATGATAGGCCTTTTAGCTCACTGCTCAGTATGTTAAAACACATAGACTAGCTTTTCTTGCTTATTTACTTTGTTGGAATGCTTCTGGGTTGCATCTGGACCTGTACCAGAGCTCAGAGCATGCAAAGCAGTTCCTGGAAGTCCAGCCAGGACACTCGCGCGAGGGACTCACTCTCTCGCGCGATAGTCCTCCTGAGTCCAGTAACTGCCCTTGCATGAGCAGCTTGGCCCTTGGCCTTTGTTTTGATACCCCCACTGTTTAGAGGTTGTATTTCAATTTGTTTAGCTCCTGTTTATAATAATTTGTAATAATTATTTACTTTCAGTACCTATAAACTGCTTGGTTTGCCTCCTGGGTGTGCACTGGTCCTTCCAGAGCCCAGAAGGGGATAAAATTCAACCTGTGGTGAGACTTGAACACTCGCGCGAGGGAATGGGTGTATCGCGCGATGGTCCTTTTTTGCATGCACGTTGATCCCTGCGTGCAAAGGTGGCTGTCATGTGTGATACACCTATTCCATGAGCAGTTTGGTTTATTCTAATCAGGGGGTTAAGTTTTATCCCGTTTCATATTTGCCATCCATCCATGCCATGTTTAGATCACATCTTGCAAACTTGTTACAGTTTTAATCCCCGATTAACTGTTCCCCCGCCCTAACTGGCTAAAAAATGATTAAAGAAGAGGAAGAATCACAATATTTTCACAAAATGCCTAAGTAGAGACCGATCTCCAGATTGGGCGAGAGGGGTGCCTTAAAACCCTTCCCCTCTCGTAACCTGGCTCCCGAACCCAGATATGGTTATGACGGACTGGTGCCTTCACTTTTTCAAATCAAACAGCGCGGCAGGTGCTTCGAAATACGATTCCTTGGGTGACGGACCTTCAAACCCAGGTGGCGACTCTGTGTTTTGCGAGCGCTTCTCGCGCTTCCTCGATCTATCGGGCCCTTGCTTCGAGAAACGAAATTCCCGCTCGCTTTGGAATCTGGAAATTCCAGGGCATGCTGCCCACGATTCCTCTTCTGGGGATAATCAAACCAATATTAATCCGTACTTAGAGTTTAATACGTTTGTGAACAATCCCTTAAAAGTCTGTCAAAACGGTGAGTTTCGCACTGCCGAAGGTTGGAATGGTGATTTAACAAGACCCCGTGTCCGGCCAATCTAATCTGGGACTTTTTCGATTGTTCACTTGCGTAGTTTCCTCTAAAAGATGGACTCAATAAAGTGAGCCGAGCTTGAAAAGGTATTTTGCGGTTTTGTGATTCTTCTTCTTCTTAATCAATTTCTAGCATCTCATTTGCATCGATGTGGGATAAGCCTCGTTGGATCGTTTTGGCAATCCGCACGATGCACGAGTCTGGGACCCCGAATGACCAACAACCTTCGACGATGATGGGTCATGCTACCGCTTGACTGTTGCTCAGCGATATCGCGGGCAACGGGAGGTATATCTGTGTGGCCCTAGTCCGAGGAACCCGTTACGAACCAAAACCGGCCTTTGCATATACAAAGCATTAGAACTCTCCAAACTAGAATAGCCGCATGGTAGGATCTACTTGCATCTAACCCCATATACTGTCTACGTGTTACTGATTTCCCTATCGCATGCACTGTACATACACTGTTTTGCATAGGAGCATGCTTAGGGCAGTTCTTTCTTTCGAGTTTGTCTTACGCTGTCTAAGACGTAGTTGGACCCGATGAGGAGTCGTTCATTCTCTTGAATGTTCGTTATCAATCGCAAAGTCCTAAGTTCAATGAGACTTTGAGAAATCAAAATTTGCTAAATCCTCAGCTCATGCCTAATTGAGGATTCAACCGACAATTAGGAATAACAAAGTATTGATGCTATGTCACTGGCGCCACCCAGGTTGAAGTGCGTTGTCACTATACACCACGTTGCTCGAGGTCAAGGTGCCACGTCATCAATGCCAAGTTGTTTCTAATTCAAAGTTGAATCTTCAAAAGGGACTTGACGAAGATTTAGTCTATTTTGACATCTTTTAGGATCTGTCGATCTACTCAAGGACACATCGCCGAAAAGAATTCTGAGGATTCTGGCAACGTCTGAAACTTGTGAGGCAAACTTGTCTCTGAAACTGTACATACATACATGTTATTTTGCATAAGAGCATGTTTAGGGCGGCCTCTAGGTTGTCACTCGCTTTCGAGTCTGTCTTATGCTAATTTGGACGCTGCTAGACTCGATGAAGAGTCATGCATCTCGATGGTGCATGTTGTTTTTTTTTTTCAAAGTCCCTAGATCAACGAGACTTTGGGAAATCAAACCTTATTAAGTCCTTGGCTCATGCCCGATTGAGGATTCAACCAAAAATAAGGAACCACAAAGTGTTGATGTCGTGATATTGATGTCATTTTGGTTATCGTGCGCAGCAGGTACACCACCCGGCTAACGCGCGTTGTCGCTGAAGCTACCCCGGTAAAGGTATCACGCCATCAATACCGAGTTGTTCCAAGTTCAAAGTTGAATCTTCAAAAGGGACTAGTCGAAGACTTAGTCTGTTTTGACATCTCTTAGGATCAGTTTGATCCTTTCAAAGGATACACCCTCGAAAAGAAATCTGAGGATTGGCAGCATTCGAACATCATGAGACAGATTTGTCTCTAGTTCTAGAGTCTCTGGTTGACACCAACAACGACGCATGCATTGCATTCTAATTGCTGCAGGAACACCACTGAGCTTTCACTTATTTTACTGTTTAGTTCTGAGCCATTGCACCGAGCAAGAGAGTACCGAAAGGAAGAGCCAAACCTACTTGGGAACGCCTCGAATCCGAGTCAAAGGTTGGTCAGTTACAATCCCAATCAGCCACAACGGAAGGCTCTCCGCGCTCTTTATTGGCTGCTCTACAGTGAGGACCACCGGTTATACAGGAAGGGCAGCAAGCATCCCCATCTTCTGCATCGAGCACTTCTAAGAAGGGAGATTTGACACCAGAGGTTCAACCACTTTCTGGAAGACATGCTCATGAATCTTCAGAACAACATTACACTATGCAGCAGAGAGCCATCCAGACCGATGCTAACATCACTCATCTCAATGACCTTATCAACACTCGTCTTCCACCTCCACTCAAGAGGAAGGCAAGGACGATGAGGACGACCAGAAGCAGCCTGTATGGTCCCACATCCGAATCACGAGGGGCGTCTCATTGTTCAGCCCAACCCTAGGAAGGCTCGTGCGCCTGCTGCAAACCCGAATCTTGCGGGTAGGGAACTTGTTCAAAACCCTGACATAGCTGCTCTTATGGCCAAGATGGCAAAGCTAGAGGAATCCGTCACCAAATCTAAAAAGATCAGCACGGGCGGAATAGACTTGGATCGTCTTTGCCTGTACCCTAATGCTAAACTGCCAGACAAATTCAAAATGCCTGACTTGGTCAAGTTCGATGGGAGCGGTGATCCCAAGACTCATCTCTATGGCTATCATGCCGCCATGAAGCTACTCAAAGTAGAAAGTGAGACCATGTCTCAGCTTTTCCCTCAAACTCTCTCAGGGCCTGCCTTCCACTGGTTTCTGTCGCTCGACATTTCCAAGAGAAAGACTTGGGAAGACATTGGGGCTGCCTTCATTGCTCAATACAACTACAACTCCCAGCTCAAGATGACTATTCGAGAGTTAGAATCCACGAAGATGGAAGCCAAAGAGTCCTTTGCGGATTTTGTTAAAAGGTGGAGAGCCAAAGCCGCTCTAATGATTGAGCGCCCGAGCGAGAGGGATCAACTCCGCATTATCTCCCGCAACCTGCATCTCGACTATGCTAAGCATCTCGTGGTAGTTCAAGCGTCTGACAACTTTGAGACCTTCTTCGAATCTGGCCTGGCCATCGAGGATGCGCTGCAAAGTGGGATTTTGCCAAGAGGGGAGTCTTTTTCTTCCAATCCTCAGAAACCAAAGTCGAAGGCTTACTCTGGAAACAGTAGCACACTGTTTGGCGGTAGCAATTGTGCCAGCACGGCTACAAGTGGGGATAACGCTGCTGCTTCCCCTAATCATACAACCGATGTCAATCAGGTTTAGAACACCCAAAGCTACCGGGCCCGAACCCAACCTCGGAGTTTCTCTGCTTTTGAGGCATCTCTATCTGCGGTGATGGAGAAACTTGTCAAGTCTGGGCATCTCAAACCTTTGACCCCAACTTCCCCTCCCAAAGTCTTACCTGCTGGTTATAATCCTAACCTCTTCTATGCCTTCCACCAAATGCCTGGCCATCACACTGACAAGTGCTATCGTCTTCGACATGAGATTCAAGATCTTATTGATGATGGCACGGTCCAAGTTCCGCCAAAGCCCAACATTATTTCCAACTCCTTGCCTCAACACGGGTCTGACCCTCTGGTTGGTCAGGTATCTATCAGCTCCACTCGAATCAACCCGAACTCCACCATATTCAACCCTAGCCACTATATCATCCCAGTAAATCAACCCAAACCCATCATATCCATCCCGTCCGAGCCGGAGGTTAACATGATGGCTGTAAGTTGGGCAATAGAGGTTTTCACTGCCGACATCTGGTTTGATAGTGATGAGGGCTTACAAATGAGAAGACTGACTAGCTGAGGTCCATTGATCAAAGGAGCATCGAGTAGGTTTGGTCGAGAAGCCAAAGGAAGCCGAAGTCTGTTGCTTGGGCCTGACGCCTACTGGATCCTACCTCTTTTGTAAAAGCTATGGGTAGCTTTTTAAATATTGCGCTTTCAAAACGCGCCTAGTTTGCATTGGCGATATGTCCGAGTCGACACGTAGTCTTTTGCGCTTGTCTAAAAACTAGCTCTGAGTCGGAGTTCGTGCCTCTTGGCCCTCCACGTCGTAGCTTTTGTTTCAAGTCTTGAGTCTGCTGTACTTGGCAAACCCCGAGGGTTTTTATGATATGCATTGTCTTGTTTCTTAGTACTTCGCTGGCTTTTATATAAACTGTGTCGACCCTGACGACGAAGGGATAGATTTCGATGGGATCATCCCTAAGGAAATGTGTTCCCTCGCCAAAAGAGAAGATAAAAGGCATGCTCAGCCTATTAAAAGAAGAAGTAATTTTCAATAAACTTGAAAGACAAATATAACCTCCCGAAAGGTTCAAAGTTGGTCCAAGAACTGTTCCCAAAGGAGCATCAGACCCGGTCAGACAAGCGTCAACGTCTTGGCGTGGTCTCATCAAAGACTCGCTTGGCGTTAATCCTGAGATAAAAAAGCATCAAACCCCCTGCTACCGGGTGCCAATCCAGAAAACAGAAGCTCAAGAAGGCTCCGGGCCTCATACCATGTTCAAAAGCAACAACAGTGGCGTTCCGCCGAGTACAAATGAGAAAATGCACAAAACGGCCCGGAGTAAGGCATGTCAACTGAAGCACTTTTGACTCTATGTCATTAAAGCCGTTGTACCTGGGGCTGCGGCCAAAGATCGATGACCTCGACGGCAACAAATTCAATACCATGGTCAACCTGGATCAATTCAAAAGCAACTTTTCCCTGAGAGAAGCTCGTTGGGCTGAAAACCCCGAGGGTGGGCAGTTCCAAGCAAAAGTTAGAGCAGCCTGCTAGCCCGAAAACCTATGAAGGGGGTCTAGGCAAAAGTGATAGGCAATATTCGAAAGCTCGCTAGACCGAAGACCCGAATGGGCGGTACTAGGCAAAAGTTAGAGCGCAAAAGGAGAGGTAAATACTCGAGAGTTAACCCTTAGCCTGAACTACGTTTTGACCTGATTCCCTAGCTTGGGATACGTAGGCAGTCTCTCTTTGAGACTCGGTCACAAATCTATCAATTGGATCCATGGTTGACATTTTAGTACACATCAAAGGTCGAAGAGGATCGAAGATCAAGCTGCGATGAAGGAATCAGAAGGGGGAAAACCTTTGCCTTTCAATTTTATTGCAAAATGCTTCTTCAAATTTACAGGCTGAGCATAAGTCTTAAAATATTTGAACCATCAAAAACAGAACGAAATGCTAGAAGCCTAATAGCTCACGGTTTATTCTAAGTTCAGTGAGGTCTGGTATGAGCAGCTGCAGCCTCGCGTGCGTGCTTTTTCAACTCCAGCGGTAGCCTGCTACTGCCCTCGAACGTCGTTCCAAGGGCTTTTGCCTAGTCTTGTCATACCATGCAAGTCATATGGACTTAATGTGACTGCACGGGGGTGTCGGTTTCAGTCCGGACCTATATGAGTCATCTTTTGCGTCTTATGTCCATCTTTGCGGCATTTTTCTAGTTTTTCAATCAATTGTAATATCGGGATGCTTTTCTCGGTTTTGTTTGTACAGTCTTTGTACCTTTTTCACTTTCGTAAGTGTCGGTTTCATCTGCTCAGGAATGTTGTGAGTTTTGGCCCAAGAATGCCCAAAATTTCATCATGTTCTATGTGCCTAAGGGTTCGCATTGTACCTGGGACTCTTTCTCCCTTTTCATTTGAGCTAGGTGAGTCTGTACATGTGCGCATGTACGTGTCAATCAGGTCACCTGTCAATGCAAATTAGATATTAGCGGCTAGAAAGTGCAATTTTACATGTGCTACCCTAGCTCCTGTAATCCACTAGCCGTGGAAATCTCATAAGCAGCAGAGGGTATCTTGGCCCAAGGCCAAACAAAGCATTTCTAGGGCACGTCCGCCTAAGCATCAAAGAGAGGGCACACAAGCCCAAATTCGTCAGCGGGCATGCCCGGCCCATTCGCGTCTATCTATCGGGTGCGCATCTCGGAAATGGCGATCAAAGATAATGGGGGCTCGATGGTAGTCCTTAGGCGTCGTTGTCCTCCTAGGAGCCGCCCTTAGCTTGCATCTGCATTTTCAATTTCGTATACATCATTGCATATTGTGTATATTAAATGTTGAAGCAGGAAGATGGTCCAGCATGGTTGCCGTCATACAGATTTGGTTTGCCGAAGGATGCGATGCAATCTCCTGCGGTTTTGTTATCGTTGGATGCGATGCAATCTCCTGCGGTTTTGTTATCGTTGGTTAGTGGATGCGATGGAAATCTCCCTAACTCTCGATTTGGTTTGCCGAAGGATGCGATGCGATCTCCTGCGGTTTTGTTATCATTGGTCAGTGGATGCGATGGAAATCTCTCCTGTCCAATTCTCGGTTCGTAAACCAAAGGATGCTATCCTGCGGAGCCGTTTCAACGACAGCCGATCCTGTCAAAGTTCCCCAGCGGTTTGATCAATCAGCACATTGATCTTCCCGTCCGCCTTCATGGCAGCCAGTCCTGTCAAATCCATCGATAGCGATCATTGTATCGTCCGCATTCAGCCACAACGACGATCAGATTATCGTCCAATGGTCTATTCATCCACAATTGTTTGTTCCCCAGGAGAGTCCGTCTTGGCCTGTCCCTAACGACAATCACCCTCAGTCTAGCCGCAAGTGCATCTTCTAGCAGGCTTATTGCTCTGTCTCGGATGGTCTTTGATAAGGAGATTGGCTCTGATTCCCAACAGATGGAATTTAACCTGCCTGACACGACCTACCCGTGTTTGTTGGAATACTTTGTGCCGAGGATAGCTTGATCCCCAACAACGACGGCCTGTCCCGTCCAAATCTGCAGTGACAGCCTGTCCTGTCCAAATTCGATCAACAAGCGGCAATGCAATTGTCCAATTCTACTTCCATCCCCAGCGACGGTCCGTCCGTCCTTTCAACCAATTAGGTTCTGTAAGTATGCTTGTCTACTTTGCTAGTATGCTTTGCTCTGGATTGCCTTGAGGGGTGTCTAGAATTCTTTGACGTTACTTGTACCAAGTCAATGGTGCTTCAAGTGCCGTCAAAGAGGGGCTACTGTAGACACCCCAATCTGGGCTTCCAGATTACTTTACTTTCGGTTTTTGACTCCCCGATGATGAAACGGATCAAGAACACCTCGGAAATGTCGAGTGTTTGGGCTTTGAGTGTTTGAAACCCTTTGAACCCTTTGAACCCTTAAACCAAGAAATTAAAGATGGTCAACACTGGGTTTGGAGTTGACCCTCGCGCGAGGGAGTGATTGCCTCGCGCGAGAGTCTGCTTTGCCAGGTGTGGTCAAAGTCAAACATTTGACTGTTGACCCACGCGCGACAGGTGGAACCCTCGTCTCACTGCCTCGCGCGATGGTCTGCTGTCCCTTTCACCTTTGCCAGCCACTTGGTTGCTTGCCGTGGGGGCTACAGGCTTCAACCCCGCTTTTCCCCATAGGTACTGTACAGTGCAGGGCCTTGGGAACACAACCTCACACAACCCTTCCCATCACCTTTTCACCAAGCTTAGTCACCAAGTTTGGTCCTAAGGGGTGTTTGCCACCACCTTTGGCCCTTGGCTTCCCCTATAAATACCCCCATTTGTTCACTTTCAAAGGGTTAACAAAAATTGGCATTCAAAGGCTTACACCTCAAGAACAAAGCTTGTTCTTCCTCCTCCATCACTCAAATCCCCACTTTTCATCTCAACTCAACTCAAAGTTCAAACACTTTTCAAACCAAAAGCCAAAGGTATAGCTTACCTTTGTTTTGCTCTCTGTTCTGATCTCTGAGGGGAACTGGCAGGGCCAAGGCTGGTAATCAATACCAGTCCTGGCCCTAAAGTCAGCAGAAATAAAAGAATCCGTGTCAAGCACTCCCTCGCGCGATGGACTCGCTCACTTGTGCGACTGTTCTCAGTGTCTCGCGACAGTCCACGTGGGGTTTGGGGGTGCTGGTTATTCTTGTTTTATCATGTTATTCATTGTTTTGAAGTATGATAGGCCTTTAGCTCACTGCTCAGTATGTTAAAACACATAGACTAGCTTTTCTTGCTTATTTACTTTGTTGGAATGCTTACAGGTTGCATCCGGACTGTACATCAGGCTCGAGCATGCACAGGAAACTGGGATCAAGCATACCCTCGCGCGAGGTACTCACTCTCTCGCGCGATAGTCCTCCTGAGTCCAGTAACTGCCCTTGCATGAGCAGCTTGGCCCTTGGCCTTTGTTTTGATACCCCCACTGTTTAGGGGTTGTATTTCAATTTGTTTAGCTCCTGTTTATAATAATTTGTAATAATTATTTACTTTCAGTACCTATAAACTGCTTGGTTTGCCTCCTGGGTGTGCACTGGTCCTTCCAGAGCCCAGAAGGGGATAAAATTCAACCTGTGGTGAGACTTGAACACTCGCGCGAGGGAATGGGTGTATCGCGCGATGGTCCTTTTTGCATGCACGTTGATCCATGCGTGCAAAGGTGGCTGTCATGTGTGATACACCTATTCCATGAGCAGCTTGGTTTATTCTAATCAGAGGGTTAAGTTTTATCCCGTTTCATATTTGCCATCCATCCATGCCATGTTTAGATCACATCTTGCAAACTTGTTACAGTTTTAATCCCCGATTAACTGTTCCTCCGCCCTAACTGGCTAAAAAATGATTAAAGAAGAGGAAGAATCACAATATTTTCACAAAATGCCTAAGTAGAGACCGATCTCCGGATTGGGCGAGAGGGGTGCCTTAAAACCCTTCCCCTCTCGTAACCTGGCTCCCGAACCCAGATATGGTTATGACGGACTGGTGCCTTCACTTTTTCAAATCAAACAGCGCGGCAGGTGCTTCGAAATACGGTTCCTTGGGTGACGGACCTTCAAACCCAGGTGGCGACTCTGTGTTTTGCGAGCGCCTGCTTCTCCGCTCGCGCTCCCTCGATCTATCGGGCCCTTGCTTCGGGAAACGAAATTCCCGGAGGCTCGCTTTGGAATCCGGAAATTCCAGGGCATGCTGCCCACAACTTCCTTCTCGGACTGAGGCGGCTTCATATCGAGAATGGCTTTAATCTTAGAAGGATCCACCTCGATTCCTCTGGTCGTGATCATGAATCCAAGCATCTTTCCAGCCGTAACCCCGAAAGTGCACTTCTGCGGATTGAGTCGCATTCTGTACTTTCGAATCCTTTCAAAGAATTTTCTCAATGCTGGGAGATGGTCTTTCCTTTCCTTTCCCTTCACTATCATGTCATCGACGTATACCTCGACCTCCTTGTGAATCATGTCGTGTAACAGTGTGGTAGCGCCCCTCTGATACTTAGGACCGGCGTTTTTCAATCCAAACGGCATGACCCGATAGCAATATGTCCCCACTTGATGAACGTGGTCTTTTCCTTGTCTTCCGGAGCTAGAACTGATTGTACCCCGAGAAGCCATCCATGAAAGATAATAGAGCGTGCCCTGCAGTATTATCAACAAGTACGTCTATGTGTGGCAATGGAAAATCGTCCTTAGGGCTCGCTTTGTTTAGATCTCTGAAATCGACACACACTCTGATTCTGCCGTCCTTTTTGGGGACAGGAACGATGTTGGCTACCCAAGTGGGGTACTCCGTTACGATTAGAAAACCGGCGTCGATTTGTTTTGTGAGCTCTTCTTTTATTTTTAATACCCAATCAGGCCGCATTTTCTTTAGTTTTTGCTTAACGGGCTTTGCGTCAGGGTAGAGAGGGATTCTGTGCTCGACTATCTCCGGGTCGATTCCGGGCATGTCCGCGTGGGACCAAGCAAAAACTTCTTTGAATTCTTTTAACAAATCTGTGAGCTCTTGAAGCTCAGTGGGAGACAGCCCGGAACCTACCTGAACCAATCGAGGGTCATCCTCATCACCCAAGTTTATTGAGATTATTTCTTCTTTTAAAGGCTGAGCATGCCTTTCATTTTCGCGATCGATAAGGGAACGGATCTCCTTGGGAATGTCCCCATCGAGATCTATTCCTTCATCATCGGGATCTAAACAATTTATTTCAAAAATCGGCAAGTAAGCGAAAACGTCATTCATTTCATTAACCATTTCAGCAGACGGGGGGAATACAGCGGTTGACTCGAACTCAAAATGAAAGCTACGACATGGAGGGCCGATAGGCACAAACTCCGATTCCGTGCTAGACGACGAGTCAGTGTCGGACTCAGACTCAGACTAAGTGCAAGTGCTGTGAGTGTGAGTTACATGTGGAATGAAAGTGCAATTATCATAAGTGCCTATAGCCTCGACAATGAGCTTGGAAGGGTCTTCAATCTCTTCTTCATCTCCAAGCGCAAGCACGGCAAAGATCTTCGACCATACCCTCCGGATCCTCGCCCTCGAACAGAAGTGGAGACCGCCCAAACCAAAAGCTTCCACCCAGTGCCTCAGACAATTCTTCCACCTTTGGAACCTCTTCGTCACTCTCCTGTATCATTGGCAAAGATTTGAAGCCAGGATACTTCTTTTTACATCTCGATGTCCACAAATGGTTCAGGTTCTCCTTGGTACAGTGGTTCTTTCCCTTTGACTTCATCTCAATTGCACGGGACCGGGCATGATTGCGCCACTTCTTTGTTGGATCACTCTTCTTGGCATCATAGCCTAGACCAAAACGCTCGTTACTCCCAGGGAAGTCAGGAAATTCGGGGACGCCTTGAGCATAAAGTCCCAAGCCCATGCCTGGCAGATACTTCATCCTTTTCATAATTTCCAGTGCTGCGGAGCTTACCAAGAAGCCGTCCTCGGCTCGGATAGTACACACCTTCGAAGTCATGACAACAAAGCTTCCCATGGCAACATCTTCCTCTCCATGCATAATCTCAAGCAGCGGGGAATTGTCCTCGGAGTGCGGGCGAATGCCTGAGTCTCCATGAATGATGAGGGTTCCAGAGTCCAAACCCAAGATCAGTTTCTGGTGCAATGTTGAGGGTACACCCATAACATCCGGACGATGTAGCCAAGGCCTTCCCAATAGGAGATTGAAGGATGCAGGAATTTCCAATACGCAGAATTCGACGGTGGTCTTGAACTTGCCAATTGCGAGTTCCAGATTGATTGTCCCCAGAACATCTCGGCGCGTATTATCATAAGCGCGAACACCCAAATTCGATGGCGCGAAGTCTTTGTTCTTAAAGCCCAAGCAATAAGCAGTGCGGAGTGGACACACATTAATGGCGGAGCCATTATCAACAAGGATTGCGGGAACCCACTTTCCGAGGCACTTCATGGTGATGTGAAGGGGCTTGTTGTGGTCAGCTCCTTCAGGCGGCAGATCTTTCTCGGTGAAGGATAAGGTGTGCTGGGTGAAGTTCGGGGTTATGAGAGCAATGAGAGCTTCTGGGGCAATATCAGAGGGGACCTCAAGTCTGGAGAGGGTGTTGACAAGCCTGCGACGGTGCTCGCGGGAGGCAGCTAACACTCCCCACATAGACATGCGGGCGGGGGTTTCCTGGAGTTGTCGGATAATGGGGTCAGTGGAGGCTTCAGGGTCAGATTCAGGGAGGGAGTTGAGGTCGATGGACAGTTTCGGCTGAGAAGGTGGGTTAGATTTAGTGGAGCTAGAAGGGTTATTTTGTGGAGCTTGCGGGACGGAAGTGTTCGGGTTTGTAGGATTGACAGGGGTATTCTACTGCGGTGGAGGGGCTCGGGATGAGCTACCCTGCTGGAGGTTGGTAGGCTGATAAACTCTCCCACTTCTGGGAAGGTTGCTAAATGTTTTGGGAATGGGCTCCCACCAAGTACCTTCCCAGAAATCAGAGAAGTCCAAGTCATAGTCATCCGCCTTACGCTTCCCTTTGTCCAGTGCTGTCTTTTCCAACGTGTCATTTAGAGTTTCCATTTCCAGGGCGTGCCAGATGCTGTCTTCTTCCAAAGAGTTCCAAAAGTTGTTGTTGTTGCTGCTGTTGTCATTGCTGATCTGCAGAGATCCTTCATCTAGCATGGCCTTACTAACAGTCAGCTCTTCACCATTCATCCACACATTCACCAGTTCAGATTTTCCCCATAGATCTTCTGGGTCCAATACGCAAATGCTGGGATCGTCAGGGATTTGAACTATGGGTCTGGAAAAGAACTCCTCGATGACATATTCCTGCGGGCAGAAAAAATAATCCGCGGCGCGCTCCAGAGCATCGGTGTCTCGAGTGAGGTTAACAATGGTCCTGGCATTGAGCCCTGAGAGCAAATGGGGGTTCATCGGGTCCATCTCTTCCACTACTTCATTTTCTTCTTGAAAGAGGTACACCAATGATGTCTCATCTAGAGGGTCGGAATCATCCATCCAATGCCATCCGTTGGGTTCAGGCTCCCATTCCCATTCATCTTCTTTTCTAACCGGTTCAGGTTCCAAGAACAGAGCAAACAGAGAGTACCCATCCAAAGGATCAGCCATCATCTCCTCCCAATCCTGCCTCCATTCTCCTTGTTCCAATTCCTCAACTTGCTGCGTATCAAGTGCCACAGGCCATGCTCCAGTGATGAGAGCTCTTTCTTCTACTGCCAAGAAATCTTGCACTAGGTCCTCCCACCTTACCTGAAAGTCCCATTCCACAGTTTCCAGTGCGTAGACGGTGTCTTCAATTGGCAACTCGACGGTCGGCTTAGGTTGAGAATCAGGAATGATGTAAAGGCTGGGGTTAAAGGGCTGGCTTGTGGAGATGAAGTTGGTGCGGGCATTGGAATGCTTTTGGAGTGGGTTTGAGACGGTGTTTGGTTTTTGTGGTGGCATGGGGAGGGTTTTGTTGTCTATCAGATCTTGGATTGCATGACGAAGGCGGAAGCAGTTGTCGGTAGGGTGGCCTACATTTTGATGATAGGCACAGTAGGCATTAGGGTTGTGGGATGGGGGTAGTTTTTGAGGTAAAGGAGTAGGGGTAAGTGGCTTGAGGGGGCCGCTCTCGACCAATTTCTCGAGCACGGCAGAGAGCGGTGCTGAGAATTGAGCAAAAGTACGGGGCTGGGTACGCGGCTGACTGTTCTGAGTGGCTATTTGGTTCACCGGCTCGGCTTGGGTTGAATTTGTGGAGGTGTTGGGTAGGTTGGCGTAGTTGGCGTTACCAAACAGGTTGTTGCTGTTTCCGGAGTAAACCTTCTTGGGCTTGGGAGCAGGCTCGGGCTTGTCAAGGATCCCCAATTGAACTGCTTCTTCGACGGCTAAGCCTGTATCGAAGAAAGTCTTAAAGTCTGAGCATGCTTGGGCCATAACCATGTGCCTTGCCAAGGTGGGTTGAAGGTTACGGACAATCATCCTGATTTGATCCCGGTCGCTCGGCCTATCTTTCATCTGTGCTGCCTTAGCCCTCCATCTTTTCACGAAGTCGGCGAAAGCCTCTTTTGCTTCCATCTTTGTCGATTCGAGCTCACGAGTGGTTACTTCCAACTGAATGTTGTAATCGTACTGCGCCACGAAAGCCGCGCATATGTCCTCCCAGGATCGCTTCTTTCTCTCATCCAACGAAGTGAACCAGTGTAATGCATGTCCCACCAAGGTCTGTGAGAACATCTGTGCCATAGCGTCTTTCTCGACTCCCCACATAGACAGTGCCCCAATGTATCCCGTCAGGTGGGCCTTTGGATCCCCCGTTCCATCAAATTTGGCGAAATCGATTGGCCTAAACTTTTCTGGAAGCTTCGCATTAGGAAACAAGCAAAGCTTATTGATGTCGAAACCGGTCGATGCTACCTTCTCGTTCCTTGCAACAGATTCCTCCAGCTGAGTAAGTTTCGCCAATACTGCTGCCATTTCGGGATTCTGCGGGGTTTCCAAATCAAACACCAGCTGTTCTTGATTTAGATTCGGGTTAGGGTTAGGGTTGAAGTTTAGGTTGGGATTTGGATTTGGGTTTGGGATAGGAATCGGGTTAGGAATTGCATTTGGGTTAGGGATAGGAATTGGGTTAGGGACCGGATTCTGGGCTTGTGGTGGAAGGCGTCGTGCAACTCCAGTGATCATCATCATGAGTTGGGCAATTTGGTTATCAGTACGTTCGCCCAGGCGTTGAATATCTTCTCTAATCTGTGCCATTTCCCGATTCAGATTTCCCGGGTTCGGGTTAGGGTTAGCATGGATTGGGGACGGGATTTGGATTAGGATTGGGCTCGCCTCCGTTTGGGTTTGGATTCGGGTTGGGATTCGGATTTCGAGCGTTCGGGTTTGGATTGCCTCCGTTCGGGTTTGGACCGGGATTCAGGTTTGGGTTTAAGCCTCCGATCAACAGATCCATTCCGACCCCCAAATCTGATGCACTGACGGAGTCTGCTTGTAGTTGGAGCCGTTCCAATCTCTGTCCCAAAGGTCTGGTCCAAGAGGGTATGGTGCTCTTCTTCTTCGGCCCAATTGCTTAGAACTGACAGGAAAGCAAAAACTCGTGCTCAGACGCGGTTCCTGCTTGCATTTTTATGAAAATTCATGCATGATTTTGGAAAATGAGTGCACCGTCATCGTCACCGACTCCGAAAAGATTGGTTTACTGGAGGTTGCCTCGATCCTTAGATTTTTGGGGCGTATCCTCATTTTGGAACGGTCGATTCCCAAAAGATACTAAAATAAGCTAAGTATTCCGCTAACATTCCATCGGCAATTCGACCATTGGTTCGGAATGACTTGGGGTGGACAATGTGATGCGATAACCGAGGTGGCGTAAGCGGTACACTTGCTTTTAGCCTGGATGGTGTTGGCATCACAATGTCCTGCTCCCCTATCGTTCCTTTCCTTTAGTTAAATCCTGATCAAATGCTTAGTCAAGGCCTTAGCAAAATCTTAGTTTCCTTTAGGTTCGGGTTCGAGGACTAATGTAATTCAAACAACATGCACTAGAGCGCATGACTCTTCATCGGGTCTTGGCAACCTTCCGAAGACCGCGCGAGCGAGTCTCGAGCATCGTGGCTGACAGCATGACAATGCAAGATGCAATGCGGCACGTAAACAGGCTATAATACATAATCCTGCCCTGTAAGTTCCTGTCCTAGTTTGGGAAGGTTCTATGGCTTGCTAAACATGTACAAAGGCCGGTTTTGGCTTGAAGGGGGTTCCCCGGACTAGAGTCAAAGTATACCTCCCGTTATTGAGCGTACACCGGTACGAACGGCAGATATGACTCATCACGGTCGAGGGTTGCTGAGCATTCCGGGATTCCTTGTCACCGGCAAGCCGGGCAAGATTGCCGAAACACAACAGCGGGGCTGAACACGATATAAACAAAGAATGGAAAAATGAAACAAAACAACTTTGAAAATCCCACAAACACCTTTCAAGCTTGGCTCACTAATTTAATTAATATTCAAGGAAAACAGACGGTTTTGAAAATATGCGAATTTTCTCTTAAGTATTAATTAAATTTCTCCCCAGCAGAGTCGCCACTGTGGGCTACCACAGCCCCGGGTGGATATCGGGGCGGCCCGTAAAAGAAGCGCCTCGCCTTTTTGAAAATTGATTCGAAAAATTTTGAAGAGTCGCCACCCGGATTTGTGGTTCGCCACCCGAGAAACCGTTTTGATTTGAAAATGATTGATTGAATTGAAAACCAGAGACTTGTTAAGGGTTCGGAAGCCACGTTACGAGGGGGGAAGGGTTTTACGGCACTTCCTTCGCCGATTCGAAATCGGTCTCTACTAAACATTTGTGGGATTTTTCGAAAGGTTTTGTTCCAATGGTCAATTAGCAAGTATTTACAGAGATAACAGGTAAAGGAGTGCATGCATGTGTGACTGTACAGTGAGTGATGACAAATGACCATGCAAGATATACAAATTAAAAGCAAGATAAAGCCTTGTCACTGAAATCACTCTCGAGCGCTCGGGAGTGGTCCCGAGCGCTTGGGAGTGCTTGAATCCCAACCCTGCAAACTTTGTTAGTGCAATAGAGTATATAAAAAAAAAAAGTGCAATACTGTAAATATGAACCTAAGTAATATGAAACATCACACAGGCTCAACAGAAGGCTTGAAAAAAAACTGGGATCAGGCCCCATTCTTCCAAACTATGTATCCTCGCCATTCTAAGGAATTTCTTTTACAATCTAAAAGGCTGAGGGGTCACATGCAAGGCATGCAAAAGCAACATAAAGACTAGCATGGAGGGAGATTTAGAAGTGATAACATACAGATAACTCCCGAGCGCTTTGGAGAAGACTCGAGCGCTCGGGAGTAATCCACACTCCCGGGATGGTTTCAAACAACTAAAGCCCTTGTTTCAGCATCTTGATATAGCAGATCATCCTATTTATCTTGCATGCAAAGTACTTCTCACTTTGATCTGCTGAAGGACATTCTTTTACCTTTCTTTTACATGAAAACAGTCCTTATTCTTTTTTTTTTGAAAATCAGGTCAGGTACATCAAAAGAATTTTAGTAGTACTCTCTTTGCTTGAAACTTGTCCCCATACTCCCTGCATGTTAGTTTGAATGCTGGAAAACAAGAAAGATAAAATTGGCATCACTCTCGAGCGCTCTAGAATAGTCCCGAGCGCTCGGGAGTACTTCCGATGCTGCATGCATGGAAAACATTCATGGCCCTTTGCTCTTGTTTTAAAACTAAGGCTATCCCATCACACTCTCAGTATTGAGGACTGGAGTGAGCTGGGAAGCCTCCCTCAGAAGGGAAAAACAGCCCTGCTTTTGTTTGAAATCAAGGCATGAGACTTATACCTTTTGTTTGGAACTTTGATCCTTAAGGAAAAGCTTGGAAGGATGGAAGAGGAGTGAGGATCAGAGGTTTGTCATGGACTGAACTCCTTTCCTCTTCTTGAAATTTCTTGTTTATTTTGCCTTTGAAAAGGGGGTTTTTTGCATGAGAGAGAATGGAACTTGTTTTCTGCTTTGAAAAACCAGAGAGAGGTGTTCTAGAGAGAGAGAGTTCGTGCTCTCAAATGAAGACCAAGCCTCCTTTTATAGCCAAAACATAACCTATGGTTTAAAATGGGAAAAATGAAATTGGGAATCCAGCTGAGATCTTCTGCCCTGACTCACCTCTGACTGAGGTTGAGTGAGGTCTAAGGCAAAGACCAGCCTGAAACGGTTGAAATGATGGCTGCATGGATAGTGGGGGGAGCTCCCACATCCATTGGGCAGTACAAAAGTCTCGAGCGCTTGGGAGTGGTCTCGAGCGCTTGGGACTTCACTCTCGAGCGCTCGAGAGTTCTACAATGGTTTTGGAAAAGGTCTGGAGCGCTTGGGATTGATCCAGAGCGCTTGAAAATGATTTTTGACATTTTTATTTCCCTTTCAAAGTTTCTTCCAGAAGCATCGTTCCATTGGTACAAGGCTTGTTCGATCCCATATTCATCATTGGGGAGGCTCCGGGCCACGAATCAAGGAAATTCGAATCGTCCAAATTGGGGTGTCTACACCTGGGTCTGCTCAAGTTGACGTTTGATCATTCCTTCAGGGCTTTTCTCTGGTCGGGAAGGCTCTTTAGCTGGTGGAGCAAAGGGTTGGAAGGTGTTTTTGATTGGGGTAGTAAAAGGATCAAAGGGTCCTTTGGTTAGTGGGGGCGCAGGATTGGAAGATTCTCCGATTTAGAGGTTCAGAGGTTGGTAAATGCGGCCACTTCTGGTCAAATGATCAATCTAGCGATACTTTGATTCTTCGTTCCACAAGTCCACGAGGGCTTTACACTTGCTTCCAATGGTCATGTCTTGCAGATTGGCAGCCAAATCAGCGATGACCAAATCATCCCACAGGTCTTCGGGCTTCCATCTTTCATCCTCCATTCCTGCCTTATTCACGGTCCATTCCTCATTCCCTCCTTTTATATTGACAACCTCAATGCTTGCCCATAGGCTCGTTCCGGCCCCTGGTTCGTTTTCCCACAGGTTCATCATGGCGACATCAGCCTCTTTTGGAAAGGTAACTGATAGTTCGGATTCAGCCCTATCGACAAGGTAGTCCATTGGATCATACCCATTACTGGCAACTTCTTCTTCGAGTTCAGGAAGCTTTGGGTACGGGGTAAGGTCCACATTGCTGTACAAGTTATCGATGACAAAATCATTGAAATGAGAGAACTCCGGGCGAAGGGGGGTGAGCTCTGGCCAATTGTACATCATCATCTCAGGTTGGTACCCTGGCTGACATTCTTCAGTGAACAATGCTGGTAGGGAGAAGGTATCCAAAAGGTCATTCCAAGCTAGAAGCTGGTACTCATCCGGGGTTGGGTCCCATCCCCAATCAGGCATTTCTTGAAAAACTTTGTAATTTTCCTCTTAGTTTTCAAACAGCGCATACAAAGAGAATCCATCGAGGGGATCAACGTGGATGTTCTGCCAGTCGACTTCCCATCCGGGCTCGAATAAGGGTTCAGCATTTCTTTGGAAGTTAGCAGCTTCAAACTCTTCCCAATCCGCGATCAGTTCTCCCCATGTGTCTTCCCATTCCCACAGGAAGCAAAGGGTAGTCTCTTCGGGAATTTCCACAACAGGCTTTGATTCGGTATCGGGGACAATGAAAAGGGTAGGATTAAACTCTTGGAGGTTCTGGTTTTTGGCTAGGGTGATTTGGTTAATGTGAAAGGGAGCGTTGTGCTGCGGTAGAAGGTTCGAAACAGTGTTTGGCTTATCTGGGGGTGGAGCTTCGACAACTTTACCGTCAATGAGGTTTTGAATCTCATGACGATGGCGAATGCAGTTGTCAGTGGTGTGGCCAGGCATTTGGTGGAAATCACAGTAGACACTTTGGTTTAGGTTTGGAGGGATAGTTTGTGGTGGTGGAAGAGGTTTCAATACTCCGATCTCTGTGAGTTTCTTGAGAAGAGTGGATCTGGGGGTGCTGAATTGGGTGAAGATTCGGTTTTGGGATTTTGGCTTTTCAGAGATCTGGTTGACTTCTACAGGTTTGGTGGATGAGGTTCCTGCCAGATTGGTATTCCCGAAGAGGACGTTGCTATTTCCTGAATATACCCTTTTGGATTTTGACCCTGACCCTGGTTCTTTCTTTTCCAAAGTTCTATCCCGTAAGGCTTCTTCTATAGCCAGTCCGGAATCATAAAAGGTTTCGAAATTTGGGGCAGCCTAGGAAAGAACCATGTATGGCGCGAAGGAGCTTGGTAAGTTCTTGGTTATGATTGGTATCTGTTCCTTCAAGTCGGGTTTATTCTGCATTTGAGCAGCCTTAGCCCTCCAACGTTTCACAAAGTCGGCGAAGCTTTCCTTCTCATTCATCTTTCTAATTCCCTCGTGGTCCTTTTCAGATCGACATTGAAGTCATACTAGGCCACAAAAGATGTCCCAATGTCTTCCCAAGTCCTTTTCTTGGATGGTTTGAGAGTGAGGAACCATTGTAGAGCTGGGCCAGACAAGGACTCGTGGAATAATTGGGCCATAGCTTCCTTCTCGATGCCGCGCATGGTGAGGGAACCAACATATCCTTGGAGATGGGCCCTCGGATCGCCGGTTCCGTCAAACTTTGCAAAGTCCACTCCTTTGAACTTTTCTGGCAATTTGGCATTTGGAAAGAGGCATAGCTTCAATCTCCCCCTTTCCAAGTCGCTTAGTTTCTTGGACAGATTCCTCCAACTTGCCGATCTTAGCAATGAGAGCAACCAGGCTGGGGTCAGCTGCTGGCGTTTCTTCTTTGAGTTGTTCGGGCTGTGGCCTAGTTTGAAGCTTATCACTGATTTCCTGCATACTTTCCATTATCATGTTCATGTCATTTTTCATAGAGGCAACAGAAGCCTTGAGTTGTACGTCGACACCAGCAAGGGACTGTTTAAACTGAGCATCCATGTTGGCCATGTTTTGCCTGAGTTCTTCTATTCCGTCTCCTTGGTCAGCCATGGGTAAAGGATTTTCAGGCAGGATTGTAACTATGGGTTCTGCTACTACAAGTTCTTCTATCAATGGTTGTTCTTCCTGCTCAATTTGGACTTCGAACAGTGGGGTTCCTTCTAGGGTGTCTACGTGAACTAGTCTTTGGGAAGGACGAAACCAATTGGGTACAGCCTCTTTTCTTCGCAGGCGATCAATATTTGCAACACTGGCAACAAGTCAAAAGGGAGCAACTCATATCTGATCCGAATGCTCGCCCTACCTTCTACGCATCTCCTAGAAACCAGGCCTATGACCTACCGTGTCTTGAATCTCACTTAAGGCGTTTGCACAGAAGATTTCCGATAGTTTGGGTAGGTGCTGTCAGGCAGGTTGAATTCCGAGCGATTCTGAACCAGAGCCAATCTCCTTACCGTGACCATCCGAGACAGAGCAATGTGACCATCGGAATCCAGATACGCACGCGCTCAAGGCTAGATTCAAACCAAGGGAGCCGTTTGGGCACGGCAAACACCGGAGGTATCACAAACTCCATGGATTTAAGGTCTCCTAGACCGACCGGAGAGTCCTAAAGAATTCTAAGGGAGCCTAATTAGGAAAAGGATGCACGTAAGCAGGATATAACACATAAGTCCTAACCATGGGTTCCTGTCCTAGTTGGGAAGGTTCTACGGCTATGTACAAGTGCAAAGGCTGGTTTTGGTCTCATAAGGGTTTCCCGGACTAGAGCCAAGATGTACTACCCCATGTCAAGTGTATTGCAAGACAATGGTCGAACAGCACGATGGCCCATCATAGTCGAGGGTTGCTAGGCATCCCGGGAGAGCTTGTCACCGGCAAACCGGGCAAGATAGCCGAAACACACTAGCGAGGCTTGTGTGGTGCAGAGTGTACAGGATAAAAGAGCTTAATCTTCCAAAAGACATTTGAAAATCCCCTTTTGAAAACACCTTTCAAGTTTGGCCCTCTTGATCATTCAATACTTTTGTACATTTAAAAAAAAAAGTATTGAACAAAGTTTAAAGTCCCCAGCAGAGTCGCCACTGTGGGCTCCCACGCCCTTTCGAAGAGTTGCCACCCAGATTTTTGAGATGGATGATCCGAGAAACCGAGAACTCATTTGAAAAAGGCTTTTGGTCTAGCAAAAATGTTGAGATCTTGGGTTCGGGAGCCACGTTATGAGTGCGGAAGGTTTTTCTTTAAAAAGCACCCCATTCGCCCGGTGAAACCGGTCTCTACTTTATGTTTTCAAAAGGGGAAATCTCAAATATCATTTGGTGTATTAAGCTCCTTAATAAAAAGCAAATAGCGGGGAAGGGACATGGGAAATATATCACATTGACGTGTACGTGGTGCTGTCTTTACAAAAATGATATGGATGATGTGGACAGTTAGAATGAAAAATGCTCAGCAAACTGTCTGGATCTTGGTCATGTCGCGCACGGCATACCGAGGTGCAACGCGCGGCCCTTCAGTGTGCCATGCGTGGCATCCGTTTTGCTGTCAGACTGTTACAAATGTTCAAAACATCATCTGGCTCATTGTTTTCATCGTGCACCTTTTAAAAGACTCATCAGAAGCCACACGATGATCAGATCATCTTAAAAACGTCGTTATTTTCTCAAAACATTGCCCCAAAATAGTTTTTAACGTGCTTGATCATTCGGGATGATCTAGAAAACCTTGTTTAATAGCCAAAACATGGCTTGTGGATATGGTCTTGCTTTGAAAAGGACAAAAACAGTAAACATCAAACACAGACGGATCCCAACAAAGAATAACAAAGATCCAGACAGCCTGCCTACGATAATATCAATAACCAACATGCCGCACGTCGAAGATCAATGTACCGCGCGATGGCTTGGACAGCCGTGTGGTACATTGACCTCAGCACAGTACTGGCTTCTTTTTCTGAAAATGGATTTTAAGTCAAAATCTAACCAAAAGGGATTAGATCTGACGACAGAAAGAGTCCCCTCAGGACCAGAACTGAGTCTAGCCCAAGGAAACTTGTTTTTACCTTTGGTGTTGAGCTTGATCAAGGATGGTTGACGCCAAATGAAGATGGATGGTGAAAGATATGGATGGAGAGGTTGAATGAGACAAAGGAAGTATGGGTGTGAGAGAGGGTTTGGTATTTTGGGGGGTGAGACCTTGAAGTTAGTAAGAGACTTACTTCAATAATGAGGAGGAAGGTGAGTGAAAGTGCTCAAAGAATGTCTTTTGGGAATGACATTCTTCAAGACTTGGAAAGGGAAAATGGAAGTAAAAGCTAGAGAGAGAAAGCTTATGGAGTAAGAATGCCCAAAAGCTGAAATGAGAGCCCATTTCCCTTGAATGGAGAGGTTAATTTATAGGCAAAAGGCCAAGGATTTTGAATTTCTAATAGTGGAGGTATTTTCTGGGCGGGCAGAAGTGAGTTTTTGGCTAAGCCATTCATCAGCTGTGGCTTAAGCTAATCACTTGTCTAACAACTTGAAGCATGACGTGTAATAGAATAAGTGTTACATTCTAAATTCCAAATAGAGTGCACGGAAGTCAAAATTATGTCTCTCATCTTGTACGCCTCATGGCGTTGTATCTCTTGATGCATTATGATGGTGTTTGTGAGTCACTATACTTATTTTGCCTGAGCATTCCCTTGAATGAAACTTGGTGCTACACTCATAGGATTCACTAGTTGAGTACATTTTGCTATCAAATATACCCTGTTTGCATTTGAAATAGGTTACAACCAGCTCTACGCCTCAGTTCTATCACTTCAAGCTCCAAGCTCTGACTCCTCAGGCTCTTGCCTTATGATTGATACCCGCTCTACGCCTCAGTTCCATCACACCATGGTCCAAACTCTAACTCTTCAAGCTCTCACCTCATGACTGTAACCGGCTTTGCACCTCAGTTCTCTCACCTCCAACTACTAGCCTAGTGCCCCCATATTCCAAAACTGGCATCCAATCGTCTCCAAAAGAAGTTTTGGATTCCACCCCAATTACATCAGTTCAATCAAGCTCATTCGCAAGGATAGGCTACTCTACCGAGCTCCCCTGAGTCAAAGTACGGATGATCATGAAAAGCAAACGACTCACCCGTTGTGTATTGATCTACCCCAAAATACTGAAGATACCCTCCGCAAAAATTTCCCCGGCAGCTCCGCGCTCCTTCAACTACTCTCTGCCAAAATCCTGGCCTAGCCCAAGTATGTTGCACAACGGCTTTTTAAGCCCAAAGGTACATCTTCTGTTTCTAACCCTCTAAAACTTTTTATTTTTCTTTATTGCCTCGAACTACGATTGGTCTGAATTTCCCTCATGGAATATGTAGGCAGCCTCCTAGCCCGACCATAGCTAAAACCTTTGGAATAGTCGTTGGACCAAATTGAGTTGCTTTTACAGCTTTGACTCTTACTTAAACATGTCTCGCGATCCGTCTAAGTTCAGTCAAAGAGGGGCATCTATAGACACCCCAATTTAGCCTAACGATTATTTCAAGTCTCACCTTGGGGACCATCCCAATGATGAATGGATACAATGATTGCTGATTGACTTCTCGTGAACCTTAGGACTTATGGTGAGTACTTTGAGCCACTTAGAGGACCCAATCCAGACCCAAATAGCCTTTCAGATATAAATACAATATCCCAGGAAAATCTATCTTTCGGCCGTAACATTGATCTCACGGTCTCAACATCATTCTTTCACCCATGAAACATGTTCCTTGAAAATCTCCCTGAGAGATTGATTCCTTGGCAGCCAGATCGATTCTGTAACGACCCTGATTTTTTGTCAACAAAAATTTCGCTAAAAATTTGAATTTTAGTTTAATACTAGGATTTCATTTTTAACATCCAAAAATCGGTCGTTATCGACTTATAAAATTTTGTTATTATATTTGAAAATTCTTTATTTATTTTATAAATCCCTTTTTGCGATTAATAATCCGTCATAATTAGGTTTATGACTTAGGAGATTGGAATTCATCGCCCGGGCATTAAGGTCATTTTCTAAAGACGAGTATGCCTATTTAGACCTTGGTATAGTTACTTGGTAATTGTAGAAAATCCTAGAATTTATTTTCTCGGCTGGAAATCCTGCATGGCAACCGATTAGTTAGCAAACCCTAACTACCATTTGGCTTAGTTGCATTTCCCCTAACCTAGAGCGTTGCATCGATGCCAAAATGGTTAATGTTTAGTTCTTGCCTTGACCGTTAACTTGACTGCCTTGCTTTGGCTTGGCTAGGCTGCCTAGGCATCGGGTCGCTGGCTCGCTTTGCCTTGGCGTCGCTCATTGTCGCTACCGCTTTGCCTTGGCGTCGGCTCATTGTCGCGCCGCTTTGCCTTGGCGCTGCTCGGCTCGCGCCGCGCTTCGCGAAGCGTCGGGTCGATGTCGGGTCCGCCGCCAGCGCTGGTCATCGTCGGGTTGCTTTGCCTGCCGCCATCGGGTTCGCTTGGCATCGGTCGCGCTTGCTTTTGCCTTGGCGTTGCCGGGTCGCTGGCCACCGCTGGCCACCGCTTGGCACCGCCGCTGGCCATCGCCGCACCGGTCGCTGGCCACCGCTTGCTGCCACCGGGTCGCTTGACCACCGCGCGCCATCGCTGGCTACCGGGTCGCTTGACCACGCTTTGGCCACCGGATGTTTTTGGCCACCGCTAGCCAATGCTTGGCCACCGGTCGCTGGCCACCGCCACATCGCTGCTACCAGGCTGCCATGACCACTGTTTGGCCACCAGGTTGCTTTGGCCGCTGCTTGACCACTGCTTGGCCACCGGGCTGCCTTGACCACTGTTTGGCCACCGGGCTGCTTTGGCCACCGCTTTGCCACCAGACTGCCTTGGCCACCCTCACGCCTTGCCTTGGCGTTTGGCACCGTCGGGCTTTAATATTCCGTTGTTAGGCGATTTCTTCCTAAACAAAACCAAAATACCACTCGAGCAATAAAAGCCTAGATTAAGTATCGTTAGTCTTTAATCAATTAGTTAGAATAGCCTAATGCCCATTTAGCCTAATCACTTCTCCCTAACCCTAGATGGACCATTTTACCCTTTTTGTCTTTATACATTGGACAATAAAAGCTAGAGTACTATTTAGCCATTGGACAATAGCGTTAGAGTTTCCTTTACCCATTGGTCAATAGGTAAACCTTGGTTAATCTTCCTAAGTACGAGATTAGATTAGCTTAGTGCTTAATTACAAATATTAGACTTTCTAGCATTAACCGTTGGATAATAACCGTTAGGAGTTTTATTAACCATTGGACGATAGACTAGAATCCTAGCCATTATTACCCATTGGTTATTAACCATTAGAGAAACTATTATCCATTGGATAATAGTTAGTCTTGACAATCATGTACTTGTTTGATTTAAATATTAGATTTGGGCCATGTGTGATAATCCATTAAAATACAATTAGTACATTAGGTTAGTATTATTATACATGGTACTTTGAAAGTAGTAGAATACTATATTAGATATTAGTCCTAGGTCATATCTAGTATAGATATAGTGTAGTACATGTATATATATATATATGTATATATATATATATATATGTATATATATATATATATATATTTTATTGTATATAGCATGTGTGTATTACATTTTTTTAATTGGAAAATCCTTTTGCTTGTAAATCTATTAGATATTCTAGTACACTAATACATTATTATATATGTTTGCTTTCTAGTATGTGTATATATATATATATATATAGTACATGAGAGAGAAAGAGAGAGAGAAAGCCGAGAGAGAGAGAGAGAGAAAGAAAGGAGGAGAGAGAGATAGTACCTTGGATTGACTTCTTGTGCTTCCATTGTACTTTGAAAGCATTAGGTTAGTTTATTAGACTATGGAACCCTAGACTAGATTGTGTAAGTACTAGCTTGTATATTATATATATGTACTTGTATATATATATATATATATATATATATATATATATATATATATATATATATATATATTATAATGAAAGTACCCAAGTGTGTATATAGAATTTTATAATAAGAAAAATCTATATTTAGTTTTAAATACAAGATTTTGAAAGACCCATAGTACATATATATTAGTATATACGTAGTCTTTCATAGTACAAACAAGTGGGAGAGAGAGAGAGAGAGAGAGAGAGAGAGAGAGGAGAGAGAGGCCGAGAGAGAGAGATTGAGAGAGAGAGAGAGATTCGGATGGAGAGAGAGGGGGAGAATGTAATGTATGTGCAAGTTGTTTGACCTTGCTTGGTCATCCTTGTCCTAGTTTGTGTATACTTCAAGTGAAAGCATGACCAATGCCATCCAATCTTGTCCTTCCTTGTACAAACCCCATTAGAATACTTGAATCAAATCCACCTTCCTTGATCAATCTTCCAAAATCCAATCCAAAGGACACATCCATAGCCTTGCATGCCTAGTTCTAGAGTTAAACTTGCAAGCAAACAAGATTTGCTTGAATAAAAAAAATGAGATATAGGAGAGAGAGAGAGAGGCCGGCTAGGGAGAGAGAGAGAGGGTGCCTTGCCTATAAATACCAAGCTCTTGGTGCTTTGAACTCACACCTTCACCTCATTCTCCAAACTTCTCTCTAAAACCCATTCTGTTTTGCCCAGGCAGCCTACTGTCCTCTGAAAAACTCCATCTTTTCTCCGGGCGAAAGTCGTTTCTAGGAACAACGACCTCCACAAAAGTCGTAGACCACTTCGAGAGCTTCAGTTTAGACCCAAGAACCACCCCAAACGGTCAAGAGATGACCAATATATCAACCTCCAAATTTCAGTGAAAAATCTGGAAATTCCATTCTAGACAGCTCACTGTCCACTTTCTTATCCCCATTTTTCTCCAGGCAAAAGTCGTTTCTAGAACAACGACCTCCATAAAAGTCGTAGAACACTTCGAGAGCTTCAGTTTAGACCCAAGAACCACCCCAAACGGTCAAGAGATGACCAAGATATCAACCTCCAAAGTTCAGTGAAAAATCTGGAAATTCCATTCCAGACAGCTCACTGTCCACTTTCTTATCCCCATTTTTCTCCGGGCGAAAGTCGTTTATAGGAATAACGTCCTTCACGGAAGTTGTAGAAAATTTCGAGATCTTCGTTTTAGACTCAAGAACGATCCTATTCGGCCCAGTTTTGACTGAGTTACTGCCATCCAAAGTTCGGTCCAGATTTGAGAGTTTCACCACCCGTAGAATTTTTCAACTAGCTTATTCGGCCCCGACTAGTTTCGGATTAAGGTAGACTACTCCAACCCCGCTATCTCTAAGTATATGTAGTATACTTTCTTCGTAAGACTAGTTGATTGCATGATCTTGTAGACTTCTTCGAACCTACTATTCTAAGAATAATAGAAGTTATAAGCATGATTTCCTAAGTATCGAAGGCTATGTGTTAGTAGGATTGCTTTACGTAGTTTACTTTGATCTTGTGAATATTTGATAGCATGACCTTGAGAATGAAAGATCACATGACTTTATGAACTCGTCAATAAACATATGTTGTTTTGAACTTCCAAAAAGAAGGTTATGCGTTTTCATTTTTAAAGATAAAGTATTGTGTTAAAACGAAGTATTTGTATTTTGACCTTTTCAAAGATTGTAAGCTTGGTAGCATATTGCTTGCCTTACTTGTGGTAATATAGAATTGGATGATCTTGCTAGTTGGTTTCAAGATTTCTTTAAAGTGATTTGTCTCGCCGCGGAGTCTATGCATGATTACGGGACACGACAACCGAGAAGTAGAAACATGACACTTAGGGAGTGGTTGATATGGATAAAAAAGGATTTTTGAAACTACATAATGGCCGGACTTGGTAGCCTTATGTGAGTTGTGAAAACCCGCAAGGTGGCCGGACTTGGTAGCCCTTTGTGTGGACTTGCGAAAACCGCAATGAGGCCGGACTTGGTATCCCATTGTGTAGATTGCTAATGGAGCCGGACGTGGTAGCTTCATTGGTAATTGGGCTTGGTTATCCGCGGAGAGGAGCCAATGCAAGATTTTATAACGTGGCCGGACTTGGTAGCCCGTTGAATGAGAAATGATTTTTGAAATGAAATGGTGACACAGTTACGATGAGTCGCGTAGGAGAAACACACGGAAACATGACACCAACGATAGATAGCGAATGCGGATGTGTCATTGTTGTTATTGTTATATTAATGCTTGTGCTATTATGACTCTTTATGATATATGCATGACTTGCTATTTGTAAGTTAAGGGTTAGTGGATTTTCGGATTATTCTATTGAGCTTTCAAGCTCATGGTGTTACTTTATGTGACCCTGACATATTATACTGGTGGCGACGCTGGTATAATGTGTCAGACTTGTTAGATGAACAAGGGGAGCTGTACACCTTGGAGGCTTTTGGAGCTGAGGAACTTGCTAGGATGGAAGAAGAGAAGGACCTCTAGATAACCTTAGATATCCATCCCTTTTGTGTAATAAAAGAACCCTTTGGGAGTTTATGATGTAATAAAGAGCCAGACTCTCTTTTGTTGTTCAATAAAATGTTTATTTAACGTACCCAAAATTCGGGGCGTTACAACTTGGTATCAGAGCTCTAGGCTCAACACTCGGCCATGGGTAGAATGGGTAGCCTTTAAGATAAGTCTTGAGATAAGTTTAAGATAGGTTGACCGTTGCACAAACGTGACTTGATTTTTAAGTTTACCGTCCCAAATTGGGTGGAATTCTGACAAAACAATCTTTGGATTGAAGTAAGGTGGAAACTGGCAGTACCGCCGAACTGGGAATTCCCGAACAATTGGATGATGACTTAAATCAAGAATCAAATGTGGAACCTAGAAATTCCAAAGTTTCCTTAGCGTTAGAAAAACCTTGCCTTAAAAGTTACTCATTGAGGTTAACACTTCTCCTTTGTAGATGGATCACCTAACCAACCTGATAATTGAAGCTCACTAACTCGAGGTCACCCTAGAAACTATGACCATCCAACTATAGAAATTTCAATTCCTTAAGCATTAGCAAACTTGCCTTCGTAGTTGAACTCCATGCTTCGGATTATATCTCTCTTTTATCTATAAAAAGCTTGTTTCCTTCAAAAAGAGTACTGCTGCGTACTATTCTTTAGTAAATGAAACCCTTATTACAAAGGACAATTATTTTAGTTGACGCAAGTTGCTAAATGATAGTAATCTTCTTGCTTATCTATAAAATCTTCTCTGTTATGGGTACTGTAGCACACTACCATTAGACATTTTATTTTAGTTTGATGAGAGCGCCAAGTGTCGGCCATAACTCAAAAGGGGGGGCCCGGTAATCACGCGTCGACCATACCCAAAAAGGGGGGCCCGGCAACCCATCCTCTCAATCCTCCAAATTTTCAAACTCAAATTTAAATTTTTCCCTCCTCCACTCACCCCTCACCCGGCCCTATAAATACCCCCATCCTCTTCCCATTTTCTTCACACCATCTCTTCATCTCTCTTTCACCATCTTAACCCCTCCAAACCACTATCCAATCAAACCGAGCCATGGCGGCGATCTAGCGACAAGGATTCCCGGAGGACACCCAGTTCCGAGAAATGGAGCGAATCGAGCTCACCTCGACGATCCGAGCAATACAGTTGCTACCCTTCACCTTCGTCCTCTTTTGTGCCGTGATTACCATAGCCATGCCGCGGTGGTTCGACAGGAATAACCGCCTCACCACCTTCTGGTACTAGGTTCCCGTCGTGGTCGTCGCACTTGTGGCGTTCGGAAAAGAATACGAACGTCGGGCACTCCAAGCCTTCAACGATCGATGGCGGCTCGAGGCGTAGCAATGGCACCCTAGCCATTATTTTGCTTTTACTTTCATTTTCTTGTATCCGATGATGCCGTTAGGCGTCTAATATAATGATCTTTTCTAACTCAAATTTTATTTGCTTGTCTACCACAATCTGTCTTGTTCAATGCATGCTAGCACCAGTAACAAACCCCTAAGATCGAGTAAGACAATATCATCACCATTTCGGGAGAGTGCAGCTGTTAGTCTAAAGTGAGTAGCGAGTGCGGACTAGAAATAGCCAACCTACGCCTAACCTGCGACTTAAGTGTGACTTGCTTCTTTTAAGGGGAATAGACGACGATTCAAGGACCAGTATAGCAACCTTGTCAAATCGGTAGACACGCACCAATTTCGAGAACGAAATTATTTTAAGGGGGATAGGTTGTAATGACCCTGATTTTTGGTCAATAAAAATTTCGCTAAAAATTTGAATTTTAGTTTAATACTAGGATTTCATTTTTAACATCCAAAAATCGGTCGTTATCGACTTATAAAATTTTGTTATTATATTTGAAAATTCTTTATTTATTTTATAAATCCCTTTTTGCGATTAATAATCCGTCATAATTAGGTTTATGACTTAGGAGATTGGAATTCATCGCCCGGGCATTAAGGTCATTTTCTAAAGACGAGTATGCCTATTTAGACCTTGGTATAGTTACTTGGTAATTGTAGAAAATCCTAGAATTTATTTTCTCGGCTGGAAATCCTACATGGCAACCGATTAGTTAGCAAACCCTAACTACCATTTGGCTTAGTTGCATTTCCCCTAACCTAGAGCGTTGCATCGATGCCACAATGGTTAATGTTTAGTCCTTGCCTTGACCGTTAACTTGATCGCTTTGCTTTGGCTTGGCTAGGTCGCCAGGCATCGGTCGCTTGCCGGGCTCGCTTTGCCTTTGGCGCTGCTCGGCTGTCGCTTGCTTGCCTTGGCGTCGGCTCATTGTCGCGCCTGCTTGCCTTGGCGTCGGCTAGTTGCGCTTTGCCGCAAGGCGCCGTCACTGCTGGTTCCGCCACGCCAGCGCTGGTCACTGTCGGTTGCTCGCCTGGCTGCCATCGGGTTCTCCCTTGGCATGGGTCGCGCTTTACTTTTGCCTTGGCGTTGCCGGGTTGCCTTGCACCGCTTGGCCACCGTTTGGCCACCGGGTTGCTTGGCATCATCACCATCGCTGCCACCGCCGCCACTACCACAACGCCGGCCTGCTTGGCCACCGGGTTGCTTGACCACCGCTGGCCATCGCTGGCTACCGGTCGCTTTGACCATCGCTTTGGCCACCGGTCGCTGGCCACCGCTACACCGCTGCCATCGCGCTGGCCACCGCTGCCATCGCTTACCGTCGCCATGACCATCGCTTGGCTACCAGTCGCTGGCCGCTTGACCATCGCCACACGGGCTTACCTTGACCATCGTTTGGCCACCGGGTCGCTTTGGCCACCGCTAATACCAGATCGCTTTGGCCACCCTCACGCCTTGCCTTGGCGTTTGGCACCGTCGGGCTTTAATATTCCGTTGTTAGGCGATTTCTTCCTAAACAAAACCAAAATACCACTCGAGCAATAAAAGCCTAGATTAAGTATCGTTAGTCTTTTATCAATTAGTTAGAATGGCCTAATGCCCATTTAGCCTAATCACTTCTCCCTAACCCTAGATGGACCATTTTACCCTTTTTGTCTTTATACATTGGACGATAAAAGCTAGAGTAATATTTAGCCATTGGACAATAGCGTTAGAGTTTCCTTTACCCATTGGTCAATAGGTAAACCTTGGTTAATCTTCCTAAGTACGAGATTAGATTAGCTTAGTGCTTAATTACAAATATTAGACTTTCTAGCATTAACCATTGGATAATAACCGTTAGGAGTTTTATTAACCATTGGACGATAGACTAGAATCCTAGCCATTATTACCCATTGGTTATTAACCATTAGAGAAACTATTATCCATTGGATAATAGTTAGTCTTGACAATCATGTACTTGTTTGATTTAAATATTAGATTTGGGCCATGTGTGATAATCCATTAAAATACAATTAGTACATTAGGTTAGTATTATTATACATGGTACTTTGAAAGTAGTAGAATACTATATTAGATATTAGTCCTAGGTCATATCTAGTATAGATATAGTGTAGTACATGTATATATATATATATATATGTATGTACTTGTTGTATATATATATTTTATTGTATATAGCATGTGTGTAATACATTTTTTTAATTGGAAAATCCTTTTGCTTGTAAATCTATTAGATATTCTAGTACACTAATACATAATCTATTAGATATTCTAGTACACTAATACATTATTATATATGTTTGCTTTCTAGTATGTATATATATATATATAATACATGAGAGAGAAAGAGAGAAAGAAAGCCGAGAGAGAGAGAGAGAGAGAGAAAGAAAGGAGGAGAGAGAGATAGTACCTTGGATTGACTTCTTGTGCTTCCATTGTACTTTGAAAGCATTAGGTTAGTTTATTAGACTATGGAACCCTAGACTAGATTGTGTAAGTACTAGCTTGTATATTATATATATGTACTTGTATATATAGATATAGATATAGATATATATATATATATAGATATATATATATATATATATATTATAATGAAAGTACCCATGTGTGTATATAGAATTTTATAATAAGAAAAATCTATATTTAGTTTTAAATACAAGATTTTGAAAGACCCATAGTACATATATATATTAGTATATATGTAGTCTTTCATAGTACAAACAAGTGGGAGAGAGAGAGAGAGAGAGAGAGGAGAGAGAGGCCGAGAGAGAGAGATTGAGAGAGAGAGAGAGATTCGGATGGAGAGAGAGAGGGAGAATGTGATGTATGTGCAAGTTGTTTGACCTTGCTTGGTCATCCTTGTCCTAGTTTGTGTATACTTCAAGTGAAAGCATGACCAATGCCATCCAATCTTGTCCTTCCTTGTACAAACCCCATTAGAATACTTGAATCAAATCCACCTTCCTTGATCAATCTTCCAAAATCCAATCCAAAGGACACATCCATAGCCTTGCATGCCTAGTTCTAGAGTTAAACTTGCAAGCAAACAAGATTTGCTTGAATAAAAAAAAATGAGATATAGGAGAGAGAGAGAGAGGCCGGCTAGGGAGAGAGAGAGAGGGTACCTTGCCTATAAATACCAAGCTCTTGGTGCTTTGAACTCACACCTTCACCTCATTCTCCAAACTTCTCTCTAAAACCCATTCTGTTTTGCCCAGGCAACCTACAGTCCTCTGAAAAACTCCATTTTTTCTCCGGGCGAAAGTCGTTTCTAGGAACAACGACCTCTACAAAAGTCGTAGAACACTTCGAGAGCTTCAGTTTAGACCCAAGAACCACCCCAAACGGTCAAGAGATAACCAAGATATCGACCTCCAAAGTTCAGTGAAAAATCTGGAAATTCCATTCCAGACAGCTCACTGTCCACTTTCTTATCCCCATTTTTCTCCGGGCAAAAGTCGTTTCTAGGAACAACAACCTCCACGAAAGTCGTAGAACACTTCGAGAGCTTCAGTTTAGACCCAAGAACCACCCCAAACGGTCAAGAGATGACCAAGATATCGACCTCCAAATTTCAGTGAAAAATCTGGAAATTCCATTCCAGACAGCTCACTGTCCACTTTCTTATCCCCATTTTTCTCCGGGCGAAATTCATTTCTAGGAATAACGTCCTTCACGGAAGTTGTAAAAAATTTCGAGATCTTCGTTTTAGAGTCAAGAACGATCCTATTCGGCCCAGTTTTGACCGAGTTACTGCCATCCAAAGTTCGGTCCAGATTTGAGAGTTTCACTGCCCGTAGAATTTTTCAACTAGCTTATTCGGCCCCGACTAGTTTTGGATTAAGGTAGACTACTCCAACCCCGCTATCTCTAAGTATATGTAGTATACTTTCTTCGTAAGACTAGTTGATTGCATGATCTTGTAGAGTTCTTCGAACCTACTATTCTAAGAATAATAGAAGTTATAAGCATGATTTCCTAAGTATCGAAGGCTATGTGTTAGTAGGATTGCTTTACGTAGTTTACTTTGATCTTGTGAATATTTGATAGCATGACCTTGAGAATGAAAGATCACATGACTTTATGAACTCGTCAATAAACATATGTTGTTTTGAACTTCCAAAAAGAAGGTTATGCGTTTTCATTTTTAAAGATAAAGTATTGTGTTAAAACGAAGTATTTGTATTTTGACCTTTTCAAAGATTGTAAGCTTGATAGCATATTGCTTGCCTTACTTGTGGTAATATAGAATTGGATGATCTTGCTAGTTGGTTTCAAGATTTCTTTAAAGTGATTTGTCCCGCCGCGGAGTCTATGCATGATTACGAGACACGACAACCGAGAAGTAGAAACATGACACTTAGGGAGTGGTTGATATGGATAAAAAAGGATTTTTGAAACTACATAATGGCCGGACTTGGTAGCCTTATGTGAGTTGTGAAAACCCGCAAGGTGGCCGGACTTGGTAGCCCTTCGTGTGGACTTGCGAAAATCGAAATGAGGCCGGACTTGGTAGCCCATTGTGTAGATTGCTAATGGAGCCGGACGTGGTAGCTTCATTGGTAATTGGGCTTGGTTATCCGCGGAGAGGAGCCAATGCAAGATTTTATAACGTGGCCGGACTTGGTAGCCCGTTGAATGAGAAATGATTTTTGAAATGAAATGGTGACACAGTTACGATGAGTCGCGTAGGAGAAACACACGGAAACATGACACCAACGATAGATAGCGAATGCAGATGTGTCATTGTTGTTGTTATTGTTATATTAATGCATGTGTTATTATGACTCTTTATGATATATGCATGACTTGCTATTTGTAAGTTAAGGGTTAGTGGATTTTCGGATTATTCTATTGAGTTTTCAAGCTCATGGTGTTGCTTTATGTGACCCTGACATATTATACTGGTGGCGACGCTGGTATAATGTGTCAGACTTATTAGATGAACAAGGGGAGCTGTACACCTTGAAGGCTCTTGGAGCTGAGGAACATGCTAGGATGAAAGAAGAGAAGGAGCTATAGATAACCTTAGATATCCATCCCTTTTGTGTAATAAAAGAACCCTTTGGGAGTTTATGTTGTAATAAAGAGCCAGACTCTCTTTTGTCGTTCAATAAAATGTTTATTTAACGTACCCAAAATTCGGGGCGTTACAGATTCTTCGGCTGCCTTATCTATTCCTCAACCGCCAAATCCTTTGCCTGATCGCCAGATCATCTATTTTTCAGATTCTGGAATGTTCTGTCATACGTTTGATCCGATCACGAAAACCCTAGCAGCCAAATTCCGATGCAAGCTACTTCAAGAGATTACCATGAATAGTTAATGTTGAATTTGAAACAACTCCGATTTTTAGTAAATAAAAATCTCGTTTTAATATTCAAAAATTCTTTACTTATTCTTGGATGGCTTTATAATTTCCTTTTAATTGCAAATAATCCGTTATAATTAGATTTGAGACTTATAAAATTAGATTACCTCACACCGGACAATCTAGTCATTTCCTAAAGACAAGTGTGCTTATAAAAAGCACTAGTATATTTTCCTAGTAAATGAAATAAAGTCTTAAAATTATATTTATTGGCTAGAAATTCTACTTGGCAAGTATAGTTAACTTCTAACCAATTAGTTGGAGAATTCTAACTACCAATTCATCTAGTTACTTTCTCTTAACCCTAGATGAGCCTTCTAAACCTCCTTGAACCTTATGAACCTGCCAAACCCTAACAGAACCCTTTGGACCAAAGTAATATTATATATAAATATGTGTGTATCTACATATATATAATCATTTGACTAGACATTTCTAGATTTGTCACCTTTACCTCTTACCCATTGGATAATAAATGTTAGGGGAACTTTTATCTCTTGGATAAATCTAGACTTAAAGCCCTAAATCTAAGATTCCCACCAAAGCCAATTTCTTAGATTTTCCAAGTACACATATATGTTTGTATATAAGCACATGTACTACTTAACCTATTAGTAAATTCTAAGGAATCTTAGACCATACTCATAACCTTTACCCCTTGGATAATAAATGTTAGGAAAACTTTTGTCCCTTGGATAAAACTAGAGCTATAGCCATAAATCTAAGTTTCCTACCAAAGTCTTTTTCCTAGGTTTTCTAAGTACATATATATGTTTATATATAGATATATGTACTTCTTAGCTTATTATATTTCTACGGGAAAAGTACATATATATGTTTATATATAGATATATGTACTTTTTAGCTTATTATATTTCTAGGGGAAAAGTTCAAATATATGTTTATATATTGGTATATGTACTTCTTGGTCTACTCCCTCCGTCCCACAAAGTTTGTCACTTTTGAGAATTCCCACTTTTAAGAGAAAAAATTTGATGTACAATTGATGAGCTAACTTTCCAATTTTACCCTTATGTAATTTCAACACTATTTGAATTTTTTCAAATCTGGGCCGGATACCAAAAATTTTTGGCGCTAATTGTGGCTATTGGCTCCCAAATTGAAATTGAAAAATTGAATTGACACACGTTTTTGCCGCTTCATACGACTGACAACTACCCATTGTATTTTCAATTTCCTTCTCAAAGTCTCTCTCTCTCTCTCTCTCTCTCTCTCTCTCCACTTCTCTGTTCCCACATTTCTTTCAATTTCCTTCTCAAAGTCTCTCTCTCTCTCCACTTACTTGTTCCCACGTTTCTCTCCTTCTTCTATCTTTTCCTTAATTTTCTGCTCCAATCACAAGTATTCTCATTCTTCAAGCATAATATATTCCTAAAATTTAGGCCCCCCCCCCCCCCGTCTCTCTTTCTCTCTATATATATTTTTTAGTTTTTTTCTACCGGGGTAATTTCCTACTCTAAATACTGCACTTTTCTCCTCCAAAATCAGTCATGAATCATGCACTTGAAATTGCCTCTCTTCATCCAAGAACAAAAAGAAATCTAACCAATCAACAAAGAGAAGCATTTTTTGAAGCTGTGTTGCTATAAAGTGTGGATGGAAAATTAAAGAGAAGTTCTGTAATAGAGGTTGCTGAATTGTTCTCGACTAGTTTCAACACAGTGCGCCGAATTTGGAATCGAGGGATGGCTTGTATTCCTAATGGAGTGATGGTCAATATTTCCAGCAAAATGCCTTCAAGTGGTCGCAAATGAGTACCAATCAACTTCACCAAAATGAGGGATATTGATCGTGCCCGGCGAACAAACATTCGGTCATTGGCAGCGGCAATGAAAGTCTCAAAAACAACCATTCACAGGTGAGTTAAAGAAGGTAAAATTCGGCCTCATTCCAACGCATTGAAACCATATTTATCGGAACAAGCTAAGAAGGCAAGACTCCAGTTTTGCCTTTCAATGCTCGAGCCCAGTGATGGTAAAAATCGGCCAAGAAAATTCAAGAGCATGTACAACTATGTTCACATTGATGAAAAATGGTTCTACATGACAAAAGAAGCGGAGAGGTATTATCTGCTCCCGGAAGAAGAAGAACCTCACCGCACTTGCAAAAGTAAAAGGTTCATCCCAAAGGTCATGTTCTTGGCTGCGGTAGCTCGGCCTCGATTTGATGCTAACCAAAATGAGGAATTCTCTGGTAGGATTGGTATTTTTCCTTTTGTATTCAAAGAACCAGCCCAACGATCCAGTAAAAATCGACCAGCGAGTACATTGGAGACAAAGGCAATAATATCGGTAACCAAAGATATTATTCGCTCTTGCTTGATTAATCAAGTTTTGCCTGCAATCCAGTCTAAATGGCCACATTCTAGTGCACATGAAACCATATTTATTCAACAAGACAATGCAAAACCACATATCCAACCATTCGATCTTCAATTTCTTGAAGCGGCAATGAAAGATGGATTTGATATCCATTTATCGAATAAACCTCCAAGTAGTCCGGACATGAATGTTTTGGATCTTGGTTATTTTAGAGCGATTCAATCATTGCAACATCAAGAAGCGCCTAAGACAGTTGATGCGCTTGTCAATGCGGTGGAAAAATCTTTTGAAGAATTGTCAGCGGATAGTCTTAATCGTGTGTTCGTATCATTGCAAGCGTGTACGGTTGAAGTGATGAAAGTTCATGGGGGAATCAATTACAAGTTGCCTCACATTGGAAAAAACTAATTGATTCGAAGTGCGATGCTTCCTTCTCAACTCGAATGTGAAAGCGGTATCGTGGAGAGTGCATTGTCTCATTTGCAGAGTTTAAATCAAGGTGCTCCATGTTTCTTTTTTCTTCTTTTTGTTTACTGTTAACATGCTATTCATTCTCGTATTCTGCAATTTTTTTTCTTTTCTTTGTTTTATGCATTGGTGATGCTTTCTCCTGGTTTTTTTTCCAGGTTAACTCCAGAAGAAGTTGCTGAATTTTGTGGCCAAGTTCTTCAATCAACCATGGTGTTTTTTTGTAAGGTCAAGTTGAAGCGAAGCATTTTCAGTTTTTTTTGTTATTGAAAAGAAAGAACATGGAGTTTTTGTTGGCCAAGTTCTTCAATCCAGTTGTAAATTTCAGTTGTAAATGTTGAAAGGGCCGTATGTAAATTGGTAGTGCATGGGGTAATGAAAAGTGTACTTTTGTTTCTTTGAATGGATTGTTATTTAGTGTGCAAAAGAAAATGGTTTAGTGCATGTGCAAAAGAAAAGGGTAAAATGGAAAGTTCACTTAATTTTGCTATTGACTTTTCAAAGTAACCAAATATTATGGGACAAGTAAAAGCACAAAAGTGCCAAACTTTGCGGGACGGAGGGAGTATTATTTTTCTAGGAAAATCTTGACCATATCTATGATGAAGTTTCTTGAAAGCCTAATGACCTTTAACTAAATCACTTAGTACTTAAGAGTACTTCCATTGTCATGGTATCAGAGCCAAAAGGCGAGTAGTGTGTAGGTGATTGGTGGATGGGTTATGACTGATTAGGGTAGAGATGGGTGGATGAGTAATTATTGGATTATCTGTTTGTGTTTTTAAAAGTAGGTGATAAGATGCTTATAGTTGAATGCTTTGTTTATTGTCTTGAATCTATGAATATTACAGGTGAGTCTGCCCCCGATTATACTTGTTTAGGCGCTGATTGAAGCCAATCATAGTTTAAACCATTGACACTTAAGCCATTGAGTAAAGCCAATTATCGTTTAAACCATAAACACTTAAGCCGCCTCTCGTGGGTTTTCCGTAAACGGACCCATTGGTAAGTCCCGAGGTTGGGCAGTTAAGGGTTGGAGCCATAACCCACAGATAGGTATGTGTGTATGTAACTATGGTTGAGACGATAAGGGGTGCATAACAGTAGGCGTGTATGTAACTGTGGTTTAGACTATGAAAGGTGTATAACAGTATGTTCTAAAGAAGTACAAATCTCGAACAGAAATACCAAGTAAGTTTACATCTAGAATCAAGAGCAGTAAAAAGACCATTTAGATATAAGTCTCGGATCAGTTTCTTTTAAAAGAATAAACAGATTATCCAGGTATCATTCATCCACCAGTCCCTCCCTAGTTCAAAAATAATCTTATCCATCAGTCCCCTCTGTTAAACTCTAGGCTCTATATTAAATGGATTTTGATAATATTTTTGAATCAGACATAGAATATTTTGATGAACAAAAGAATTATGAAATAAATTCTGATATTGATTCTGATAATGAATATCAAGATAAACTAAATTATCATCCATTCATGAATGAGTTAAACTTTGTTCAACCACAACATCTTCCTCTTAGGTTAAGAGAAATAGGATCAATAAATCTACCTAGTAATAAAAATATTAAAAACAAAGATAATTTAATAAAACTTCAAAAACTTAATGAAGAAATCAATTTGTTAAATAAAAATGATCATACTGATATTGATTATGATAAACTATATGATGAACACAAATCTAAAAAGAATAAACAAAAAAGAAAAGATTATCGTAGTAAATACTCATCTGATCAACATGATAAAATCATAGCTCACTGGGAAAGATTTATAGAAGAAAAAATATTGAAATTTATTTCTTTGATTACTTGGAAAATATTTATGATAAGTCACAATCTACTAAAAAGACTTTGTCTTCTGATAGTAACCAAATCAGTCAACCAGATATACAAGTAATTACTAAATCAAGATGGAAAAAATCTGATAATACTACTGTAGCTCTAGTCATCCACCCCTAGAACCAATTATTATTGATTATAAAGGATCGAGCATAACTGCTTCTCCTTTTAAACTACCTAGTGAAAGAGCTGAATGTAAACAAATTGTTGAGGAAATTAATTATACTAATCAATGCTTAAAAGTAATAGGTAAACAACTAGATAAAATAGAAACTAAAATTGATGATGGAATATCCTCTGATATTTCATCAACTAGTAAAACTGTTGAGAAACCACTAATCCACCTACCAGTGCAACGACCACTAATAAAATTAAATCAAAATGAAAATATTCAAAAAATTGACGAACTGTTAACAACCTTAGTTATTAAAATAGAACCAATAACCCCCCAAATTATTGTCATGACTCAAGCTAGTACCTCTAGTCAACTGTCATCTTCCGATGAAGAAATTACTAAACTCCAAGAACAATTCTCTGGTCAAAAAATAAACAACAACATTAAACGACTTGTTTACTCCTCAACTAATCCTACTAGTCTTACCAAAATTGGTATTCTAGACCTACCCCCTTGATTTACAATATGAAGAAAATAATCTTGCTAATCAATTTTCTGTTTCATCTAGTAAACTATACGAATGGAATATTGATGGATTAAGTGAACATCAAATTTTAGAGAAATTAAATCACATGTCAATGGTTGCTAATAGTTACTTAAGCAATACTAATCTGGATCAACTCCAAATTGTAGACTTATTAACTTCAGGATTTACTAGAATGATAAAAGCTTGGTGGGATAAATATCTCAATAATGAATCAAGGGAGGAAATAAAATATGCTGTTCAAACTGATGAAGATGGTCTTCCATTAATGGATCACGAAAGAGGTATCCCTGATGGAGTCAATACCCTGATTTATACCATAATAAAACATTTCATTGGTCAACCTAGTAATATTACTTCTAGAATACTTGATCAACTGAGTAATTTACATTGCCCCACGCTGAGTGATTTTAGATGTGTAGGCACCCCAATCTAGGCTTCCAGATTACTTTACTTACGGTATTTGATTCCCCGATGATGAAACGGATCAAGAACACCCTGGGAATGTCAAGTGTTTGAGTTTTGAGTGTTTGAAACCCTTGAACCTAACCTAACCGAAGCCACTTCCAAAAGCCAAAAACCCTACTGACCCGCGCCAGGGCGCATTCGTCTCGCGCCAGGGTGCAACCGTCGCGCGACGGTCTGACTCCCTCGCACGAGAGTCAGCCTGGGTCAAAGTCAAAGTTTTGACTGTTGACCCACGCGCGACAGCTGTCACTCGCGCGATGGTCCCATTTCATCGCGCAACGGTCCCAAACCTGTCACAGTCACCTTTATCAGCTGGGAAAACTTAGCCACGAAGTTACCCTCAGCCAGCACGTGTCTTTGCACAAGATCTACCTCCCCCTCTCCATTTATGGAAGGGCCTTGCCCTATAAATACCCCCATGGGTGTTTCATAAAAAGGGTTCAAAAAAATCAAACAAGAAAGCTTAGAAATCCATACACCTTGGGTTGGAAAAAAAGGTTATAAAATCTTACACCTAATTTTTCACACCTTGTTTCTACTACTCAAAAGCATTCAACCTCAACTCAACTCAAAGCTCAAGCACTCTTCCAACTCAAGTTCAAGCACTTTTTCAAACTCAACCAAAGGTATAGCATACCTACCGTTTTCCTGTTCTGATCTCTGAGGGGAACTGGCAGGGCCAAGGCTGGTAATCAATACCAGTCCTGGCCCTAAAGTCAGCAGAAATACAAGAAACCTTGGCCTAGCACTCCCTCGCGCGATGGACTCGCATACTCGCGTGACAGTCCACTGTCTCACGCGATAGTCCACGTGGGGTTTGGGATGCTGGCCTTTCTTGTTTTATCATGTTATTATTTATTTTTGAAGTACGTTAGGTTTTAGCTCACTGTTTTGCAAGTTAAAACACTTAGCTTAGCTTTTATTGCTTATTTACTTTGTTGGAATGCTTCTGGGTTGCTTCTAGACATGTACCAGGGCTCAGAACATGTAAAGCAGTTCCTGGAAGTCCAGTCAGGACACTCGCGCGAGGGACTCACTGTCTCGCGCGATGGTCCTCCTGAGTCCAGTAACTGCCCTTGCATGAGCAGCTTGGCCCTTGGCCTCTGTTTTAATACCCCCACTGTTTAGGGGTTGTATTTCAATTTATTTAGCTCCTGTTTATAATAATTTGTAATAATTATTTACTTTCAGTACCTATAAACTGCTTGGTTTGCCTCCTGGGTGTGCACTGGTCCTTCCAGAGCCCAGAAGGGGATAAAATTCAACCTATGGTGAGACTTGAACACTCGCGCGAGGGAGTGGGTGTATCGCGCGATGGTCCTTTTTGCATGCACGTAGATCCATGCATGCAAAGGTGGCTGTCATGTGTGATACACTTATTCCATGAGCAGCTTGGTTTGTTCTGATCAGGGGATTAAGTTTTGTCCCGTTTCATATTTGTCATTCATCCATGCCATATTCAATCACATCCTGCAAAACGTGTTATAGTTTTAAATCTCCGATTAACTGTTCCCCCGCCCTAATTGGCTTAAAATTGATTAAAGAAGAAATTGAATCACAATCATTTGCAAAATGCCTAAGTAGAGACCGATCTTCGGATTGGCGAGAGGGGTGCCTTAAAACCCTTCCCCTCTAGTAACCTGGCTCCCGAACCCAGATATGGCTATGACGAATTGGTTCCTTCACTTTTTCAAATCAAATAGCGCGACAGGTGCTTTGAAATACAGTTCCTTGGGTGACGGACCTTCAAACCCAGGTGGCGACTCTGTGTTTTGCGAGCGCCTACTTCTCCGCTCGCGCTCCCTCGATCTATCGGGCCGCTTTGGCACAAAAGGAACGAAATCCTTTTTCCAAGGGCATGCTGCCCACAAGATGGTATAAAGATGTATTTATTTCTAGAGTTATGCTTAGAGATGATTGTGTTAAATCTTTTTGGAAAGAAAAATTTATTAATGGATTACCCAATCTGTTTGCTCATAAAATTAGAGATGTTCTTAGTCAACCAACTGGGATAATTGAATATGATAAACTAACATATGGGGATATAGTTAGTATTATTCAAAAAGAGGGATTAAGAATGTGTATTGATATGAAAATTAATAAACAAAATCAAAAAGATAAAAATAAATCTAAATATGAGTTAGGTAACTTCTATGATATGGTCTACCGTAGCACCATCCAGAAGGAGAAAAAGATTGAAACCAATATTAGAAAACATAGAACTAATAAACCACAATCATCCAAAGATAAGTATTATGATAAACTCAAAACTCAAAGTAGTAAAAAGAAACACTCTACTAAACCTGATAACACTAATGTTACCTGTTATAACTATGGTAAAAAGGGTCAGTATAAGTCCCAATGCAAAGTTAAACAAAAAATTAATCAACTCAATATATCTGATAATGATAAGCAACAAATCTTAGAAATATTCAAAATGACAAATCTAAGTGACTCAGATAATGATGAAACAATTCAATCATCGGAATACCATTCCGCTAGTAATAACAGTTCTAGTGAAAACCAAATAGAAATTGGATGTACCGATAATTGTTGTAAAAAATTAAATGTGCTCACCAGAGAGTTACCTGAAGAAGAATTATTAATTAATTTAATTAGTAAAATTAATGATTTAGAATTAAAGCAACAATACATTAAAAAATTAAAAGATGTTTTATCACAACAAGGTAAGACACCTCAATATAATAAACCCATAGTCAATCTTCATGCTACTATTGAAAGATTTAGTAAAGTTGCTAAAGAAATTACTTTACATGATTTGCAGCTCGAAATTCAGATAATCAAAAAAGAAATTGCATTGCTCAAAAACCATCTTCCACATAGGAAGAAAAGAAATATTAAATTCAAAAATATTAATTACTCCTCTGATGAATCCCTAGTAAGTATAAAGAAATTAGTAACGAAGAAACTAATAGATTAAATCTAGGGTAAATTGAGTAGAAGGACATACTATGAGAATTTTTGCTATAAAAAGGACATAAATATTTTCCTCTAAAGTCTAAAGGACATTTTGTCCAAGAATTACAAATAACCACTCCCAAAGTTGACCGGCGTTGACCAAAGTTGACCGGCATTGACCACAGTTGACCGGCGTTGACCACAGTTGACCGGCGTTGACCACGGTTGACCGGCATTGAAAGTGCCTAAAACCTTAGAGTACCCTATGAAAGTGCCTAAACCTTAGGGTACCCTATGAAAGTGCCTAAAACCCTAGGGTACCCTATGAAAAGTGCCTAAACTGCTAAAATCCTATAATAGAAAAATGAACCCTAAAACCCTAAAAAAGTGCCTAAAACCCTAGGGTACCCTATGAAAAGTGCCTAAACCGCTAAAACCCTATAATAAGAAAATATACCCTAAAACCCTATGAAAGTGCCTAAAATCATAGGGTACCCTATGAAAGTGCCTAAAAGCCTAGGGTACCCTATGAAAATGCAACAAGATCGAAAAACACGAAAAAATACATATTTTGTGTTAGCCAAACAAGGCCCTTGTCTTGTTTAAGACCATTTAAATGAAAAAAGACATTTTTTGTGTTAGCCAAACAAGGCCCTTGTCTCATTAAAGGCAATTTGGTCTTTTCACGGATCTTAAACTCCAAAATATTTTCATTAATGGACTTTACACATCACTGAAACTTAAGCTGGACTAAATCTACTTTGGGACCTCTTCTTTTGGACTTTAGACCAATTTGCTGTTAAATCTAATAACAAGGATTAACCTCCAGAAATGGCATGCTAAAATCAAACTAGTAATTCGAAATTATGAAATCCAAGTTACTGCTCTTATAGATACAGGAGCAGGCTTAAATTGTATTCAAGAAGGATTAATACATAGTCAATATTACATAAGAACTACTGAAAGATTAAGTTCTGCCAATGGCAGTAAAATGTTTTTTAAATATAAGATACCTGAAGTAAATATTTGTCAAAATAATCTCTGTTTCAAAACCTCATTTGTTTTATTCAAAAATTTAACTGATAAAGTTATTCTAGGAATACCCTTCATCTATTTACTTTATCCATTCATAGTCAGTTTTGATAAAATTACTACTGTATTTTCTGATCAAATAATAAATTTTCCACTACTATCAGTTCCAGACCAAAATGATTTAAAACAATTGCAAAATTATTCTATTCATCCCATTGATATGATTAACTTATCTACAGATGGCTCACAGGAGCATAGCCCTGGGAACAACCACCCTGCCAGTACTTCCTGAAGACTCCTGCCTTCAATTTAAAAAATTAAATCATTTACAAAATATTGACGAAACCCAGCAATGTCTTCTAGATGCTTTCTGGAACTTGTGTGGGGAATATCGTTATAATAACCATTTTATTAATTGTTTAAATGGCTTGAATTATTTATTTCTGTGAACAAAATATAGTTTCAAAAAATAATGATAAGGCTTATGTTACAATGGCCTCTGAGCTTGATCATTTAAATACTAAATATTTAAAACTGTTTCAACAAAATATTCAACTTCAAGCCAAAAACCACATTCTGCATCATGATATTAAAACTATTAAAAAACAGTTTTCTCAGCATCCTGCATTGAGGGAGCAAAAAAGTGAGAAATTAGTAAGCAACATTAAGCAGCATATAGGGAGTGCAGGAATTGCCACCTATGGCATATTGACCAATGACTTAGAAGCTAGCTCCAGTAGAGTAGCAAGCAACATTAGAAGTAAGAACATGCATATTGCATCTATTCAAAGTTATTTCTCTACTCTCCTGCAGAGTATTCCAAAAGCCCCTATTTCATTAAAAAATCAAATGATTTCCCCTGCTAATTTCCCTATTGATTTGATAAAAGATATTCAAAATATGGCCAAAAGGGATGGCCACCATTTCCAAGAATTTCTATTCCAAACTCTTACTGATTTATCTACTAAAACTATTCCTGGTTTACAAATAACTTGGGAATCACTTTATAATGAGAACCAAGATAGGGTTACTTGCCCAAAAACTAATTCTATTTGCTCAAATTATCCTTTGGATAAAATTGGTTGCCAATGTAATCTAATCTATAGTATTCCGAAAGCCTGCATTGATATGCAGTACTTCAAAAATATTAATGTTGAATATAATAAAAAAAAGTAATTGAAATCACTCCTATGACCCTATTGGATCATGGACTGTTAAGACAAATTATTTTTACTGATCCGGAGCAGACCGAATATGTTACCAGAAAACTGGCTGTCTCCATTTTAAACCTTTTTGCTAAATACGATGCTCTACTGTGCCAAGTTCTGATCAAAAGCAAAATGCTCGAATGGACATTCACTGGGAGCATCATCCCAGCCCAATATGTTATGCATATCTCTGCTAGTTGGCCATTCAGCAGGGTCCATCTTCCTATTCAACTTATTGAAGATGAGATCCCTTGGCCCTGTTCAAATTATTCAATCAGAAGCCAAATTAGACATCACCGAGCTTGGTGCATTGCTACCCAACTTGGTGACCATAGTCAAAATGATGATCAAAGGCCAAGTTACACTAGCTATTTAATCTATGAAGATCCTGTTCAAAAAATCCGATCTGATGAACCCATTAAAAAAGCTCCATTTATCTTCCACACCCAGTTAAGAAGATTAGTCACCCAGTATCAAGAACAATTGGTCAACAATAAATCGTCTACATCTACTTCTTGTCCAACTGATGATGCAAAGGATTATTGACAAATTCTATCCTCTGAAGAATTACAAAATTATGATAACATGATGGAGTATTAGTCAAAAAGTCACCATTGGTAGTCTCCTCCACAACTGGTTGTTCAAACTTTTCATCTATCTAGTACTAACCAATCAACTTTTCGACATGGAAACTATTCAATCAACTACTTTCTTGCTCGAATCTGGTGATCAAGCCTTCAGCAATCAACTTTCCTATCCAGGAAACTATTCAAAACACTGATCAAATTCCCCATCCTATCACGAGGAAAAAGTACTATTTACTTTCTGATAAAGTCAAGATTGTAATCACTATCGGATTACTATTCATCACTATTCATCGACAGCTACTGTTCACTCAGAATACTGTTCATCCTTTTTACTGTTCACTCACGGGAAAAGGACCAATCAACTGTTCACTCAATCAGCTTTTGCCGAAAGCAGAAGACAGGAGGCATCCTCCAGCAGTTATTCAACTGCTTTTCACCGAAAGCAGTCACATGGTCACAGTAGACCAATAATAACTTGTAAACTGTCAGCAATCCTTATTCTATAAAAGGATTCACTGGCTCTAGTATAAACCAAGTTGGATTCGAACATGGTTTATAACTCTCTCTCTCTCTCTCTCTCTCTCTCTCTCTCTCTCTTGTATTTTGCAGTTCCAATTCTTCTGTTAAACCTCTCCTCCGAGGTACTACTTTACTGTAATGAGTTGATCCTCTCTGATCTTTATCTTTCATGCTGAACTATTAAACTGCTTTTAATATACTGTGTCTCCATGGTTGGTTCTACCACCTACTGTTTTAATTTATGTTAATGGACGGCAGTGCCGCCTAGTAATTACTCTGATTATGTCTTGTTCTTCCCGCTGTGTCTCTAAGTCTTCCGTTGTCATATATATATATATATATACACACACACACACACACACTTAGTACTAGAAAGAGAGAGAGAGGGAGAGGCTGAAAGGGGGGGAAAGGGGAGTGAGTGTGTGCATGTGTTTTGGTACACCTCAAACAAGTCATGGCCAATCTCACACTCAACTTAAGTACTTCATGACAACTAAATCTAGAATTTGTTTTGCCATTTCATACAAGCAAGCCCTCCCAAGTACAAGACAAGACCAAAAACCTCTTTTAATAACCTAAAGAAGGATCTAAAATGGAAGTACAAGGGAGGAAAGTCTTGATATGCTTTCAAGACTTGAAATGACAACTCAATGGAGCATATCCAAGGGAGAATTGGAGCGAGAGAGGGCCGGCCATATGAGAGAGGTAGAAGGCTCAATGTTTTGCTATGAATAGCACCCCATTCTCACAATGCAACACACACCTTCAAGCATTGCAACTTCTCTCTCTAGAATTCTTAAAGTTTGTTCTTGTTCTTCTTGTTCTTGAGTTGTTCTTGAGATTTTCCTAAAGTTCTTCAAGAAACTCATCCAAGACCGCCACTAAACCGCCACTCAACCACCCTCTCGATCCAAAAGTTTAAGTAATAGTAGTTAAGATCTAGTTTCGAGAGAAACCTTTCTCTTTCGAAGCTACCGGAAGCATACCATAGGAAATTACTCTGTCCGATAGCCAACTTACCTTCCGTAGCCGCCCTATCGCCAAGAAGAATGGTAGATTTTCACGTACCTACTTTCTATAAATATAGAAAGCTATATGTTTTGATTGAAATATACGTAGAATATTCTTGTACCTACCCTAAGTATAAATAGAAATGTGTATTGTTTGAAAAGCATAAAGAAAGATAGCTAGTATACTTATTTGCCAAAGGATATATGAGCATGTTGAATAAATGACTTTTACACCCATAAACATATATTGTCTTTTTGAACTTTCCAAAAACGAAGAAGAATGGATTTCGAGACATAGAACTTAACTAAAACTATTCGTATTTTGACCTTTAAGATGGCTATGAGATTGAATGCATGTTTGCTTGAATTTTTTGTGGTTGTGTCAGAAAGCATAAGTGCTTTCCACTCCAAAGGCGTCCGTACATGTGGCGTTATGCTCTAAGTGGTTATTTGAGCATGATTTAGTAATATAGAGTTGGATGATCTTGCTAGTTTAGCTTCAAGATTACAATGAATGATTTATGTGTACCTATGTGAAAAAGTCCTACCGCGGAGTCTATGCATGAAAACAAGACACAAAATCGAGAAAGTTAGAAACATAACACCTAGGGTGTGGTAAATGAAAAGACGTGTTTTACGAAGGAGAAATGTTTTTGGAGACCACAACGTGGCCGAACTTGACCGTTGTGTGGTGTTGTGTGTGTGTGTGCGCGCCAATGGGAACCCGGTGCGATGGAACCATTATGAGGATACTCGGGAGACCGGAACGGCTGAACCGAGGTTGGGTGTGTGGCTAGGTTATCCGCGGAGAGGAGCCAATGCAAAGTTTTGTGTGCCAATGGGAACCCGCTGCGGTGGAACCATGTGAGGATACTCGGGAGACCGAAACGGCGGAACCGAGGTTGGGTGCTTTAAAAACGATTTTGGAAATGATGATATGGTATGTGAAAAGTGGAAAATGGTGACACAGTCTACGACAAGTCGCGTAGGAGAAACTCAAGAAAATCAATGACACCAACGTTAGTTTGAATAGTGAATATGGATGTGTAATTGACAATTATTGTTAAATATGCACGTGCTATGTGGGAATCGTTAATTTTATGATCTATTGTTGTAAGTTATGGGTTAGTGGGTATGGTTTACTCTATTGAGCTTTATAGCTCACGGTGTTACCTTTGGTTACCCTGACATATTATGCTGGTGGCGACGCTGGTATAATGTGTTAGACTTTGTAGCTGAGCAGGGTGAACTCTACACCTTGGAAGCCTTCGGTGCCGAAGAACTGGCTAGGATGGAGGAGCAGGCGGAGCAATAGTTAACCTTAGTTGAGCGGCTCGGATCATCAAAATTTGATCGGGAACTATGAGGTGTTTTTTAGGTGTTTTTTTTGGATGTTCCTTAAACCGCCCCGATATATATATATATAGGGGGCGGTTCCGGGGACAACAAATTTGACAACAAAAAACAACACAAATCTCAATCTCATAGTTCCCGATCAAATTTTTATGATCCGAACCGTTCAATGCGTGCAGAATGTGATTTTATAGGTACCTGCAAGAAATTAGCAAAAAATATGACCAGAAAGTGTTTGTTTTGAACAGTTTTTAATTGAATTGTTCATAAATCTAAGCTAAAAACTGCTTAGATCAAGCCCTTTCCGGTCCTTTTTTTGCTGATTTTTCGTGGGTATCCTTAAAATCACTTTCTGATCACATTGAGCGGCTCAGATCATTAAAATTTGATCAAGAACTATGTGTTGTTTTTTTTGTTGTCAAATTTGTTGTCCCCGGAACCGCCCCCCCCAAAATTAGGGGCGTTACAACTTGGTATCAGAGCTTTAGGTTCAAAACCTCGGCCATGGGTAGAATGGGTAGAACCATAAGATAGTTGACCGTTGCACAAACGAGAATTGAGTTTAAGTTTACCGTCTCAAATTGGGTCGATTTCTAACAAAACAATCTTCGGATTGAAGCAAGGTGTGGAAGTTGGCAGTACCACCGAGCTGGGAATTCCCAAACAATTGGATGATGACTTAAATCAAGGAACGAATGTGGAACTTAGAAGCTTGAAAGCGTTTTTTGGTATTATTAAAACCTGTCTTAAAACGTTACTAATGGAGGTTTAAAATTTTTCCTTGTAGATGGGCCAACCAAATCTTTATCAAGTCAACCTACTAGCCGAAGCCCGTCAGCTTAGAAGTACCATATGGTCGATGACGAATCAACTCGTAGGAGATCCTTAATTCCCTTATGCTTTCCCCTACATCCATGACTTTTACCAAGAGCATGGTGCTGTTCCACTTCCCAATGCTGAGGAAGAGGGTGATGAAGAAGCAGTACCTGTCCTAGTCCAAATAGCACCCCCTGATAATGTAGAAATTGTAGTCGAGGAAGTTGAGGAGGAACCTGAGGAAGAACCCGAGGAGGATCCCGAGGAAGACCTTAAAGAGGATCCCGAGAAGTACCATAACCCACCAATGAACGAAGCAGACTGGCAGCATTTAATGTTACCAGATCTAGACTTGTCGTCTGACGATGAGGAAATGGAGATTTTAGAAGAAGATCCGAAGTGGGTTATGCTCGACCTCATGGACATATACTCTGACTCCAGTGATGTACCACCGCCACCCGTCGAGACCGACATAGGCGCATACACAGCCCAATTCCCGAACATCTTTTAGACTCATTAGGAAGCTTCGCAGTAGTTGGACTTTTGATGTAAATGTAGTAGGAAGCTCAGGCTAATGTAAGCCATCTATGATGTACTTGTTTCGTTTAAGTAATGAAAGTCATGTGTTTCTCCTCTGCATATGATCACTGTTTATGTGCGTACTTGTGTTTAATATGCGATTACCCCTTTACACCGTTAAGTCTAATATATAATTTTCTTATTGTAGATATGGATAGCCATACCTCTGATGCCCAGACCACCGTTGCGGATCTATTATATTACAAGGCCTTGCTAGCGCCCGAGAGCCTTATCCCCATACCCCACCTGGGTATATGTGACCCCGACACCGGCTGCCAACTATACGAATTCGTCGTAATGGCACCCCTTACCAACGAGGACCAACACATGGATGTGGAGACCTAGAACGTAGCATTTGAAGAGTTAGCCGAGGAAATCCGTCAAAAGGGAGAACATTGGCTCGAGATAAGAGAGAAGGAGTGGATGGAATAGTTGAGAGAAATCTACGGACTTGTTCCACCCCGTCAGTAGTATAGTAGTATTAGAATAAGGTCTCGAAAGTTGTAATTGCACTTGCGGTACATTACGACAAACCGGATCATGTAGTAGGAGTATGTAGGACCGTTTCAACTTGTATTAGGAAGACCCTATCTTTTGTCCCTACTGGTTTTGTAGTAGAACTCTATGCTTATGATTGTAATTCTCTGCTTATTTATGAAAGCTTGCTTTATTTTAAAAGAGTACTGTTGCAAACTATTTCATATCTTGTTATTACCTTAGAAGGAAAAACCATCTGAAAAGAAAATTGGTCAAGTAGACTAAATACCCCTTCGATTTCAACTCGTAGATGGTGAACCGACGCAGCGGATTAGGACACGAAATCGAAGAATCCTCTAACGTAAACCCCAACCTAACCAGGATCATGCAAGCATTTATAGCTGCTTTGAACGCCAACTGCCGAAACCAAAACCGTGATGACGAACCAATGACCCGAACTCGAGCGATGAACGAATTTTGCAAACGCCGACCCCCGACCTTCCACGGAGATACTAACCCCACCGTGGCTAAGACCTGGCTGAAGGAGGTCAAGGTGATCCTGGACACCTTAGAAATTACCCAGGATGGAGATCGGGTAGCCTTAGCCACCTACCAACTGAAAGGAGAAGCCCGCTATAGGTGGGACTTGATGGAGGCAACCCATGCCATAGCCACCATGACATTTGCCAAGTTCGAGACTCTATTTCTTGACAAATACTTTCCCACACCTCTTCGCCTGGCCAAGGAGCAGGAATTTCTGAACCTGAAACAAAGGACAATGACCGTTACCCAATATGTAACCAAATTTGAGGAATTGTCCCGTTACGCCCCAACCGCCATAGCAACTGAAGACAAGAAAGCAAGAAGGTTCGAGTAGGGACTGACAACTGCTCGCAGGGCCTTGGTAGCTCAAGCCCTTGCCACTTACACCGGTGTCGTGAAATGTGCTCTCTGACTAGAGAGTGAGGAGGCTGACTTCAAAACCCGATGGAGGAAGGCAACAGGCAGCACTGGCGAACCGATCCGAACCCAAGCACCCAGCAACAACCGTGGACCCTACTCCACCAAACCCTTTACCTCGTCCCAGAACAACCAAGCTTGGAAGACTGTTGCACCCGGACATGGTGAACCGCATAGGGGCGGCCAAAACAAAGCAACAGTTCAGTGCTTCAACTGTCAGGCCATGGGCCACTACAAGCGTAATGCCTTTGTAGACACCCCAATCTGAGTCTCCCGATCGTTTTACGGTTTCTTGTTTCCCCGATGATGAACCAAATCGAAAAGCAGTCTTGAGGTTGGAAAGGTTTGAGCTCGGTGTGCGTGGAACCCCTTTGAACCCTTTTAAACCATTTAAAAAGAAAATAGAAATCTGGCTAGCCTTGGTCTGGAGTTGACTATCGCGCGTGGATCTCACTCCCTCGCGCGAGGGTCTGCTTTGCCAGGTGGGGTCAAAGTCAAACATTTGACTATTGACCCACGCGCAACAGTTGTGACCCTCGCGCGACGGTCCCATTCCCTCGCGCGATGGTCCAAAACAGTCCCTTTCACCTTTTGCCAGCCAGTTGGTTGTTTACCTGGGGGTCTACAGGGCTATTTCAGCCCCATTTTTCTCCACAAGACAGTGGCAGTGCAGGCTTTGGGACTCCCCACTCACACAACCCTTCCCATCACCTTTCTACCAAGCTTCACCACCAAGTTTGGTCCTAAGGGGGTGTTTGCCACCACATTTGGTCCTCCACTCCTCCTATAAATACCCCCCCTTTGGTCTTTCATTAAAAAGGTCACCAATTTCCAAGTTTGAGAGGTTAAGAACCCTTGCAAGCACACTAAAGCTTTCAACCCTAGTTCATTTCCTCATCTCTCCTTCACTCCATTTTCCATCACAAGCTTCTCAACCTTGTTCAAACTTTTCCAAATCCTTTCGAGCAAAGGTATAACACCTTTACTACTTACTGTTTTGATCCCTGAGGGGGGCTGTCAGGGCCAGGATTGGTAATCAATACCAGTTCTGGTCCTAAAGTCAGCAAAGTTGCAAGAAACTGGATCAAGCATACCCTCGCGCGAGTGACTCAGACTCCCGCGCGACAGTTCGCTGTCTCGCGCAACAGTCTTTGTGGGGTTTGGGGATGCTGGGTTTTCTTGTTTTATCATGTTGTTATTTGTTTTAAAGTATGATAGGCTTTTAGCTCACTGTTGTGCATGTTAAAACACATAGCTTAGCTTTCTGTTGCTTATTTCTTTGTTGGAATGCTTCTGGGTTACTTCTGGATATGTACCAGAGCCCAGAACATGCAAAGCAATTCCTGGAAGTCCAGTCAGGACTCTCACGCGAGGGAGTCACTGTCTCGCGCGAGGGTTCGCCTGATTCCAGTGGCTGCCCTTGCATGAGCAATTTAGCCATTGGCCTCTGTATTAACACCCCCACTATTTAGGGGTTGTATTTTAATTCATTGGGTTCCTGTTTGTTGTAATTTGTAATAATTAATTATTCACAGTCCCATATAAACTGCTTGGTTTGCCTCCTGGGTGTGCACTGGTCCTTCCAGAGCCCAGAAGAGGGTTAAATTCAACCTGTGGTATGACATGAACCCTCGCGCGAGAGAGTGAGTGTGTCGTGCGATGGTCTTCTTTGCATGCACGTTGATCCATGCATGCAAAGGTGGCCATGGTGTATGGCACATTCATTTTATGAGCAGCCTGGTTTATTTTCTCATCAGGGGGTTGGATTTTTTCCTATCTTTATTATTCCATCCATCCATGCCATGTTTAGATCACATCTTGCAAATCGTGTTACAGTTTTAACCCCCGATTAACTGTTCCCCCGCCCTAATTGGCTTAAAATTGGTTAAAGAAGAAAATGAATCACGAATATTTTCACAAAATGTCTAAGTAGAGACCGATCTCCGGATTGGGCGAGAGGGATGCCTTAAAAACCTTCCCCTCTCGTAACCTAGCTCCCGAACCCAGATATGGTTATGACGGACTGGTTCCTTCACTTTTTCAAATCAAATAGCGCGGCAGGTGCTTCAAAATACGGTTCCTTGGGTGACAGACCTTCCAAACCCAGGTGGCGACTCTGTGTTTTGCGAGCGCCTGCTTCTCCGCTTGCGCTCCCTCGATCTATCGGGCCGCTTTGGCAAAAAGAAAAGGGGAACGAAATCCCCTGATTTTTTCAAGGGCATGCTGCCCACAGCCTTCAACCCCAAAGGGAGAGGACAAGGAGCTTAGGAAACTAGAGAGCTCAACAAGCCAATTTTGTGAGGCAAAATTCGGAAGGCCCATCGCAGCAGCAGAATGGGCAAAACAAGGGAAAACAACCCGTGGGAACCCAGCAAGGCACTGGAGGGTGCATCTTTGCACTGCAAACTGAGGAACAGGAACAGGATCCCTCGGTGATCCAAGGTACGCTATTGTTATACAGTACCCGCGTACAAGCCTTGTTTGACTCTGGTGCATCGCATTCATTTATATCTACTGACTGCATAACTGCTTTAGCACTAGAAACAGAACCCCTAAGTATGAGTACAAAAGTAGCGTCACCGTTAGGGGGGAGTATAACTGTTAGTCTAGTGTGTAGAGGGTGCGAGCTAGAAGTAGCCAACTTGCGACTGACCTGCGATCTTAGAGTAATCAACATGGCGGATTTCGATGTGATCTTGGGAATGGATTGGCTATCAGCACACCGAGCGATCATAGACTGTCATCAGAAGATGGTGACGGCTTACACCCTAGAAGGAACTCATTTCCGTTTTAAGGGGGATAGACAGACGGCGAGTTCGACGACGAAAAGATAGAGGTGGTAGAATCAACTGTTTGGATGGCTAGCTAGTCTCCAAATGGAAGAAACCGGCAGGATGGAACTGGGATTACCACACATCGTTTGCGAGTACGCTAATGTTTTTCCCGAGGAACTTCCTGGCTTACCACCTCAGAGAGAGATAGACTTCTCTATAGAACTTCAACCAGGAACAGCCCCAATCTCTATGGCACCATACCGTATGGCCCCTGCGGAACTAAAGGAGCTTAAGACCCAATTGCAGGAGCTATTAGACAAAGGGTTTATGAGGCCTAGTACATCATGGGGAGCTCCTACACTGTTCGTGAAGAAGAAAGAAGGGACACTTTGACTATGCATCGACTACAGAAAGCTAAATCAAGTCACGGTCAAGAACCGGTACCCCCTGCCAAGGATCGATGACCTATTTGATCAATTGAGAAGAGCAACCTATTTCTCTAAAATCAATCTCCGATCAGGCTATCATCAGCTGAGGATCCGGGATGAAGATATCGCCAAAACAGCCTTTTGCACTAGATACGAACACTACGAGTTTGTGGTGATGCCGTTTGGACTGACCAATGCTCCGGCAGTATTCATGTGTCTCATGAACAAAATCTTTCAACCCTTCTTAGATAATTTGTTGTGATGTTCATTGATGACATCTTGATATACTCCACCAATAAGGAGGAGCACAAAGGACATTTCCAAGTAGTACTACAAGTACTCCGAGATAGCCAACTCTATGCCAAAGCAAGTAAATGCGAGTTTTGGCTAGAAGTGGTTAAGTTCTTGGGGCACGTAGTGTCCAAGGATGGAATCGCAATCGACGAAAGTAAGGTTGAAGCAGTACTAAATTGGACACCGCCAACCTCGGTATTCGAAATCAACAGCTTCCTAGGATTGGCTGGGTACTACTGAAGATTTATACCAGACTTCTCAATTCTCGCCAAACCAATGACTAGATTAACACAGAAAGGAGTGAAGCTGGATTGGGATGAAGCCTGTGTGAAATCCTTTCAAGAGATGAAGAGGAGACTGACCAGTGAACCAATACTCATCATTCCTCAGCGGGGTGTGGGTTATACGGTCTACTGCAACGCATAAAGAGACGGTTTGGGATGCGTACTAATGCAGAATGGAAAAGTTGTAGCCTACAGATCCAGGCAACTCCGACCACATGAGAAGAATTACCCCACCCACGACTTAGAATTGGCTGCAGTAGTATTCGCCCTCAAATCCTAGCGTTACTATTTGTGGGGAGAACAATTTGAGGTCTTCACTGACCACAAGAGCCTCAAATATCTTTTCACTTAGAAAGAGTTGAACCTAAGGCAGCGTCGATGGATGGAATACTTGGAGGACTACAAGTTTATGCTTCAGTATCGCCCCGGTGAGCCAATGTGGTAGCTGACGCACTGAGCTGGAATGACAGGACGCAAAAGGTCAAGACTGCCGTTAAGGAATGGGAAATCATCCGGTACCTAATCCAAGAAGGAAAGGCGCTACCAGGATGGACGATCAAAAAGGACAACAGTCTGAGATTCAAGGGAAATGTATTCGTACCCAATATCGGAACCCTTCGAACAGTTGTACTCCGAGAAGCTCACCATTCTAACGTCCACCCTGGCGGTACAAAGATGTATCATGATCTGCGGAGGACGTACTGGTGGGAAGGAATGAAGAAGGAGGTAGCCCAATTTGTATCTACCTGCTTAGTGTGTCAACAAGTTAAGGCACAACATCACAAACCTGGAGGAGATCTTCAACCTTTACCAATTCTGACCTGGAAGTGGGAGCATATCTCGATGGATTTAGTGACTGGACTACCAAGAACTGCCAAGACCAACACTGCTATTTGGGTAATTGTGGATAGACTCACCAAATCAGCGCATTTTCTGCTTGTCAAGATGACGGAGAACGTGGAACAGCTGAGCCTGTTGTACATTCGAGAGATCGTACGACTACATGGAGTACCTATCTCGATAGTATCTGACAGAGACCCACATTTTGTATCACATTTTTGGAAAGGATTGCAGAAAGCATTGGGAACGGACGGAAGGCTTAATACGGCCTTCCACCCACAGACAGATGGACAAACGGAGAGGACAATACAGACATTGGAAGACATGCTGAGAGCCTGTGCTTTGGATTTCTCTAGAAATTGTGAGCAGCACTTACCATTGGTAGAATTTGCCTACAACAACAGCTACCAAGCAAGTATTTAGATGGCACCATACGAAGCTCTATACGGTCGACCCTGTCAATCCCCATTCTGCTAGACAGATGCTGGAGAAAACAGGATTGATTGGACCTAACATAGTACGAGACACTACGGAGAAAGTCAAAACTATCAGGCAAAGGATCCAAACCGCTCAAAGCCGACAAAAAAGTTATGCGGAGAAAAGAAGTCGACCATTAACCTTTGCAGTATGAGACCATGTGTTCCTGAAGATCAAACCGAAGAAAGGAGTTATCAGATTCGGGAAAAAGGGAAAACTATCCCCATGCTATATCGGACCCTACGACATCCTAGAGAAAATCGGGAAGGTTGCGTATCGTCTAGCCCTGCCGCCACAGCTAGATAGAGTACATAACGTGTTTCACGTTTCAATGCTCCGCAAGTATCTCGCCTTACCCACACATGTTCTCAATTGGGAAGACATCACCATTGAAGAAGATGCAACGTACGAAGAAGAACCAATAGAAATTCAAGACCGAAGTGAGAAGATAATCCGAAACAAGACGATCAAACTGGTACGAGTTTTGTGAAAACACCGTGGAGCTGAAGAGACCACATGGGAGAGAGAAGAAACCATGAAAACAAATTATCCTCACCTGTTCGAATTCGAGTGAGCACCTAATTTCCAGAACGAAATTGTTTAAGGGTGATAGGCTGTAACAACTCTGATTTTTAGTAAATAAAAATCTCGTTTTAATATTCAAAAATTCTTTATTTATTCTTGGATGGCTTTATAATTTCCTTTTAATTGCTAATAATCTGTTATAATTAGATTTGAGACTTATAAAATTAGATTACCTCACACCGAACAATCTAGTCATTTTCTAAAGACAAATGTGCTTATAAAAAGCACTAGTATATTTTCCTAGTAAATGAAATAAAGTCTTAAAACTATATTTCTTGGCTAGAAATCCTACTTGGCAAGTATAGTTAGCTTCTTAGTTGGAGAAACCTAACCACCAATTCATCTAGTTACTTTCTCCTAACCCTAGATGAGCCTTTTAAACCTCCTTGAACCTTATGAACCTCCCAAACCCTAATAGAACCCTTTGGACCAAAGTAATATTATATATATATTACTATATATATATATATATATATATAGGAGGCGGTTCCGGGGACAACAAATTTGACAACAAAAAAAACAACACATAGTTCTTGATCAAATTTTAATGATCTGAGCCGCTCAATGTGATCAGAAAGTGATTTTAAGAATACCCACGAAAAATCAGCAAAAAAAAAAAGACCGGAAAGGGCTTGATCTAAGCAGTTTTTAGCTTAGATTTATGAATGGTTCAATTAAAAACTGTTCAAAACAAACACTTTCCGGTCATATTTTTTGCTAATTTCCTGTGGGTACCTTTAAAATCACATTCTGCACACATTGAACGGTTCGGATCATAAAAATTTGATCGGGAACTATGAGATTGAGATTTGTGTTATTTTTTTTGTTGTCAAATTTGTTGTCCCCGGAACCGCCCCCATATATATTACTTAAGGGGAACTTTTCTAGATTTGACTAGACATTTCTAGATTTGTCACCTTTACCTCTTACCCATTGGATAATAAATGTTAGGGGAACTTTTATCCCTTGGATAAACCTAGACTTAAAGCCCTAAATCTAAGATTCCCACCAAAGCCAATTTCTTAGATTTTCCAAGTACACATATATGTTATATATAAGTACATGCACTACTTAACGTATTATTAAATTCTAAGGAATCCTAGACCATACTCATAATCTTTACCCCTTAGATAATAAATGTTAGGAAAACTTTTGTCCCTTAGATAAAACTAGACCTATAGCCCTAAATCTAAATTTCCTACCAAAGTCTTTTTTGTCATGCCTCGATTTTCAACTTAAATAAAAATAGTTTTTCATAAATAAATTCCTCACATTATCTTACATAATACCCCAAAAGAGTTCAACATGCCTTAGTCATTAAATTACAGATCCAAGTGCAAGAGTTTAAATATATTACATCATAAATAAATAAAAATAGAGTTGTGGTCCTATTACATTCCCAAAACATGTTTTATCAAAATGTCCATGAGTCTCTATTACCACTTCTTTCGAAAATATGCACTTGAATGCAAGCACTTCGCTCCATGCTACTGCTCCGGATTCACACCTAAAAAATGATAGGTTGAGCTACACTAGCCCAGGAGAGAAATCTACACAACCATTATATGCAAATGGGATGACAGGTAGAATGAACAATAGAAACAAGGTACGGTATCTCAAAGGAGAAACAAAACACGACTGGTAATTGTCCTAACGCGCGTCAACGACATAAACGAGGTACCGTGACTACACACCACGACTCTAGTTCAACCACGAGGACTTACTGTCTATATGATTCTCTCATGACTACCACTGCTCCTCATCTTATTTCAAAACACCAATCCGATATCTTGATTTATAAATCTATCATAATCAAAGAATTGCAACGCCAATGTCTTTCATATCACTAACACTCTCACGAAGTTACCCCCTTCTCGTTCACATCAAGTCACAATTTCCTTATCATTTTGTATCATGAGGAAAAGCTCTTGTCGGGCCATTTAAGGGATCCCGATACCCCCCACTAGTACCTCCTTCACGGATGGAGCTAATTCAAATCACACATCATAGGTCACCATAGCAAATTCCTCCAATATACTTCACAATTTAGTCATTCATTTCAATCACATATAGTGAACTCACAACGAAGACTTATTCACATAGAAGTAGTAGGAATAAATCCCACTTCAATCAACTCGCTATCATTATGCCATTAGTTTCTCATATGACCATTTAAGCTTGTACATATTAGACATACGAGGGCACTTACTCACAACAATTCATAGATTTCATCCTAGCAACTCTTTAAATTGTACAAGCCATGCAAGAGATGTACCATACGCCAATCGTGTGGAAAAAGTCTCTCGTATTCACACCTAGCATTGTTTAACTTAGTAAAGTGTTCTACATGTTCACCTTTCACATTGCATGTCAGGACACACAATTTTCACCCACATATATCCATTATGTTCTCTAAACTCTCGTTTCGGTATCAATAAGCTCATACAAAACCCAACGACCACTACAAAGCCTTAAGTATACCACCAGCCTCGTCTAACCATTCAATTATGTACTTAGGCAAATCTAAAAGCATCTGTGTCTCACTCCATGATTCTAAGGAAAAGGAATACTCGACGTATACAACCCTATCGATCTTATTTTAGCTATCAAACCTTATTGGTTAAGAATTAGGAGATGAGACCACCACCATTGGAAAGTAGAGTTCTGGTACATGAATTTCGATATAAAATTTGCCCAGAACAGAGTTCGGATGAAAAAGTTATGCCCGTTCGAAGTTTTTCCAAAAATGCTGATTTTTCATTACCTACCGGTAGGACACAATCTCCTACCGGTAGAAGACCAATTTTTTTCATTATCTACTGGTAGGAAATAACCTCCTACCGGTAGGAAACCAGAATTTCACAAAATGACACTACTGGACAACGTTTCTACCAGTAGGATCAAAACTCCGACTAGAAGGACCTGGGTTTTCAGTGCACGATTTTCAAATTTCACGAGAACAATTCCAACAACAAAATCAATGATCTAGGGCACAATTCAAACACCAAATCAACACATAAATATATAATAAAAGTGAGAAATCCCTACCTCGAAGTCGAAGAATGAAACTCGAATTCAAACAAGCAAGCCCTAGCTTCCAAGATCCAAACCGAGCAAAATATACCGAATCAAGCTCTATCCAACGAGGTACGAGCTCCAATACGCAAGTAAAGGATGGATTGGAGGTTGGTCAGTTCGGATTTTGGGTGATTGGGTGAGAGAGACGGAGAGCGAGCAAGAGAGTCGAGAGTGAGAGAGATCGGGAAGAGGGAGAGAGGATTGGGGATCTTTTATCCTCTACTCCCTCACACACATGTATATATATACTAGGGCACGCACCAACCACACTTGCACTCCCTCCACTTTCAATCCTATCACATTGACCCCAAGTCAAATTAATTCAACAAATTTCACATTTATTCGATATTCTAACATTAATAAAACCTTTAAACGATTTTCAAAAATACGGGTCTCTACATTTTTCCTAGATTTTTTAAGTACATATAGATATTTATATATAGATATATGTACTTCTTAGCTTATTATATTTCTACGGGAAAAGTACATATATATATGTTTATATATAGATATATGTACTTCTTAGCTTATTATATTTCTAGGGGAAAAGTACATATATATGTTTATATATAGGTATATGTACTTCTTGGTCTATTATTTTTCTAGGGAAATCTTGACCATATCTATAATTAGGGGTGAGCAAAAAATCCGTCAAACTGCGAATTCAGTCCAAACCAATCCAAACCGAAATATTTGGTTTGTTTTTTTAGTAATATGGTTTGGTCATGGTTTAAAAAAATTATAAACCACATTATATGGTTTGGTTTGTGGTTTCACATTTATGGTTATGGTTCCAAACCGATCCGAACCGTATAATACATAATACATATATATATAATTTAATTATGATTCACCAAATAAATAAAGGAGCCTTAGTCAACTAATTTCTTAGTATTTTGATCCTATTAAATCCATTGCAATATTTAATTTTTCTTTTCTGCCAAGATAATTTAGACTAAACTTTTATATCTCACAAGTAATTTCTAATTTCCTATGATTATTAATCTTGCTGTGGAGTGATCATCGCAAGTTGGTTGTTACCATACTGCTGCTACTGCCCTTTCGCTACCTCATTTAAATTCAATAGTTTTAGAAATTATCTTTGGCCTTTTATTTGGTTTAACTATCTTTAAGATGTTTAGTAGTTGGTATTCTTAGTTGGTTCATTGTATTAGCTTATCTGTATTGCATTTTCTTAGTTTAAGACTTGAGGCAATTGTTGGTATTCTACTCTTAATTAATTGGTTGAAAATGATAGTTTAGTTCAAAGCAAACCATGGTTTAAAACCGAAACCAATCCGTAGTTCTATACCTTTTGTGGTTTGGTTTGGTTCTCCAAATTCATAATCCGGAGATATTGGTTTGGTTCTTGGTTTACCATAAAACTGAACCAATCCGGACCATACTCACCCCTATCTATGATGAAGTCACTTGAAAGCCCAATGACCCTTAACTAAATCACTTAGTACTAGAGAGAGAGAGGGGGGGGGGGGAGAGGCCGAGAGGGGGAGAGAGGGGAGTGAGTGTGTGCATGTGTTTTGGTGCACCTCAAACAAGTCATGACCAATCTCACACTCAACTTAAGTACTTCATGACAATCAAATCTAGACTTTGTTTTGCCATTTCATGCAAGCAAGCCCTCCCAAGTACAAGACAAGACCAAAAACCTATTTTAATAACCTAAAGAAGGACCTAAAATGGAAGTACAAGGTAGGAAAGTCTTGACATGCTTTCAAGACTTGAAATGACAACTCAATGAAGCAAATCCATGGGAGAATTGGAGAGAGAGAGGGCCGGCCATATGAGAGAGGGTGGGAGCTCAATGTTTTGCTATAAATAGCACCCCATTCTCACCATTCAACACACACCTTCAAGCATTGCAACTTCTCTCTCTAGAATTCTTAAAGTTTGTTCTTGTTCTTCTTGTTCTTGAGTTGTTCTTGAGTTCTTCCTAAAGTTCTTTAAGAAACTCATCCAAGACCGCCACTAAACCGCCACTCAACCACCCTCTCGATCCAAAAGTTTTAGTAATATTAGTCAAGATCTAGTTTCAAGAGAAACCTTTCTCTTTCGAAGCTACCGGAAGCTTACCGTAGGAAGTTACTCCGTCCGATAGCCAACTTACCTTCCGTAGCCGCCCTACCGCCAAGAAGAACGGTAGATTGTCCCGGACCTACTTTCTCTAAATATAGAAAGCTATATGTATTGATTGAAATACACGTAGAATAATCTTATCCCTACCCTAAGTATAAATAGAAATGTGTATTATTTGAAAAGCATGAAGAAAGATAGCTAGTGTACTTATTTGCCAAAGGATATATGAGAATGTTGAATAAATGACTTTTACTCCCATAAACATATGTTGTCTTTTTGAACTTTCCAAAAAGGAAGAAGAACGGATTTCAAGTCATTGAACTTGATTAAAAGTATTCGTATTTTGACCTTTAAAATGGCTATGAGCTTGTATGCATGTTTGCTTGAATTATTTGTGGTTGTGTGAGAAAGTATAAGTGTTTTCCACTCCAAAGGGACGTACATGTGGCGTTATGCTTTAAATGGTTATTTGAGCATGATTTAGTAATATAGAGTTGGATGATCTTACTAGTTTAGTTTCAAGATTACAATGAATGATTTATGTGTACCTATGTGAAAAAGTCCTACTGCGGAGTCTATGCATGAAAACGAGACAAGAAAATTGAGAAAGTTAGAAACATGACACCTAGGGTGTGGTAAATGAAAAGACGTGTTTTACGAAGGAGAAATGTTTTTGGATACCACAACGTGGCCAGACTTGCCCATTGTGTGGTGTTCTGTATGTGTGTGTGCCAATGGGAACCCGGTGCAGCAGAACCATTGTGAGGATACTCGGAAGACCGAAACGGCAGAACCGAGGTTGGGTGTGTGGCTTGGTTATCCGCGGAGAGGAGCCAATGCAAAGTTTTGTGTGCCAATGGGAACCTGCTGCGGCGGAACCATGTGTGGATACTCGAGAGACTGGAACCGGAACTGAGGTTGGGTGCTTTAAAAATGATTTTGGAAATGATGATTTGGTATGTGAAAAGTGGAAAATGGTGACACAGTCTACGACAAGTCGCGTAGGAGAAACTCAAGAAAATCAATGACACCAACGTTAGTTTGAATAGTGAATATGGATGTGTAATTGACAATTATTGTTAAATATGCACGTGCTATGTGGGAATCGTTAATTTTATGATCTATTGTTGTAAGTTATGGGTTAGTGGGTATGGTTTACTCTATTGAGCTTTATAGCTCACGGTGTTACCTTTGGTTACCCTGACATATTACGCTGGTGGTGATGCTGGTATAATGTGTCAGACTTTGTAGATGAGCAGGGTGAACTCTACACCTTGGAAGCCTTTGGTGCCGAAGAACTGGCTAGGATGGAGGAGCAGGCGGAGCAGTAGTTAACCTTAGTTTCCCCTTCCTTTTGTGTAATAAAAAGTAATCCTATGTGGTTTATAATGTAATTATGAGCCAGACTCAATTTTAGTTTTCAATATTATTTTCTATTTAACATACCCAAAATTATGGGCGTTACAGCATTACACTTCCAATTTTAATCATGCATTTTGATTGGTTGGAGTGAGTCACCCCCATGCCTATATAAAGGGGCCTTCGGCTCCGAAGTTAATATGATGAATCACTCTCTTTAAACATGAACCTCTGTATCTATACTCTCTCATACCCTCTCTACAAAACCCCTAATCTTTCGAAGGCAGCCGCGATCCGACGACCAAACCCTGAAATACTGTAACGCCCCGAATTTTGGGTACGTTAAATAAACATTTTATTGAACAACAAAAAGAGTCTGGCTCTTTATTACATCATAAACTCCCAAAGGGTTCTTTTATTACACAAAAGGGATGGATATCTAAGGTTATCTACAGCTCCTTCTCTTCTTCCATCCTAGCAAGTTCCTCAGCTCCAAAAGCCTCCAAGGTGTACTGTTCATGCTGCTCATCTAACAAGTCGGACACATTCAGCGTCGCCACCAGTATAATATGTCAGGGTCACATAAAGCAACACCATGAGCTTGAAAGCTCAATAGAATAATCCAAAAATCCACTAACCCTTAACTTACAAATAGCAAGTCATGCATATATCATAACAGCACATGCATTAATATAATAATAACAACAACAATGACACATCCGCATTCGCTATCTTTCATTGGTGTCATGTTTCTGTGTGTTTCTCCTACGCGACTCATCGCAAACTGTGTCACCCTACCACGTCCGGCTCTATTAACAATCTACACAATGGGCTACCAAGTCCGGCCACGTTATCAAATCTTGCATTGGCTCCTCTCCGCGGATAACCAAGCCCAATTACCAATGAAGCTACCACGTCCGACTCCGTTAGCAATCTACACAATGGGCTACCAAGTCCGGCCTCATTGCGGTTTTCGCAAGTCCACACAAAGGGCTACCAAGTCCGGCCACCTTGCGGGTTTTCATACTACCATTGGGCTACCAAGTCCGGCCACAATGTAGCTTCAAAAATCCTTTTTATCCATATCAACCACTCCCTAAGTGTCATGTTTCTACTTCTCGGTTGTCGTGTCCCGTAATCATGCATAGACTCCTGGCGGGACAAATCACTTTAAAGAAATCTTGAAACCAACTAGCAAGATCATCCAATTCTATATTACCACAAGTAAGGCAAGCAATATGCTATCAAGCTTACAATCTTTGAAAAGGTCAAAATACGAATACTTCGTTTTAAAACAATACTTTATCTTTAAAAATGAAAACGTATAACCTTCTTTTTGGAAGTTCAAAACAACATATGTTTATTGACGAGTTCATAAAGTCATGTGATCTTTCATTCTCAAGGTCATGCTATCAAATATTCACAAGATCAAAGTAAACTACGTAAAGCAATCCTACTAACACATAGCCTTCGATACTTAGGAAATCATGCTTATAACTTCTATTATACTTAGAATAGTAGGTTTGAAGAACTCTACAAGATCATGCAATCAACTAGTCTTACGAAGAAAGTATGCTACATATACTTAGAGATAGCGGGGTTGGAGTAGTCTACCTTAATCCGAAACTAGTCGGGGCCGAATAAGCTAGTTGAAAAATTCTACGGGCGGTGAAACTCTCAAATCTGGACCGAACTTTGGATGGCAGTAACTCGGTCAAAAATGGGCCGAATAGGATTGTTCTTGAGTCTAAAACGAAGATCTCGAAATTTTCTACAACTTCCGTGAAGGACGTTATTCCTAGAAACGACTTTCGCCCGGAGAAAAATGGGGATAAGAAAGTGGACGGTGAGCTGTCTGGAATGGAATTTCCAGATTTTTCACTGAACTTTGGAGGTCGAAATCTTGGTCATCTCTTGACCGTTTGGGGTGGTTCTTGGGTCTAAACTGAAGCTCTCGAAGTGTTCTACGACTTTCGTGGAGGTCGTTGTTCCTAGAAACGACTTTCGCCCGGAGAAAAAATGGAGTTTTTCAGAGGACAGTAGGCTGCCTGGGCAAAACAGAATGGGTTTTAGAGAGAAGTTTGGAGAATGAGGTGAAGGTGTGAGTTCAAAGCACCAAGAGCTTGGTATTTATAGGCAAGGCACCCTCTCTCTCTCTCCCTAGCCGGCCTCTCTCTCTCTCTCCTATATCTCATTTTTTTATTCAAGCAAATCTTGTTTGCTTGCAAGTTTAACCTAAAAACTAGGCATGCAAGGCTAGGATGTGTCCTTTGGATTGGATTTTGGAAGATTGGCCAAGCAAGTGGATTTGTTTCAAGTATAAAATTAGGGTTTGTACAAAGAAGGACAAGATTGGATGGCATTGGTTATGCTTTCACTTGAAAGTATACACAAACTAGGACAAGGATGACCAAAGCATGTCAATCACTTGCACACACATCACACACTCTCCCTCCCTCTCCATCCGAATCTCTCTCTCTCAATCTCTCTCTCTCGGCCTCTCTCTCCTCTCTCTCTCTCTCTTTCTTGCATTATATATATATATATATATATATATATATATATTCATATGTATTTTATTGGAAGTAAACAAATATAATAAGGTTTATAAGTACACTAGAAAATCTAATACTTTCAAGTAAATAGGATTTTTCCATTATAAAAATCAATTACACACATGTTGTACTTACATTATAATATATATATCTATATATATATATATATATATATACAAGTACATATATATAATACACAAGCTAGTACTTACACAATCTAGTCTAGGGTTCCATAGTCTAATAAACTAACCTAATGCTTTCAAAGTACAATGGAAGCACAAGAAGTCAATCCAAGGTACTATCTCTCTCTCCTCCTTTCTTTCTCTCTCTCTCTCTCTCTCGGCCCAATCTCTCTCTCCCCTCTCTCGGCTTTCTCTCTCTCTTTCTCTCTCATGTACTATATATATATATATATATATATACACATACTAGAAAACATATATAATAATGTATTAGTGTACTAGAATATCTAATAGATTTACAAGCAAAAGGATTTTCCAATTAAAATTGTAATACACGCATGCACAATACAATATTATATATATATATATATATCTACATATATATATATATATCTACATATATATATATATACATACAAGTACATACATATAATATACAAGCCGTGTACCACAAAATCTAGCCTAGATATGACCTAGTACAATATCTAATAAACAATTATACTACTTTCAAAGTACAAGGTCCTAAATGAATAACCTAATGTACTAATTATACTATAATAGATTTTAACACATGCCAAATCTAATATTTTAATCTACCTAGTACATGATTGTCAAGACTAACTATTATCCATTGGATAATGGTGTCTCTCGATCAATAACCAATGGGTAATGATGGCTAGGATTCTAGTCTATCGCCCAATGGGTAAAGAATCTCCTAATGGTTATTATCCAACGGTTAATACCAAAAAGTATAATACTTTGCAATTAAGCACTAAACTAATCTAATCTCGTACTTAGGAAGATTAACCAAGGTTTACCTATTGACCAATGGGTAAAGGAAACCCTAACGCTATTGTCCAACGGATAAATATTACTCTAGCTTCTATCGTCCAATGTATAAAGACAAAAAGGGTAAAATGGTCCATCTAGGGTTAGGGAGAAGTGATTAGGCTAAATGGGCATTAGGCTATTCTAACTAATCGGTTAAAGACTAACGATCTAGGCTTTCATTGCTCGAGTGGTATTTTGGTTTTATTTAGTAGGAAACCGCCTAATAACGGAATATTAAAGCCCGACGGTGTCAAACGCCAAGGCAAGGCGTGAGCGTGGCCAAGCGACTGGTAAAGCGGTGGCGGCGGTGGCCAGAGTGGCCAGCGATGGCAAAGCGATGGTAAGCGGCAGCAGCGGCAAAAGCGATGGCAAACAAAGCGCTAAGGCAAGCGATGGCAGCCAAGCGACCAGTGGCCAATGGTACAAGCAGTGGCAGCGGCGACCAAAGTAGCCTGGTAAACAACGATGGCAAGGCGGCCAGCTGCGAAAGCGGTAGCCAAAGCGACTGGTAACCAACGATGGCAGCGGTGGCCAGCGGTATGATGGCCAAAGCGGCAAGCAACGCCAAGGCAAAAGTGAGGCGCGACCGATGCCAAGGCGAACCCAATGGCGGCCAAAGCGAGCAAAGCAGCAAAGAACGCCAAGGCAAAAGCAAGCGCGACCCGACGCCAAGCGAACCCGATGGCGGCCAGGCGAGCAAAGCGGCCAAAGAACGCCAAGGCAAAAGCAAGGCGCGACCCGACGCCAAGGCAGAACCCGATGGCAGCCAGGGCAGAGCAACCCGACAGTGACCCGACGCCTAGGCGAGGCAGACCCGACAGCGACCAGACGCCTAGGCGAGGCAGACGCGACAGCGAGCCGATGCCAAGGCAAGGCAGGCGCAACAGCGAGCCGACGCCAAGGCAAGGCAAGCGCGACAGCGAGCCGATGCCAAGGCAAGGCAGGCGCGACAGCGAGCCGACGCCAAGGCAAGGCAGGTCCGTCAGCGAGCCGACGCCAAGGCGAGGCAGGCCCGACAGAGACCCGATGCCTGGGCAGCCTAGCCAAGCCAAAGCAAGGCGGTCAAGCCGACGGTTAAGGCAAAGACCAAAAATTTCTACTAACTACTACGGCATCGATGCAACACTCTAGGTTAGGGAAATGTAACTAAGCCAAACGGTAATTAGGGTTGCTAGCTAATCGGTTGCCATGTAGAATTTCCAGCCGAGAAAATAAATTCTAGGATTAACTATACCAAGGTCTTAATAGGCATACTCGTCTTTAGAAAATGACCTTAATGCCAGGGCGATGAATTCCAATCTCCTAAGTCAAAAACCTAATTATGACGGATTATTCATCGCAAAAAGGGATTTATAAAATAAATAAAGAATTTTCAAATATAATAACAAAATTTTATAAGTCGATAACGACCGATTTTTGGATGTTAAAATGAAATCCAAGTATTAAAATAAAATTCAAATTTTTAGCGAAATTTTTTATTGACCAAAAATCAGGGTCGTTACAAATACAAACCCTAACTCTAGGGTTTTCGAGAAGCAAATCAGTCAATCCCCTATACTCCGAAGCAATTGTGCATTGAGGGATCAAGGAGGTAAGGCCTAGGGTCCTATGGTTTGTCTCTTTTACATTTTTGTACTGTAATCGTAGTATTTTAATTCTCTGTTAAGTATCTGTTCTAGTGTGAGAAAGAACATTGGCTGAGGGATCAATCCTTCGGCCGATACATCAATCCAGTGGGATCCTTCGACCATGACATCCATTCACCGGCCGAGGGATCTGTTTCCTGGTACAACTATCTTTCTTGTGTTTGATGCATGTTTCAATTATCGTATTGGCTCACATTATCAACTATTAAAGGCTAAAAACCAGATTATATGTTAGAATTAAATAAAGCAAATATACATTTTATGTCGAACGATTATGGGCCAGTGTCACAATTGGGCAAAGAGGGGCGCCTAACACCTTCCCTTTATTGTACTCTTGGCTCCCATACCCGGAATCTCTGTCTATTTTTTCTACTTTTAATAAACTAGGTGGCAACTTTATTTTGATGATAACCGCTATCGTGTGGCAATATTCCTAGCCATGAGAATTTGAGAATATCCACGATCTTGGTTTATGAAGTGGAACCAAACAAGTGTGATCAATCTGTATGGCGATGCCCCGTTTGAGAGGTGTCTACAAAGTCGTGGCATTATTACTTGTACGGAGAAGAATTTGAGGTGTTCACTGATCACAAGATTCTAAAATATCTGTACACTCTTAAAGAACTGAATTTGCACCTAAGATGATGGATGGAATACGTGGAGGACTACAAGATGACTTTGTCATATCATCCGGGCAAAGCCAATGTAGTGGCAGATGCACTTAGCCGCAAAGTTAGAGGACAAGCGGCAAGTATGGCTGTTAGAGAATGGAAGATGATGGATGAGATCAATGAGTTCAAACTTGAACCATCTCCGGAATCCAACAGAGCATGCTTATTCGCCATGATAGCTACACCAGCGCTACACAGAGAAATCCTGCTAGTCCAGACTTTCGATCAAGAGTGCGATTTTATTCGGTATCAAATGGCGACCAACAAAGCAGTTACTGGATGGAGAGTTCACCCCGACAAAAGCTTGAGACTCAGAGACAGGATTTTTGTACCAAATATAGGGACTCTGAGGGAAGCAATTCTGTAGGAGTTCCATCATTCCAACTTCGCTGTACATCCAGAAGGCAACAAGATGTATCATAACCTGCGCCGCCAGTATTGGTGGAGCGGCATGAAGGATGATGTGGCTAAGTACGTCTCTACATGCCTCACGTGTCAGCTGGTGAAGGCTGAGCACCAGAAGCCAGGAGGACAGTTACAGTCTCTTTCGAATCCAGGATGGAAATGGGAACACATCACGATAGATTTCATCACTGGATTGTCTAGATCAGTAAACAACCACAATGCTATATGGGTAATCGTCGATCGTTTGACAAAGTCCGCACACTTCCTATCGGTGCGAATGACAGACTCCATGGACTCTCTCAATCGACTGTACATCAAGGAGATCATCAAATTGCATGGAGTACCAATATCGATTGTGTCAGATCGAGAGCCTCGATTCACATCAGCATTCTGGCAAGGTTTACAGAAAGCACTGCAAAAAAAATCTCAGGATGAGCACAACTTTTCATCCGCAGACAGATGGACAATCCTAGAGGACAATTTAGACTCTGGAGGATATGCGTCGAGCTGGTGTACTAGATTTCAAAGGAAGCTGGGAGCGACATCTACCCTTGGTGGAGTTCGCTTACAAAAACAGCTACCAGGCAAGTATAGAGATGGCACCATTTGAAGCACTATACGGATGCCCTTGCAGATAGCCGATCTGCTAGACCGAAGTGGGAAAGATGCACCTACTTGGGCCAGATCTTGTCAAGGAGACAAATGAAAAGATCAAAGTTACTACTCAACGAATCATGACTGTGTAGAGCCACCAGAAGAGTTAGGCAAACAAGAGAATGCGGCCCTTAGAGTTCACCGTTGGTGACAACATTCTCCTCAAGATCAGACTTAGACGTGGAGTCATCATATTCAGAAAGAAAGGGAAGCTATCACCGCGCTACATTGGATCATTTGAGATTCTCGAACAGATTGGAGGAGTCGCGTACAGGCTAGCACTGGCGCCGCAACTTGACAGGGTACACAATGTATTCCATGTTGAGAAAGTACATGGCCCACCCTTCCCACGTCATCAACTGGGAAGACGTCACATTTGATGAGGACACAACTTTTGAAGATAGACCTGTCACTATCTAGGATCACGGAGAGAAGGTCATTAGAGATAAAACCATCAAGCTGGTCAGAGTACTCTAGAAACACCTTGGCATTGAAGAAAGCACATGGGAGAGACAAGATGTAATAAGAGAGAATTACAAGGAACTATTCCATGTAGAGAGTGCACCTTGAATTTCGAGGACGAAATTTGTTAAGGGGGATAGGTTGTAATATTCTAAAATTTTTAATAAATAAAAATTCTGTAATATTATTTCATTTTCTTTAATAATCAGTTTTAATTTAGTTAATTAATTATTGTGCAAATGATTCATTCTATGCATGTTTTTTTTTCCGCATAAATGTTTCCACAACCAACAAGAATTTTCCTCCATAAACCGAGACCGCGGTTAACTCGAGAATGTTTGTTACGCTACGGTAATATTTTTTTAATTTTTTCGAAATCGAAACCCAGACTGCCGATTACCACGTAGTATGATTTACGCATTCGCAAGTAATTATCTTCCATAGTTTTCTTCCTCCATGCTAGCCACCTCCCTACCTTTATTGCTTGTGCCCCTTCCAACGCAACATATCATCTCCACCATTATTCATACACCACCCTACACACCTTATCACCTCCTCACTCATTTCAACGCCACCTCTCCCACCTTCTCCTCTAATTTCTCACAGAGAACTACTCTGCAAATTTCAAATACTCCCATACCACCCCACACCCATTATTTCCACCAAATTCTCTCCCTCTCCTATAAACATATACATGCACGTATACACCACCTCCCACATACGAAAATCACAGCACACAGTCACACACTCCCTCCTGACCTCCTGCCCTCCTACATTCCAGTAGAGAGAGAGAGAGTTCCATTTCAATGGAGTTTTAGAGAGAGTGTGAAAGTGGGTTTCATTCCTCACACCACCCCAATCCAAATTCAAGCTTCCATTCATTCCATCCATCATCTAGCATCTCCAATCCACCCTCACAACAGTTCAAAGCCATTCCGGAGGTCCCCCACCATCATCATCCTCAACCTCTGCCATTATCGAAGTCTTCCAAAAAATTGCTCTAAACCCGAAACTGAAGGTAGATATCCCTTCTCCCACTTTTCCTAAGTATAATAGAGTAGATTTGACTAGATATTAGGGCTTGAAATGGGCCCGAACGAAAAACATAGCTCACTGTGCATTTTCTGCCATATTTGCCATTTTGATATTATTTTTGGGTCCGACACTCTATTTGATATTATTTAGGTAGAAGATGATCCTTCTGTTATTATGTTTACAATCTTTTGATATTATTATTCTAACAAACTACTGACTTGATATAACTTTGCTGAGTGTGTTAGATCAATTTAGTGTAAAATGTAACAGTAATAGCAGTTTAGTTTTTCTGGTGAATTAAGTGGAGAATTGATGGAAGTTGTAAAATATTGGATTATAGAGGTGCTCAATTTACTCCCACTACAGGCTAATTACATCTAACATCTTGGGATTGAGAAAATATATATATAAACAAATAAAATGTTAGTACAATATATACAAAGTCACAATAATTAATATACTATTTGGGTAAATTAGGAAATTAACACCCAAAGTTTGAGAAAAAAATATATATGCAAGTTTAGACTTAAAAATTAGGTCCCCACTCCTCCTTATAAAGATTTAGTAAATTTTAGTAAAGTAAACTATTTAGAAATATTTAGATTATTCGACAAATTGTACAAATACTAATTTATCACTACAGTTAATAAAATGGTTGTTTATCAATCTTAAAAGAAGATTTATTTTATTAATAGTTAGTAATTAATGTAAAATGACAAATTACTATATTATCACCATAGTAATAAATTGGACATCTAACTACTTATGTATAAATTTTTTTAATGGTTATCAATGAGGAGACAATAGTTACTTTTTAAGATGTAAAAATCTGTGAATGTACTTCTGGAGTTTGAAAGTTTGTTGATTTGTTATAAAGCGTGCTGATTTTTTATTCTCCCTTGTTGATACCGCGTGAATGTAGAATTTGGACAGTAGGTACACTGGGTGGTACTCGAGACTTGAAATAAATGATTAGTCTTTAAAACCTAGGGAAAGTGAAATGTTGATAGTCACTATGGTGACGGTTACGGTCAGAAGATAGCCAAAGTGACCGAGGACCTTTGATTATTGAAAGAATGGGTAATGGTATCGGCACTTGTGGTTTAAGACCGATGGATTTTGATATATCGTGCGAACCCTGACTATGGCACTACTGAATTTATCTTCCAAAATTTTCGAGGGTGTTTCTATTGGTTGAAACCGGAGTATGGGTATCATTTCTTGCGGTTCGTTGGTTTATCGTTCGCTCCTTGGGATGGTACAACCAAGTTCGACCCGACAAGTAGTTTGGTCTTGTTCGTTTGGGACCCCAAGCTGGGCAATCAAGAAGAGGGTAAATCGGCAGAGTTGCTATAGTTCAGAGGTTGTTTGGGAGAAGTATTTCTCCTGGTAGAGAAATCTAGAATTCACATAACGGCAAGAATAATTCATAAAATGCTATTTTTTGCTGCAACTTTATTAAATGCATCTGTTTGATCTTTGTTATGATACTGCTTGTATGTTACTGGTTAATGGGTTTAGAGAAATCTATAGAGTGATTTATCACTCACGAATACATTTGTATTCTGGCAAATCGATTACTTTGGCGGTCAATTTGCTAGATTTTCCAGAGAGTGCAGGATTCGGTGACACAAAGGATCAGCCTTACAAGATGGACCCGTATAATACAGGAGAGATCCCAGGAATTGAGACTGAGAGAGAATATGCTTGGAATCCGTATCAGAACTAGAAGTCACTCTGGTGTTGATTTCTAAATAAATGTCAAACTTTTATGTTTGTTAATGCAGTATTTCAAAAATTGGGTGTGTATTAAATAAAATTTTATTGTGCAATAATCGTACTTAGTTATGGTAATAAAGTTTAATAGTTTTTTTTTTATGAAAATCACTAATTAATGCTCCCGAAATTCCTTAGAAAATCGGGGCGTTATAGGATTAGCTTAGAACGATGTTGTCCTTTTAAATGTATGATCCAATGCATTCACTCCTTACGTATCTCATGTAATGCAACATAAATGGCCACCTGTCCCCTTCTGATTGGGCCAATAATTTCCCCATGCAAATGCAAACAGGACACCACAAGAGCTTGCACATCCCCACTTTGTAACGACTAAATTAACTGATTTTTCAGCCCGACCTCCTTGTGAAGCATGAGACCGTTAACCCAAACAACTGTCATCTCCTTTTTCTCCACACCAAAAAAAGATAGTACAGGGGAAGAGAGAGAAAATCATATTCTCTCTCTCTCTCTCTCTCTCTCTCTCTAGAATTCCTAAAACCCTATACAATCCATTCGGGTCGATTCTCCATAGAGATCTCCATGAAAAACCTTGTAACAGAAGAGGTGAAGAAACGTCGTTTCTAGGGGTTGGTGCAGTTTTATTATGCAAGTCCTTTCGTACGATGACAATTTTCTCCCTAGGGTTTCGATAGATACACAAGATAAGAATCAGCATGGTCACGGTTGTCACCATCGTCGGGCTTCCTCATGCTGCGGCATCCCCATCTCTCCCAACCTACCGGGCATTGAAAGTTTCACCAGGAATAGTTTCTCCTACGACAAGCTCCCCCAGCGCCCCTTCCATCTAACCGTTCGCAAGCTTGATGGCTCCTCCTTTGGTAACCTCATCTCTCCCCCTGCACATATGTATATACGTGTGTGTGCACGTAGATATGCGTATAGAAATATATGCAAATGTGCATTTGTTTTATATTGATTGAAATGTGTTTGGTAATGTAGATGTTGAAGTGGCGAGGTTGGCAACAATCGCCGAATTAAAGCAAGCGGTGGAAGGTGTCTTCGGTTATATGCCGAGGGAAGGAGATGGCAAGATTTCATGGTATTTCTCTTTCCAAATTAATTAATACAAATTCTTCTGGAGAAATGCTCAATACACAACCACCAACCACAACCCTCCATGTAGGCTCCACCCTATGTAGGCCCAAATCCCTATGTGGGGGCCCCGCATATATATATGTGTGACTGAATTGTGGTTGGAATAGTGTACGTAGTACTGCTGATTTCCTTTGGGATATTGAATAAGTAGCAAGTTAGGGAGTGGTTAGGTGTCAGAAGAAAATTGGTGAAGTTTTGATGGTATCTCTTATGACTTTGAATGAATGAACATTGTACATGGAAAATAGGGTTAGATGCTAGAACTTTACCAACAGAATTATTTGCAGCACCGCCTCTATTTTTCTATGTAGTCCTATTCAAGGCATTGAAAATGTTATGAAACTTTGATGTCACTTATGTTATTTCTCTGCTACTGATGTGCCTTATTTTTATGTGTTCATTTGATTGGCTTGATGATTATAATAAGATAGTTAAGTTGATTACAAGGGATAATCGTAGGGTATCTAATTCTAGTGGTTCTCTTTTTTGAAACGCAAGACTGGTATGATGCTGGTTGCTGACTCTACTTGTAAGTTGTTGAATTTGGTTCCCAAGGCAATTTGTCTTGTCTTTTGAATTGTATGTCAAAGGCTAACTTGGGTTTTTACATTAAATGTGTTCATGAAGGTCACATGTATGGTTGCATTTTTGTTTGTGCTATGACGGTTGGAAGCTTCTTACTGATAGTGAACCAATCAGCAATTATGGTATCGGCGACGGAGATCAGGTTAGGATTATGCATATTGTATTTTTCCTATTATCCTTAGTTCCGTATGTGCTTTGATAGGCTATTTATCCTCAAACTGGATGATCATTGGTTTCGTATTTCAGTTACTACTTAAGAGGCCCTGTGTTTCTGTTGATAAAATGTTTTCAGGGTGATTTTGTTCTAGGTTCTTACTCAATCGATCATCAATTAATGCTCTTATTTTGTTTCCCATTTTCTAATCAGCTAGGTGGACTAGGAGCCGAAGTGGGAAAATTTTGGCAAGTGTGCAAAAATCATATGCAATCTGCACTTACGAAAATTGCTTGATTTTCCAAATAGGCAAATGAGTTAATGGTTTCAACACTTTGCCCTTTCTGGATTGTGTTGTGATTAGGCTTTATTGGGAGACAAAAGTGGGACATTGTGAGTAATCCAAAATGGTTGGACATGAGAAGTGGGTCTGTGAGATCTTGTTGGGTTTATTGTTAGAAGTCTCATTTAAAGTTGTGAAGGTAGCCTATTTATGTGTTGAATGTGTAGGAGAGCAATAAAAGAAAAAGTATGTGTGTGTGTGTGTGAGAGAGAGAGGACGGGAACCCCAGAGGGGAAAACCCTGTGACGAGTTCATGTATAATTTCGATTTTCATTCATGAAAAAGACGTGTGCTTCAATGGGAATTTTATTTCGCTCCCACAATCAAATTGAAGGTAAATAACAAATGAACATTTGACTGCATTATGTACCACGAACCACAGTTGTAAGAATCTGAGCAAAGTAAAGCACAATGAAAATTAGGATGAGATTAGAAGGAATTGAAAAAAATGATTCTAAAATGATATAATCCATAGCATCCTATGCTGTCAAGTTCGTCAGGAAAAAAGGAGACAAATTATCTAACTTCACTTGCCAAAAATAATGACAAGAGTAACAGTAACCACAGAGTTCAATACATGGTCCTTCTTCATGGATGAAAAACAAAGCAAAAATGACATTAAAGGGATTTGAGAAATTTAGTTTGTGTGCTCGATCCTTTCAGGGATGACTTTGATTGTCATGTATGGGATTTGAGAAATTTAGTTTGGCTTGAACCTTTCTGGGATGACTTTGAGTGTCATGTATGGACTAAGGACCTAATCATTTGTTCCATTTTTGCTTGATGCTCATTGTGGAACTAGAATTCAAAACTACTGCTTATTCTCGTTCTCCATTGGTTTTGATTTTTTTATCGTGCACAATGTACACACATGGTTTGTTATTTGCTGCCCATTTATCGTCTTCTGATTTATTTTCTTGCACATGCAGGTTCATTTTGTTCGCCATGTCTCAATCAACTACAATATAAAGAGGTAATTAACAGATAGATTGTCTTCCTTGGAACAACCCTACATGTAAGGCTCGTTATGTAACCATCTTCTTTTCTGTTAAGGCGTGTTGTGTATGCGCCTTTTCCTGGTATTCATTATAACGGTTGCTAATTTTAGCAAAAATGCAAAGTAAGTGGTTACCTAATATGTAGCCTTTTCTCGATTTTCTAGGTGATTATAATTAAGTTATCTAAGTTTATAGGAAATTCGAGTCATCATGCTCAGAAAATGCTCTGAGAGAGTATAATATCATACTATTATTAAAGGTCGTAATTCCTGCCTATTGTGAGAAGTTGGATGACAGCTAAAGTAGAACTTGTAACGTAGATGCTGGATTTTTTGAAGTTTTCAACAGCTTGATACCCATATACTCGATTCACTCGGTAGCATGCCTTACATGGAAATGCCTTGTTTCTAGTTGTCAATGAGCGAACAATGCTTAATGTGCAAAAAACGTCTAAATGCTCTCTCTCTCTCCCTCTCTCTCTAAACTTAGGGCTCCCGATCGGCCGCCACCGCCTGAGGGGAAGCGCCCCCATCCCTCCTCCCCTGGGCTCCTTTCTCCACTGGTTTCCTCCCGCGATCTCTCTCTCCTTCTCCCTCCCCTTCCAGTTTCGAACCTCTCTCCTCCCCTTGTCGTCTACTTTTGCTTGGCCACTGCTCTCCTGTGGGAGGGTGGGGCAGTGTTTTTGTTTCTGGCCAGAGGTTTCCTTGGTTTCCTTCAGATGCCTAGTGGCATGGGTGGCTCGAGCTTGTGTGGTGGTCGTTGGTGGTGGTGGCTGGTGGTGTAGATCTGGGCGGTGGTGTGTGTTGGTGGAGGGCGGTGATGTGGTGGTGCAGCAGGTGTAGTAGTTTGCTAATTTTTTGTTTTGCAAATTTCTCATATTTTCAAAAATCGACCAGTGAAGGTGGCAATCTTGTTCGGTAGTGGTCCTGTCGGGTGGCGGTGAGGTGGAGGCAGCTCCCATGGTTGTTTGCTTTGGTCGTTTTGCGTGCCAAAGTTTGGTCGGTGGCCGTCCAAGCTCTCAATCGGGCGTGGGGCCAGCATTTCGTTGCTATGGGGTTGTGCTCTTGCTGTTGAAGATTGAAGATGCTAGGGTTTGTTTGGGTTTTTGCAATTGGAGGTGGTGGTTTGCCCTCTTACCCTGATTGTTTCAGCTTTCATTGTCGTAGGTTGGTTCCCGCCGTCGGTCTCTACATCTGGGAGAGGCCGGCTCAGCTTAACAGCAAGGCTGAGCTCCAATGGTTTGTACGGCGGTGGTTGCCGGTGTGGTTAGGATTTAGAGGATTGGCTTGGGTGGGTCGGGTTTGGGTGTTTGGGCTTTGATTTGTTTATTTTGGGTGTTAGGTTGAGCTTTATTGTCTTATCTTTCGTGGACCCTTGTAGACCCTGTGGTTGGACTTTGCCCTTGAGATATATTTCCAATTTGTGGTTGAATTTCCTTTCCCCTTTCTTGGTTTTTAATAAAATTTCATCTTTTGCTCATTACAAAAAAGAAAAAAAAAGAAGTGCTTAATGTGCTAGGTACTTTGAGTCATCAATCTCTTCCTTAAAGATTTGAGATGAGACGATGTCAGTCGATGGTGTGAAAACACTTCCTAATGTCGAATTCGAGATCAACATAATTATCGTATACAAATGTTTGAAGTCTTCTACTTCTAGTTTTGTTTCCCATTTTTGTTGGCGGAGGAAATTAGCTCCGGTCAGAAGATAATGTCAGAGGCTGCGAACAGTAAAACCAGTTTTGACTATTGGTGTACAATTTCGGTATAATTATTTCTTGAAACTGTATATTATGACTCGGTAACTAATTTCATAGTCCAAATTTCATTTTGCAGATCGGATGGCTTTGTGGAGAGGGAACATAATGGTGACAAGGATGACGTCTCTAATGATCAAGATATCTCAAACCACCAGCATTACGTTGATGGGCAAGAGACTATCACCAGATGCTATGAATTGAAGTTTGCTAGGGTTTTTGGTGGTTGGTTCTCATACCGCAAACTCGGGAGTAGTCCTGGGAGCAGAAATTCTTTTTCATCCAGATTGACAAATGGTTTCTTGGGGAGTATCAGAAGTATCGTACGGCTTTGCAGCAGTAATAAACTAAATCCTCAAAAAGATCCTTCGGAAGAGGTCTAGTGATCAGCATACGCAATTATTATTATTATTTTTTGGTTACGTCGGAATTTAATCAGCATATGCAATTGCCAACACTGAAGCCTGCCTGAATTGTTTAGTTGGCTATAAAGGAAAATGATTTTTCACTCTCCTTTTAAGCATCCATGCTCTTTTTTTTTTATTCCAGCTATAAACTTCAGGTCTATGCTTTTACATAGGGAGAATTTTGCATAAGTCCACTATAGCAGTTTCCAAACCCATCTAGTCCACTTTTAAGTTTCATAACCCACTAAGTCCACTAATAATTTTAATGACAAAAATACCCCACCTAAGAAACAAGGGTCTTGTTTGGCTAACACGAAAATGTATTTTTTTCGTTTTTGTTGCAATCAAGCCGCCGCCGCCGCCGCCGCCGCCACCGTCGCCGCTGCCATCACGCCACATATAACGTTATATGTGTAACAAAAAAAAGTATTTTTTTTATTTTTCTCGATTTTTTTTATTGAACCCGCTACACTTAACATTTAACGTTATATATGTGACAAATTTCTCTTTATGTTTTTTCTTATTTTTCTTGTATTGATTTTTTAACGTTATATGAGTGATAAAAATTTCCTAACATACAACATTATATGTGTGGCAAAAAATTTCTAACATGCAACATTTCTTTTTGATTTTTCTTGTTTTTAGCCTTTAACGTTATATGTTGGTCCAGACAAAACATATAACATTATATGTGAGTTTTTGAATATCTAAATATCGCAAACAAAAAAAAAACAGAACATATAACATTATATTGAGCTTCTGCAGCTCTGAATCTCACAAAAAAATAGAACATAACATATAACATTATACTGAGCTTCTGTAGTTCTAAATCTCAAAAAAAAAAAAAAAACAAAAACAGAATATATAACATTATATCTGAGCTTCTGTAGCTCTAAGTCTTACAAAACATGACATAAAATTATATGTTTTCAAAACATCATCATATCTTTTCAACAATATTATATATCTCAAAAAATAACGTTATATGTTCACATAGCATGCCACCATTATCCTTGTTTCTAATCGCGCCTTGAATGCTAAGTTGAATGTTGATGAGGCCACAGGGGATCGAGCTTCATTTTTTTACCGTTTCTTCATCAAAACCTTCATCGGATCCTTCAAATTTTTGATTTTCTGCCTCCGAATAGCATTCCCATAACCTCTATATCTACATATATACATATTCAAAACAACATAAACAACATTAATATATCTAAATAATGAGATATAATATTATATGTCTAGCCCTAGGAAAAACACATATTACACATGACAGAAGGTCACATATAACGTTATATATTCTGTTGTCTATCACTTATTGAATTGGTCCGCGCAGCGGCCTCTTCAACTTACTTCTGATAATATATGGATATATCCATATGTGCTTTTGAGAGGCCACTGCACGGACCTATTCAATAAGAGAACATAAAACGTAATTAGTCCTTTTTTTTTTTAGTTTTATAGGACAAAATCTCATATACAACGTTATATGTACTCTATGCAAATTGAAATATTTTTTTATGTCAATACAAGCTCACATATATATATATATATATATATATATATATATATCATTATAACCATATATAATAATATATGGATATATCCATATGTGTTTTTCAAAGGCCACTGCGCGGACCAATTTAATAAGAGAACATATAACGTTATTAGTTCTTTTATTTTGGAGTTTTACAGGACAAAATTAGGTACAAAGTGCAAATTTTCACATATATAACGTTACACGGTAAAAAAGGTCATATATAACGTTATATGTTCTATTTATTAAATAACATAGAATATTTCTAACTGAGAATGTTTTAAAAAAAAGTGACATTAAATAACAACAAAAATATATATTTTGTGTGACACGAAAAGCACACATATCCTTATATCTTTTTTCAAAAAAACACAACCTGTTCCAACCTTATATGTCTAGCCCTAGAAAAAACACACATATAACCTTATATATTTATTAAAAAAACTCCAAATATATCAGAAGCAAGTTGGAGAGACCGCTGCGCAGACCAAATCAATAAATGATTGATGAAAAGCACAAATATAACCTTATATATTTACAACAAGTAAATTATGAAGAAAGCAATATCACAGCCTCTATTTGGTTGACAGTTAACTGACAAATACGTCATGAACTCACAAAAAAATCTCAATTTCTTCCTGTTTCTCATAAACCAAACACTACTGGAAAAGATCCAATTGAAAAAGTTTCATGTAAAAAAAAAAAAAAAGTGGTGAAAAACACTTAATAAAAAGGAGCGACGCAAAAAGTCTGAAACTATTAATCTATTACTTACAGATTTATCAGAAGCCTTAGTGTGATCCACAAAATACAAAGGACATTTTGGCAAATCTCGAGAAATCCAACGAAGAAAACTTAGATGCCTTTTATGTACCATTTCACAGGCCTCCGCTGCATCCACTGCATCCACCATCACATCGAACACGTTTCGGTACCGGACTCCCGTCACTGCATTGTCGCGAAAGTTGAACGGGTCTCCCGGAATAGGGCGAACCCGATGGGGATCTCGTGCTTGGCCCTGTACACGTCATAGGGCCGGAGATTGATGAGGAACGAAGAGTTGGTCTGGTCGAGGACGTCGAGCAACAGTTTGATGAGGACGTCGGCAGTGGGAGGTTGGAACTCAGCGGAGGAAGGGGGGTAGGCGGTGGTTACAACGTTGAGAGAGAGAGAGAGGGAGAGAGGGGGGTTGTGCTCCAGATTTGTTTTTGGTCTAGGGTTTCTCCCTATATGACAGCTTATATAGAAGGGTATTTTTGTCTTGGTTTAATTTCTTTTTTAAAAGAAGTGGACTAAAGACCTTATCAAACCTAATTAGTGGACTAGAGGGGTTTTGAACTTTAGAAGGGGACTTGATGGGTTATAAACATGTTATAATGGACCCTAGACCAATTTTTTATTTTAGATATCGTGTTAGCTCCAAACATGTAAACCTTTCCAATCACCAGGTATATGAAAGATTTTGATGACCCTTCTGGGCCAGCCAATAGAAATGTTTGGTGATGGTTCCAATTTGGAGCTTTTGGCACAAATGGGGCCTCATCGGAACAATAAATGCAAATTTACTTGTCCAGCATATTATGGTTGATCGATCATGGTGAACTTCGTTATCAGAATGAGATTCTGATCGTTGGCTGGTTTTATGTTATGTGTTGAATTCTGCTTCAGTCTCAATATTAAGGACAAGAAGACGCGTAAGAATTATCCGTTTTTTGTAACTTCGGTAATTGGTGCTTAATTCCTAGGTGGATATACAATCTTAATGGCACAGTTTTATACATCTGATTTCGCGAGTGTGATCCTTTGCATCCAGGATGAAAATATAGACCACGTGCACATCATTTCCTATCGTTAGGGAATATAAGGAGTTGAGTTTTGTTCACCCTCCACTTGAGAGGGTGAATATTGTCTTCCTTCCTATTAGTTGAAATGGTGTGGATTCCACCATAAAGTGATGTCATGCTTATCAAAAAGATGTATTGCAGGTGTGGAACCTACACTATTTCAACCAATAAGAGGGAGGGTATGTAATGTTCGCCATCTTTTAAGGAGGGTGAACAAAATTGCACTTGAATATGAGCCTCATAAACTACTTGTGGTTAGTCAAATAAAATCCATTGTCACATATTCCATTCAAATTAACAAGAAGGAAGTGTAAGCAGAGTGAACCCTCTGATAAGAGTCTGAAATCGGTAATTCTATTCGTAACAGGTACAAATCATTGGAAGGTAAACACACAACTGCACAACACAAGTACACCACATATGGCTACTTCATGGCAACATGTCAGGACATTTCTAGCACAACAAGGACGACAACAGATACAAACATATCCGACACAGAGGTCTATACAAAACCTGGTCAGGAGCTATCAAAATACCTCTACTAGTTCACATCAACAACAATATCAGCCTCTTTCACAAGCCGGTCAGTCAAAGCACAAAGCCCTGCAACTTTCGTCATAAGTTCACCAATACACTCGCTGTTAGCCACATTTACTCCAAGATCACCATCTTTATTATGTGCAAAGACTTCAGAGTCAGAATCCAATTCAAAACTCAAACTAGCTTTACCCAAAAGCTCTCGGCTCATCTCGGCTAGTTTTTGGAGAGCACTTGTTGTGGCTTCAACTTCCAATTCAGCCGCCTCCAGTTCAAGCTTATCAATTGCCAGGTCACCCATAGTTCTTTCACCAATTCTCTCTTGGGCCAAAGCATAAAGTTGCCTTAGCTCATTAGCATCTTGGACCATTTCTTCCTTCAGCTTCTTTAATTCTTTTTCTCTTGCGTCTAATCTTCCTTGAACCATTTTGAGCTCCTCATCTTTGATTATGACAGCCCTCTCTGCAGCCAGAATTTCCATTTCCTTTGTTCTCAGACTCTCTCCAGTGAACTCAAGTTCAGTTTCAAGTTGTTTCTTTCCCCACTTGAAATCGCCAGATGGTTTCTTTGACAATGGACCCAAAGACTTGGTCTCCGTTCCATTATCAAGGTGCAACCCTTCATACTCTTTGTCCTTTAAGGAAACAACCAGCTTGTTTGTGAGCTCCACAAGCCGTTCAACCACACTTTCGGCTTCAGAAAATTTCTTCTGTGTATCAAATAGATCATTTTGCACTGACTGCATATGCTCCTCTTTCTCCTTTAGCATGCTTGTTGCTTGCATAAACTGGTCTTCTCTACTGTTCTTAAGGGATTTAAACTCAAAAATCTCCTCATTTACTTCCTTTAACTTCTTCCCAGCACTGGAGAGTTCCAAATTTCTTTTGTCTAAAATAAGCTGCAGAGAAGCCAGCTCAGACTTTAACCGCTCGACTTCTAGTCTGGCCTCTACCAGTTCTAACTCTTTAACCTGAAGAAGATTGTGCATTTCTCCAAACTTGGTACTTTCTCGGTCTAGTGTCTCCTGAAGAAAAGACTTCTCTTGAATTGCCTGTACCAGTGAAGCTCTCTCATTACACAACTCCCCTTGCAACTGTTCAATAAGCTCCTTTTCCATTGATAGGTCCCGCTCAAGCTCCTTGTTTCGAGCCTCCGCAACCCTAAGCTTCACGCTCTTGCTCTCTACGTGTATTTGGGCATTTTTCAAACTTTTCATATGAGATATGACACTTCTCTTTAGTTCTTCAAGTTCGATAAGTTGTTTTTGTAACAGCTGCTCCTGATCTTCCATTTTAGTTCTAGAGGATGCCAAAGCTTTCTGAGATGAAACTAATTCAGACCTCACATTAGCAAGAAGTTTATTCACTCTTCCAAAATCCTCCATAGTTTCGACAGCTTCTTTGTTGTGCTTAGATGCTTCTTCTGCCAGTTTTTTCAGCTCTTCTTGTGCTAAAAGCCATGCCATTGTCTGCTTGCTCAAATTGGCCTCGGCAACTTCTAGCTTCTTCTCATCAAGTTTCTGCAATGACGCAGAAACTTGTAGTTCTTCTTCTTTCTCTTGGATTTTTTTCCGAAGCTGCTGAATTTCAACTTCCTGTTTCTTTACAACTCTGTTGGCCCCGTCCAGGAGATGAGCCTTGGATTTTAGTTCAACTCCAGTATTGACAGCTTCTTCACTTTTTTTCACTAATTCCCTTTCCAGTTTGTTAATTTCATCTTCTTTAAAAGACAGTGCATATTGTGTGGTAGAAATTTCGTCAACCCTCTGTTTAATTTGAAGCTTTAGGTCTTCTATTTGTGTGGCTTGAGAAGCTAAGTTAAGATTAGCTAGCTTCAGCTCCTCTTCTAGTTTCATGTGCTCAGAGCAAGTAGCCGCTATTTCATTCTCTCTATGGACTAACTCTTCCCAGGCACAATTTAGTTCAGTGCGTTCCAATAACACCTTGCTTTCTGCATCTTGTAGATCATCTTCCTTCTTTTTCAACGAGGCAAGTGCGGCTTGGAGGTCGGACTCCAAAATTCGAAGATTTATCCCCAACTGAGCATCATTGAAGAGACTAGAATCTGTACCCATATCTTCCAGTTTCTGAGTCTGGGCATATAACCTCTCCAAAAGAGTCCTTGAAGGATCACTTGCCCCATTGTCACTCATTCTAGACTTCCTATTGTCTAGCAATGATTTAACACACCAAGGGGGATGGCTCCTTCTGGGGAATGCTATCAATGCTAATCTCTTCCGCTTTCCATTAAGCCAGAGAGAGCACCCCTGCAGAAAAAAAGTTTTACGTGGTTGTACATGGTCATCAAATTGGTAAGAAAAAAATCAAGCTAAATATAAAAATCTAATATCTTTCAACTCTTCGTTTGGTGAATTAGCAGGTGGACTTAAATCATTATCCTTCAACCATATGATTTGCAAACAATCAAAAGCCAAAAAGAACATGTGCAGATAAGAGGCTGCACGAAAAACAGAAAAGAAAAGAAGAAAAAGAAGATGATTGATTACAGGAAGATTAGGGTCTTAAAAGAGCCTCAAAGGCAAGGAGGGAAACAGATTTAGCTATCATAGAAATGATGGGCCTCCTAGATGTGCAATCAAGGTTGATCTTATGAAAGCATACGATTCGGTTGATTGGGATTTTTTGCTTGACACTATGATTGCTATGGAGTTTCCTGCTACGTTTGTTGGATGGATAAAAGAATGCATATCCACTCCTAAGTTCTCTATCATGATTAATGGTGGGTTAGTTGGCTACTTTCCAGGAGCTAGAGGCCTTAGGCAGGGGGATCCAATCTCCCCCTACCTTTTTCTCTTAGTTATGGAGGCTTTCTCATCCCTTTTACAGTGGAATACTGAGGTTGGGGACTTCAAGTTCCATCCTAAATGCCAAGTGTTGGGGATTTCACATGTGTTTGCGGATGACCTGTTTATTCTAAGTGGTGCTCATTTGGGGTCTTTACAGACTGTGTTGAAAACTTTGCAGGAGTTTCATGGGTTTTCTGGGTTACAACCTAACTTGCTGAAAAGTGCTATGTATTTTGCGGGTGTCCCTGATTCTGATAAGCAAGTTTTCTCTGATTTGTTGGGTATTCCTATCGGTCAACTTCCAGTCAAATACCTGGGGGTTCCTTTCATTAGTACACGGCTCACTTCAACTGATTGTGCTGTGTAGCAGGCCGAACATAGCTATTCGCATCCACTATAGGCAAATTACGCCGAAGCCTATTGTTCGCCGTACCTAGACTAGGGCTCGGCCCCTCCATAGGCCCGTCAGTCATCCGCAATGAATTCACTGTGCGACCGTCAACAGGGAGCATATATTGGGCTCGGCCACCCGTGGGATGATCGATGAAAGGGCACCACTTATCCTCATCAGGCTCAGCCGCCTCCAGAGAGGTGGCTCATGAACAAATTCCGCTCGCCTGTTCCCTCATCAGGCTCGGCCAAGAGTGATGCTCGGCCACCCACAGGGCTCGGCTACCCGTTGGGTCCCGTACCTTCCCACGTGCTGAAACGGTTACACCAAAGGATAATCATGAGCTCACATGGAGAGTGCCAGCTCATGCCAAAGCGGTTACCAGATCCATCCAGTGACGTTATGGCGACGTCACTCAGCTCGTGCAAAGCACATGCCCGTACTTGGAGAGCAAGTCAAGAAGGCCCTATAAATATCAGATGGTGGTAACCCTAAGAGGTACATGCTTCTACACACAACACTAGTCTCTTACCTTTTTCTCTCCACATATACTTCTCCTCTTGCCGGAGGGCCTTGCCGGGCAACCCCCCGCCAGGTCTTAGTCGTGCGTTCCTTGTGCAGGCTAGAGGAAGAGGCTAGGCTATTCCTAAACCAACGGAGGAAAGACACAGATCAGAGATTGCGGGCCACACATGCCGTTTTGAAAGACAGGATTTTGGCTAAAATTCAAAGCTGGATGCAAAAATCTCTATCTTATGGAGGCAGGGCTCAATTAGTTCAGTATGTCCTATTCAACATCCAAACATATTGGAGTGCCATTTTTATCCTTCCTCAAAAAATCACTAAGGAGATTGAGAGTGTTCTATGTGCATTTCTTTCGTTGGGAGCAAAGTTGAAGCATACTGGGATAAAAGTAAGCTGGTCTTCTCTTTGTGTTCCCAAGAGAGAAGGGGGCTTGGGGTTTCGATCCATAAAAGAGTGGAATAGAGCTATCAACATGAAACATCTTTGGGCCCTTAGTCAAAAGCTGACACTTTATGGGTGAAATTGGTTCATGTCTATATCCTTAAAGGTCAAAGCCTTTGGGGGATTCCAATTCCTAATGAAGCTTCTTGGGTAGTAAGGAAACTTCTGAAGCTAAGACCTATCTGTAAGGAGTGGATGAAATATGTTATTGGTAATGGCAGGGACACCTTCTTCTGGACTGACAACTGCCATCCAGTTGGGGCTCTATTCCAACGGTTTGGTGTTTCTGTGGTGGTTCATTGAGGACGGGCTCTCATGGCTAAAGTTTCTTCTATTATTGAGACTGGTCTCTGGAAATGGCCTAGGCAGCGCAACAGGATTATTATGAACATTATTAGGCAAACTCCAGCTAACTTTCTCCCTAATCCAGCTGTTCCGGATAAGGTCATATAGACTTTAACCTCTGATGGTAAATTTTTTGCCAAATCAGCTTGGGAAGCCTGTCGACATAGGAATTCTTTCCAACCTTGGCATACTCTTGTGTGGTTCAGCCAAGGTGTGCCTAGATGGAGTTTCATTGCTTGGCTGGCTATTTTGGGAAGGTTATCAACAAAGGACAGGTTAGTGAGTTGGGGTATGGTGGTGCCCCCTCTTTGTTCTCTTTGCTTAACTGATATAGAATCCCATAGCCATCTTTTCTTTGAATGCCAACTTTCTAAGATGATTTGGAGGCAAATTTTGGCTAGAAATGGGATCACTAGGCCGGTTCTGGCTTTGGCCCAGGAATTGGAGTGGGCAGTCCAGTATAGACAAGGGAAAAGCTTGCATGATTCCCTGTATAAGCTGTCTTTGACAGCTTTCATTTATGTTCTTTGGGGGGAACGGAACTTGAGGATCTTTCAAGGCAAATCTAGAGGTGTTGATGGGATAGTGGGTAAAGTCTTTAACTCTGTGAGAGCCAAGGTTAGCTCTTGGTCAACTGTCAAATTCTCCATGTAGAACAGGAGGCTTTGCGATGATTGGCTTTCTAGATTCTAGGATTTTTCTATAAATAATTGTTCATAGGTTCCTTGTGAGGTTTTTTTTATCATCTCTTGGTCCTTTTGTAGTATTGGTTGCCAGGGGGATGCCCCTGTTGATTCCTTGTAGCTTCGTGTGCGTTTTTTGGTGTTATAAAATTTTACTTACCAAAAACAAAAAACAAAAAAGCAATTCGGGGAATCATTTCGCAGTATCATTATTGCGAAGTTCCACAGAATTAATCCAATGTAATGCCAAACTTCGTTCAAATAAGAGAAAATAAAGTTAGATAATGGAATTTTTCTCATTTGAGCAATGTTTCGGTAAATAGGTTGCGGTTTTGCAGGTTCTTTTTCCCACAAAACAGAAATACAATCACAAACATCATAATGACAAGAATGTTTACTAAGCATACAGCATTCGCATATTCTTGTGATTTAACGTGTTGAGGTCCCTGAGAATGTAATAAACAAAACGGTTGATGCGGTCCAAAAAAGGTGGCTAGGGGTATTCCAGTAATTTAACCATCATTTGGTCTTGGAGGGTAACGATTGCCCATTGGTCCACTTGGGATATTGGCTACACATGGGCTGGATTCTTAGAAGTGTCTTTTTGATTCTAGTCAAGTCCAATGTCTATTTATTTCTAGTCAAAGTCTTTAGAATCAATTCGTTGATCAAAAAGTCATTTGGTTGTTCCATGTAATTAATGCAGTAAAAGAGTCTATGTTCAATGCGTCTTTAGGAGTCTAAAGTTAGTTGAAGGTTATATTTATTATGGGAAGTTCTAGAGTCAAGTTGAAATGAGTACAAACATGATTGTAAGCCTTATGGCAAATGATGATGAATGAAAATTTACAAGAGCTTTAAGCTTCTACGATTGTGTGATGCAATCTCATTCTTTGGTGTGATAATAAAGAGGCCTTAGGTGTAATGCCTTTGGTAACCTAGGTGTGAGGCTTCGATCTATCTTCTCAAACCCTTCTTCTCTTCTCTTTACTATTCACGTTTACTGTTCACAGCCCCTAAAACAACCATTTTTCTTGTGTTTGATCATACTTAGCCTTCTATCAATCCCGTCATTCATCACTCTAATACTCCTTCGCACGTGTGACCCCTGACAAGCACTTGGGCAACCAACAGATCCATAACATATGGACTACAACAAAACAAGGTGCACTTAAGGCACAAACAATGGAGCAAACTATCAAGAGAGTCATGTCCAAAAACTCCGAAAGCCTAGCTCTGAGACCATGTTAAATCATCTAACTCAAAATCAATTGGCAATGAGTGGAGAAGCCCCATTGCAAACCTATCATTTTTCCTCATATCCAACTAGCAACCCTTTTTTTTTTAAACGGCAAAAAGAAATTTTATAATCTTTGAAATTGTTACAAAGATTAAAGGAACAAGGGTTGATGGCATCATACTCCTAAATCTAAGAACAAAAATTCCTAAAACTAGGGGTAATCCTGTGCCAAAAGACCCGAGACCTAATCCTTTAATTGGGAAGAAGCCAATCAAAGAGCACCCATTGGGACAAAGCCAACACCTCTAAAAGGCCTTAAAGCATAGATAAAACAGTTTAAAACAAATTGGGGCACAAATTGGAGCATAGCCCAAACTCCCAAAAGGCGTACAAGCCCAAATAACATGGGACAAGTCCATCAAATACAGCCCAACCCTAATCAACAACACAACCACCCTAACCCAAACAACTCAGCCGCCAACAACCACCGGCCATCCCACAGCCACAGCCACCGCATGCCACAAATCCATCGAAACACCACAACATAGCAGTCATCAACGGAAACCCCCATCCTCAGAGCTCCACCGACAGCCGCTGATGCCACACTTGCCGTTAGTCTAAGAACCGTTCAAACCCAAGAGAGAGAAACGGTGGAGTCGCACAAACCACACCCCCGCGAGCCACAAGATCAGACCTAGCCATTACGTAGAAATCGATTATCCCAACAGAACTAACTGGCAATCGACCACCCAAAAAAAGAGAGACAAGATATAGCAGCGACGAGGGCCGAAGTAGAGAAAGGCTGAAACAGAGCAGCAACCGGAGAAGAACGGATTAGGGAGGAACCGCCGGCGAAAACACCGCAACACGAACCGAACCACTGTGAACCCGCCGTGTGTCGCTGATCCCAAAAACAGTCGGAGAGGTGCCGGTCAAAGGTCACGACGCCGGATCTGGCGCCGTTACACCCACGTACACTTGCAAAGAAAACAAAGTGAAGGAAAAAATGGAGGAGAAGCTCGGGGGAGGACACCGTCCCCCCCCCCCCGGTAGTGATTCGCTCGAAAGAAGTCGAAGGGTTTGGGTAGAGAGAGGAGGTCTCAGTTTAGAGAGAGAGAAGTGGGATTTCCCAACCAGCTACCTAAGTTGTATCTTTTTGCCCATTCTCCAAGATACCCCCTACTGCCCCCTGGATGTCTAGCAAGTACCAACCCGTTTCGTTAGGATACTTTAGAAAGGTTACTACGGATGTGGTGGAAAAACCCATCAGCATTGAAATCCGGGCCAACCTGGATACTCATCCCTCTCTTTTAGCACCTCATCGCAATCAATGTTATCAGTGAGGAATAAAAAGGGTTCATCCCTGTGAAAAGAGGCTTAAGGCCGGGAGATCCCATCTCTCACTACTTATTCTTGTTGGTCATGGAGGCTTTCTCTGGTTTCTTGAGGCTCAGAATTAGTCGAGGAGGGTTCTGTTATCATCCCAAATTTGCTTTCATTGGTTTATCCCACGATTCCCATCTTTGATTTTTGATGATATGTTTGTCCTTTATGGTGCTGAGGTGCAATTGTTTAAGCTTATTAAAGAGGTTCTGAAGGATTTCTTCCACTTCTCTGGTTTGCAGCCTCATGTGGGGAAGAGTGCTTGCTTCTTTGCAGCTGTGAGCTCTGACAGAAAGCAAGTTCTGAAGCAGATTCTGGATATCCCTGAAGCTGACCTTTGTTAAGTGTTTGGGTGTGCCCTTGATCTCTACAAAGTTGAACTATGCTGATTGTGTTATGCTCAAGGATAGAATGCTTAGAAGGATTCAGTCATGGTCCAATAAGTTGTCATTTTTTGGGGGAAGGGCCCAATTGATTAGCTCTGTCTTATTCAGCATCCAAGTTTATTGGGCCTCTATTTTATTTTCCTAGCAAAACTATGACAGAAATCGAAAGCATGAACAGTGCATTTTTATGGAAAGGGGTTGGTTCAATCTAACTGGTGTTAAAGTCTCTTGGAGCTCTGTTTGTGTGCCTAAAAAAGAGGGTGGGCTTGGCTTCAAAAGGCTCAAGGAATGGAACAGGGCCTCTATGCTTAGGAATTTATGGGCCCTTTGCAATAAGGAGGATATCCTCTGGGAGAGATGGATTCATTCCTATGTTATCAAAGACCAATGTCTATGGTACATGAGCCTTCCTATTAACTCTTCTTGGACTATGAGGAAGCTTTTTGGTATTAGGCATATTGGTCAATCCTTCATTCAGTCAATCAGTGATTAAAAAATCACGACTAGGCGATCTCCTAGGCGCAACTAAGCGTGAGGCGGGCCTGTATCGCCTCACCAGTATGAGGCGAGATGAGGTTGGGCTAGGCAACCGACTAGTTGCGATTCGGCTCGACTAGTCGTGAGGCGGGAGGCGCCTGAAAATCTCGCCTCACGTCGTTAGGACAAAAATAAACTAACGAGGTCTATCTTAAACAGACAACGATGAGAAATCATAATACCTCCTGGCTGTCTCTAATCTGCGTCTAATCTACAATCAATCAACAACAAACAACGATCAGAAAAATGATCAATCTTCAAATTAGAGGAAATCGACCATCTCTCTCTCATCTTTCTCACACCTCTTCCTGGTCGGCTGCAGCTGCACAATCGTAATATATATATATATGTATATATATGTATATATGTATATATGTATATATATGTGTGTGTATATATATATATATATATATATATATGTATTATAATCCTCTCTACTCTCCCTCCCACTTGCCGCCACACATACATAAACCGCCTGTGATCAATCCATAAAAACAAATATGAAATAAATAGGAACTCAAAACAAGTACATGCTCGAGCATCATTGAGTTGTGACCCTACAACTCGTCACTGCCATACATCAAGGAATGTTGTATTTGATGAGTATTTGATCAAGCTTCATCATGGTGGTCGCCGCAAAAGGTAGACGAACTCTGAAGATTTAGAAGAAGGTATGTGTGTGTGTATATATACTCCGTATATATTATCTGTATTCTTCTCTTTATGAATGAGTGTATTTTATGTTTTTTTACTAGTATTTCATATGTTGGATTGTTGGTTATTATGCAATATGGTGATGTTAATTCTAGTTTTGATGTTATGAGTGAATATTGCCCATTTATGTAGTATATCTTGCCTTTTTTTTTTTTAAATGCTCGCCTCGCTCCAATGAGGCGCTCGCCTCGCCTCGTCCCCTCGTCTTTTATGGGCTTTGTTGCCTCACCTTCGCCTCGCGTTTTTAAATCACTGAGTCAATCATTGGCAATGGTCAGTCCACCTTTTTATGGCTGGATAATTGGCATACTCTTGGGCCTCTTTATCTCAAGTATGGTGACAGAGTGGTCTACAAGATGGGAAGATCTTTGGATGCCAAGGTCAGTTCCATTATCCATATAGGTGGGTGGTGGTGGACTAGAAGAAGGAATGGTGTGATTGCTGAAATTATTAACAACACTGCTGCTACTCCTCTTCCATTTGAAACAAATGAGGACGAAGTGGTTTGGACCCTCTCTCCTTTTGGGATTTTCACAGCCAAATCTGCTTGGCTTGCATTAAGGACCAGGGCTTCTGAAGTTCCCTGGCATGCTATTGTGTGGCATAAGGGTTCAGTTCCTAGGTGGGCGTTCATTTTATGGGTGGCTATTTGGGGCAGACTTGCAACTAGAGACAGCCGTATAACTCTGGATAGTGGCTGTGTGCTATGTGATGGGGGGGTTGAATCCCATAACCACCTATTCTTTGATTGCTCGTATGCATTGCAGGTGTGGAATGAGGTTAAATCTCGATGTGGTTATGCTCAGACTTTCTCATCCTTGTCTTCTGAGCTCACCTGAAGGGTTTTGCATTGCCAAGGGCCATGTATAAGCTCTGTCTTGCAGTGACTGTATTTCATCTTTGACGGAGAGAAATGGCCGTATATTTGGGAACTGCGGTGTAGACTCTGCTGGTTTGGTTAGTAGAATTTTGGGTGATGTGACAGCTTGTCTTTGTTCTTGGAGAAGGATCCCGCCTCTGCTGAGAATCAAGACGTGTGCCTTGTCTGGGGTCTTCTCCAGCAAACCTTAGTTAGACCTTTTCTTTTGATGTATTTTGGATGTGTTAGGTTTCTATAGCCTTCTTTTTGGCAGTTTGCTCGTGTTTCTCCTGCATACATAGGAAGGAGGTGGTCTGTATTCACGGCTTTTCCCCCTTGATTTTGGTTGGTTAATAAATATCTTGTTCCAAAGAACTCATCTATATCAAAGGCTGAAATTAACAACTCAAAATCTCATCAAGATCAAGAAGACTATCGAAAAATTTACAACCCCAAACGTACTAAGGTTTTACAATCCCAAACAAACCAACGCGTAGTCCTAGTTAATTGAAACCAATCACATATATTATTAACCCAGAGCACTTTCCTTTCAAGCAGTAAAAATCTCAAAATCCTAAGAAACTTGCAATTTTCCGTTGAAACTAATCTTCTTTTTTTATCCTAAAATTAACTAATCTTTATAGGGTAAAATAGAAACACATAAAAAACAATATAAAAAAAAAAAGGGACCAAGAAAGATAAGGGCACGTAATTAAATAACCAAGGAATAGGAAATGAACACAAACAGTCTACGTTTTGGAAAGAATAAAGGAGAAAGAAATACCTTGGATCGATGGTGAGAAGAGGAGGAGGCTGAGTGGTAGGGGCTCAGGGCGGTTGACAACGCCATGCTTGGCCTGTGGAGCAGAATTCGTACATGCCCCCCACCCTTTACTCTTCGTTATGTGTGTGCGCGTATATAGAAGTAACAGTCGACAGTGGAAGCGCACAAAGAGAATTAGAATCGAGAGAGAGAGTTGAAGGTACCGAAAGGAATTGGAGGGAAACGAAGGTGGGAAAATGGAGAGGGGAGAAGAGCTTGGCTCACTTTAGCATCAACGTTCGCGACCACTCTGAGTCTCTGATCAACAAAAAAAAAAAAACGTTAGCGACCACTTAGGTTGCGCCTGGTATGTTAACTTCCAGTCGATAATCCCGTAATGGACCAAAACCATAGAAGCACCAATGGTGCCAATAGACCCATTTTCAGGTCTTGCATAAATAATTTAAATAATTTATCGATCTTAAAATTTTTTTTTGTGATTCTGTAAAAAAATTAGCTTTGTCGGATCGGATAATTTTGATCCACAATCGCATTTGATCAAATACTTGCAGATATATGATTGAAGTGACTTATTGACTTATTGCAATGAAGTTTGAAAAAATATTTTTGAATTAATGAACGATTTGGATCATTTTTGCGAGACTCGAAAATAAATTTCACGCGCTGATCTGTACACCATCAGAGCATTATGATAGATACCCATAGACGGGTTATACTTTTTCCTTTTGGTACGAAATATAGGATGAACTTTAGAAGTGAATCACCTAATAATTAGACATGAGAGGCGCTGATCTATACACCATCAGAGCATTATGATAGATACCCATAGACGGGTTATACTTTTTCCTTTTGGTACGAAATATAGGATGAACTTTAGAAGTGAATCACCTAACAATTAGACATGAGAATAGTTTTTAGAGAAATCAGTCACGGGTGAAATCCTGTACGGAATACTAATGTTTTCTGTTTTATCTTCTAGAAGACATACTACTAGCACTGTAATTTTTTTTAATACTCCCTCCGTCTCTTATTTAGAGTCCAGTATTTCACCTAACAATTAGACATGAGAATAGTTTTTAGAGAAATCAGTCACGGGTGAAATCCTGTACGGAATACTAATGTTTTCTGTTTTATCTTCTAGAAGACATACTACTAGCACTGTAATTTTTTTTAATACTCCCTCCGTCTCTTATTTAGAGTCCAGTATTTCATTTTGGGCTGTCTCTTAATAAATGTCCATTTTGTAAAGTTAGTGAATAAAAATTGATGTATTATCTATTTTGTCCTTAAAAATATATTCTATTTTGAAAAATTACTGAATAAAAGTGTAATGATGATAGATAAGTGGAAAAAGCAGAGGAAAAAGTTAATATAAAAGGAATAATGATTATATCTTTTTAATAAGTTGAAATTACGAAACAGGACATTTAAAAAGGGACGGAAGGAGTACCAAATTGAAAAAAATTATTGAACTCTTTAATTTAGTGTCAAGCAATTTTAAAAATTATACAAGAAAGTTCTTCATTTTTAAGCCAAAAATTGCACTTCTTTTTTAAGGGACTAACTTTTTGGGATAGGAGTAACTCTTTTCATCTCTTTTTCTCCTTTCTCTTGTAATTGATGTAACAACCAAAAAAAAAAAAAAAAAAACCTCATTTGCTAAAGTAAAAGCACACGGTTACAGTTATAGAAAAAAACACAAAACAACAACAGTTACAGTTTAAACAAAAACCATTTCTGGTTTGCATTTCTGAAAAAAGTAAATCCAAAAACAAGGGGACAAAAAACATACAAAGAAAGATAAGACAAGAAAACAAATTACTTCTATTGTTGTTGGGACTAAAACGAACTATATAAAATCAATAGGTATCTGTTAAAAAAGTCAAAACTTTTTGCTCGTGTACTCGTGAAGATGGGCCTGCACAAGCAAACACTCCTTTTATTTATCTCTTCCATTTTTCCTTCCAAAAATTTTGACGTTCAAAAAACAAAAAAGGTTGAAATGACCACAATCTGCACGAATCAGAAGAACATACACTCCATCCCTCTTAACTACACATAATAAACGAATCATGTAAAGGATATCAAATTTCCCAATGGTATTCTCCTTTTGCCAATTCCCTACTTATTCAGGTCAATTGTCGAAGAAAAATACAGCCACTTGAAGGGCTGTCTATCCGGTAACTCGTATACGTGTAGTCGCATGATCACATGAAGAAACTTACTAGTTCTTTTCTTTCAATGTTAATTGGTGGATCGAGGGTGCTCTTTTGTATACCACAAAATTTACAGTATTTGCCTTCCCAGTTTCTTCATCTCTCTAAAGACGATGTGTGTACTGCTTCTTCTGAAAGACTACCTTCATCATCTTTCTCAGATGAAGTGACTGTTTTCAGATCATGGCCTCTTGGCAGACTGCCTTCATCATCTTTTTCAACTGAAGTGTCAGTTCCCAGAGCACCGCATCTTGAAAGATCGTCGTCTTTCTGAGATGAAGTGTCCGTTTTCAGGGCACAACGGAGAACCTCATTGACCTGTTTTCTCAATCTGGCATTATCGGTGAAGATATCTTTCAGCATGTTCCTCAACTCATCATCTAATGCCCTTGTCTCGTCATCGATCTTGTGGAGCTCATCAATAGAAACATTATCATCATCCTGAGCAAACTGATGTACCAGTAGAAAATAGGTGTAAAGCACGTACGAAAAAGAGAGTATATACCCGGAAACAAACTCGAATTACTTTTCATTCACACAGTGTGTAAGCACACTGCACAGCCAAACATATCCCAAGATTATAAACAAAGCAAGGTGATGAAAAGACGTCAATAGTTAAGTAGGGATAAAGATTGTAAAAGAACTATTAAAGTTAGAACCATGTCAAGTCAAGCCGTTGCCATTCCAAAGCAGCATTTATTTCCTTATTTATCAGCAACGAGCAAAATAATAGTCCTAAAATAGGAGTAATAGATAAAAGAAGGTACAATATAAGGGGAAAAGAAGTCCACCAAAGAAAATATGAAGAGAACAGAAAGCAGCTAAACAAACCAAAACTCTTAATTGCAAAACACACACGGCCTTCAAATCCCTAGAGATGAGAAACAATGGACACCTCTTAATTTGAAAGTATTCTTGACTCACTACATGATAATCAAACTCACTCACAAAACTCAACGCAAAAACATAACGACATCTTCAATAGAATGTAATAGTTTAATGACGGTACAGTGCTGATCACAGGAGGCCCAAGAAGCAGAGGAAATATTAGAGAGAAAGTTGAAAGTAAGTTTAATGACTGATGATGGATGTAGAAAATTAAGAAAATCAGATGTTGTCTACACGTTTAGTGCCCACAAAGTTAGGCTAAATATTTCTGAGTTGTGTTATTGGCGGTATTTTGGTGATTTTATTTTCAGCTTTAGACTGGACAACCCTGAGTAGGTTTCTGTTTATAGACTCCGCAAGGGGTACAGACTTAAGGGTCTGTGAAGCCAAAGAAGGGTCCAGGCTCTTAATCTTACCCAGCTTCCAGTCCTAAGAGATTATATAACCTACTAATAATCAGTCAATAAGGTTTTCGTTCTTCCATGACTACTTGAACCTATTTGTCTAAAGGTTGGCGATTGGCCTACGTTGCCGGATCCCATGGATAACATTGAGCCAAAAATTGCACGCAGTTCAGTTGAAATTTGGTTGCAGAGTTGGGGTAGTGGCTATAGCCAGCCTTAAAATAACCAACCTCTCTGAATCCTCTGTGTATACATCATCTCCTCCACTCTAGCATCTCTCGTAGCTTGTGTCCCCTTCTTGCTAGCCGACTTACAAGCGCCCACAACTAGGAGAAGAAAGCCTTGAGTGTTTTGTATCTGTCACGGCACTTCTAGTGAGGGATCCCGCACGCTTATTGCATGCGGACTTCTAATCTCGACCGTCAGATGAGATCTGACGGTCGAGATTAGAAGTCCGCATGTTGTTAACGTGCGGGATCCCTCATAGAAAGGGGACTCTTGTTTCCCTTCTTGTAAATTCAGTAACCTTAATACTAGATGAGAAGCAATTTTTAGGTCCATAAGACACAACAGCTTTTGGAGTTCTATGATTCACCAACCTTAATTAGTAGGTATTCCAATCCTTCTGATTGTCCTCTTCATAAGAACTGATGGGTGGATGGGGAGTAAAAGGTCAAGTAACTAAGTAACTATATCAAGTAGAGCTGTAAAATAAGGAATTAAATGTATACCCATACACATCCATACAAAATTTAGCTCCATTACTAATACATGTAACATCTTTGCCAAAAAGGCACACATTCATGTAATAACTTCGATAGTTGACCCATTGATGGTGAAGGCCTTCTGACTTGTTGAGTAGCTAAGCACCTAGCATAGTTCTCAAGTATGCACTTTGACTCTCCTAGATATCGGATGACTGTGTCCAAATTCTCTACAGGTTTGAACACTAGAGGTGCAAGGTCGTGTCACCTACATCGTACAGAAGAGCTTATTTCATTTCGTGTCTCCTACATGGCAAAGATGCTATAAAACTTAATACGAAGGAGGAAAAATCAACATAGAACTCGAATGTTGAAGTGTAGCTGAAACAAGAAGGTAAAGATGGATTACTAGTGTTACGACAAATGATCGAGTAATAAAGGATACCTTATGCATCAATTGAACAAAACTTTCAGTGAAGTCAAGTGGGATCATATGACCTGCGCACTTGATCTATTAATGGACCTTTACAGAGACTATGAGCTGTGGTTCTAAGGACATACTTAGCTTAACTTACCATTAACCAAGGATATGACTCAAATAGAACCAGCTGGAAGATATGAATCTGTGTGGCCAACTCAAAGTAACTGAGACAAAGGCTCATTGAGTTGACTCAAGTATGGCCTATGGGGCTAGGCTTATATAATGTCCATAGTCCATGGGAAAAACAAGGCATCCAAAGGTATTCAATCCACCCGAATAAATATAGAATGAACTAAACAAAAAGGGAGAACTGAAACACCGAAGTTCTTTTGTACGAAAATTTCTGAAACCAAACCCATCTAAAACATTCTTCTCGCAGTAACAGGACTGGATATGAAGTGTCAGATCATGGTAGAACAAAAACAAAACAAGTCAACAAACAGAAAATAGAACTAAGGGGGGATGCAAAAGGTACCTCTGCGATGAGGAGGTCAATTTGGTTGTCAGATGTGATTAGGAGATCCAAAGCATGTGAAACTGATGCAGAATCAACAACTAATTCCTTTCCATTTTCACCAAGGAAATCAATGCTGCGCTCCTGAAGCCTGTTGCGAAGCTGCCCACATTCATGAAGCAGCTTTTGCCTAGCAGTTTTTGCACGTTCCGCACATTGTTTTTCCAGTTGAAGAAGTCTCTGAATGCACAAGACCGAATTCCAAGAACAAAAAATAAATCACCCCTTTACAACTTAAAAATCCCAGAACACAGGTCTAATGAATTAAACGATGAGGCGGAACTAAGAAAAGAAGATACAAACGGTTTAGAAGTAAAATAAAAGTGAAATTTACTCCTTCGTGTGCTCCAAAGTATATGAAGTGGCAAGTTTATGGAAGTTGGACAATTTAGTAGCCCCAAAAATCTGGCTCTCTCTCTAAAACCCCTTTGTCTCCCTCCCTCTCTCTCTTAAACTAGGGCAAACCACCACCAATCGCCACCTGGGGGGGGAGGCCCATCCCTCCCTCCTCTCCCCGGGCCCCTCTTCTTCTCTTTTCTTTTCCTCTCTCTTTCCCTCTGCCTCCACTCTTTTTCTCCCTTTCTTTGCAGGTTTCTTCTCTGACGTCGCTCATCTTTCTGCCGCCACGGATCCTTGGTTTTCAGTTCATCCTTGTCACTGCAACCACTGGCTTCTGCTCGAGCGTTGCTGGTGGACCTAGAGGCATGGTTTCGAGTGCAGATCTGCTCGGTTTCGTGGTGACTGGTGTAGCCGTTTTCTTGCGAGGTCTCCACCATGCAACACTGTTGAGTGTCGCCGGGTTAGGCTTAACGGCAAGTGGGACCTCGCGACAGGTTTTCTGGATTGGCCAGTGGTTTTGAGCGCAGATTTGCTCGGTGCTTATTTGGGAGATGAAGAGGCAGCTGTCATCGGCGTCATTCTTGGAGCCTTGGTTCTCGGATTTCTGGCCGTTTAGGAGGATTGAAATGGCGGTTTCTCGGCGGCTTTGGGATTCGGGAGTGCGATGGGTTCAATCGGCGCGGGTCTTCGGCCTCCTCGGAGTCTGGTGGTTTTGGGGTAACAACCATGGTGGGTGGAGTCTGTGGTGGTGGGTTGCCTGTTGGGGTGGTGGTTGTTGGCGAGATGTGCGGCTGCGGTGGGGGTGATCTGCTCAGATTAGGGTTAGGGGGTTGCGTCTGGGCTTGGCCCTCTTTGGGCTGGGCCTGGCCTGGCCTGTTTTCATTGAGATGTATTGTATATTTGGGCATTTTAGGCCTTTTAGGAGTGGGCTTGTCCCAATGGGTGCTTCCTTCATTGGTTTCAGGCCAATCTCGGATTTGGGTATCAGGTGGGCACAGGATTATTCTTATTTTTAGGAATTCTATGTCTTAGATTTAGGGATATGATGCCATCATCCCTTTTCCTTTAATCTTTGTAACAATTTCAAAGATTATAAAAAAAATTTGCCTTTCAAAAAAAAGTTTATGGACGTTGGAACCAAGAAGCTGTTAGTATTATAAAATACCAGAGGGGCATCCGATTTATACGCCAACAAAAAAGCTGAATTTACATTTTTGTTCTTTGGTTTTCATCCCCTAACTTATGCAAAATTAACTATAATTTGACACCACGTATTACCTCTGCATCAGATTTTTCCTTCTGTGATTGACTCAGACCCTTCTTTAATTCTGCTTGAGAATTTCTGAGAGACTTAACCTCTTTAACAAGAACTTTAATATCCGCCTTTGATTTGATCTCTAGCTCTTCATGTCGCTTCAACACGTCCTCAAGTTGCTTTTTGGTCACATCCAACTCTTCCAGTGCACTTTTCTCCCCAATGACCGAAGCATTTGTTGACGCTGTACATAACTTTTGATCCTGAAATTTGATTGGCAAATTAATCACTGAATCCTCAGTCCGATAGATTAAGGAGAAAAAAGGATATTGAAGGCACTACAGCAAAAACTAAAAAGATACACAACCTGCTGCGACTTCAATTTCAATTCCATTTCCAATGACTTCCGCCGAAGTTCCTCCATATCCCACTGCATTTGGGTAACTCTTTCCCTTTCTACAATAATAGCTTGATGAAGGTTATCTTTACTTCTCTGTTTTGTAGTTTCAAGTTCCACTTCCAAATCCTTGACCTGCATTGATACATTTCATCACAAACTTATCATTAGAATCTCTTCGCAGAACATGGAATAAATAACAATTGAAATCATGGTGAGCAAAGTTTACAGACCTTAGTCTCAAGATAATCTTTCACTGTTATTTCTTGATTTAATCTCGATATAAGATCCTCCATGTCTGTTTTAGCGGTAACTAGTCTCCGTTGCATGGTCATAAGAACCTTGTTCATACTGTAACGTTTATCCAATGGAAGAACTAATTGCACATCATCGCTTGAGTGGCACTCTGTGTTGCCAAGAACTTCCATGGTTCTTGAAATCTCAGGACCTCCGATATGCTCAAGGGAGCCCTCCACAAATGAATTTGGAAACCCTGAATTTGAGATTTCACTACCTCTCAATGAACTAGCATCGCTTCCAATACTTTCACTGGAGAGCTTTCGAGCATGACTATTTACTTTGCTGTGCTCTGCCTCAGAGAAATGCTCAATCCTACTGTCATCAAGATAAGCAGTTTTAGAAGCATTTCCATTGACTATATTAATACTGCTGACATTGTTGGCACGTAGTTTATGCCTAGGTAAACCCTCGAGTTGCTCTAAAATAGCATGTCCCATAAACAAGCCTTCGTCAATATTGGACATTCCATACTTGACAAGCTTTTCTATAGGACTAGTCAAATCTTCATCCAGCGAGAGATCCTCTGTTCCACCTTCAGAACTGTTATCCCTTCCAAGGCTTGGTGTTCCAATCTCTGATGTTTCGTAAGCAGTATCACTACCATTATCTGATGTGAGTGATGCACTGCCAGCAAAGAGAGATAGACTTGAATTGGGATGCGCTTGAAGTGCAGAAACAGTGCTATTCCCGGAAGTACTAGCTTCTGAAGCGTTTTGGTGTTCATCTTGGAATGCTGAAGTGAATAGTAATGTAGAACCAAATGTCAAACTGAGATAATACCCAAAAAAAGATACTGGAAAAGAAGATTAGAAAGTAAGTTCCAACATTTTCTACTTGTGAACCTGAGTTTGGTTGAAGTTACATATCTATTAAAAAATACAACTATTTTTTAAAGCATAACTGGTTCAGTAAAGATACACATACAAGATCTAGCGGCAGCTTCTAGTTCAAGGAAGGATGCCACCACAAAGCTTCTAGACAAATCAATGTCAGAGAGTAACTGTGCCATCCAATCCTCCAGAGAGCACCGTCGCTGCAAAAAAATCAAGCTTTTTGAGAAAATTAATCTTCTCTATAAAATCCAACCATAACATTTCAGTCTACTGTCTACCCGCCAAGGTTCACTCACGGTGGTAATAAAACAAAGTAGCCGGATTTAACTTCCAGATAGATGTATATTTATCACCAATTAAGTTCAATTTAGAGGGACTCTTACAATATTATAGTAATGAGGTGCACAAAAAGTACCAAAGCATACTATTTCAAACCATCTGGATGGAAAAATTCACGTCTATGAAGCACAAAAAGGATGATGTTATTCACAGCAGCATTAAAGCTGACAGCCCAACAGCAATACAATGTCGCTAGAAGATGCCATCTTAGAGCCACAAAACCATACAGGGAAACTTAACGAATAAACCGCCTACCTCTTCTAACAATGCCCTGCTTTTTATCCGCAAGAGTCCCTTGGGTGGAGCCGGTGGGAGATTCTTCTTAGGAAATGCCTTTTTAAGCTGCAAAAGAAAGAAATGAGAATAAAACAATATCCCGAATTAAATAATTTGGTAAACAAAAAAAGGTCAACTAATCAAAATAACTTAGGACCAAAAAATAAACATACTATTAGACTTTTTTCTCTCTTTTTTTCCCCCTGTTGGGGGCTGCTTTGGGTGCACCCTCCCATTGACTCCATAAAGAGAAGTGTTATAGACTTACTACAGTAAATAACTTCAGGAAGTCATTAAACCTTCTCAATACTCCTCGTGTTGTTGTGATTCCTTCTGGTGATTGAAGGCCAATCTGAACCCTGTAAAACTGTGCCTAGAGATGTTAAAACTTAACATACCTGAAGCTGGCACACTACGTGTACAGAAACAAATAGAAAGCGTAGATTAGGCAAAGAAGATTTAAAACATAACCACTCAGTTGAGTCCATTAGCTATACTATACAAACATACATTCATACTATATCTAGAGAGAGATATTGTATCATCCCAGTATAATCGATACTTTTATTAATCAGAGAAATTGGACCATCAAGGAGCTGTAACCCATATGCGTTCACAAGTAAACCAAAACATAAAACTGAGCATAAAATCGACTAGCCCACTACAACTTTAAGCAAAATTCAAAACTTCTTCCACTCTATGCTTACAAACCAGACAAAATAAAGACAAATATTTACCCAAATAAATAAATGAAAGACAAATCACAGTCCTCTATATTTTGTGCAGATTTAGAAAATTCTTCAACTGTAGGGTCAAAAACCATGGATGTCCACCTATACAAAAAAAGGTCCAACGAAAAGAATTTCAAAACCAAATGAGGCGTACACCTTCCGAGAAAGGTCTTTGAGATTCCCTTTTACACAATATATATATATATATATATATACACACACACACACACACACACACACACACACATGGTATCAAAGCCATATGAAGAAGAAGAAGAAGAAGAATCCACATCAAGCACAATCCATCAACCTACCATGCTTCATGCTTGTCTTCTCTTATTAACAATTCACACTCTATTCCAATGGGCAAACAATACAAAAGGTCTCCAAAGCTATCTGGGGAAACCCACTGGACTCCAAATACAGGCAAATCAAGCATCTCATCCACAATTCAAAGACACCTTACAACGGATGTACAGAAGATCAATTGACTCCTGAAATGGGTGCACCACAAGTCCACAGCATACAGCTCCCTGCCTAAGTATGGATGAGGAGAAGATCAATCGACTAGGGAAATTGTTGAACCATGAGTCTACTAGAGGAAGAAGTATTTTTAGGTTACACTTGAGTATTTCTAGTGCATTTGGATTCCTTGCACTTAATTATTTCTAGCTCATTTGGATTCACTAGAAGAAGTATTTTCAGCTCATATCGCTTGACCTGAAGTAGCTAACCTGGGGTTGACACAAAAAATGACTCGAAACCAACATCACCATGTACACCTCAGAGAAGCAAGAAAGGCCTTCAATGTGCCTTTTAACTTCTCAAAAGTTTGGATTCTTTTTAAATCCAATTAAAAATCAAGCAGTGAACAAGATCAACCTTAACAAGAAAAGTTCAGCAGCTTCGCTATGTCATGTTGACATGGTTCACATGTTTTCTGTGTTACAGGGCCTCAGATACGAGTGTATGACAAAGTACCCATACATCTTGATACTTCATCTACTTTAAAGGTGCAATAGAACATGTCATGTATGAATTATGACATGGAAATTTTATCCCGTCATACACGTCTGACAATAAAATTGTATGGAAGAAAGGGCCGAGGTTCACAACCAAAATGCAAAAAAAAATAAGAGGGAACAAAAGAAAATTAAAAAAACCACAAGTGCGAAAGGGCAACCCAATAACCCAACACAAGCTAACAAAAACCACTAAACCCAAACAAGAACGCATCAGCGAACTCCAAACTTCACAAAAGGTTCTTTTTCCTCTTCTAATAACCATTTCATTTTCTCCCCATCCTTACAAAGCAACCAATGTCATGTTCGGGCTTCGGATCTCTTCCTTCTTTTGAACTCTTTCATATTCGTGCTTGTGTCAGCCTCCATGCTCTTGATTGAAGACACATCTTATGATGGCTGACATGATAAATAAAGGTTGGAGTGATGCAAAAAACTAGAGATAAAATTAGATGCTCTGCCTTACGTATAGCAAAGAGGAGACAGAGGTTGACCGTGAAGTACATGAATCAAAGAAAATAGGACAGAAAAAATTTACAAAAAGAGTAGGAAAAAATAAGGTATGAAGCTATGATCATATGATCAAACGAGAAGGACCTCAAGGCCTCACAACTCATGAAAAGCATTGCATCACGAAATCCTTACAAATCCTTTATAGATAGAACTTCTGGAAGTAACCAAAGATAAAAGTGTCTATAAGCTATCCACCATCAAAGCAATCATTTACATAAACTGCCTATTGGCGTTTCTGCAACATAATCGAATAGGACTTAAGTAATACTACTGTTCTTATCTACTAGGACATTTACATGACAACACCAGGCCAGAGGGAAATACATAACATTCAAACGATATATATGATCTTCAATTAAAAAAACAATACATGAACTCACTAGAGCCCAATTAATGCAAACGAAGCCAAACTAGCAAGAATCGAATCCAAGAAGAGAAGAGACTGTTAAGTCCACTTTAAATAGAATGAGAAAGGTCCAAGCAGATCTAACTGCATTCAAGATATACCAAATGAAGACAACATCCTCCCATGCCTTTGATATACCATTAAAAGGCCACCCTCTCTGTCCCTGCCCTCGACAAGTGAAAACAAACGAATAAACAAGCTAACCACACATGCAAGTACATACATGACCCTGGCAAATCCTGCAGTTAATCGCTGTGAGTCTCAGTGCGGAGGCAAGGAAAAAAAAAAGGTTTCAAACCTTCCAGTTTGTTTTAAAACGTATTGTCTTCTGCTACTCAAGTCCCATAGGACTCCTGACTTTCAACATGCACATGAATTGAGTACACAATCATGTGAATTCCAAATTATAGGTTGTAAACAACATCTACCCTTCGTATAGATAAACACTGGAGAGTCATTCAGTTTGAATACCACAACAGGATCTGAATCTCTTGATTTTGGACGGACAACCCAGGAAGGAAATGTAACGCAGTAACTCCATCCTGTGTGAGGATCATGCGGCCAGATGGTGTCCCGCCCATTCTGCAAACATGAATCTTACCATAAGAACAAATATTTAACCAGTAATACAGCATTACTAAGAACAAAAGATCCACCCTAAACTTCTGCCCTCTGGCACAGAGTAAGTAGTTGAATTATCAATACATATATGAATGAAGAATCTAGATTGATGAAACATTAAGGCCCTAAATGAGAGCAGTTGATAGAACCAAACATACAAGGATACAAATGCTAAAGCCGTGCTTCATTCCACTCATTATAGACTGGTATCACGAATGACAAATCAGGACAACAAAAAGGTAAAAACAATTAAAGATACACAACCAATATTGAAGAATAGCTACACAAATACAATGGGCATTGTTCGTGATTGTAAAAGCATCCAACTCAAAACCAATTGGCAATGAGTGAAGAGGCCACCTAGGCTCGTATACTAGTTTTGGAAGTTATAAACTTATAATTAACCTATGTGGGACAAGTTCTAACACTCCCGCACACATGCGGCCCTTGACCCGCAGATGGAGAGTAAGCAAAGGATCCATAACATTGGGATCACAACGAAACAAAGTCCACTTATGGCACAAAAAATGGAGCCATTAATCAAGAGAGTCTTGTCCAAAAGCTTTCAAAACCCTATCTCTAATACCATGTTAAAGCATCCGACTCAAAACCCATTGGCAATGAGTGGAGAGGCTGCTTAAGCCCATATATAGTTTTGAAGGTTATAATAACGAATGTGGCACAAGCTCTACCAGTGATCATGATGCAAGGTAATATAGGAAAACAAAAAATATAAGTGTTTGAACTAGTATTAGATATGCTACAATTACTACACCCTAGAAATATAGCTAGTTTTGAAGAAGGAAAATAAATTTTCAGCACACACTTAAACTAGGTTTAAACTGTATTAGAGGTGAGTGACATCAAGCATCATGAAGAGGAAAAAGGATATCAAGGCAATCACACAAATGTGCACAGATTTACATGGCTCAGCTTGAAGGCTACATCCACGGATGTAACTACGTTGTATCAAACTTTGGAGCCACAAATACCTCTTGCATATATGAATACGTGACACAAGTCCAAACACCTGATAATAGCAATTGGGTTGGACAATTAAAGTCATGACGGACGCAATGGTTCATAATCATAATCCAACTTGAATTTGAGACAACACCCACAGCAGGTAAGGCCATAGAGTGCTGGAAAAGGAAAGACAAAATTTAGAAACAATGGAGGATTTATTCTTAATGTTATTAACAAAAATTATCATTGAATCCAAGGAAATGAGAAGTTAATAACTCTACTAACACCACAAGCAACATTTACTACAAAGATTAGGGTAGAGAATGCAAAAGATGCTATGATAGGGGCCGCTGTGTGTGTGTGTGTGTGTGGGGGGTGGGGCGGGCGGGTTGGGTGTGTGGTGATTAATGAAGCTTGGAAGTAGTAGGCAAAGAACAGATAGTCTAGAAAAATAATTACATAAATATCAGAGATTCACGAATTATAAGCATCATGATAAATGAGGACAAAGTATATCTACCATCACTCTCTTCAGTACTGATTCTGGACCATATTCCTTTCACAAGATGACAGGCACCAAGATGGATGCAGATCCCAGGAGTTAGAGGAACTCAGAGTGGGGGAGCTCAGTCGATTGAAGAAAGAAATCAGGGATCCTTCCCCATGCTTGAAGGAGCCTTTCTATACGTGGTCAAACCAAAGGGGCCAACACAACCGAGCACAAGCCCCATGCCAAGGGAAAGGTCTGAGGGTTGTTTCATGTGCTTTTTCGAGGTAGATGATGGTCCATTTCACTCTTTCCTTGTTTTTATGCTCGTCTTTAGGCTTTATGACTTTGCTATGGTTAATTGTACTGTACAGCTATACCAAGATGTCTCTAGCTTTTATCTTAACTTTAGGCCTCTCATTTTTGTAGTTTGGAATTTTGAAATTTAAAAAAAAAATATTTGTCCTCTCTGGTATACCCATTTGGAGCACATGTTTATCATATCAATAATGCGGGCAGGCCAACCAACGAAGAATTAGCTTGGAAACTTTCTCCCTCGGGAAATATATCCATTCTTGTTTGTTTGCATCAATAGATTTATGATAAGAGGTAAATATCCAATAGTGTGATTCTTCCGAATCGAGGAAGCGCCTAGGAATCTTGTCAACCAAAACAGGGGTCTTTTTGGACATTTTCATGAAGCCCGAGACTTTCAATTTGTAATTGACCGAGCTATCCCCGTTTTTGGGCTATAAGACTCTAACAAATCACAAGTTGCAATGAAAGTCCCTCTCTCTCTTAGGCCGGTCAAGATGGAGTCATCTCGAAGTGAGATGACGAGCCACAAAGCCGTTGAAATTCCTTAGCTCCCGCCGAAAAGCTACCTAACAAGTACCATAGGAACCCAAAATCAACCACTATTGCTTGTAGGCAGCGATTCCCGAGTTCCTAAAGTTGCCTTACATCAAGGGGACAAGTGAAGTTGAGGGATCTTCTTGGATAGAGATTCTCTCGAGTCCTTGACCAAACCCACAAATGATGAGCAGACAGCCAAAGGTTCTTCTCACTCAGGTGATCCTAGACAAAGCCAACGGATACCAAAAATAGCCTGAGTATCATCTTATCCCTTGTTGTCCAAGCTCAACGGGCTTAGGCATCAGATTGAGGCATGTCACCATAATAAGCATGTCTCTGACACTACTGGGCAGCATCACAATATATTGCACTAAACATACGAGTAGGACCGGATACACAAATGCAATTGTTAAGAACTTGTCTTACCATTTTAGAATCACATTACACTTCATTTCACCAATGTGTGAGGTACTAATTTAGAAATTATGAACAAGTTTAATAGTCATTAGCCCGTTTATGGGATAAGAATGCACACATGACATATAAGAGTTCCTCAGTTTAATAGTCATTAGCCCGTTTATGGGATACTACTTTACTCTTACTATTTTGTTCTTCTCTGAATGGTAACCAATAAATTAGAAAATTATTTTTTTATTTGTCCAAAAACTCTTCTTTTATCTATCTCAACCTTGATATTTTCATCATACAGAAGATTCCAACTTGGAACAAGAAAAAATCAACTTCGAAGAAGGATCTGAATGGGAAACATATTCCGACTAGGAAGAAGAAGGAATCGACTACGAAATTTAAATTTCGTAGTCGATTGCAATTGTAATGGAACGAAAAAATAGCAATAGAAAAAGAAGATGAATAGAAAAACTTATTAGATATATCATTGACTGTTTCAAATATCCTAATCTCAATTTCATAAAAGTTTGGGTGTGAAACCTAAACTATCCGAAAAGTATCTTATACTTCTTAAACTCGAAACATTTAATTTCAAGTATTAGATACATATGAGAAGTATAAGATACCTATGTCCCAAACGTATACGTGCTTCTAAATATGCAGTTATTAGAGGCTGTTTCCACAGTAACAAGTTGTGAACAACTTTTTTTGTACTGTCCTTATTCAAATTTTTTTCTCGTATGTTAGTTTTTCACCAAACTTTTATGAAATATTGGTTTGTATCGACGAAAGGAATCGGAAAAGTAAAAGATTGTGACTTTTACACAAGTACCTAGGGAAATATCCAAGGAAGTCACTTTTTGAGCTTTTCCTTGGATATTTCCCAAAGTGCTTGTGTAAAAGTCACAATTTTTTACTTTTCCGATTCCTCTCGTCGAGAGGAACCAATATTACATAGAAGTTTGGTGAAAAAATAACATACGAAATTTTTTTTGAATAAGGACAAAACAAAAAAATTGTTATTTACAACTTGTTACTTAGTGGAAACACCCTAGTCTCTGTATCAAAGGAAATTGTATAGAGTTTCCCTGAATATAGCCTATTTGCTAGAACAAAAATCTGAATAAAGGACACTACGATGCATGTAATCGAGCTATATCCGTGTTCAAATTTTCAAATCAGGATATGTATTGTGTATTGTTCTATTCATTTTAAGAATCATATCGGGATACATATCGCATACCGTAAGATACATTAACAAAACCAAAAGCATCTCCAATCCCTTTGGAGACTCAAAATACCATTTTTAATTCAAAAAGTAAATTTGGAACTTATTACCATTCATATACACTCCAACCACAAATCTTCATTTCCATCTCTGTCTGAAAAAATAACTCATGATTCCCTCACTTTCCCTCCAAAACTTACCAACATTCCTTCAAAATTCAAATTAAAGATATTGTCATTATCTTTTCAATAGTACAAATTTTATAAATATAAGATCTATAATTTCAATATTATATAGAATGAAAAGTAAAAAGTAGAAATGGAGATGGGTCTCCATTTTTGTACTCGATCTCTATATTAGGAGACCCAAAATGGGGTCTCCAAGCTCCATTTTGGTTGGAGTCCATTTGATTTCCGTATGTCCTGGTTGGAGATGCTCTACTATACAATTAAAAGCCAGTCATACATCATTACAATCTAATGTACATATCCAAAATAAGTGTTTTCTATGTGAAAACTAGTTTTTATTTAAGATGAAACATTCCAAGTCTCTCAAGTGGGCTCTATCAAATTGAGGTGGCTTGGCCAAACAACGAAGAGAAGAGCACTTACCTGATCATGTAAAACATGATCGAAATATCTTCTTTCTTTTATTTGAGCTATAATGGATTGAGTTTTGGTTTTCTTTAAATAATTTGAATGCCGCCATAATTAGATGAAACAATTCAAAACGCATTTGGAGTTCGGCTTCTATACGCGAATATATTGTAGGATACATCATTGTATCGTAGGATTTCTATAATAATAATACGAATGTAGGAACGAGACAATACGAATGTAGGATAAGCAATTAGATAAAACAAAATGGTTGGGATATCCTAAATAGGGATAAACAATTAGATACAATGTATAGCATTTACAAACTAAAATAAGAATAAACACTAACGACCAAACAAACACCTAAATTGACCAATTTCGATTACTCGGATCAGTTGTTCAATTGGAACGGTGATTGATGATGGTGACTTACTCTATTGTCACCAGGAGTAGCCGAGTAGCCGCATGTTACACTCGGGAATGCTTGATCTTGGACTTAGAAGCCTAGAAGGGCTTAAAATGTGTAACATGTCTTCAAGTTGACCTATTGATTGCAATTTAGCAATTATGCATGCTAACTCTAAAGAACTACAAAACCACAACGAACACAACAGAGAATCTATAGGATTCACAAAGGTGATGCTCAAGAATCAAGATGTCTACCAAGTCGTCAAATTTCAAAGATCATCCCATAAAGACAACCGACTAATCAAACCGTGAAAACAGGTATCTTAAAGTAATCAATTGACTTCAACTTACAAACTCGAAATTTATGATAATTCCAAGGAATATTAAAATTCGAACAAAGACTGACCCATTTCCTAGGCGGAGGACTCCAGTCCATGCCCAAAGGCAACGGCGACGTCCCGTCATGCCGGTGCTTGGGAGGACTCTCTCTCTGCATCATTCGATCGAGAGGTCGATCCCCTCTCTCTCCCTCTCTCTCTCTCTCTCTCTCAAAATTTGGTCTTTCTCACTCCGTTTCAATTGGTTAGGGTTTTGGTGATCGGATCGGAGGGGCGAAAGAAGGAAGACTGGGTGGAAGAAAGACTGAGGAGGCGTAGTTCGCACTAGCTGATTCGCTGGGGTTGCTTTCCGGTGTTAGTTAAATGGTTAAAGAGGGCGCACGATAAGATGGGGGAACGAGGACGTGTCTAAATGGAGCCATGCGTGTCGCCTGGTTCGATTCTCTTTACCCTTAGGCTCCGTTCACTTTTTCTTTTTTTTTTTTCTAAGAGGGAAAATTGCGAAGCAAATGTGCCAAAAAAAAAAATGGTTCTTCCACCCAACCGTTCTACGCGTTGAGATTTGCAAACTGGGTACAGCACCTCCTCCACTTGCTTTTTTCACTCCAAACAAATTTGAGCTACTGGATTGCTAATTTGCTAGGACATGAAAGTGTCCAATAAAAGGAAATTGACGGTTTAGATATCTGTGTTAAATCTAAATCATCTATTTTATTTTTATGGACAATTTAATGAAAATATTTTATGTACCATAACATTTCTATTTGAGCTAAGGTAAAATATGTATTTGTTCCTCAAATTATTCAAATTTTATTTACTTAGTCCTTCAACTACCAATTGAACACTCTTCCTCTTTCAACTATCAAATGGTGTTGATAAAAAAAAAAAAAAAACTATCAAATGGTTACATACAAAGGCCGATTTGTCACACTTGTCCAAATCATGGACGAAAAAGTTACCACCTCTCCCTAACTGGGTTAGTTGAAGATCATTAGAGCATCCGTAGTGGCCTAACCGAAATTAGATAACTAAAAATTGTCACATCAGCTTTTGATTATCCATTTAAGGAAGGAAATTAATTTCTATACTCCCTTTTTTGAATTTGTGAGCGCAGCCGCCTGGGGTTGGGCGCCTGGCGCTCGCATGAACGAGCACGTGTGGGTGGACTTTACTGAAAACATGATGACTGGCACAACACTATCAAACACTGCAATTAAACAAGTATTCGACAAAACTCAGAGTCGCCACTTGGTTTAGGTCTAAGAACCATGAATGACTCTTATTGAAAGACTTGATCCTTGCATCACCACAGACATGTTTGGGGCTAAGGTACCGAGTGGGAATGTGTTAGGTACCCACTCCGCCCAATCCAATGATTGGCCTCTATTCATCACCATTAGGGCTGCTCGCGGTCCGGTTCGGTTCGGATTTTTAGGAATCCGAGGACCGAACCGCTAGTCACGGTTTTTACAAAATGAAATCCGTGTCCGGACCAAAAGTCCTACGGTTCGGTTTTTACATAACATAAAAAAAATGGAAAAGAAATGAACTAGTGAAACTCAACTAGGGTTACCCATTATTATATGAAAACACTATAATTTACTCCTTATATTTTATGTACATCTACATTATATCCCATTATTAAGATAAAATACTAAAATTGGTAGAAAAAAGTGATAACATTACTAACAATTTATTACTATACAAATACACATATATATTTATATATATTATTTATATATAAAATAAATATCTCACGGTTCGGTTCGGTTAATCCACGGTTTTGTAATGAAAATCCGTAGACCGAACCGCGAGTCACGGTTTTCTAATTTTTCAATCCGTGTCCGGACCATTAATCCACGGACAAAATCCAAAAGGTACGGATCGGTTCGGTCCGAACCGGTTTCACGTTTCACCGAATTTTTTGAGCAGCCCTAATCACCATTGGTGTAAATCATCTCTATCCTAAATGCACAAGACTCAAGCAAATGGATAGGTAAGTTTTAGTAAACACGTTTTTGAAAAATGGGTCTTTTGCAAGAGGGAAAAATCATTTGAAAACTACCTCCGTCGAACGCAACACACAGAAAAGAAAATAAAAGCATGCAACTTATGGACGAGGCCCTAGAGATGGGCAGCCCATCATCATTCCATATCCGCAGGTGATAATCAACAGCCATTCTTAGGTCCTCATACAGTCCGTAGATCTAAACTTGCACACAAGAAAGATTAATCCGTCGTTGCAAATGCCAGAAGGGTCCTTACTTCTAGGGGAAGTTACCCTAAAACTAACGAGCATAGCAAAGGCCAGAATTAAATGGGTATGTGCAACATGTGATGTTTAAACTAGACATGCAACTAACAAAAGTAGAAAACATGTATGAACTGAACTTGGAGTAGCATGCAACATGTACACATTAGGAAACTAGACTAAACTGGAAACCTGACCGGATTAGGAAACTTTCCACTTTAGGAAATGCAACCAAGTTAGGAAAGTAACCCGATTAGGGAACCTGACCGGATTAGGAAACCGGGTCAAATTAGTAAAGTAACCTGATTAGGGAACCACATGCATTGGCAAGCTACTCATGGATAGACCGTGAGGGCAGAACAACTAATTAAACAAACATCAGGCTAATATGCGATGTGCAGGGGTAAAAGGGTAATTCAACATGCTGGGGTAAAATTGGTAGCATAATTGCTGTAATCGAACAGAGTAACAACTGTAAACAGGCAGCATAACGGTATGGGCTAAAAGATCAAGGTGCATAAACGAGCAGCATAACGACAAGGGTAAAACAGTAAATGTGCATGTGAGCAAAGTAACGACTATGTGGATGCATGTGCAAGTGATCATATAGATAGAGTTACGACAAGGTGATCTATTCAAAGAACTAAAATGTGCAATACTATGACTGAACATGCATAAAGGGCAGAATAGTCATTACACATGAACTATATAAACCCTAAATTATCATGCATAAACGAAAACTATGCTAGCATGCAATATTAGAACGAATTAAAAGGCCTAAACTTGCATGGGCTAAGCAAGAACGTAAAATAAAACCCTACGCATGTTACTAGCTAATTAAACTAATCAATAACTAACTAGCAGCTAATCTAGATTAAACAATAAAGAAAATGAAAACGAATGCCATACCTTGACTCCACGAGACCAAGTGGACCGCCCTCAAGAACTAAGCAGAAATATGAACTAGATTGCCCGTAGGGGAGCAATCTTGATGCAAGATGCCTTTGGTAGCCTAATGGCGTGGAGAAGACTATGCTCGAATGCTAGGAAGTCTCGACCAGCATAACCAGTGAATGAACCAAAGCGATTTTGAATGAGTTGAAACCTATGGAGGTAAGGGGTTTATATATGGTGAATTCACGGAGGAAAAACACTGAGTTTCGATGTGAGACTGCGAAAAAATACAAAAAACAGGAATCCCAAGGTGGCATAACACAAAACGACGATGTGGCGTCACATGAAGGCTGACCAGCCTTGGGGGAGAGCCGATTAGCTCCAGCCCATGATTATGGGCTCCAAGCAGGCCTCCCTTGGTCCAAGCCCAGTTCGGGGTCCGTTTTGATGCATTTTCGGGTTGATTTTTGGGTAAAAAATAGCGACGATTTGGGCTAAAAATAGGACTTTTGTGGGCTAAAAATGAATTACTTTATGGACTAAAAAGACACAACTTTTTAAAGGAATATTTTAAAATGTAACGCAACACACTTTACAAGAAAGTTTGCAATTTTGATAAAAGTATTTTGAAAGAGACGATGGAAAACTACCTTTGAATATCAATGCATCAAGATCACTTCTCCAAGATAATCATAATCGAAAGCAACATTCTCATTATTGGGCGGCCGCTTGATGGGAGGCCTAAGCGTTACAGACTACCAAGATGGGGTGTCTACAGATCCCCCCTTTGGTAGAACTCATGGAACAACATGTGAACAAGAGTGCATGTCAAAGCCATAAACAACACAATCTAGGTAGGCCGACTCTAACACAGTAAAATCAAGCATGCAAGCGGTCGGGCTCAAAAGAGCTGCCTACGTATCTCTTTAAGAGAATCAAACCAACGTAGTTCAATCGGGACAATTTTGAAAACTTGGAAAACACATACCTGAGCAAAGAGCTCTCCTCAAGAATACTTGTGTAGACACCCCAATTTGGCCTAACGATTATTTCAACTCCCACCTTGGGACCATCCCGATGATGATACGGATTTGATGATTGCTGATTGCTTTCTTGTGAAACCCATGGACTTATGGTACGAACTCTGAGCCACTTAGAGGACCCAATCCAGAGCCAAATAGCCTTTCAGACAGAAACATAGTGTGTTAGGAAAATCCATCGATCGGCCGCAACATTGATTCCACGGCCTTAACATCCATTCCTCACCCGAGCAACCTGTTGCTAGCAAAATCTCCCTGGGAGATCGAAACCTCGGCCGCCAGATCAATGGCTCAGCCGCCACATCCATTCTTCGGCCGCCACATCCTTTGCTCGGCCGCCAGATCGGCCTTTTTCCAGACTCTCGAACCTTCTGTCGATCGTCTGATCCAATCCCACCGCCTCTCCGATGCATTCGGGCCACGTTCAGGGATTGCAACGAAGAGTTTGTGTTGCAATGCAATTGCAATTGCATCCCCGTGATTTGATTGGACCGAGTGAGTCACCCCTTTGCCTATATAAAGAGACCCTCAGATCCAAAAATAAACACACAGAAATTGATAGACCTACACCCTCAAATCAATCACGATACTCTGCCCATATACTCACAAAAATCCTCTCTACGAAAGCCCCAACCTTCCATAGGCGGCCATCAATCCGACGATCCAACCCCGGAGTTCAAACCCTAACCCTAGGGTTTCGTCCAAAAAACAATCAATCAGTCAATCCCGATCGATCCGAAGCAATCAAGCAACTGAGGGATCAAGGTGGTGAGGCCCAACGGCCTCTGGTTTGTTTTAATTTTTGCTTACAATCGTAATCGTAGCCTTTCTGATCGTCTGTAAACTTTCTGTCTGGTGTGAGGAAGAACACCAGCCGGGGCTTCGATGCCTCGGCCGGTACATTGATATCAGCATGATCCCTCGGCCGCAACATCCATTCGCCGGCCGAGTGATCGATCTGCTGGCACAGTTTTGTTTTGTTTCTTGCTTTCAGATGCATGTTTCTTTACAATCCTGGCTCACCTTATTAACTGTTTAAGGCGTAAAAATAGACTACGTGTATGAGTTAGATAAAGCATCTACATGTCTTATGTTGAATAATTATGGGCTAGCTTCACGGCTAGGCAGAAAGGGGTGCCTAACACCTTCCCCTTACTGTACTTTTGGCTTCCGTATCCAGACTCTCTATCTGTTTTCCTAGCTTTAACAAACTAGGTGGCGACTCTGTTTTGATGATAACCGCTATCGTGTGGCGATACCTCTAGCCATGGAGGTATCCACGATCTTGGTTTATGAAGCAAGCAACCAATCAAGCAAACACAGTGATGATACAACTATATGGCGATGCCCCGTCTGGGAGGTGTCTACAGTTTTCTGGCGACTCTGCTGGGGATATGAGAGCCATAACCAAAAAGTTCAACATAAGACTAATACGTGCCTTATTTAATTCATTTATCATATGCATCGAGCAGGCAAGCCTCGTTGAGTTCACCTAATATCCCGGCATGACATGGGCTATGTTAGGGGTTCCAGCAAACTCTACAGTCACTTGTACCTTTTGGTATATCAAAAAGGGAATCACCCACTTGCCGCCTATGATGGGCTGGTGAAAGGATTGGTGCCCTTTGACAACGGAGCGCCTTGAGACTACCAAAAACCTTACATGTATTAGAAAGCCATAGAACTTATCAAACTAAGGCAGGAACCTACAGGCTAGGAACCTACTTGCATCTTGCTTCCAAGTTCTTCTTCACACCTTGTATCATATTGTATTAACTCTTTCTGTGCAGAAGGGTTGGGATTTTCAGCCCAAATCCTAACCCTATTCAGCCAAAATACTAACTTGCAGGTATTTTACTTTTCAAAGCAGGCACAATAGGTAGATCAAAGAAGCAACTTCAGCCAGTTTTATACTCTTACAATACCCGAAGCTCCGTCAAACAGAGATCTTTACAGTCATCTCGCCTGTTATTACCGCTTCTCAAAACACCTTCACCGCAACAGTCCCAGTCATTTTCTGGGACTTCGCAGTTATCTTCTCAGCAAAATCAATTATCTACCAAATCCCAAGGTTCACCAAGCAATCCTCCTGCCTCTATCCTAAGGATGGCAGACAATGACACTACTATCGCCGAGCTCCGAGCCCAAGTTGCCTATTTACTAGCCGAAAAAGCTGCAAGAGATGCTGAAGATAAGAAAGACGAGGAAGCAGCAGGAAATCCTCATGAAGTGGTACTGGTAGAAAGTTCAGAATTAACCAAACAGGTTAAGGAGATCAAGCATGCCTTGGCCCGTTCCCAAGGAAACCAAATTCTGGACTTTGAAGGACTTTGCCTCTTCCCAGATTCTCAACTGCCCGAGAAGTTCAAAATGCCAAACATCGAGAAGTTCAATGGAACTGGCAACCCTACCAGCCATGTCCGTCATGTTATTAACACCCTAAAACCAATGGGTCTGAATGATGAGCTCATTGCACAATTGTTTCAAAGAACTCTCACTGGGAGTGCTCTCGACTGGTTCCTCACCTTGGAATTTGAGCATTATCACACTTGGCCTGAGATCGCCAATGCTTTCATTAAGCAGTATGCATACAATGTCCAAATTGAACTAACCACTCGAGATTTGGAAATGACCAAGCAAGAGTCCAACGAGGACTTTGTCACTTTCGTGGCTAGGTGGAGGGAAAAGGCTGCCAAAATAAAGAGTCGCCCTTCTGAGGAAGATCAAGTGAGGATAGTTGTCAAGAATTTGCAATCTAAGTACCTCAAGCATATCTATACATAGGCTATCACCGATTTCAAGCATTTGCATGCTACTGGGTTGCAAATTGAAGAAGGGCTCAAGCTGGGACTCTTGGGGAAGGAAGAAACTCCTCCACTAAGGAAAATCTTCTCAACTCGAACATCCAATGCCTCTGTCAACACCCTTAACTCAGCTTTGCTACAAGACCCTTTCCAAGCTGGCCCATCCCAAAATTCAAACCGGCCTCGCCGTTACTTTAACCCCCTCTATATGACCCTGTCCTAAGCCTTAGCCATCCTAAGCCGTCAAGGGCATCTCAAGCCCCTAAACAACCCTCCTCCTCAGCCACCTTATGGTCCGAGCTATGATACCAATAAACAATACACCTACCACCAGCATCCTGGACATGAGACAGATCGCTGCATGCGTCTTCGTCATGACATCCAAGATCTCATCGACAACCAAACCATAAAGCCACCCAAACCCAATGTGCAAACCAATCCACTCCCTACTCACAACGCTGAGCCACCACCTCAAAACATCAATCTTATAAGCCTTTCCGAAAGCTCCACATATGATCCTACCCGAAACATCACCCAAACCAAACCATCCATAACCTTTTCCGAAGATAGCCTCCCTTATGTCTATGCAATTGACGATGGAGATTGGTGGCTGGAAATGAGCCAAGCTCTGCCAAGCGGTTGGGAAGTTGGGAGGATTGAGCCTGCTGACCCTTGGAGTACTCAAGAAGAAGAAATAGGGCATCTCACTCGAAGCAGCAGAGTGTACAAACCTCCCAAACTAAGTGGAGAGAATCCAACCTCAGCACAAGTAATGGAAGAAGAAGAAGAGGAAAGCCAAAAGATCGAACCTGAAGAAGACAGGGTACTACGGCAATTGAAGAAAATCCAAGCCGATATTTCTATCTGGGGCTTGCTTATGTCCTCATACGAACATCGCAATTCCTTCTTCAAAACTCTGGGAAAAGCAAAAGTTCCCCTTGACATCACCCCTGAAGGTCTGGTAGGTTTCATAATGACATCCAAGGCCCTGAAGCCAACGATAGCCTTCACTGACAAAGATCTGCCTCCTGAAGGTCTTGCACACAACAATCCCCTGTATATTTCTCTCAAGTGCCTCACTAAATGGATCCCGTTAGTCCTGGTAGACAATGGGTCTGCCTTGAATGTGTGCCCTCAAAGGACTCTCGACAAGTTAGGGGTTGATGTTGTAGATATACGCCCTTCCAATCAAGGTGTAAGGGGATATGATAATTCAAAAAGGAGAGTGGTTGGGTGTGGTACCCTGCCACTAGAAGTGGAGAAGATTAAGAGAGACGTGGAGTTCCATGTAATGGACATACCAGCCACCTTCAACCTCTTGCTAGGAAGGCCGTGGCTACATGACACTGGGGCAGTACCTTCCACTTTGCATCAAAAAGTCAAGTTCGCAGCAGATGGGAAGGTCATCACCATCCTAGGGGATTCATCAATCCGAACCCATTCTGACACACCTGTACAAGCGGTAGGAACCGAGGAAACTTTCCTTACTGGATTCAACCTTGAGGAAGCAACTGCCGTGCAAGCTCTAATGGCCGAAAGAAGCTTCTACATAAGCGCCCCTATATGAATGATGAAGAAACATAACTACTGTCCTGGATTGGGTTTAGGCAAAAGATCACAAGGCATCCCACAAATGATTGATCCTCCTCACAATCAATACGCCTTTGGTCTTGGCTACACCCCGACAGAAGCAGAGATAGAGAAGAAGAGAAACGTGGAAAAAGCTAAGGGAAGAGGAAGCATGGTCAAAGAAGAGAAACTCATGATCCCCAAAACACTCAATGGCTGGTTTGTAAGAGAAGGAGAAGACTTTCCATTTTGCGGCTTTGCAGAAACATGGGAAGATGAAACTACCAAACAAAGGTATCCTGGAATGCAAATCTTCTTTGATCAAGAATGGACTGACAGTGATATAGAAGAAGAACCAATAACTCCTCCTCTCATTACTCCCAAAGATTGGATTGAGGTGCTAGTGGAGTTTGACCTAAAGATTCTGTTTGGCAATGAAAAGGGTGAAGAAGAGTATAAAACTGTGAAAGGCAAAGGAGCAACTCTCGAGATGCTACATTAAATGCATACCATGACAAAAGCATTACTCTTATTTCCTAAACTAAGCTAGGACATGTTTTGGGCCCCTGTTTGGGCATCTTTTGAGACTAAACTTTCATTCCATTATATGCTTAATGAATGATTCATTCTTTGAAATGCAATAGCTACACACTACAATCTCTTTGCCAAGAAAAGGGGAATTATAAGAATCAAATTCTTTATGTTGCTAACAAAAAGGAGGAAGGGACGAATTCTGATTACTTAAGACTAAGTTTCTGTCAAAACTTAGGAAGATAACGCTATCTTCGTAAGAACACTTAGGGTTAGCTTACCTATTACGAAGGTACAAACACAAAAAGGAGAATGTCTCCATATCTCCAAAAATGAAACGAAACTTCCTGAGAGGATATGCTTGTTGGGTGACCAAATAGCCCAGGCAAAAGTAAGAGAAAAGCCTGCTTGGGCAAGAAAACGCAAAATGCAGCCTAGGCAAAAGTTAAGGCATACCAAAGCTCGCTAGGGACTCAACCTCCATCAGGTAACCTAGACAAAATCAAGAGCATGTGAGAAGAAAAACCAAGAGTGAAAACCCAGACTCAAAGGTTATAATCATGGAACTACGTTCATGGCCTGATTCCCTGATTGGGATACGTAGGCAATCTCCCATTGAGATGCGACCCAAACATTTGGAAAGAAGGAAGAACACTAACATGTTTGTACTCAATGATAGGCATAGCTAACCCTGCGTATTGAGCTCACAAAAGATGAGTTAGTCATTTTCCAAAGGATCGGCAAAAACAAAAGGTCACAAGAATCATTGCTCGTCCTCTCTGACTCAAAAGTCATCAGCATAAGGGACAAGACATCCCAAAAATCCCATAACCTGTCAAAGAGATTGTGGAAGTAGCAAAAGCAAATCAAAGATATGAATTTGATTCAAGTACAAGAAGGAAGAAATGCTATTTGACAAAAAAGCAAAAGTCCAGCTTCTTTAGGAAATAAGAAGTAGCGACCGAGGAATGAAATTCTCGGCCGAGTAATCCATTCCTCGGCCCATACCGTAATTTGTTACTATCGTAGCAGTTAAAAATCTCAAACCATACAAATTTGGAATATCTCATGATAAAACACAATATTTGCCAAACATGCTGAAGTTGCTTCATAAAAATACATATCTATTCTGGGACTAACGAATATAGGTACAAAGACAAAACAAGAGAAAGCTATTGCCTACGACCCCTCTTGGGGACACGACTAGAAGAAGAAGGACGAAAACGCTCAGGAACTGAATACTGATCCTCTGTCCCTCCTCAGCATCTCCATCACCAGCCCTAGTGCTCCCACCCTCACTGACTCCAGCACTCTGGGTAACCGATACCGTCGGCACCTGCACCACTTCAAGCTGTAAAGCACAGGATATGGACATTCAAGTTCACATAGAATATGGGATGAGAATCAAAGGACACATACCGCAACTATCCGACTCCGCTGTCGTCGAACTAACGCCTCTGCACTCTGAAATGCACGCAGCCACTCCTGGACTATGTCAGCAGGCACCTGCAGGGAAAACCATCATATAGCAAAGCAAGGGAAAAATGTTGAAAGAAACGCTAACACAGAAGATCTGCAATATTACCTGAGGAATTCCGGCAGGAAGCACATACAGCTGGGAGGCACATGGTGTCAATGGTAAACGCTCCTCTTCCCCATTAGCGTTATGGAAAGAAATGAAACTAGGAGCCCGGGGCCAAACAGGAGTGGCAGCAGCAGCAGCAATAGTGGTAGTAGGAAGGGTCAGCGAAGCCAAACGAAAGGCTGAGTAATCTCCCTCCCGAAGAAAATCTACAGCCAGTTGTCTCTCCAGAGCGAGAAGCAAGCCCTCTCCTGTCAAAAGATGAGCCGACCTCATACTAGCTGGAGGAGGAAGGGGAACAAACTGCAACGCCTCAGAACGTGGGAAGTACTGGCTCGCTACCCTCTCCCCGAGATACCAAGCTCTCGAGAAAGGCCCCTCCAAAAGGAAGTGCTGGCTGTCCAAAGCCCGAGCAGAGGTCAACTCCAAAGGAGCATCATCAAGAAGGGTCCCCCAAGGATCAAAGCACACCTGCAATAGGAATGAATAGCATTAAAGACAACAGAAGAACCACACGAAAATCAAAGAAAAAGATAGGTACAACATACCTGATCTATCGTCAAGCGATCCAAAACTCGCCTCCAAGCTAGCAGGTCCATGGCAGGCGACCTCTTCTTTCGAATCCCCTTCAACCAACGGGCCACCCGGGGAACAAACCGAGGCTCTCTATGATCGGTGGGAGGAGGAAACTGTAACAGGTGCTCGAAAGCCCAGAGCTGCAAGCAAAAATGGAAGGTCGACATGAGTCGCGGAAAATCAAAACAAATGAAGGAATAACCAAAGATACTAGCATACCTCAAGGACACGGTGATGCCCACCCAGTGATAGGCTGACGCCTCGTGAGCAAGCACTCAAATGGGCATACAGTGTAGCCAAAGCAGGGGTCCCCCAGTCAAACTCTGCTATGGTCTCCAAGTCCACCAAAGCAGCCAAAAACTGGACATGCACCGAGTTCTCCTTGTTACAAAACAAGGTCTGTCCAAGAAGATAAAGCAGGAAAGCTCGCACCAACTAGGGAAGGGACACCTCTGTCAGAATCCCTGTCCGATCAAACTGCTCCCGAAGCCAGGAATATGTGATGTGACTGCTCTCTGATATAGTGGGGGTCTTCTCCAAAAGATAGTCCAAGGCACCTGACCGCTCATGAATCCGTGGGTCAATCGGCAGAGGATCACCGCCAACCCTCAAACCAGTAAGCAAAGCAAAATCACCTGGAGTAATCGTCATCTCTCCAGCCTCCGGAAGATGAAAGGTGTTGGTGGTATCCCACCACCTCTCCACGAGCGCCGTGGTCAAGCCCAGCTCCGCCTTCGGAAGATGGAAACCCAATATTAGCCGCTCAAAGCCGGCCACGGCAACTGCATCCCTGGCGCTCTGAGGAAGCCTCTCGTACCACTCAAACACCTGTGGACCACTCCCCCACACACGCAGCTTCTCATTTGCCTGCAAATTATGAGAAGAAATCAATACAATAGCAAAAACGCCTAAACAGGGGGCAATTCTAAGGAACTCAGTTTTCAATTCAAATATCAATTACAACTTCATAAAGTTTGATACAAGTAAAATTGTTTGCAGGAAAAATTACCTTCCGGTTCGTAAAGCCAAAGTGCTGCTCCGGCTCCCTGTGCAGAATCTCAGCCGAAGCATCGCTGAGAGGAGGACGGTATCGTAACGAACCACCGCCCCCGATAATGTGAACCAAAGGGGCATACGTGGCAGCATCAAATGGCGGCAGGGCACCACTACCCACGTCAGAGGGAATCTCGAACTCAGTGTTAGGAGGAGTAGGCTGCGAAGAGCTCCCCTCAACAGCCGGCCGACGTCGGCTAGAACGAAGAATGCGGATACTTGAAACCCCACCCAGAACTGTGGCCTCCACGGCCGTTGCCTTGCCCGTATCCCTCAAAACGGCAGTAGAAGATGAAGGACCACCGGTGGTGGAGTCAATCGGGGGAGGAGGAGATGAAGCCATGAGAGATGGCGGACGAAGCGATGGCGATCGGAGGGAACAAACGACGACTTAGGGACGGCGACGGCCGGAGGAAGGAGGACGGAGGAAGTCGCTCGGAAGAAAGCGAGAAGAAGTGATGAGTTGTGAAACAACCCGTGAGATCGATTGCCCGTAACTTAAATCGATTTTCTGACCTTTGGCTTTCTCACGGCCGAAACATCGATACTTCGGCCGTCATATCCATTACTCGGCCGAGACATCGATCTCTTGGCCCTCCAATCAATGTCCTTGAACCCTAGCAGATTTTGCCCAGTGCACTAACTCAAGCTATCATGAGGTTTTGGGTCTGTGACCAACAAAATCAATGATTAAATCAGCCTTGGGAACATCCTCAAGCAATCAGAATTAACTTTGGGGGCATGCCCACGCACGAGAAAAGATCAAGCACTACCGAGATCTCCTCCGTTTATCAGCCCCGAGCTCTTCATCAACAATTCATCACCCAACAAAGCGGCTCTATGCCCCTGATCATCTCAACAACCACCATCAAGCTGTCATCTCGGCACCTCGCCTCTCATCATTACCTCAGCAGGCTCCTTGCCTAGTATCCCAGCAGGCTCTACGCCACCCCAACCAAGCCAATCATTTTCAGCAGGCTCAACGCCCGTATTTGCCAACTTAGCAGCTCTAGGCCCATTATTTTAGCAGTTCCAAGACCCATACTTATCATCAGCAGGCTCCTTGCCTATTTTTTCAACGGCTCTAAGCCTGTATTAACCATCTCAGCAGCTCTACGCTCGCTCAACTGGCTCTACGCCGTAATTATCCCCACAGGCTCTACGCCCCCTCAATCAACAACCATTAAACTCAGCGGCTCCAAGCCCACTATCTCAACTGGCTCAAAGCCGTAATCATCTCAACTGACTCTACGCCGTAATCAACTGGCTCGAAGCCGTAACTACTTCAACTGGCTCTACGCCATAGCACCACTCATGCGGCTTGAAGCCCATTACTCAACGGCTCCACGCCTGTTATCGACTCAGTGACTCAATGCCCATTACTCAACGGCTCCACGCCTGTTATCGACTCAGTGACTCAATGCCCATTACTCAACGGCTCCACGCCAGTTATCGACTCAGCGGCTTGAAGCCCACCACTCAGCGGCTCTAAGCCACTATCTCAAATGGCTCAAAGCCGTAACCAATTCAACTGGCTCAAAGCCGTAATAACTCTCAAACAGGCTCTACGCCGTCAGCAACAATTATCAAGCCCAACCACTGCGTACTGGATGCTCAAGTTCTACACTTGAATGCACAAGCTCTACGCTTGAATGCCCAACCATCGTGTATGTATTGGATGCTCAAAGCCTGTACTTTGAACGCTTGGATTCTGCCTATCCAATGCTCGAGCTCTACGCTCGGAATGCCAAGTCCCGAACTTGAAAGAAGCTCTAAGCTTATATCAAACACACACGCACGGCTGCACATATTGCATCAAATACATCGAGTCTGCATAATCATCACTATCACCTTAGCTGTTCACATCTAACAAACACTATCATACATACATGCTATGCTTTGCATCTGTCACTCACTCGCAGGTCTATCTTGCAATCAACCGGCTCTATGCCTCGGTTTTATTGATCGGTCCAGAACCTCGATCCTTTGGCTCAAAGCCAAATCTTTATGATGAGAAAGCTCCGCGCACAGACCATCAGAATACAACTGGCTCTACGCCTCGCTTCAATCACACCAAAGCTTGAACCTCTCAAGTTCTTACCTCCGGAAGGCAAAGATTTATGAACTATCAACACCAGCTCCGCGCTTCGGTTCCATCTCCTAAGCTCTCGCCTTATGATCAAAACCAGCTCCGCGCTTCGGTCCAATCAAAGCTTCAATACCTCAAGCTCCCCGCCTGACAAACCGGCTCCGTGCCTCGGTTCCTTCATTACAACACTCCGTGCTTCAGTCACTGGCCCCGCGCCTCCCGCATCTCGAACAACGGCATCCAACTCATCTCCAGAAGATGACTTGGGTTCCACCTCTTATCTCAAAACTGGCATCCGATTCATCCCCGCAGATGGCTTGGATTCCGCCCCAACTACATCAATTCCTTCCAGCTCATTCGCAAGGATAGGCTACTCTATCGAGCTCCCTTCAATCAAAGTAAGGATGATCAAGAAAAGCAAACACACCTGCCGTGTATTGATCTACCCCAAAATACTAAAGGTAACTCTCCGCAAAAACTTCCCCGGCAGCCCCGCGCTCCTTCAACTACTTTCCGCCAAAACCCTGGCATTACCCAGGTACGTTGCACTACGGCTGTTCAAGCCCGAAGGTACGTCTTCTGTCTCTAACCCTCCAAACTTTTTTGTTTTTTTTATTGCCCTCCGAACTACGATTGGTCTGAATTTCCCTTGTGGAATACGTAGGCAGCCTCCCGGCCCGACCATAACAAAACCTTTTCCGAAAAAAAAAACCCTTGAAATAGTGGTTGGACCAAATTGAGTTGCTTTTACAGCTTTGACTTTTACTCAAACATGTCTCGCGATCCGTCTGAGCTCAGTCAAAGAGGGGCATCTGTAGACACCCCAATTTGGCCTAACGATTATTTCAACTCCCACCTTGGGACCATCCCGATGATGATACGGATTTGATGATTGCTGATTGCTTTCTTGTGAAACCCATGGACTTATGGTACGAACTCTGAGCCACTTAGAGGACCCAATCCAGAGCAAAATAGCCTTTCAAACAGAAACATAGTGTGTTAGGAAAATCCATCGATCGGCCGCAACATTGATTCCACGGCCTTAACATCCATTCCTCACCCGAGCAACCTGTTGCTAGCAAAATCTCCCTGAGAGATCGAAACCTTGGCCGCCAGATCAATGGCTCGGCCGCCACATCCATTCTTCGGCCGCCACATCCTTTGCTCGGCCGCCAGATCGGCCTTTTTCCAGACTCTCGAACCTTCTGTCGGTCGTCTGATCCAATCCCACCGCCTCTCCGATGCGTTCGGGCCACGTTCAGGGATTGCAACGAAGAGTTTGTGTTGCAATGCAATTGCAATTGCATCCCCGTGATTTGATTGGACCGAGTGAGTCACCCCTTTGCCTATATAAAGAGACCCTCGGATCCGAAAATAAACACACAGAAATTGATAGACCTACACCCTCAAATCAATCACGATACTCTGCCCATATACTCACAAAAATCCTCTCTACGAAAGCCCCAACCTTCCATAGGCGGCCATCAATCCGACGATCCAACCCCAGAGTTCAAACCCTAACCCTAGGGTTTCGTCCAAAAAACAATCAATCAGTCAATCCTGATCGATCCGAAGCAATCAAGCAACTGAGGGATCAAAGTGGTGAGGCCCAACGGCCTCTGGTTTGTTTTAATTTTTGCTTACAATCGTAATCGTAGCCTTTCTGATCGTCTGTAAACTTTCTGTCTGGTGTGAGGAAGAACACCAGCCGGGGCTTCGATGCCTCGGCCGGTACATTGATATCAGCATGATCCCTCGGCCGCGACATCCATTCGCCGAAAGTGATCGATCTGGCCGCACGCTTTTGTTTTGTTTCTTGCTTTGGATGCATGTTTCTTCTGATCCTGGCTCACCTTATTAACTGTTTAAGGCGTAAAAACAGACTACGTGTATGAGTTAGATAAAGCATCTACATGTCTTATGTTGAATAATTATGGGCTAGCTTCACGGCTAGGCAGAAAGGGGTGCTTAACACCTTCCCCTTACTGTACTTTTGGCTTCCGTATCCAGACTCTCTATCTGTTTTCCTAGCTTTAACAAACTAGGTGGCGACTCTGTTTTGATGATAACCACTATCGTGTGGCGATACCTCTAGCCATGGAGGTATCCACGATCTTGGTTCATGAAGCAAGCAACCAATCGAGCAAACACAGTGATGATACAACTATATGGCGATGCCCCGTCTGGGAGGTGTCTATAACTTGACTGCTAGAAAGACAAGCTACCAAACTCTGTGGGGAAAAGAAATAATAGCTATGACTGAAAGATCAAACTCCACTAGGGAGATGGACGGCTGAACTTGGAAGGGATAAATCCCTTTGGCAAATGCTTCAATGAAGGAGACAGATTCCTTTGATAGGGGGTGTAGACAACTCCCAAATGGGGTATCACCATACAGATTGATCGTGTTTGTTTGGTTCCATTTCATAAACCAGGATCGTGGATATTTTCATGGCTAGAAACATCACCACACGATAACAGTTATCATCAAAATGGAGTTGCCACCTAGTTTATAAAAACTCGGAAAAACAGATAGAGATTCCAAGTATGGGAGCTAATGTACAATAAAGGGAAGTTGTTAGGCACCCCTCTTTACCTAGTCGTGAGACTAGCCCATAATTGTTCAACACATGATTAGTACTTGCTTTATTTAAGTCTAAACATGTAATCTATTTATTAGCCTTTAAACAGTTAATGGTGAGCCAAGAGAGTAATCGAAAGCATTCAAAAACAGACTGTCCCAGAGAATGGATCCCTCGGCCGGTGAATAGATGTCACGGCCAAGGAATCCTTTTGGATTGATGTATCGGCTGAAGGATCGATGTCCTAGCCGATGTTCTTCCTCACACCAGATTAAATGTTTAACAGGAAATCAATATGGTACGATTACAATATAAAAGTATAAGAAAGATCAAACCATGGGCCCCTGGGCCTCACCACCTTGATCCCTCAGTTGCTTGATTGCTTCGGATTGAGGGTGATTGACTAATTTGCTTCTCAAAAATCCTAGGGTTAGGGTTTGCACTTCGGGGGCTTGATCCTCGGATTGCGACTGCCTTCGAGGTATTAGGGCTTTTGTAGAGGGAGTATGAGAGAGTGTTTCTGCAGAATTTCATGGCTAGAGAGATTATTGTTGTTATGAATTTCGGAACCCAAAGGCCCTTTTATATAGGCATGGGGTGACTCACTCCATCCAATCACAATGCACGATTAAATTGGTAATGTAGGGCAACACAAACTCTGGATGGTCATCTCTTTACGTAGCGCGAACGCATCGGAAAAAGGCTGCTAGGGGTTTGAGCATCGGATTAAATGATTGACAGAACATTCCAGAATTTGGAAAAAGGATGATCTGGCGACTGAGGAAACGATATGGCGGCCGAAGAATGGATCTGGCTGCCAAGGAATCAATCTCTTAGGGAGATTTCAAGCAACGTGTTTCACGGGTGAAAGAATGAAGTTAAGGCCGTGTGATGGATCTCACGGCCAACAATTGGATTCTCCTAGGATTCTGTATTTCTGTCTGAAAGGCAATTAGGCTTTGAATTGGGTCCTTTAAGTGGCTAAAAGTACTCACCAAAAGTCTATGGGTTCACTAAAAGTCAATCAGCAATCACTGTATCCATTCATCATCGGGATGGTCCCCAAGGTGGGACTTGAAATACGCATTAGGCCACATTGGGGTGTTTATAAATGCCCCTCTTTGACTGAACTTAGACGGATCACGAGACATGTTTAAGTAAGAGTCAAAGCCGTAAAACAATCTCAATTTGGTTGAATAACTATTCCAAGGGTTTTCGAAAAAGGTTTTAGTCATGGTCGGGCCGGGAGGCTGCCTATGTATTCCGCAAGGGAAATTCAGACAAATCGTAGTTCGAGGGGGCAATAAAAGAAAAGTAAAAGTTTAGAGGGTTAGAAACAGAAGCGTACCTTCGGGCTTTTAAAAGCCATAGTGCAACATACTTGGGTAATGCCAGGATTTTGGCATAGAGTAGTTGAAAAAGCATGGAGTTGCCGAGAAATTTTTTGCAAAGAGCATCTTCAGAATTTTGGGGTAGATCAATACACAACGGGTGAGTCGATTGATTTTCATGATCATCCTTACTTTGACTGAGGGGAGCTCAGTAGAGTAACCTATCCTTACGAATGAGCTTGAAGGAATTGATGTAATTGGGGTGGAATCCAAACCATATGCTAGAGACAATCGGACGCGGATTTTGAGATATGGGGGGCACGAGGTTAGTAACTGGAGCACGGAGCTTTGATATGAGATAACCGAGGAGCGGAGCCGGTTGCAGTCATGAGGCGAGAGCCTGAGGAGTTGGAGCGTGGAGCTTAAAGCCATAGAACCAAGGCAAGGGGCTGGTTACAATTATGAGGCGAGAGCCTGACTATCTAAGCACAAAGCTTTTCCATCTTTCGTAAATTTTGGCGTAGAGCCAGAGGATCGAGGCACGAGACCAAAAAATCGAGGCACAAAAACGGTTGAGTTGCAGGATTAACCTGTTTCATGAATGAGAGAGATGCAAAACATAGTATGTATATGATGATGGTTAGATATGATAGCGATGAGCAGATATGATGATGATACAGACTCAATGATGACAATGGTGATGCAATTGATGCTTATGTGCATGGGCTCGTGTGTGTGTGTTTGTTTTAAGCATAGAGTTTCTTTCAAGTTCTGGACTTGAGCATTCGGAGCGTAGCTCAAGCATTCAGAGGGTAGAATTCGAGCATTCAAAGTACAGGCTTTGAGCATCCAGTACGCAGTGGTTGGGCATTCAAGCGTTGTAACGCCCCCAAAATCGGGTTCGTTAAGTTAAACATTTATTAGATAAACAAGGTCGAGTCTAGCTCAATATTACATCACAAACTCCCAAAGGGTTCTTATAATACATAAAAGGGATGGACATCTAAGGTTTTCTATAGCTCCTTCTCTTCTTCCATCCTAGCAAGCTCCTCAGCTCCAAAGGCCTCCAAGGTATACAGCTCTCCTTGCTCATCTAATAAGTCTGACACATTATACCAGCGTCGCCACCAGTATAATATGTCAGGGTCACATAAAGCAACACTGTGAGCTTGAAAGCTCAATAGAGTAACCCAAAACCCACTAATCCTTAACATACAAGTCAAAGATAGTATAGATACAATTTTTCAAACTTAACATGCTTAACAAGAACACATAACAATTATACATGCGCATTCACTAACGAGCGTTGGTGTCATGTTTTCCGTGTGTTTCTCCTATGCGATTCATCGTTTTGTGTCTCATCTTTCATCATCATTTCCAAACACACACACACACACACACACCAATGAGCTACCAAGTCCGGCTCATTGGCCACAATGGCTGCCAAGTCAGGCACATTGTGAACGCACACAACCAATAAGCTACCAAGTCCGGCTTATTGGCCATAATGGCTACCAAGTCCGGTACATTGTGTCACATCTTGGCTCCTCTCCGCGGATAACCAAGTCACACACCTCCAAGCAAGAACACTAAACTTTTTTTAGAGAGAAGTTGGAGAATGAGGTGAAGGTGTGAGTTCAAGTCCAAATGAAGCTTGGTATTTATAGCCAAGCTCTCCCTCTCTCTCACTCTAGCCGGCCCTCTCTCTCCCTCCCATTGTCTCATTTATTATTCAAGCAAATCTTGCTTGCTTGGAAGAAACAACCTAAAACCTAGGCTTGCATGGCTATGACGTGTACCATGGATTGGATTTTGGAAGATTGATCAAGGAAGGTGGATTTGATTCAAATATAAAATTAGGGTTTTGTACAAAGGATAAGATCTTGCTTGCAATGGTTGTGCTATCACTTGAAAGCATATCAAAAATAGGACAAGAGTGAGATCTCACTAGCACACACATCACTCTCTCTCTCCCTCTCTCATCCGAACTCTCTCTCTCTCTCTCTCCTTGGTACAAAGGTACAATATATATATATATATATATATATATATATATATATATATATATATATATATATATATATATATATAAGGACAAGGATTTGGTGGGTGACTAAGGAAAAAGTAAGGATTTGGTTGTAAGAGATTGGACAAGATTTAGGCTTTCAAAGGTACATAGAATCATTTAGGAGATCAAGCAAGGGTCAATGAAAGCACAAGAAAAATCTAGGTACATTCTCTCCCTCTCTTTCCTTCTCTTTCTCTCTCTCTCTCTCTCGGATTCTGTCACGCCCTGCTTTCTAAACATATTTTTTTTTACAAGAATCCTAATTAACCAATAAAAGATGACAATGCTACCAAAAGGTCCTTTGAGTTTAGCATAAATTGGAGAAAGTTCAAGTATCAAAGTTAACGGACGGAAATAACAAAGTAAATTACATTCTTCCAATGTCAAAAGTAAATATCAAAATACGGTTACAGAGCCATCTACCCAATTCCCAAAAGACTATAAGTGTAGATGTACAAATAACCGTCCAATAAGCTCACAAAAGGTGTCTTTTCTTTGCATGCACACACTCCATGCAACAAGAACTAGTTTCCTTAGTTTGTACCTGAAAATGTTAAGAAAGGGTGAAAGGGTGAGCTCACTAGCTCGTAGGGAAATCTTGAAATGAAATACATGAAAACTTGTTGTATTCAATTACCGAACAAGAGACTCAATGAGGAAGGATAGTAATCCAAGATACAATTCAAAATCGAGTGACAAGCCAAACATTCGATTAACACTTTATCTCTCATTTCATTTCCCAAGCAGCATAGGTCATGACTCTAGCTCAACCAATCAACAATGCGTGATATGTGATGCAAGGCAATGCACCGGGCAATGTTGGGCCTCGTAACCCTCACCAAGGTCCCACCAAGAAGGTGAACCGACTGGACCTTAACCCCATGCTAAGTAGACTTATTAGGTTGATTTCTGCCCAATTCTCTTTCATGCATTTTTCTTGTAAGGTCTTGAGAAAACCAAAAGAATTGACCAAACTGCATGAATAACACTATTCTCTGTTGATACCTCTGTGCCTCTGCCGGAACCCTAATCTGCAAGACAAGTAAGGGGTGAGCGCACCTCCGCCTCTCGTGGCGAAGGCCCTCCGATGCCTAAGTTAGTATTTCTTACTAGTCTCAAACCCTAATTATCAGTAGGAAAGTGTATAATGCATACCACGTAATGCGTACCTTTTGCCTCTAGGTTTACCTTTATATTTATAGACATACGTCTGCTTGTCCTCCAAGCATCCTCATCGCCCCAGGATTCCTACCCCGTACAGGAAACCTGGCCCTCTAGGGACTCTCGTGCCCAATCAGCCGAGATCCTTCTTTTGCACGGATCTCCCCTATTATGGAATTCGTTCCCTAATAGGACTGCTTCTAAGCTTATCTTTATCTAAATACGGGATCTCTTTTTCTGGAACATCCCCACCGCTTATCCTGATTGGATATTGGACACTCCTCCTTGAATACTGTTTCTGCTCTATCTCTTAAAGCGGCTTATCAAGGATTCTATCTGTTCAGCATGCTCTTGACCGAACAGACTGTACTACAAGTGCTACTGCTTTGGATATAAACCTATCCAGCCGAACAGCTCGTATTCGTACTAGGATATCTCATATCCCTGTTCCCGAATAGTCCTCTGTTCGGTGCATGCTTCGGGTCACAGGCCCTTATCATTGCGGTGCCTTTCATTACCTTTCTCATTGCACAATTTAAATCACACGTTCGGCTCGTATTTGTGCCTGTCCGGGAATACCTCCCTACAATTGCTCTCCAGCTTTGCCCAATGGAACTGCTCGGGCCAATGGGTAAAGCTTTTGAAAGAACATATCTTAGGCCGAGCTTAGTGATGTCCCGTGCAGATACAACATTGATGATCATTTGATTTCTTTTGGCGGTTTACTCTTCATATTATCTCGAAATATGGAGTCTACGTGGCGTATCCCGTACGCTCCTCATTAAACTTGATCTGACGTTTTTACTTACGGCGTTAGATTGCCATTTTTCATAACCCACTTTCCGTCACTTTCTATGTAGCGGTGTGAGGGGAGACGGTTCATCTCCGTCTCTTTCCCTTTATCCCAAAAACGGATCTTTTCAGAGATCCCAAACTTTCGTCCTTCCTCTCTCAAAATCAGGCGAAAAACTCATTCCCTCGAGACTGCCATCGCCGCTGCCTGCAAAAATCGACGGTACTGAAGAAGAAAAAACTTCACAAAATCTTCGTAAGACTCTCGTTCTTATCCCTTTTTTGAGTTACAATCTGGGGATTCATCCCTAGAACTCTTCTCATTCGAAGGGTTTTAATCATACCCATTTCTTGTTTTTACTGTTCTTCGAGTGCTTTGATGGCGGACGAGGGTGAAAGTGGCCCCAAGCCTGGTAAATTTAGGAAACTTTGTGAAACCCCGGCTGCAATGGCAGCCTTCAGGACTCAATACCATGTCCCAGAGACCGTGAGTCTCGAACTCGCCCCTTTAGGCGCAGATAGGAATGCGGCCGCATGGGAGAGAACGTGTATTCCCATTGTAGCCATTGTTGAAGGTGGGGTTCGCTTCCCTTTAGACCCACTTCTTCGTCGTGTTCTTAGTTTTTACCGTCTCACTCCCATGCAAGTTTCAACAAACGTTTTTAGGTTAGTAATGGGGGTCGTGGCCCTGAATAGGATTTTAGGAACCCAGCTAGGACTTTGGGATATCCAGTGGTGGTATAGCATTGTGCTGAACCGCGAGTATAATACGTACTATCTCAAAGTACAAAAAACAGAAAAGCGTCTCATGCTAAACTTGCCAGACTCTGCTCGAGATCATGAAATGGACTTCCTCTACATTACTGGAGCCTTCGAGCCACTGGGGGAAGATGGCCAAGTGGTGGGCTTCAATTGCCCCCACGCATGGGGCTTCCCACGTATGCTCCTAATCTGCTTCGTGGCTTTTAACTTTTTGCCATTTCGTAGCATTTCCATGTTTTTAATCTGTATTTGCTCTTAAACATGCAGCGGATAACGCAAACAGCCGTCCTAGACGAGAACCTGGCAACTTCCGAACAGCGGAAATAAACAGGGTTCTCAGATACACACGCATGCCAGGAACTATAACAGCTGGTCGGGGTCGAGATGCAAGTGTTTTGTTAGGCTACGATCCTGCCTACAAAGGCTTTATTGACAGGCGGCTTGCCAACCCAAGCACCAGTGCTGCATCAACATCGACTGCTCCCCAGCCCAGAAGCACAAGATCCAGCGCTGGGGTGACCATTGCCGGACAGCCAGGAGAAATTCCAATCCCTGAAGGTGTGCCTTTAACACGCGTGGTGAACAGAAGGTCGTCTCAAAGACGGCCTGCCTCACAAAGACAGACAGAACCACTGGTTATCAATTGTGATACCAGTCAGTCCTCTTCATCTGGATATTCTGCATCTCCTCCATCCTCAGGTACTATGTCTCGTCGGCCCCTCAATCTCAGCTCTCTGATTACTGTTTCTGCACGAGGGCGTGGTGCCACTGGTAGGGTGGCATCAACTGGTAACCCTCCTCCACCACCTCGTCGTTGGGGGGGGGGGGGGGGTTTCAGGACGATCCTCCTCGTCTGCTCGGGAACACGACAGTTCCCTTGAAGCTACTGACGCTCATCGGGACAAACGGTCCAGACTTCAAGATGCTGGGGTTTCAGCTCCCCAAGGTGACGTACCTACTTCAGAAACCCCTTCCCAAAATACTAGTTACCTTCGAGGCCTGGACCCTCTTCTCGTGAAGAGGTGATCGTCGATCCAACGTCGGGAGACGGCGCCACTCCTCGGAAACTGCGGTAGCCCTTGCACAGGGCTTATTGTTGCCTGTTGATATGCAGAAGGAGTCTTCATCTCCGTCTGATCGGCTGGTATCCACTGGTCTCGTTAGTGGCATCAAGGTAATCATGATTTGTTTATCACAACTCTAAATTTTATTTGATTTTTGGGATGCCAACCCACTATCCATTCTTTGATGTATCTCAGTTCATCCAAAAGATGGTTGCATTGGGCCAAAAGTGACAAGAAGCAGAGTCTGAATGAACAAGACTCTTAAATGACAACACAAGACTGTTGCGAACAGTTACAAGGTTGGAGAACGAGAGGAACAACGCCAAGTCAGATTACAACGACGTCAAAAGCCAGCTGGAGATTGTCGAAGACAGTCTTAAGCAAGCGTTGGCCGAGATTGACAATACCAAGAAGGATGCCTTTGAGGATGGGTACCAGAAGGGGTTCAACGCCGCGACTGCGGATTATGTGCAGCAGATGCCGGCCATTCAGGATCAGATCTGGGGGGCCGGCTGGGGGGCCTGTTTAATCAAAATTGGAGCTACAGATGACTGCCCCTTATGGGTAGAGAATGATCTGCCCAGCCGCCGTTCAGAAGTTGAACAGGAATAGACGGAGCATTTGGAAGATGACGTTGAGCGTCAAATTGACAATTTTGCTGACACAAATGCGGACACACAGGTGGAGGATCAAGAAGTCCTCGTAGAACAAGCTGCTGAGAAGGCCTTAGATGCAACTGTCAATTTGGAAGAGGATGCTGCTGTTGCTGTATCCGGTGCTGGAGCTAACACCGAGGTCGCTGATAACACCCCTCCAGAAATTCAGAATCTTGACTGAATGGTAAGTCCTTTTTCTTTATCAGAGACAATAGTACCGCTGGTCCTGCGTGACCATATTTCTTTAGCCCTGCGTGGCATCAGAATATTTTGTTTTATGGATAATACAGGTATTCGCCCTTCGTGGCAAAATATTTTGGTTTTGGAGGCCATTTCAAGGCCTGATTGTTTTGCTCGGCCCTTCGTGGCCAGAAACCATCAATGGTGGCTCGTACCATTCTATGTGTGCCTGTTTAGATGCATGTGATCAGATAATCCTGTCTGTCTAGGTTCTGCTTAGACTGTTACTAAGTATTTCGTACTTAGTCTATCTAATTTTCTCATATTTAGATAGATACAAGAATCTGTATGAAACATAATTTCGTTACGTTTCTTTTCAAGTATTTCTTACTTGGCATGTTTAAGTATCTTCGTACTTTACATAACATTTTAAATTTCTCATACTTAAATAAATTTTTCATATACTGAGTGTATTCGCACTTGTATGTTCGTTTTATAATCACGTTTGTTTTTACCCAAGTATTTCATACTTGTAAGTTTTAATACAAGTGTTTCGTACTTGTATAATATTAAGTATCACGTACTTTTGTACCCAAGTATTTCAGATGTGGTAATTCTATGATTTGCATTTTCTCGTATGCAAACCCAAGTGTTTCAGACTTGGTAAATCAGTACAAGTATTTCGTGCTTGTACCTTTCAATACAAGTGTTTCATACCTATGAATACAAGTTTTTCGTACTTGGGAATTTTAATACAAGTGTTTCGTACTTGTGAGTTTTATATTCGTACGTAATTCTTGAGTATCTCGTACTCTCGTATGTTAAAGCTTTTTCATGCATAGATAATTGAAACGTATATTCGTACCCATTTCCTGCTCCCCAATACGAAGAAAGGGATTGGAAGGCCATTATTCGTATTTATAGATCGAAACAATCACAATTCTAAGACAGAATTTCTGAAAAGTCAATATTTTGCAAAAGACATGATTTTATTCTTAATCCTAAAAACTCAAGGGGTCGTTATGCGTACCCCATGCAACTAAAAAAGGAAACACAAAGGAATTGTATTCATAATTCCCACACAATCACAATTCTAAGACAGAATGAAAAGTAAGCTGAAGTCTTTTAAACAAAGAACTTCCTTAAGTTGTGAACATTCCAAGGCCATGGTACTGGATTCCTGTCCAAGTCTACTAAACGATAGGCCCCAATGCCCACAACCTCAGTAACTCGATATGGGCCTTCCCAATTAGCCCCTAACTTGCCCTCACTGGCAATCTTGGTATTGCCGAGCACCTTGCGGAGCACAAGGTCTCCAACACCAAATTCTCGTGGGTGGACATGCTTGTTGTAGTTCTTCATCAACTGTTCCTGATAGGAGGCCAAATGCACCAGGGCTCTTTCTCTCCTTTCCTCAGCCAGATCGAGCTCAATTTCAAGAGCCCTGTCATTTCCCCCACTTTCGACCAAAGCAGTTCTGTTGGTAGGGAGGCCAACTTCCAATGGAATGACTGCCTCTGTTCCATAAGCCAAAGAATGGGGGGGTCTCTCCCGTAGACCTCCTAGGCGTTGTTCGATGCGCCCACAATACCAGTGGCAACTCGTCAGGCCACTTGCCCTTTGCTTTATCCAGCCTCTTCTTGATCCCATCCAGAATGGTTTTATTGGATGCCTCTGCTTGCCCATTACTCTGAGGATAAGCAGGGGTTGAATAATAATTTCTTATTCCATACTGGGCACAAAAAGCATTAAACTTTTTCTGGAACTGGGAACCATTATCTGTAATCAAAGAATATGGGACTCCAAAACGAGTAATAATACTTTTCCAGACAAACCTCTCTATCATAGGTTCAATAATCTTAGCCAAAGGTTCAGCTTCAATCCATTTCGTGAAGTAATCTGTTGCTACCAAAAGGAATTTTCGGTTCCCAGTAGCCTTATGGAGTGGACCCACGATGTCCATTCCCCACTGAGCAAAAGGCCAGGGGCTAGTCAAGGGCACCAAATCTTCGGCCGGTGTCCTGATCATTGGTGAGAACTTTTGACACTTCTCACAGATTTTCACGTAAACCTTTGCATCCTCCTGCATATGCGGCCACCAATACCCTTGAGTAATTGCTCGGTGGGCTATGGACCTACCTCCTGCATGGCTTCCACATGTCCCTTCATGAATTTCGTGGAGAAATTTCTGCACCATCTCGGGGTGCACACAGAGCAGATAAGGCCCAGTAAAGGACTTTCTATATAACTTCCCTTCCGGAGATAACCAAAACCTCGCTGACTTGGTTTTAATTTTGTGGGCTTCCTTTTTGTCAGAAGGAAGAGTCTCATCTCGTAGAAACCCAATGATTGGATCCATCCAACTTGGCCCCTAGTTCACGTCTAGGACCAACTCCACACCTTTCCCAATACTCGGTTCACCCAGATAGTCGACTGCTACTTTCCTTTTTAACTCAGTAGGAACAGCAGCAGCCAACCAAGCTAAAGAATCCGCGTGGGCATTCTGTCCCGAGCTTATCTGTTCAATACATACCTTTTTGAAGGTATCAAGCAAATCTTTGGCCGCTTGCACATAAGCTGCCATCTTTTCACTTCGGGCCTCGTATTCCCCGGACAGTTGGCATACAACCAACTGTGAATCGCAATACACCTTTAATCTCTTTGCCTTTAAGGTACTTGCACTCTTGAGGCCGATCAGCAGAGCCTCATATTCCGCCACATTGTTCGATGCACTGAAACCCAGCCGAACAGATAGCTCGATCATTACCCCATCTGGAGGAAACAGAACAATGTCGGCCCCAGAACCGGTATTGCAGGCCGAGCTGTCGACGAATAACTTCCATTCCAATGGATCCTGCTCGACAAGCACCTTCCTTTTTTCTCCTGGTTTCTGAACGGATTGCTCCTTTCTCGTAGGAGGCCCTGGTGCTACCATTGGAGTAAATTCTGCCACAAAATCAGCCAACACCTGGCCTTTTATTGCCTTGCGCGGCTGGAAGTCCATATCATATTGGCTCAACTCAACAGACCAGGTTGAAATCCGTCCCGAAAAGTCTGCCCTTCGTAGCAGTGACTTTAACGGATACTCAGTATAAACCACAATCTTGTGGCTTTGGAAGTAATGAGGTAACTTCCTGGTTGCGGTCCTTAATGCAAGGACCAGTTTTTCAAGGGGCAAATATCTCGTTTCTGCGTCTAACAGTGTTTTACTCACATAATAAACTGGGATTTGCTCTGATCCCTTACTTCTCAACAAAACAGCACTAACAGCATGCTCAGAAACAGCTAAGTACAAAACTAAACACTCACCCGGTTCTGGAGTTGATAGAAGTGGAGACTCAGCCAGATACTTCTTCAGGTCCTGGAAAGCCTGCTCACAATCTGCTCCCCATTCATATCCTTCTCTCTTCTTAAGAAGCTGAAAGAAGGGCCTGCATTTATCACTGGACCGGCTGATGAATCTATTGAGGGCGGCAGCCATCCCAGTCAGCCTCTGGACTTCTTTCGTCGTTTTGGGGCTCTGCAATCCTTGCAATGCTGATATCTGATCCGGGTTTGCCTCAATCCCCCTTATGGTCACAAGGTGCCCCAAGAACTTCCCTGATCCAACTCCAAATGCACACTTCGAGGCATTGAGTTTTAACTTGTATTGTCTTAAGATGTCAAAGGCCTCTTTCAGATCCGCTACATGACCCTGCTTGGTCTTGCTTTTTACAACCATATCGTCTATGTAAACCTCCATAGTTTTGCCAAGCAACTTTTTGAACATAATGGTTGCTAGCCTCTGATATGTTGCCCCTGCATTCCTTAATCCAAAAGGCATTACGCTGTAACAGTACAACCCTCGTGGTGTAATGAAAGAAGTCTTTTCTTGATCAGACCCGAACATGGCAATCTGATGATATCCTCGATATGCGTCGAGGAAACTCATCCGTTCATACCCGGCAGTTGCATCGACTAATTGATCAATCCTGGGGAGGGGGAAGCTATCCTTTGGGCATGCCTTATTCAAGTCTGTGAAATCCACACAGACACGCCACTTTCCATTCTTCTTTTTTACCACCACAGTGTTGGATAGCCATTCTGGATAGTAGACTTTGCGTATTGCTTTTGCTTTCAACAACCGTTCTACCTCCTCAATCACAGCGTCAACGTGCTGCACAGCTGCCCTTCTTTTCTTCTGAATCACGGGCTTGTGCTGAGGATCTACATTTAAGTGGTGACAGATCACGTCTGTACCAACTCCGGGCATCTCTTCCGGTACCCAAGCAAATACATCGACATATTCTTTTAAGAACCCAACTAGCTCGTTTTCCTCTTCAATTGGCAGTGATTCCCCAATTAGAAAATACCTCTCAGGATCAGTCTCGTTGATCTGTATTTTCTTCAAGCCTTCCACCACCTTCTCTGTCGGATTTCTGCCGACATCCTCGATAGTCGGTTGATCTGATTCCTCTACTACTTGAACCTGGTGAGCCTTTGGAATTTTCTTAACAATAGAAATCAGACACTGCTGTGCCGACTTTTGATTTCCTCTGATCTTCTCGATACCATTAGAGCCAGGGAACTTCACCATCTGATGATACATAGAGGAGACCGCCCTCATCTTATGCAACCACGTCCTTCCAATAATCGCGTTATAGGAAGACGGGACATCTACCACCAGGAAATCTGTTCTTAAGACCACTGTTCCTGCTCGAATAGGCAGGGTTACCTTACCAAGAGGCCAAACCACTCCTGCTCCAAATCCAACCAGAGGTGTTACTGACAGCTCCAAGTCTGACTGAGTTAATCCCAATTTCTTGAATGCATTGTAATACATGACCTCTGTACAGCTCCCAGAGTCCACCAAGATCCTCTCGATGTCGTACTCCCCTATTCGTAGGGTAATGACCAGAGCGTCGTTATGAGGTACCTGGACATCTCCGAGATCTTCATCTGTGAAGACTATGCTTTCGTTGCTTTCGCTGGTTCCTCGTCCCCTCTTATTCCCCAATCTTAGAACATGCTGGTCATGCTTGGTTTTCCTCTGGAGTAGCCTAACCTCATTTCTTGTGTAAGGGGCGGCGAACCCATGTATCATATGGATTACTCCCCTAGGATTCTGTTCGTAATCCATCTCCATGGCTTTCCCTTTTTCTTTGGGGTCCTCCTGAATATACTCCTTTAGGTAGCCTCGAGAGACCAAATCGTTAAGATGCCTCTTGAACATTTCACAATCTTCTGTCATGTGGCCCCAGTCCTTATGATAACTGCAGTGCTGATTCGTAGCACGTTTGGCATCCTTGCCCCCACCTAGACTTGGGGGCCACTTGAAGTAAGGCTGATTCTTTATTCGATAAAGAATCCTGTAAATAGGCTCTTTCCAAACTGTCGTTATTGAAAAGAATGACTTAAGGTCTGGTGCTGGCTTCTCTTTATATGGCTCCCTCTTAGCCTGCCCATACTCCTTTCTCTCCTTGTAAGTCCTGGGCTCCGGTTTGTCCACCTTTTTCGCTGGTGTCTTTGGCTGTTCGGCAATCACTTTGCCGTCTTCCCAGAGGATATCGTCCTCCATCCTGGCATGCTGCTCGATCCATTCCATCAAGTGGGCCAGTGTTGACACAGGGTGCTTATTCAGAGAACGGCGCAGCTCCTCCCGAACAGGCAAACCTGTTTTGAAGGTAGCAATGGCATATTCTTCGCTGCAACTGTCAATCTCGTTGAAAGTCTCCCAGTATCTTTTAGCATAGTCTCTGATCGGTTCGTTATCCCCCTGCTTCATCGTGGAGAGATTTTCAAATGTCTTGGGAACCTTCCTACTTGTCAAGAACCGTGCAGTGAATTCCTCGGCCAACTGCGTCCATCCTCGTATGGATCGTGACTCCAATTTGTGGAACCAAGACAGAGCCACCTTCCCCAAACTCGATGGGAACATCTAGCACATTATAGCATCATCACCTTCGTGCATGAACATGGCCTGCTAGTAATGCTGTATGTGAGCAACGGGGTCCGCATTTGTCTCGTAAAGTACGAACGCCCCGTGCTTAATCCTGCTCGGCAACCGCGCCTCCTGTAACTTTCTTGAGAAGGGGGATGTTGCAATATTACTCAGGGCTTTTCTTGCTGCTTCTCGTGCAGTCATTGTTCCAGCCTCCTGTTCTCTGTTTTTATGTGCCCGTACCCTATCCCAATCGGACTCAGGTCTCTCGTACCTGTCCCTATGGTGTTTCCGGGTATCTTCTTCAACAGAGGAACTTCGGCTCCTGCTTCTCCTTTTTCGTGGAGAAAGCGATCGTTCCTTTGGACTCTTACTTCTCCTTCTTCGCGAAGAAGGCCTCTTCTTTCTTGGAGAGGGACTCCTGCTCCTATTCCTTCGGTGCGAAGGAGCGGTCTTGTATGTTACCATAGCTCTTTTCCCTCTTCCGGAATGTCCCCGTGACAGTCCAGAATCCTCGGGGTGATCTCTGATCCGCTCCATCTCACGGATCTCATGTTCTCGTTTCTTGATTAATCGAGCAACCTCCTCGATTTCCTGCCTCTTTCTATCGAGGATGTCACTGTGGTTATGCACACTTTTGAATGCGAATCGATTCTTCTCTATGGTGGGACTTGCTCCTTCTCGTGGAGTTCGTAGCAGAGTCCTACCTTCTTTGTTTTGGGGATCATCTTGAATGGTTAAGGGACGATCTTTGCTCGTCGTCCTCCCACCATGGCCACGAGCAGTTTCGGAGCATCTGGAGGGGATTTGTTTCCTTCCCCACCAGCCTAGTTCTTCTCAGTGAGCGGTGTGACTAGATCTGCTTCCATCATGGTCGTTTTTCTAATGGAACTCGTTCGTTTCCCACAGACGGCGCCAATTGTAGGTGCAGAAAAACAAAGAGTACCTGGAGCACTGTTATTTCGTAACAGTTCCACGTGATTCTCGGTTGATACCTCTGTGCCTGTACCGGAACCCTAATCTGTAAGACAAGTAAGGGGTGAGCGCACCTCCGCCTCTCGTGGCGAAGGCCCTCCGATGCCTAAGTTAGTATTTCTTACTAGTCTCAAACCCTAATTATCAGTAGGAAAGTGTATAATGCATACCACGTAATGCGTACCTTTTGCCTCTAGGTTTACCTTTATATTTATAGACATACGTTTGCTTGTCCTCCAAGCATCCTCATCGCCCCAGGATTCCTACCCCGTACAGGAAACCTGGCCCTCTAGGGACTCTCGTGCCCAATCAGCCGAGATCCTTCTTTTGCACGGATCTCCCCTATTATGGAATTCGTTCCCTAATAAGACTGCTTCTAAGCTTATCTTTATCTAAATACGGGATCTTTTTTTCTGGAACATCCCCACCGCTTATCCTGATTGGATATTGGACACTCCTCCTTGAATACTGTTTCTGCTCTATCTCTTAAAGCGGCTTATCAAGGATTCTATTTGTTCGGCATGCTCTTGACCGAACAGACTGTACCACAAGTGCTACTGCTTTGGATATAAACCTATCCAGCCGAACAGCTCGTATTCGTACTAGGATATCTCATATCCCTGTTCCCGAACAGTCCTCTGTTCGGTGCATGCTTCAGGTCACAGGCCCTTATCATTGCGGTGCCTTTCATTACCTTTCTCATTGCACAATTTAATCACATGTTCGGCTCGTATTTGTGCCTGTTCGGGAATACCTCCCTACAGATGCGACTCCACATTCCGGGCGGTGTTAGGCCCCGTAACCTTCGTCGACATTCGAAGTTGGATACGACTCCATCCATTGTCCATATGTGCTTAACTCCGCAAACTACCCTCCCAATAAGGCAAAGGGCTAGGTCGTTGATAGCAAATAAATCCGGTAAGACCGGGATCATTCCCACAGAGAAGTCTTTTTTAGCATATTTGAATTAGAAGATGAGTATTGAGCTTCGGCTTTCAAGCAGCCAACTTGGAATTTGGTTTAGATTACGAAATTGAACTTGAAATTAAACTAGATTAAAGGCGGTCGAGTCATAAGGATTGATTAACCCACGACTTAGCCGTCAAACGGTTTTTTCATCTAACTTATGAGTGGACCGAAACCGTCCGGATTCCACTTGAAGAATTAACAGCTGAAGACTACTTGTAACTCAATTCAAAGCATTAATTCAAATTGAACTCATTTAACGCAAGTGAGAGACGAAAATGGATCGTTCGCACGTGTAAGATGATCAAGCACGTAGCATAGGGCGATAGACTTCATTGATCAAAGAAGCCACTGACCCCATGATCGATGCTAGAAATCATGGGTTTAATTCATTCAACACATTGAAATCGAGCTAAAGTTTAGGCGAAACCGTTTAAACGACTAATCCATAGAGTGCATCTCTCCCCATGACCAAACCTATATACTACTCACACATGGTAAAAAGACTAGAAAAAGAGTTAAGGAAAGAAAACATGATTAACCGATAAAAACAGAAATAAACTTGATTTTATAGAAGATCTAATGAGTAGCTACAACATTAACACATGAGAAAACATCAAAACACTTAAACTTACTTGAGTTCTTGGAGATTGAAAGCTTGAAAGACTAAGAACACAAAACAGAAATCCTAGAAAGCAAGAAAAGACTAAGGCCTAAAAACTAACTAATGGCCATCTCCTCCATAAATGGCATACAAGCCTATTTATAGGGCTTACAAAATCAGCCAAACAATGGACAAAAAGGCCCCCAAAATATCCCAAAAACATGCCTAAAGTAGAAACTTCCCATAAATGGAAGGTTGAACCATTCAGCATAAAGTGCTGGTCGAAGGGCAAAGGTACCTACAAAACATGGTAGCACTACCATTCTCAATTTTGGCTACTGGAGTGTCAAGGTAGCGCTACCTACAAAACATGGTAGCGCTACCATTGTGACAGATTTTTTTGGGAAACTTCACGGGCTCGCTCCGGACACTCCCGAACTCGGATTTGGGTGTTCTTTGGACCGTTGGAAAGCTTGTCGAGTCTACTTTCTAACCCAATTGGTTTGGATCAAAAGTAATTTGTACATCAAAAGATATGACAGATCTACCCTCAGCTGGTCGGAAGATTAGTTGCTTTGGTAAAATCCTCACATGTCCTTCAATTCCCTTGACCCTTGGGCGACTCGAGCAACCTCCAAACCATCTCTTCATGACTCTTCGGGCACCACAATGTGGTGGCACGTGGCCTTGAGCACTTAGTTGCATCCGGAGCATTCCTTGGCGTTCAAAACCGCCTTATTAGCACGTTTTACCTGAAATACACAAAAACCTACCTTACGTGCAATATCGCATAAAAACGACAACATATATGTACAAACACAACGTAGTAGAGGACTTAAGCACCAAGAATATGCATTATTGGGTGCTTGTCATACCCCCCAACTTGAACTTTGCTAGTCCCTAGCAAACTAAAACAAAACATAATTAACTAAGCTATGCAATCCTCCTAACATTCAAGATACAAAAATTATGCTCAACTACTACAACTAGGCAAGAGTCCAAACCACCCCTTCAAATCCAATCCTATGCAATCCACACACAAACATGCCATGAACTAGGATGAACAAAATATGCCATATTAGACTAGTCAAGTATACGTGCACCATAACGAGTTTCAACTCCAAAACTCACAAGGATACGCTCTTATTAGACTTTTTACACACATTAAGATACAAGATACATCCCATGACAAGCGCTAACGAGTAAATGCAATAGCAAGAGACAAAATGCTACACATGCTATCAAAAGAGCGCTAAGAACGAAGGAAAGCTAATTATTGATAACTATGGAAAGACTAGAAATATCACAACTTAAGTAGTAACAAATATCAAACATACATCAAATGGAGTTAGAAAGCGTACTAAAGATCAACGGAGGACTTTATTAGCTTATAATGACCTTGGATATAAAGAGAAAGAGACTACAAAAATGTGGTGGCCATACACTTGCACGGTTCATCTACCCCTTGGCCACTACCGACCCTAAACTACCCAAGGCATGGCCACATATCGGCCAAACACAAAACAAAGTTACGAAAAAGAAATAAAGAAAAGCTACTACCACCGACTCCACCACACATAGTCGTCATCCACATCCGGCTCCTCATGGTATTGAGCATCGAGCTCCCTCTTTTCATCGAACTCTTTCTTATCCGAAATGTATGTTAGCTCGAATGTCTAACCAATCCTCTCATCATAGTATTCAACCCTCTTTTGAATAAGCTTTTTTGCTCTTTATAGCATTTCTTTGATTCTTCTTTTCTTTTAGGAATAGGGTTATTTGAACTGAGATTTGTAGTGAGAGAGACTGGAGCAAAATTTTGAGGCTTTGGAGAGGGAGATGAAAATTTGGGGTTTTAACATTTGTAGTGGGAGAGGAGAGATAAGGAATCACGTATCAATTCTTTGCCTTTTTACATCCCAACCACCTCAATCACATTCACACCACCCCCAAACTTTCTTGAAGCATTGAAAATTATAGAGACACAACCCTCCAAACATCCGGTTACCTAGGTTTGAACAATGGAAGAGACTCAGACTATGGTTCAAAATAAGGACAAGGTGACTCTTTTGTGGTTTAATCAAACAAAAATGCCTTGAATCATTTCCTAAGTACGCCAACAACTCCAACAAGATGCATGAAAGATATATACACTACTCAAGCATGAACAAAAGATGTTATTTACACAAATGCGGGAAATGAGAACAAAAAGCATGGGAAGCTTAAGAATTGAATCTCTACTCTAGCGATGCACACTACTTGACTTGACTTTTAGGCTCAACTTGTTCATCAATGTTCATGTATATGCATGTGACATGAATTAAAACACACAACCGAATTCGACGGGATACACGACTCTTGCCATTATTAACACAATTGAGCATAATTAAAGTATCTAACATATGAAATCACTACTAACAAGGGAGGAATGCAAGTAAAAACGAAAAATTTTAAAATTTTAACAAAACAAAGAGTGACGAAGAGATAAGTCTCAAAAACATACATATAGCATATGTATATCCCTCCCCCCAACTTAAATGATGCTATGTCCTCATAGCATGAAGACAATAGTATTGAGAGGGAAAAGAACAAAAGATTGTACCTACGGGAGAATGTCAACCCCCGAATACCTCGACCAAGTTAGCGGCTTTCTTGTCATTGCTTCCTTTCATCATTGGAACTGCTTCCAAGGCTCACTCTTCGGCTCCTCCATCGGAACCACAGTGTAGACACCCCAATCCGGACCTCGAAGAGTCTTTGTCTGCCCCGATGATGAAATAGAGGAAATGGTACCTTTTGCGAGCTTGAACAAGGATCTCCCTAAGCCCACACGAACCCAAAAACCCAGGAGAACCTAAAAGGCCCAGATAAAGCCTGCATTTAAAGCCCAAAAGACTCGACCGAGGAAGGAGGTACTGCGTGCGAGTGGCCGTGGAGCGCCACGGCACCTTGAAACCCAAGGGACCGTGTGCACAGCAAACCTTCACCGCACGGCACCTTGAGTAAAAAGGCCGACTGCTCGAAAGTCATGGCCACGCCATTGAGTCACACCGATGACTGCTCAAATTAAAATGCACTTCTGGCCCGCCCAGAAAATACCTCCACCATTTGAAATTCAAAATCCTTGGCTTTTGCCTATAAATTGACCCCTCCACTCAAGGAGAAAGGGCCCTTCTTTTGAGTCCCTCCCTTGCCTTTCTCTTGGCTCTCCCTTTACTCTCTCTCTCTAAGTTCTCACACCCACTTTCTTACTTCCACTTCCATTTCCAAGCCTTAAAGAATGTCATTCCCAAAAGACTTTCTTTAAGGGCTTTCACTCACTCCCCTCTCATCATTGAAGTTGAATTTTCATCAACTTCAAAGTCTCATCACCCAAAATACCTAACCTTCACTCACACCCATACTCCTTTTATCTCATTCAACCTCCTCCATCTATATCCGTGACGATCCATCCATGTCCTCACGTCCACGGTCCTTGATCAAGCTCGAAACTAAAGGTACAAACTGGTTTCCTCGGACTAGACTCCGTTCTCGAGGGACTTTTCACAAGAGATCTAAACCCTTTTGGTTAAGCCCTCACCAAAACCCATTTTTCGTAAAAATAAAACCAAAGATTGTGTCGAGGTTAGTAACCGCGCTGCTGATCAGACGCGGCACTTAACCTCGCCGCACGGCATGTAACATACCGATGCTATTGCGAGCAGGCTGCTTGGATCCGAGTTTTCCTCTATTGTGGTTATCTATATCTGCTGTTTACTGTTTCTGTTGCTCTTAAAATAAGACCATATCTACAAGCCATGTTTCGGCTCTTTTAAAAGCTTTTCAAGATCATCCCAAATGATCAAATGTGTTAAAAACCACTTTAAAACCATGTTTTGAAAAAAAGACAATGACATTTTCGGGATGATCTAACTGCCGTGAGGCTTCTGGTAAGTTTTCCAAAAGGTATACAGAGAAAGTAGTGAGCTAGAGAATGTTTTGAAAGTGTGCAACAGTCTGACAGCAGAGCAGGTACCACGCACGGCATGTTGAGGTGCCGCGCGCGGTATCTCATTGTGCCGTGAACAGTTTGTCGAGGTCCAGACAGTCTGCTCAGTGTTGTTTGTTTCTTCTATTCACATCATTTTATCACTACTGTACAAACAGCACCACCTGCACGTCAATGTGATATATTTCCCATGTTCCTTCCCCGTTATGTCCTTTTGTTAAAGAGTTTGATATTCCAAATGATACTAAAAAATTCCCCCTTTTGAAGATATTAAGTAGAGACCGGTTCTACCGGGCGAGTGGGGTGCTTTTTAAAGAAAAACCTTCCCCATTCGTAACGTGGCTCTCGAACCCAAAATCTCAACGTTTTCGCTCGACCAAAAGCCTTTTTCAAACGACTCCTCGGTTTCTCGGATGATCCATCTCAAAAATCCGGGTGGCGACTCTTTCAAACGAGGGCGCGGGAGCCCACAGTGGCGACTCTGCTGGGGAAAGTTTTTATTCAATACTTTAAAAAAAAAAAAAAGAGAAGTGCACAAGAGTATTGGATGATCAAGAGGGCCAAGCTTGAAAGGTGTTTTCAAAAGGGGGACTTTTCAAATATCTTTCGGAAGATTAAGCTCTTTTATCCTGTACACTTTGCACTGCACAAGCCTCGCTAGCGTATTTTGGCTACCTTGCCCGGTTTACCGGTAACAAGCTCTTCCGAAATGCCTAGCAACCCTCGACTATGATGAGCCATCGTGCTGTTCGACAATTGTCTTGCAATACACTTGACATGGGGGAGTACATCTTGGCTTTAGTCCGGGGAACCCTTCTGAGACCAAAACTAGCCTTTGCACTTGTGCATAGCCATAGAACCATCCCAACTAAGACAGGAACCCATGGTTAGGACTTATGCGTTATATCCTGTTTATGTGCATTTTATTTCTGTACACCCATCATTCATGCATCATTGCATTTTGCAGGCTAGAGGATTAGGCTCCCTTAGGATCCTTTAGGGCCCTCCAGTCGGTCTAGGAGACTTTAAATCCATGGAGATCGTGATACCTCCGGTGTTTGCCGTGCCCGAACGGCTCCCTTGGTTTGGGTCTAGCCTTAAGTGCGCGCGTATCTGGATTCCGGTAGTCACATTGCTCTGTCTCGGATGGTCACGATAAGGAGATTGGCTCTGGTTCCGATCCGTTCGGAATTTAACTTGCCTGACGGCACCTACCCGGACTATCGGAAATCTTCTGTACGAACGTCTTAAGTGAGATTCGAACCACGGTAGGTCCTAGGCCTTGTTTCTAGGAGATGGGTAGAAGTAGGGCGAGTATTCGGATCGGTTATGAGTTGCTCCCTTTTGACTTGTTACCAGTACTGCCAACATTGATCGCCTGCGAAGGAAAGAAGCTGTACCCAATTGGATTCGTCTGTCCCAAAGACTAGTTCGCGTAGACACCCTGGAAGGACCACCGCTGTTTGAAGTCCAGGTTGAGAAGGAAGAAGAGCCTGTGGTAGAAGAACCCCTAGTCTCAATCCCGTTCGAAAATCTTTCATCCATGTCTGACCAGGGAGACGGAATGGAAGAACTTAGGCAGAACATGGCCAATATGGATGCTCATTTTAAACAGTCCCTCATCGGTGTTGACGCGCAACTCCAAGCCGCCGTAGTCTCTATGAAAAACGACATGAATATGATAATGGAAAGCATGCAGGAAATCACCGACAAGCTCCTGATCAAGACTTCCCTGCAATCCGAGCAACCACCTAAAGTTGAGATACCAGCAGTTGACCCCAACCTGGCCGCTCTTATGGATAAAATTGGCAAATTAGAGGAGTCCGTCCAAGAAACTAAACGACTTGGAAAATGAGAAATCGACATGAGCAAGCTATGTCTCTTTCCGAATGCCAAGCTGCCGGAAAAATTCAAAGGAGTGGACTTTGCAAAGTTTGATGGAACCGGCGATCCAAGGGCCCTTCTTCAAGGATATGTCGGGTCCCTCACAATGCGTGGCATCGAAAAAGAAGCTATGGCCCAACTTTTCCACGAGTCCTTGTCTGGTCCAGCCTTGCAATGGTTCCTCTCACTCGAACCATCCAAGAAAAGGACTTGGGAAGACATCGGGACAGCTTTCGTGGTTCAGTATGACTTCAATGTCGACTTGAAGATGACCACGAAGGAATTGGAAAGCACTAAGATGAATGAGAAGGAGAGCTTTGCCGACTTCGTGAAGCGTTGGAGGGCTAAGGCTGCCCAGATGCAGAATAAGCCTGACCTGAAAGAACAAATACGGATAATAACCAAGAACTTGCCAAGCTCCTTTGCTCCGTACATGGTTCTTTCTCAGGCTGCTCCAAATTTTGAAACCTTTTATGATTCGGGATTGGCTGTAGAGGAGGCTTTGCGAGATGGAACTCTGGAAAAGAAGGAGTCAGGATCCGGGTCGAAATCCAAAAGGGCATATTCGGGAAACAGTAACGTTCTCTTCGGGAATACCAACCAAGCAGGAACTTCATCCACTAAGCCTGTAGAAGTTAACCAAATTTATGAAAAACCAAAACCCCAGAACCGAACTTTCACCCAATTCAGCACTCCCAGATCCACTCTTCTTAAGAAACTCACAGAAATCGGAGTGTTAAAACCTCTTCCCCCACCACAAACCATTCCACCAAACCTCAACCAAAATGTCTACTGCGACTTTCACCAAATGCCTGGCCATACTACCGATAACTGCATCCGCCTCCGCCATGAAATTCAAAACCTCATCGACAACAAAATTGTCGACGCTCCGCCCGCCGATAAACCAAATACCGTTTCCAACCCTCTACCTCAGCACAATGCTCCCTTCCGTGTTAACCAAATCACCCTAGCCGAAGATCAAAACATCCCAGAATTCGACCCTACTCTGTTCATCATCCCTAATACCGAACCAATGCCTATTGGTGAAATTCCCGGAGAAACTGCCTTTCGTTCCACATGGGAATGGGAAGATACATGGGGAGAACTGATTGCTGATTGGGAATTTGAAGTTGCCAATTTCCAAGGAAATGACGAACCCTTATTTGAGGCTGGATGGGAGGTTGATTGGCAAAACATCCAAGCGGATCCTCTTGATGGATTCTCTTTGTATACACTGTTCGAAAATCAAGGGAAGAATACCAAGTCTTTTAAGATGCACTGAATGGGAATGGGACCCGACTGCACGAGTACCGCCTTTGGCCTGGAATGACCTTTGAATACCTTCACCTCGCCAAAGATCTCGTGAAGAATACCACCGATATCCACGAGATGATGACACACAACCGCCAGAGCCCGCCTAATTCGCTCGATTTCTCTCATTTTAATGATTTTGTCATCAACAACTTAGTATAGCAATGTGAACCTCACCTCATCCAAACCCTCCTGGATTTGAAGAAGAAGTCGCTAGTAATGGGTTTGACCCGATGGACTACCTTGTCGATGGGACTGGATCCGAATCATCGGTTACTTTTCCGAAAGATGCTCAAGTTGCTATGATGAACTTATGGGAAGATGAACCAGCGTCTGGAACAAACTTGTGGGCTAACACTGAGATGGTTAACATTAAAGTAGGAAACGAGGAATAGACTGTTAACAAGACCGAAATGGAGGCCGAAAGGTGGAAACCCGAAGATCTGTGGGATGACTTGGTCATTGCTGATTTGGCTGCCAATCTGCGGGATACGACTATTGGAAACAAGCGTAAAGCCTTGGCCGAATTATGGAGTGAAGAATCAAAATACCGTCAGATTGATCACCTGACCAGAAGTGGCCGTGTGTACCAACCTCCAAACCTTCAAGTAGGAGAACCTTCCAACCCTGCAACTGCAGAGCCCTCTGATCCCTTTACCACCCCGGTCAAAAACACCTTCCGACCCTTTGATCCACCAGCCAAAGAGCCTTCCCGACCAGAAAAGAACCCCGAAGGAATGATCAAGCGCCAACTCGAGCAAACTCATGCCAAGATGTCTGTTTGGGATGTACTGGTCCATTCCACACGCCATCGTGAAGGGCTCATTCAAGCGCTCTCTCAACTGAAGGTTCCCTCTGCCATAACTCCCGATGAGCTTGTGGCCCTGATCAAAACCATACCTATCAAGCATGCCATCACCTTTACTGATCGAGACTTACCTGCCAAAGGAACTGACCACAATCGGCCATTGCACATCACTCTGAAATGCCATGGTAAATCGGTTCCGGTAATCCTGGTTGACAATGGTTCGACAATTAATGTTTGCCCACTCCGTGTTGCCTATTGCTTGGGGTACAAAAATAAGGACTTCTCTCCATCAGAAGTCAAAGTTCGAGCATACGACAACACTCGGAGAGACGTGGTAGGGACCCTCATGATTCCCATAACCTTCAGACCGTACCAGACGGAGGTAGAGTTCCATGTGGTGAATATCCCCGCCTCTTTTAACTTGCTACTGGGAAGACCTTGGCTGCATCGACCGGATATCATGGCTGTACCCTCTACGCTCCATCAGAAAATTCGGTTGGGACTGGAAACGGGAATGCTCACTATTCATGGAGACTCTGGGATCCATGCCCCTGTGGAAGACAACGCCCCGCTCTTAGAAATTCAACACGGAGAAGAAGACATTGCCTTAGGAGGCTTCTCTCTGGATACCTCCCGATCCGTCTATTCGGTCAGAATTGACGACGACTTTGTTGTCAGCAATGTCGCTATCAAGATAATGAAGAAGATGTCTTACATGCCAGGATTGGGAGTGGGGAAGAATCTTCAAGGCCCCGCAAAGTTTGAAGCCCAAGGCACTCTAATGCGCACAGCTGGTCTGGGATATGCACCCCCCGGTGACAGCAAGATGAAAAAGGGAAATCGGCTAAAAGACTACTTTGTCAAGGAAAAGGCAAAGCAGGTTTACCAAGGGCAGCCAGAACCGTTTTGGGTTGAAGAAACCAACACTTTTTTGCCAGGATTTGAGATATTTGCGAATGACGTTTGGCCAGGGAGTGATGAAGAAGCTGAAGTTGTGAAAGAGCAGAAGGAACCAGCTGACTGGATTGAGGTTTTCGCCGTGGGAAGTCTCGCGACTCTGTTCAGGGAAGACGAACCAATGGGTACAGCTGTGGAGGTAGAAGTGCTGATGATGGGACAAGATATTCTTGAAGATCCAACTTCACTCATCATAGATGCTGTTGGAGAATACAAGAACTGGACCTTCATACCGAATGTAACTCATTGTGGATCTGAGTCTGAGTCTGAGTCTGAGTCCGAGTCCATTATGTCTTCTGAGTCTTCTGAATCTGTCGAATTTGGGTTGGTGCCTCTCGGCCCAAACTCTCAGAGTCTGTATTTTGAATTCGAGTCCACCCGTGTGTATGGTGCCCCCGAGGCCTCCGTTAACAATGAAATGAATGAATCTGATTTTGCTTACTTCCCCGACTTTGAAATAAACTGTGTCGACCCTGATGATGAAGGGACTGATTTCGATGGGGGCATCCCCAAAGAAATTAGATCCCTAATCAAAAGGGAAGATGAAAGACATGCTCAACCTGTAAAAGAAGAAATTATTTTAATAAATATGAGAGATGGAGAGAATCCCCGAATGACCCAAATCGGTTCCACGCTATCTGCCGAAGAACGCGAAGCCCTCGTAAACTTACTCAAAGAGTTCGAAGACGTGTTTGCCTGGTCACACGCAGATATGCCTGGAATTGATCCTGAAATCGTGGAACATCGGATTCCCCTTTATCCCAATGCAAAACCAGTAAAACAGAAACTGAGACGCATGAGGCCAGACTGGGTACTTAAGATAAAGGAAGAAGTCACTATACAGATCAACGCCGGATTCTTGATGGTTACCGAATATCCGCAATGGGCCGAGAACATTGTCCCTGTGCCGAAGAAGGATGGTAAGATAAGAGTCTGTGTTGATTTTCGGGACCTTAACAAAGCTAGCCCTAAAGATGACTTCCCGTTACCACACATCGATGTGCTGGTTGACAACACCGCCAGGCATGCTCTACTCTCTTTCATGGATGGATTTTCGGAGTATAACCAAATCCTCATGGCCCCAGAAGATCGGGAAAAGACCACGTTTGTCACTGAATGGGGGACGTATTGTTGCCGAGTTATGCCTTTTGGACTGAAGAACGCAGGGTCTACTTACCAGAGAGCCGCCACGGCACTGTTACACGACATGATTCACAAAGAGGTAGAAGTCTACGTTGATGACATGATCGTCAAGTCAAAAACTCGAGAGGGACATCTCCCCGCACTCAGAAAGTTCTTCGAAAGGATCAAGAAGTACAAGATGCGCCTTAATCCGGCCAAATGCACATTTGGAGTCACTGCAGGGAAGATGCTTGGGTTCATGATTACTACCCGAGGTATCGAAGTCGATCCATCAAAGATTAAAGCCATCCTAGAAATGGAGCCGCCGCGATCTGAGAAGGATGTAAGGAGTTTCCTTGGAAAAGTACAGTTCATCAGCAGGTTCATTGCAAGGTTGACTTCGACTTGCGAACCCTTATTCCGCTTACTCAAGAAAGGAGTACCATTCACTTGGGATGATAGATGTCAGAAAGCTTTCGAAGCCATCAAGACCTATTTGCACAGGCCGCCAGTACTAACGCCGCCCGTAACAGGAAAACCTTTGATCCTATACCTGTCGGTCACCCCGTCTTCAATGGGGTGCATGTTAGCACAGGAAGGAGATGATGGGGTTGAAAGGGCTGTTTACTACCTCAGCAAAAAGATGGTTGGACCCGAAGAGTGTTATACTCCCTTAGAAAAGACATGTTGGGCACTTGTATGGGCCTCCAAGAAGTTGAGACACTATATGCTGGCCTACCTGGTAAAGCTGATATCCCGAATGGATCCCCTAAAATATCTATTTGAAAAACCGGCTCTCACAGGCAGAATGGCGCGATGGTTGCTAATGCTAGCCAAATTCGAATTAAAGTATGTCACCCGAAAGTCAGTAAAAGGAAGAGCTGTCGCAGAATTTCTGGCCGATTGCCCCGTCGAGGGTGGAGAAGAGGCCGAATTCAATTTCCCTGACGAAGACATAATGTCGATGGCTGAGGATGTTTGGCAGTTGTATTTTGATGGAGCAGCCAATCAGAAGGGGTTCGGAATCGGTGTGTTGCTAATATCACCCGATGGGTTGCACATCCCATTGGCGTTCAAACTCAACTTTGAGGTCACCAATAATCAGGCGGAATACGAAGCTTGCATCATGGGCATGGAAGCAGCCATCGAGATCGGTATAGAAAAACTGGAGGTTGTGGGAGATTCAAATTTAGTCGTGTCTCAGGCGAATGGCGACTGGAAGGTTAAGGAAGGAAAGCTGAAACCGTATCATCAGGACCTTGAAGATCTTAACCCGCACTTTAGCAAGGTGACGTTCACTCATGTACCGAGGCTCAAAAATCAATTTGCAGATGCTTTAGCAACGTTGGCATCAATGGTTGAGATCCCCGTTGGCGTAAAGCTAAGGCCAATTGTGATTGAACAAAGGGATACACCAGCACACCAGCACGTCATGACAATTGACGAGCCCGATGATGGCCATCCGTGGTATTATGACATCTGGAGATATGTGGAATGAGGAGAATACCCCACAGGAGCAAGCAAAAAGGACATGATCGCTATCCAAAGGATGGCTGCTCAATACATCATCTGCGGAGGAAACCTATACCGAAGATCGTACTGTGGCACACACAAGCTCTGCATCCATGGAGAAAATGCAAAAAGGGTGATGGAAGAAGTTCACGAAGGTGTATGCGGTCCCCACATGAATGGCATAATGCTCGCCAAGAAAATCCTCAGGCAGGGGTATTTCTGGACCACTATGGAAACGGAATGTGTAGAGTATGTGCGAAAGTGCCGAAAATGTCAAATTCACGCCAATCTCACGCATGTTCCACCACATGAACTACAACAAATGACCTCACCATGGCCCTTCTCGACATGGGGAATTGACGTCATCGGAAGGATAGTGCCGGCAGCATCCAATGGTCACAAGTTCATTTTGGTAGCTGTCGATTATTTCACGAAATGGGTGGAAGCTGCTTCCTATGCCACTTTGACCACAGTCCAAGTTGCACACTTCATCAAGCAAAATGTCGTTTATCGGTACGGGGTCCCCCAAGCCTTCGTGTCTGATAATGGGGTCCATTTCAAAGGGCGAGCTCGAGAAGTATTAGATGAGTTCCAAATCCAAGTGCACAAGTCAACAACTTACCGACCGCAGACTAACGGCGCTGTGGAAGCAGCTAACAAAATAATCAAAGCCATCCTGGAAAAGACTATTCAATCTGCATGGGACTGGAATGAACAACTACCCCTAGCTTTGTGGGGGTATCGCACATCTGTACGAACACCAACGGGAGCAACTCCCTACTCCCTGGTTTACGGGATGGAAGCAGTGCTTCCTATCGAATTGGAAGTCCCATCTCTTCGAACTATGATTGAATGTGAAGTCCAAGAGGCAGAATGGTTGAGCAATCGATTCGAAGAACTTATGCTGTTTGATGAACGCTGGTTAAGGGCTCTTTACCACATTCAAGGGTATCAGCGGAGGATCGCACGGGCATTCAACAAGAAAGTAAAACCCAGGGACTTGGCGGAAGGTGACATGGTTTTGAAGGAAATTCGGGCTCCGGTGTACGACCCACGAGGAAAGTTTTGGCCAAAATGGTCTGGACCATACATCATCAAAACTCTTCTATCGGGAGGAGCTACGCAACTCATTGACCTGGACGGAAATGAATTCTCAACTTTGGTAAACTTGGACCAACTCAAGCGCTACTACCCTTGAGAGAAGCTCGCTGGGCTGAAAATCGCAAGGGCGGGCAGTCCTAGGCAAAAATTAGAGCAAGAGCCTGCTAGGAATGAAAACCCGTCAGGGCGTCCTAGGCAAAAGTTAAGGCATACAATAAATGAGCTCGCTAGACCGAAAACCCGAAAGGGCGGTTCTAGGCAAAAGTTAGAGCACAAAAGGAGAGTGTTAAAACCAGAGCGAACCCTACCCCTGAACTACGTTATGACCTGATTCCTTCGCCAAAAGGATACGTAGGCAGTCTCACACCGAGACCCGGTCACAATCTATCAAAATAAAAATCCAGGTTGAAAAGGCTCGAAGAACAGAGTCAAGGAGGGGGAAACCCTCCAAAACTCGTTTTATTAACACAATTACTTCTACTACATAAGGTTGAGCAGAGCTTTCGAAAACAAAAGAAGCACGACATGATAATAAAAGGGTCCTCAGTTTATTCAACGATCGGGGTGGTAAGGTCGAGTCAGTTTCCTTGAGCTCCGGCCCTTGCAGCAATGTCCCTCCTGAGCCACTTACGATAACTCCCACGTATCGCCACAGAAGGATAGGGATGGGCATCGGTTACCTCGCGTGTCCTCCAGAAGCATTGGTAATGACAGAGAACCGAATGGTTGAAAAGAGGCATCACTACGTCCACAAGAACTTCTGCAGGGGCCTCCTGCCTCAAACCGAGCTGACGTTGGATACGGTAAGGGATGTAGAAGGTGAAGGCTCCCAAACCAGCAAGAACGACCCACTGAGGGCCCATGTAGTGCACTGTCATGGGCGGGAGATCCAGCCAGCGGCACCTCCAAGAAATGGTCTCAGCTCGCCGGCGCCTGAAAAAGTCAACCCACTCAGCCCTGCTCCTGTCGACAAACTCAAAACATCGCTGAGAGAGTAACCTCGCCTCATATGACCAGTTGCCAGGAGGAATGGTCAGCACATTCACTTTGTCGCAAAGCCAAATCTACAAAGAAGAGAGAAAAAAAAAACAAGTAAGAAACCATAGAAAGCCCAGCTGAGTGTTGAGGTAAAATGAGAACGTGGGAGAAACCAGAAAAAGGAGAGCTGAGTGAGAAGCCAACCTGTAGGAGGAGAGGGCTGCCCCCGAAAGTCTCGGCCCCTCCAAAACGAACCTTATCCAAACCAATCAGTGTCTCAGCCAAAACCAACGGAATCACGTCTTTTCGAGCCTCAACTTGAGCGGCAATGTTAACCAATGCCGAGCTAGCAGGACCAACAGAAGGGACCAAGAGGTAGGCCGCAAGCAAGCATATGCAGAGGGCGGTCATGCGTCGAGTCTGATAAGTCATGTCTCCAAGGTCGCTAGGAGGAGAAAACAGCTCGATATGGCGCATGACATTGAGATGGCCATTCCTGACCAAGTAACGAGCGGCGCCATCACCTAATCCAAGGGCCACGACCAAGACTCTGTAAGCACTCTCGCGCACAGGGGGAACGATAACCTCCCCCGAACCAAAACCCCCGAGGTACGCACGGAACTCCTCAACAGTAGGGCAAAGCTCCTGCTCACCGAAACGGAATACATGAACCTCCGGATCCCAAAAACTCACGGCTGCCCTCAAGAGCTCGGGACGAAGGCGAATGTTGCGGAGGTACCTCATAGAGTAGAGACCGTGAGCTCGAAAGTTGAGCCAATCGACACCTTCCATGGAAGCCAACCATGGACGGAGCGAGTCGGTGAGAGAAAGAGCCATTTCGAGGAGCAAAGAAAGAAGATAAGAGTTGAATGAAGTGTGGAGACTATGGAATGAGAGAGCTTGAATTTATAGGAAGGGTGGAGAGGACAACTTCAACTTTCAAAGAGCCTTGGGTTTCAAAAATGCATGTTTTCCATAAGTCCTACATGGAGAAAAGTGTGGTCAAGTCCCAAAAGGTTCAAAACAGACATGCACTGGTTCAGAAATGCCATTGCATGGGTCAAACCTCAACCCCCGAGCGATCTGCCTTGGAAAATAGCAAAACTGAAATCTGTCAGGAAATATGCCTCGCGCGGCACCTTGAAGGGTCGCACGGCACGTTGAACCCAGAGAAACCCCGCGGCATACTGATTGAGGTACCGTGTGACAGATCCTAACCCGCGCGGCAACCTAGTGTATCCGCACGGCATCTTGACTCTGCATTTCTACAGTTTTTGGCAGCAATACATCAAGATGGAATCAAGGCCCTACGAAGCACCAACCAGCACCTAAACACACTCTAACGGGTATTTGGGACTTCAGGGACGTTTCGCTTCAAGGCAACACCCCGGATTCGTCGTCATGGCATAAAAAGTTGATAAAATCCATTGTGTCAAGGTGTCAAAATCCGTTTTGAGTCATTCCAAGTCGCTTTTCCAAATCTTACAGGTCATAATGGTCAAAAGTGACTTAGTCCAAGTTCCGGTTCATGTCCAGGGTCGAAACTCGAAAATGTCACATATCAAAGTCAACATTTTCTTATTTTTGAGTAAGGTTGAGTTTTCAAGCCTCATTTCGAGATTTTAAGGTCGTCATTGCCCCATAACCGTGTTCTAGGTTGGATACGAAAGTGTCAATGTAAATTCTCCTGTACCGAGTCAATCTCGCAAGGGTTTATCTAGTTGCTTTCTTTGGTTTCTATTCCATTGTCAATATGCTTTGATTATTAGTGTGTCCCTCATCCTTAACCTCACGTTCAGCTCAATCTCATTGATCAACGACTGGTTGCATTGCCTGGTCAATGTTTTAGTTATTCAGTTTTCTTCACACAAACCAAAGAAAATTGAATGGCATAAAACAATGAAAAGACAAGATCTCTGTATATAAATCCAAAGCATCTATGAGTCGAAGTACAAAAGAAGTATAATGACTCAATGATCAAAACCCTGTCTATCAAAGGCAAACAGGCGCCCTACCAAAAAGGAGCACGCAGGCTCTATCAAAAGAACAAAACAAAAGAGGAAGCTCAACTCTCGTCATCCTCGTCCTCGCCCTCCTCCTCGTCCCCCTCCTCAGAGACCTCCTCGTCCGCTGGGGAGCTGCTCGCCTCCTGAGTGCCAGTCGCTCTGGGCACGGTGCCCCCTGAGGTGGCCTCTAGGTCGATGTCCGTAGGCTCGGGAGTCTCGTCCTCAGAAACGTCAATGGGCTCATCCTCGGTCCCCGCTGAGTGTCGTGCCCTCTTCGACGGCAGCTCTTCCCGAGAGCCGGCAGAAGAGACCTGTGGCACTGGGAAGCGGACGGACTTCCACCGTAGCCCCCGCGAAGCTCCTCCTCTAGCTTGCAATGGTATAATATCCATATAACATTTGCATCATGATCATGGTATAAAGCGATAGAAGTAAAAGTAAATAGCTAAGGTTCGAGAGTTTACCATCGTCCCGCCAACGCGAGGTAGCACCTCTGGAGACCTTCCCATGGCGTACTGCCGCACCAGCTGCTCCAGGCCCATCATGGCCTCCGCCATCTCCTTCACGTACCCTGGAGGAGCCTGCAATGGAAGAATTGATTAAAACATGCGAAAGAGTGAATGTACGAAGGAACGAAAGCACGTTATACCTGAGGAAGGAACTCCGGAGCCTCAGCTGCAGGGCGTGGCACCACGACCAAGCCCGGGACTCCCTGAGCGGTCGTCACGTCCACTGTCCAAGAGAGGGCAGGGAGGCTAGTCCCACTCGGGCCCGCACCCTCACTGCGACCTCTGCCCCCGCGGCCTCCGCTCCCGCTGCCTCTGTCATCTCTACCTCATCTCCGCTCCATTCTTCCTCCAGCGCTGCCTCGAGCCGCCTCTGCCGCGGCGCATATCCCCAGACTCGCCATCAAGTACTGAGCACAGTACTCCGCGTAGTCGGCAGCGAGACCAGCACCTGCCACGAAGAACGGCTCCAACTCGAGGTCTGGCCGTGTGAACTGCTCGATCTCCCTCCGCGTGTACTGGCCCGTCCTCTGCACCAGAGCAGGAAGTGGCCCAGGGACTCGGAAGGCATCCAACCTCAACGACTGACGTGACACTCGGTCACCCAAGTACCACTGCCAGCCGTAAGGGGACTCAAGAAGCACCCGTCCCCTGGAAACCTCCCTACTCTGAGCAACGTAGGGGATCTCGAAGCGGTCCCACACCCGCCAGTGGACCTGTCATCAAGAATGAACAATATCAAGATGCTGTTTGAATGGAAGTAAGCAGGAAAGCCATGAAATAGATATGGAAATGCCCTAATACCTGATCAGGACGTAGCTCGTCCAAGTAGAGACGGAAGGCATCCAGCTTGCCTTTTCCCCTCTTCACGCCCTTGTACTCTGTCGACCAGCGCAGGGCTCGAGGGAGTATCGTGTCGTCGGGACACGTGGTCACGGGAGGGTACATCCCTATAACCTCGTACGTCCAAAGCTGCAATTCAAGACATTGAAAGTTAGCATAAGATATACATCGAATAGATATGAATGGAAAGCTAACTATTCATGAGAAAGGAAATGAAATATACCTCCCAGACCCTCCAGTAGCCTCCGAGGCTCACTCCTGCCCCCCGAGAAAGAGAGCCCATGAAGGCATAGCACGTCCCCAGTGCTGCACCTCCCCAGTCAAAATGGGCAATCTCCCCAACGTCCCTCAAAGCCGGGAGAAGCGAAAGGTGTACTCGGTTGCGGCTGTTAGGAAACAGGGACGCACCGAGTAAGTACAACAAGAAGCACCTCGCCATCCGCTCCTCCTCCACCCTGTCAGTCGGGAGCCTCTCTGTCCAAAACCTCAGAAGCTGGGCATACTTGGCATCATCTCCCTCCGCCCTCAGCTCGTACCCCAGCATCTCCCACTGGCCTGCCTCCCCGTGGCAGCGTCAAAAGGGATAGGGTCACCTCCGACCCTGAGACCAGTGATCGCCGCGAAGTCCAACGGCGTCACGGTCAGCTCGCCAAAAGAGAAGTGAAGGGTATTCGTCGTGTCCCACCACCTCTCTGCCAAAGCCCTCACCACTGGGCGGTCGTTGCACACGCCCCTCGCCAGTACCCCAACAAACTCCCCAAAGCCTGCCTGCCTCACTATCTCCTGCACAGCCTCGGGCAACCTCTCCCAGAATGTCGGCACAGCCGCCGAGCCTCCGTAACACGAGAGTGAGATCGCCTGTTGCAACAAATCAGCAATATTTAATAAACAGGCGTGGTATGCAATACAATCGTATACTTGGATATAAAGGAATGAAAATACAGTGCATTGGAATTTGAAATACAAGTATCTAGAGTATACCTCATCTCGTCGTAAGGAGAGGTGCTACTGAGGGTCCCTCAGAACAAGAGCCTCGTCGTACGTCGGCCTCCTCGGCGTGTAAAGGTCAAAAAGCGAGGGCACCACCACGTGCTGAAAGGGCACGTAGGTCGTCTCGTCGTAGGTCCCTCGCCTCTGTAACGCTAGTGTCGCCTCAGCCATCACAATAGTGCGAGGAGCCACCACCCCTCCGGCCTCCTCGTCAGCCCGCCTCTCCTCAGCCTCTGACTCCCTAACACCCCCGGTCCTAAGCTCGGCCTCCAACTCTGCCTCGCGTGACGCCAGTAAAGCGTCCGCCAACCCAGGATACCCCGCACTACCTCCTCCAATACGTCCTCCATGGGCGCCGTCGCTAAGTAGTCGCCCATGCCTATATGGCGTGACGACCCTGCACCTGCACCGCTGCCCACAAACGTGGGCGGTATGTCCTCCGCCATCGGCTCTACCTCCGGCTTGCCCTCGACGATAGGGGTCTTTCCCAGGTCAGTCCGAGGCTCCCTCGCAGTAGAGGTCCCTGCCTCCTCGACCACCTGGTCCAAACCGCCACCCCCGTGACCCTCCGTAATCCTCTCCTCTACACCAGTGGCCACCTCCGACCGGCCCAAAACCTCTGCACCGTCCCTCGACTCCACTGCACCGGGAGTCTCAGTCTCTTGGCCGTATCCGGCCAACACCGCACCGTCACCATCATCACCGCCGTTGCCAACTACTACAACGGCCGGGGCCGCGGCCTCCTCTGCCAGTGCCCCCTGGTCCGAGACCTCCATGGTCTCCCAAACACCCCCGACTATCGTATCATCCCCCGGAACGACGGAAAACGGCATAACCTTGGCCCGGGACGGTGTATCGTCGCTAGGTATATCCCCTTGCTCCATTGTTCGTAATGTATGAGAGAGAGAGAGAGCGGTCGGGAGGGAGATAGAGCAGTTGAGGGAGAGAGATAGCCGTGAGAGAGAGAGAGCAGTCGAGAGACAGGAGAGAGGGAAATTCGAACGCGTGGGGTGTATTGTGTACACCCCGCGTATATATATAATCCCCCGAACCGGTTCACTCGGGAGCCAATTCTGGACCGGGTTCACAGCCAGCCAAGCCGCACGGCACCTTGGACGGGTCGCACGGCACCCTGGACGAACATGCAGTGCCTCCAGTTTACGATACCGCGCGTATCTAAATTGCCTGCGCACGGCAGGGCGAATTGTTTTGACTGCTCTGCTTTCTGAAGACAGTTTATGGCGGATTATGTTCGATTTGTTCAAATTCGTACGAGGTAAGAAGTTTGAATGCAGAAAGCGGAAGAAGAAATGGACTTTTCATTGAATAAAATAAAAAAAAAACCAGGGTCTCCCTCTGGGGATCTTGTCATTACATTGTTCAAAAAAAAAAGAAGAAAAGAAAGAAAAACAACAAAAAAACAGAAATTGGGCCTACTGCCCTTTCTTCTTCCTCTTCCTAGTCCTACGTCTTCATCCTCCTCATCTCTTTTATTCTTCTTCAATCGCTGCCCCCGTCCGAGGCATCATTTGCCTCGTCCGAACGATCGTCCGAACCATTCAGGTTCCCCTCCGAATCCTCTGCGGACTCCTCCGGTTCGCGCCCAAGAACGGAATCCGGATTGTCTTTGTCGTCCAGTTGATCGAATGTGAAGTCCTGCAGGTTCGACACCGCACGGCGAAAGGTCCGAATGGTGGAGATAAGCCTTGCGATTTGCTCGTTCAATTGTTCAATCTCCCCTCAGAAATAGGCCATCTCGGCCTCCAACGATTCCACACGGACCGCCAGGCGATTGTTGTCCATCCCAAAGTTCTAGAAAACAACCTGTCTTTTGGAGGAAGAGAAGAAGAATGTAGAGAGACTTGAGAATTTGTTGGTGGTGCATGGAATGAGGCACCACCACGTTTATAAAGAAACCATGGCCGTCGAAAGGGCACGCTTGCATTAATGGGCACCCTCAAAGCTTTCAACTGTTCTCGAAAATCGAAAGGGTGCTTAGAAGGACGAGGTGCCGCGTGCCTCTAATCTTGCCCGCACGGCACCCTGGCTCCAAGAGGTTTAATGCTTCTCTCGAAAATTGATCCAATCAGCCACCAAAATCCTCTTGGAAACTCAATTCTCAGCCGTTTTGCAGTAAAGATCCCTTAGAATGTCGTGCATTGGTTATGGCACCATTTAATCCCCCGGGAATTCACTGTATTCACCTTTTCCTCGGTATTCGTCCTCCGGGACTCGCCGTGACTGGTTCACGGATTCGACATATTTTCCCCAGCAGGTCAAAAATTCGAAAATTCAAAATTCGATTTTCGCCTCCCGAGGGCTTGTCTCTTAATTTCAAAATTCGATTTTCGCCTCCCGAGGGCTCATCTCGGAAAAATTCAAAATTCAATTTTCGCATCCCGAGGGCTCGTCTCGAAAAAATTCAAAATTCGATTTTCGCCTCCCGAGGGCTCGTCTCGAAAATTCAAAATTCGATTTTCGCCTCCCGATGGCTCGTCTCAAAAATTCAAAATTCGATTTTCGCCTTCCGAGGGCTCGTCTCAAAATTTCAAAATTCGATTTTCGCCTCCCGAGGGCTCGTCTCGAAAAAATTCAAAATTCAATTTTTGCCTCCCGAGGGCTCGTCTCAAAAATTCAAAATTCGATTTTCGCCTCCCGAGGGCTTGTCTCAAAATTTCAAAATTCGATTTTCGCCTCCCGAGGGCTCGTCTCAAAAAATTCAAAATACAGTTTTCGCCTCCCGAGGGCTAGTCTCAAAAATTCAAAATTCGATTTTTGCCTCCCGAGGGATCGTCTCAAAAATTCAATTTTTGCCTCCCGAGGGATCGTCTCAAAAATTCAATTTTTGCCTCCCGAGGGCTTGTCTCGAATTCTTCGCAATGTTTGCGTAACACATGACACCACGAGCACTCTATTGTTTTTCTCTGCGCGATTCTGTCCTCCGGAACTTGTTTTCTCGCATTGCATGGTCCCAGTCGAACTACGCTAGTCTGATCCCTACAACGGCACGAGGCGCCCTCGAGCGCACCACCATCGTATTTACTTGCATTTCTCGCTTTGCCTCCGGCCAAAGGCACTAGAGCAACGGATTGGGATGCCTATTCTTGACGCCACTCGTACCAACCAATGGTATCCGAGTTACGTTAAAGAGGACTCTGTAGACACCCCAATTCGGACCTCGAAGAGTCTTTGTCTGCCCGATGATGAAATAGAGGAAAGCGGTACCTTTGCGAGCTTGAACAAGGATCTCCCTAAGCCCACACGAACCCAAAACCCAGGAGAACCTAAAAGGCCCAGATAAAGCCTGCATTTAAAGCCCAAAAGACTGCGGGACCGAGGAAGGAGAGTACCGCGGAGTGGTCGTGGAGCGACGGCACCTTGAAACCCAAGGGACCGTGTGCAGCAGCAAACCTTCACCGCACGGCACCTTGAGCAAAAAGGTCGATGGCTCGAGAAGTCGCCGGCCACGCCCGATTTGAGCCACGGTGATGACTGCTCATTAAAATGCACTTCTGGCCCGCCCAGAAAATACCTCCACCATTTGAAATTCAAAATCCTTGGCCTTTGCCTATAAATTGACCCCTCCACTCAAGGAGAAAGGGCCCTTCTTTTGAGACCCTCCCTTGCCTTTCTCTTGGCTCTCTCTTTACTCTCTCTCTCTAAGTTCTCACACCCACTTTCTTACTTCCACTTCCATTTCCAAGCCTAAAAGAATGTCATTCCCAAAAGACTTCCTTTAAGGGCTTTCACTCACTCCCCTCTCATCATTGAAGTTGATCTTTCGTTAACTTCAAAGTCTCATCACCCAAAATACCTAACCTTCACTCACACCCATACTCCTTTTGTCTCATTCAACCTCCTCCATCTACATCCGTGACGATCCATCCACGTCCTCACGTCCACGGTCCTTGATCAAGCTCGAAACTAAAGGTACAAACTGGTTTCCTCGGATTAGACTCCGTTCTGGTCCTGAGGGGACTTTTCTGTCAGTAGATCTAAACCCTTTTGGTTAAGCCCTGACCAAAAACCCATTTTTCAGAAAATAAAACCAGCACTGTGCTGAGGTTGGGTAACCGCGCGGTCTGTTGATCAGACGCGCGGCACCCTAACCCTCAGCGCGCGGCATGTAACATACTGATGCTATTGCGAGCAGGCTGCTTGGATCCGAGTTTTCCTCTATTGTGGTTATCTATATCTGCCGTTTACTGTTTCTGTTGCTCTTAAAATAAGACCATATCTACAAGCCATGTTTCGGCTCTTTTAAAAGCTTTTCAAGATCATCCCAAATGATCAAACGTGTTAAAAACCACTTTAAAACCATGTTTTGAAAAAAAGACAATGACATTTTCGGGATGATCTGACTGCCGTGAGGCTTCTGGTAAGTTTTCCAAAAGGTATACAGAGAAAGCAGTGAGCTAGAGACTGCTTTGAAAGTGTGCAACAGTCTGACAGCAGAGCAAGTACCACGCACGGCGTGTTGAGGTGCCGCGCGCGGTATCTAAGTGTGCCGTGAACAGTTTGTCGAGGTCCAGACAGTCTGCTCAGTGTTGTTTGTTTCTTCTATTCACATCATTTTATCACTACTGTACAGACAGCACCACCTGCACGTCAATATGATATATTTCCCATGTCCCTTCCCCGTTATGTCCTTTGTTAAAGAGCTTGATATTCCAAATGATACTAAAAAATTCCCCCTTTTGATGATATTAAGTAGAGACCGGTTCTACCGGGCGAGTGGGGTGCTTTTTAAAGAAAAACCTTCCCATTCGTAACGTGGCTCTCGAACCCAAAATCTCAACGTTTTTGCTAGACCAAAAGTCTTTTTCAAACGACTCGGTTTCTCGAATGATCCATCTCAAATATCCGGGTGGCGACTCTTTCAAACGAGGGCGCGGGAGCCCACACACAGATAGTCACACAAGGTCATCGCTGGGGCTTTCTTGGTCTTACAACCGCGACACATAGCCGCACCCATGCTTAGGGCTCATGAATGCCTCACTCACTCTAGCTTTGAGACCTAAACCACCAAGGCTGGTGTGGTAGCATGCTTACCCTGCAAAAGACTTGAGAACCAACTACCTACTAAGAAGCAAATGATATTAGAATCACCCGGCTCGTGTTAGTCGGGCCCAAAAAACAGACAAGTAAAATAAAATCCACCAAATCGTCACGTGATTAAACGGGTACTACTTTTCTCCCAATTCCTCACTCAAAGTGTCGTAGAGTAAGTCATACAACAACTTTAAGCTCGAAATGGGTGGCTATACCGGACCATCAAAAACAAAATAGAAAAAACAAAAACAAAAAGTTAGAATGCCTAATTCAAACGTCTTCAGCCAAACGTGGATTCCGAACATTGATTGTGCCATTAAAAGCTATTACCATGAGCACATCACTCCACTTCAAAATCTTGGTTAAAAATTGAATTCGACCATGCCACAAAAATAGATACTTTGAGTAGCGCATTTGCCGAATTCGTTTCAAACACTTAAGTTCCACCAAGTGCATAGCCCAAGCAAAATCAATTTTCAAATTGTTGAGAAATTCTACTATAAGAGGATTGTATACCAAGTTAACATTCTCAACACCAAGAAAATCAATTAGTTCTAAGATTGGTAACTTCTCAATATTAGGCCCGCATGCATCTTGTTTTTCTAACAAAGAGTGGAAGGAATCTACCTCACCATCCATTTCCTTAGCAGGGAGAAGATCAAGGCATGGAAAATTCGAAGGGACAATTGTAGCTTTCATGGCCTCCAACTCTTCAATTGGTTCATAAGCATCTTGTTTAGCCAACAAAGAATACAAGTAATCCACTTCGGCATCCATTTCCTTAGCGGTGAGAGATTTTGCCAACGGATCTTCATAGTAGACGCCCGATATGTCAAACATTTTCATCTCGTGAGCAAGGAGTAATTCCTCCGGGGAAGGATCAAGATACGGGAGATCGGACGAGACAACCTTAGCGGTGAGGCATTTCTCCCCCGTATCATCACAAAGAGGAGGATCCATAAGAGGAGAACTCGGGACCTCACTTTCATCAATAGGCTCATCACTCCATGTAGACTCTAAGGAGCTGTCATAATCTAAAATAACATTTTCAATAAATCTATGTGGCTCAATTCCCTCTTCCATGGCATTTGAGTTGGAACCTTGAAAATGTTTAACAAAAACCCGAGATTGCAAAGTTGCAGCCAAACGATCAAAGAAATCTAAGGCTTGAGTGGGTTCTTTGTCAAACAGTTTACCATCGCATAACACATCGATGAAAGCATGACTTTTTTGAGAAAGTGCATCGTAAAAATAGTTAGCAATTTGGAAATTTTCAAAGCCATGATTTGGAACCGCAATGAGCAAGTCCTTGTATCTTCCCCAACATGCATAAAACGACTTATTCTCTCTTTCAGAAAAAGTTTGAATTTGGTTCTTGAGAGCCAGCGAATTGGAAATGGTCATATGACTTTTAAAAACATTGGCGTCATGAGTGGCTATGCAAGGGGGTGTGAAGATTTGATTGGGACAAAGGAACTCCCGCAAAGTCTTGGGGACTACATCCCAATTTGCCGCCGCCATTCTAGAAAAACAAAAAGTAAACAGGCTAGAGGGGCTATGCCGCCGCCTCAATATATATATATAGAAGAAAAGAAAAAGGCAATGAATACTCAAGCTAGTTTCGTTACACCTCAAGGCGAATTGGTGGCTCAGTTAGAGGTATCCGCTAGAATGAATACAAGTTGCACAAAACGAAATAAAGCGGGATACTTACAATGGTTTGTTGAACCTCCAAATAAGCTATGATAAGAATTCCCCGGCAACGGCGCCAAAATTTGCTTAACTCTGCAAACTACCCTCCCAATAAGGCAAAGGGCTAGGTCGTTGATAGCAAATAAATCCGGTAAGACCGGGATCGTTCCCACAGAGAAGTCTTTTTTAGCGTATTTGAACTAGAAGATGAGTATCGAGCTTCGGCTTTCAAGCAGCCAACTTGGAATTTGGTTTAGATTACGAAATTGAACTTGAAATTAAACTAGATTAAAGGCGGTCAAGTCATAAGGATTGATTAACCCACGACTTAGCCGTCAAACGGTTTTTTCATCTAACTTATGAGTGGACCGAAACCGTCCGGATTCCACTTGAAGAATTAACAGCTGAAGACTACTTGTAACTCAATTCAAAGCATTAATTCAAATTGAACTCATTTAACGCAAGTGAGAGACGAAAATGGATCGTTCGCACGCGTAAGATGATCAAGCACGTAGCATTGGGCAATAGACTTCATTGATCAAAGAAGCCACCGACCCCATGATCGATGCTAGAAATCATGGGTTTAATTCATTCAACACATTGAAATCGAGCTAAAGTTTAGGCGAAACCGTTTAAATGACTAATCCATAGAGTGCATCTCACCCCATGACCAAACCTATATACTACTCACACATGGTAAAAAGACTAGAAAAAGAGTTAAGGAAAGAAAACATGATTAACCGATAAAAACAGAAATAAACTTGATTTTATAGAAGATCTAATGAGTAGCTACAACATTAACACATGAGAAAACATCAAAACACTTAAACTTACTTGAGTTCTTGGAGATTGAAAGCTTGAAAGACTAAGAACACAAAACAGAAATCCTAGAAAGCAAGAATAGACTAAGGCCTAAAAACTAACTAATGGCCATCTCCTCCATAAATGGCATACAAGCCTATTTATAGGGCTTACAAAATCAGCCAAACAATGGACAAAAAGGCCCCCAAAATATCCCAAAAATATGCCTAAAGTAGAAACTTTCCATAAATGGAAGGTTGAACCATTCAGCATAAAGTGCTGGTCGAATGGCAAAGGTACCTACAAAACATGGTAGCGCTACCATTCTCAATTTTGGCTACTGGAGTGTCAAGGTAGCGCTACCTACAAAACATGGTAGCGCTACCATTGTGACAGATTTTTTTGGAAAACTTCACGGGCTCGCTCCGGACACTCCCGAACTCGGATTTGAGTGTTCTTTGGACTGTTGGAAAGCTTGTCGAGTCTACTTTTTAACCCAAGTGGTTTGGATCAAAAGTAATTTGTACATCAAAGGATATGACAGATCTACCCTCGGAAGATAAGTTGCTTTGGTAAAATCCTCACATGTCCTTCAATTCCCTTGACCCTTGGGCGACCCGAGCAACCTCCAAACCATCTCTTCATGACTCTTCGGGCACCACAACGTGGTGGCACGTGGCCTTGAGCACTTGGTTGCATCCGGAGCATTCCTTGGTGTTCAAAACCGCCTTATTAGCACGTTTTACCTGAAATACACAAAAACCTACATTATGTGCAATATCGCATAAAAACGACAATATATATGTACAAACACAACATACTAGAGGACTTAAGCACCAAGAATATGCATTATTGGGTGCTTATCAATATGCTATGACATGCCACACCACGATACATACAAAATCATACTCAACACATAACAAGTTCATAACCCGAATGCCTAACAACATGCCACAATGCCCACCTAATCACCAGAATGCCTAGACAATGAACGGGTACCGTAATCACCTAAAATCGACACATGAGTATATCCTGATTTTCAACAAAGCAGCCCGTGTTCGAAAATTCATTAAAAATAGCATACTCGTTATTTTTCAGTGATTCCAATGCCAAAGTATCACCAACTTACCCATCTTTAAAACCTATAAGGACTCATACCCAATAGGGTCACTCAACCATAGCTAAACAATGAAAAATCACTGCTCTGTTAGCTGCCCAGATTACAGGGCTATCTTCTAAAAATCACTATAAATCAAGTTCTTAATATTTTTGAACGATTCCAGGCCCAAAAGTTGCACAATTGAATGAAGTTCAAAAGACACGAAGGAGCCCTAGTCAAATCTGCACTCCAAGGATGGTTAAACAGGTGTTTACCGCAGCAATACGAATCTGTCACAGATTAACACACCTCCACTCAAACAATCATAACTTTTTGTGTACTAAGCGCTTTAAGGTGATTCCAGTGGCAAATGAAAGCTAACTTCAACACCTCAAAATTGATATAAAGTTTGCTTGAAACGGATATCGGACGAGAAAGTTACAGCCATTTGAAGTTGGCTGAGACTCATAAAAACGAGCCAGATTTCCAGATTTGACCGAAATGCAAAACCCAACCTCAAGCACGAAACAAAACACGATCTAGGTACATAAACCTCATATAAATGTACAACAAGAGTAAGAAATCCCTACCTCAAGGTCGTATGAACTTTCCCCAAGCCAATCGAGCCCTAGATCTTGAAATACTTCGAAACCGAGCCGAACCAACTCCCACCGAGCTAGACCCACGAAATTATAGCTTGGAGGAGCAAGGATTGAAGGTTTTTGATGTGGGTTTTGTGGAGGAATTGTGGGAGATGAAGTTTGGAAGAGGGGTATAGAGAGAGAGAGGGAGACGAGAGAGAGGGAGACGTGAGAGAACGGGAGAGAGACGTTTTGATTTTTTTTTGTTTTGTTTTGTTTTGATTTCCATCCCACCCCTATACATATATACATATATTTTTCCTCTCTTACACATTGGCCCCAACCCCAAACTAATTACACATTTACCCCAATGCCACACATAATATTGACGTATTTTTCATGAAATAATTATCCAGGTCGCTACAGATTCTCCCTCTCTCTCTCTCTTGGCATTCTCTCTCCCTCTCTCTCTCTCTCTCTCTCTCTCCCACTTGTACTCTCTTGAAAGACTTACAATATACTAATATATGTATAAGTACTATGGGTCTTTTGAAAATCTAGATTTTCAAGCAAAAATAGATTTTCTAAATATAATATTGTAATACACACATGCTATATACAATATAATATATATATCAATATATATATACAAGTACATATATAATATATATACAAGCAAGTACATACAATCTAGGCTAGATATGTAAAATCTAATATCTAATATACTAATCTAATACTTTCAAAGTACCAAGTACTAAAATATTATCCTAATGTACTAATCCTATTTTAATCAAATACACACATGGCCAAATCTAGTATTTTAATAATCCTAGTACTTGATTGGCAAGTAAAGCTATTATCCAATGGATAATAGTTTCCCTAGCGGTTATTGACCAATGGTTAATGACGGCAAGGATTCTAATCTATCGTCCAATGGGTAAAGAATCTCCTAGCGGTTATTATCCAACGGATAATACCAAAAAGTCTAATACTTGGCTAAATAATAGACTTAAGTACTAAACTAATCTAATCTTGTACTTAGGTGGATTAACTAAGGTTCTCCTATTATCCAATGGGTAAAGATAACCCTAACATTATCGTCCAACGGTTAATAGCTCAAAGGTTCAAAAGGTTCAAAAGGTTCATTCTAGATTTACGAAGCTCAAGGGTTTCAAAAGGTTTACGGCCAGGGTTCACGAGGCTCATTAAGGATTAGGAAGCAACGACGATTAGGTTAACGATCGATAGGTGAACGAGTTGGTTAAAAGTTAGCTAGGGTTGCTAGATAGGATTTCCAGTCAAGATGGAAGGTGTAAGACTTAACCCTAGGAACGACGGAAAAATCTAGCGGTTAAAAGTCGATTAAAACCTTAATTACGATTTTCAAATACTAATAACAAGATTTTTATTTAGTAAAAATCAGGGTTGTTACAAGTGTAGAGCTTGAGCATTCAAGTGTAGAACTTGAGCATCCAGTACACAGTGGTTGGGCATTCCAAGAGCTTCGAGCATTCAAAATGTTGGACTTTGAGCATTCAAGCATAAAGCTTGAGAACAGATGATATCTTGTCGATTGTGGACGTAGAGCCGCTAAGATGGTTTTGATGGTAATGAGTTCACGGGCGTAGAGCCACTGAGTTTGTGGGCTTAAAGTCACTAGGTTTATAGGCATGGAGCCGTTGAACGAGCATGGAGCTGCTGAGTGAGCACAGGGCTACTGGGATAGTGAGATAGTTAGCACGGGACGGTTGAGTGATTTAAAGTTGCTGATAGTTAGTTCGCGGGCATAGAGCCGCTGAGTGAGTAAGCATAGAGCTGTGAGGGTGGCGAGTACGGAGCTGCTGGGATGGAGCTGCTGAGGTAGTGAGCTCAGGGCTTGTTCGACTAGTGAGTACAAGTTGTGGTATGACTTGAGTGTGGAGCTGTCGAGGTAATGAGCATATGGTGGTTTTGAGCTTGGTGGGCACGGAGCTACTGTTGAGATGGTGATGAGTGCCAAATTGCTCAGTAATAGTGAGCATGGAGCTGCGAAGTTTGAAATTATGAATTGGCGGGCATAGAGTCGCTTGGATGGTTGAAGTAGTGAACACAAAGTGACTTGAGCACAGGGCTGCTGAATGAGTATGAGCGTGGAACTACTAGAGCTGCTGAGTGATAGACATAATGATCACGGGGCTATGGAGCTTGAAATAGTGAGTTGTCAAGATACCGAGATAACGGGCTCGAAGTTGTTGAACAGTTTGTAGAGGGGCTTGAAGCAGTGATTCTAGGGGTGCTGAGCATGAGACGTGACGGCTATCATACTTTCGGAGTACAATAATTTGGGGTATGGAACCTAAGTATGAGGTGTCGAGGATCCTTGGGAGCAAGAGCTCGGAGTTCAATAATCCTTGACGGTCAAGTGACCAGTGAGCTTGTTGCCTCGGAGAATTCCAAAATATCAGTGCTTGAGATTCCATAAACTCGGGGGTGCCCCCAAGGCTACTTTGATCATCCCTTGTTTATTTTGGTGGTCGAGGAACCAGAATTTTCATTGATTGCTTGAATTAGTGTACCGAGGAAAATCTGATGCTGCTGTGGGAGATGGATTAAGGGGCCAGGAGATTGATCTCGCGACTGAAGAATCGATGTCTCGACCGGGGAATCGATGACTCAGCCGTGAGAACGCCAATAGTCAGGGAAATCAATTTAAGTTAGTCTTACTCGATTTCACGGGTCATTATTTTGATTTCTCCTCTTCGTCTCTTCTCTCCTCCGAAACTGCATTGTCCCCCCTTTCTCCGACTGTCGCCGCCTGTGGGCACACGCCCCTGAAAAATCCCACATTTGCGAAAAGTTCGGTTTGCGCCCTTTTATTTGAAAGCATGACGAAATGCTGTTTTGAGAGAGTCGCCACTCGGGTTTTGCGGAAAACACCCAAGAAACCGATTTGAAAACGTTTTTTGTTCACGTTTGTTTGATTTGAAAAGGCTTGTAGACTGGACCGTCGTCACCTTTGATATCTGAGGTTTAGGAGCCAGGTTACGAGAGGGGAAGGGTTTTATGGCACCCCTCTCGCCCAATCCAGAGGTCGGTCTCTACTCAGGCATTTTGTAAAACATTTGTGTTTTTCTCTCTTTTAATCATTTTCAGTCAGCTAGGGCGGGGGAACAGTTTATAGGGATTAACACATAGCAGGTTGTATTTACATGGCAAAATGTGATGTATGATTTATGAACAATGTACAATAGATTGAGAACAAGCACTTCTGTGAGTGTTTTGAGAAAACTGGAGTGCGCTGCCACGGGGTAACGCGCAAGCAACGTATCAGCATGCACTGGTTTGACCAGTGCATGCTAAGACAACTGGCGCACGCCACCCATGACTGGCGCACTGCAGTGAGCCCAAACTCACAAACTCTGTTCTCAACCCTCTGGGCTCTGGAATGGACCAGTGCACACCCAGGACAAACCACGCAGTTCATTATCATAGCTTATATACAGTTACAAAAGACAACAACAAATCGAACAGAGGTAAATGGACTGGTAACCCCATGAACAAAGTGGGGATCAAACAGAGGCCAAGATTAATTTAAGAGGCAAGGGCCAGCCACTGGACCATGGAATGAGTGGCGCATGCTAGTAAATGACGGCCGTGCGCCACTTGCTTCACTTGTCCAGTGCTTGGCTTTGCTTCATCTGGGCTCTGGAACATGACCAGAAAGATCCCAGAGGCCTCCCTAAACAGTTAAAGTAGATAAGCAACTACACAATTATAAAGTAAAGAAAGCTGTAAACTGTTTTTTTTAGCATGCCATGGGGTGATAAGATAGGAAGGAAAGTGAAATGAGGATGATCAGTGACCCCTGTAGCAGTCATGCCATGTAGCATGACTGGCGCACGTCTATAAATGGTTGGCGCACGCCACTGATCCCCCCCCCCCCCCCCCCCCTTTGCTTATTTGTTAGCTCGAAGGCCAGGCATGGTATTGATTACCAGCCTGGGCTCTGCTAACTCCCCTCAGGGATCGCAACAGTTTCCAGAACAAAAGGTGGTATACCTTTAGATTGAGGTTGATGGATGATTGAGCTTGAGCCTGAGAGTTTAGATGATGAAGAGTGAATGGTGTGGGTAATATGATCAGTGGACTGGTATTCCTTTGCCTTCACACCCTATGGATGAGAGAGGAAAACAAGGAAAGAAAGAGAGAGAGAGGGAGAGCCTTGAGCTTTCAATGTGCTTGACCCCTTACAAATAAATGCAAGGGGAGTATATATAGGCCAAGGGCAGACTGAGATCAGTTGAGCCTTAAGGCTTGTTTGGGCTCCAAGAAGATGGGAGCCTTCCATGCATTAAATGCATGGGACTAGTTGATGGAGGGTGTAGGAGAGAGGGGGAGACAGTTCTGGATGATATAATCATCTAGGGAACTATAGACCACGTCAGGGTGGCCACAAAAGTCTCGGGCAAGTGGTCCCGAAAAGGTGATTTTCAGTTGAGCCTTAAGGCTTGTTTGGGCTCCAAGAAGAGGGGAGCCTTCCATGCATTAAATGCATGGGACTAGTTGATGGAGGGTGTAGGAGAGAGGGGGAGACAGTTTTGGATGATATAATCATCTGGGGAACTATAGACCACGTCAGGGTGGCCACAAAAGTCTCGGGCAAGTGGTCCCGAAAAGGTGATTTGACTGGGAACAAGTGGCGTGCACCACTGATGGACTGGCGTGCGCCAATGGAAACTGGTTCCATGCTTGATGACTGACATGTGGCACTGCACCAGTGTGCGTCAGTTGATCACCAGCGCGCTGAAATAGGGTTTTACTGAGGCCATTTGGTTCTGGCTCGAAGGGTTTAAAAAGGGCTTTGAAAGGGTTTGAACGAGGTTCGGAACGCTCAGAGCTCAAACACATCATCAATTTTGGATGTTCTCGACCTTTGATCATCATTGGGGAATCAAAGACTGTAAGTAAACTAATCTGGACAGTCCAAAATAGGGTGTCTACACCGCCGTCATTCTCCGTGGCTCTCTTCGGCTGTCATTGCTCCTCCTTGCTTCTTTCCCATGGATCCATCACATTCTCCTCCTCCGGTCGGCACCACCAACACGCCGGCACCACCGTCCAACATTCATTCATCTTCCACTGTTGCATCGAGGGAAGTAGGCAAGGCTCCGGCCATTGAGGCCACAGTTCTTGGTGGGGTTTCGAGTATCCGCGTTCTCTGCTCTAGTCGCCATACACCCACTGTCGGAGGGAGCTCTTCTCAACCCAATCCTCTTGAGACAGGGTTTGAAACTCCTTCTGATACAGGTAACGATGCTTTGCCCCCTTTTGATGCTGCCACGTATGTCCCTCCAGTTCACATAATCGGGCGTGGCAGTTCGTTGAGATATCGTCCTCCTTTTAGCAATGTCCCGCCCGAGGTTTTGCATAGAGAGCCGGAGCAACACTTCGGTTTCACCAACGTAAAGGTAAATTTTCTCCTACCATTGATATTGTTTGTATAAGATTTTATGAAGCAATGATTTGATATTTGAAAATGAATTTGGGTTTTAGGAATTGCCACATGTATAGGCGATTTTGCTATTGTATTGATCCTCTATTGTATTTTGCCAGGCAAACGAGAAACTGTGCATGTGGGGAAGCTGTCCCCAGGTTTATGAGTGGTACGAGAGGCTTCCTCAAGGTGCTAAGGATGCAATCGCGTTGGCCGGCTTTGATCGCTTGATACTTGGCTTCCACCTTCCAAAGGCAAAGTTAGGCTTGACTACGGCGCTGGTGGAGCAGTGGTGGGATACCACGATTACTTTTCATTTTTCAGAGGTTGGAGAGATGACAATTACCCCAGGTGACTTTGCTTTGCTCACTGGCCTGAGAGTCGGTGGTGATCCTCTTCCGATTGATCCACGAATCCATGAGCAGAAGGATGCTTTTGAATATCTTTTGGGGAAGACTCCTAATGTGTCAGAGAGCGGTCACATCACTTATTCATGGTTTAGGCACAGTATGATCGGGAAGGTATTCTGGTAGAGGTATCTGTTCCATAGTTGGTATGAGCTTTCCTTTTTTACCTTCTTGGACAGACTCTATTTTGAAACAAGGAGAATTTGGTGCATGTTTAGTTTTTGACTGCCTTGGTGAATCTGGAGACTATAGCGGAGTTCGATTGGGGGACTCCTACTTTGGCTATGTTGTACGAGCACTTGAGTGCTTGTTCTTGAGGTGTTAGCTTGTCACTGGGTGGGCATCACCGCGTTCTTAAGGTATATGTTTTAGCCTTTCTCGTCATTCCTCTACTGGTTTAGTTTCATAACTCATGCTTGTCTCTACTACAGCTTTGGGCTTTTGAGCATCTGTTGTAGTTTCCTCCTCTAACGATGCATGGGGAACCTAGGTTCATCCCACGGGCGGCTCGCTGGCTGAAAGGAGTTCAGAGGACGCGATCACTTGCTATGGATCTACTGGCTTGGAGACAAGTTTTAGACCGTTTGATGGTGGATCAGGTATGATGCATTTTATCCTTTCATCTTCACGCCATCTCTCTATTTCGTTATGTTGACGTTATTTCCCCTATCACAGGTATGGTTTGATCCATGGGATACCCTGTTTGATGACGCCCTTCTAGAGTTGACTTCAGCTTGGGGTTTGGATGACCAACACTTTCTTCTGGAGGGGCCTTTCTTGAGAGTTTGGTATATTGGGGAGAGAGTGGCTAGCCAGTTCTTACCACACACAGAGGCGTTGCAACTTGTTCCTCTTCCTCCTTCAGCTGGTATGAGATCAACTCATCTTTTGACGGGAGATGGTTTGCTTCTTGCCTTTGAGAGGCAGCTAGCCACGGATTTTCTTGAGGCAGGAGATCACTCGGCCTTTCGCCTGGCTTCGCTGACTTTGTCTACTACTACTGCCACTACTACTCCTCTCGTTTGGCCACAGGTCCTTGGCTTCATTTCTTTTCACAATACCAAAGGAGAAGAGGAGCATTTGACGCTGACTCTGTGTGCCACCCAGCTTTATGTGCTTCTTACTGGAGTTCAATAGGTAACATTGTGGATTTTGGTTGCTTTTGATATCCTCCTCATACTTTGCTATGAATGTTGAAACTTCCTTTGTAAGTGCCTGCTAACATAGTTCAGGAGTGGTTACGAGCATTTCAGAGTGCAGAGGCCTTGGTTCGGAGGCAACACAACCAGATAGTTGAGGTACGTATCCTTCAACTTTCCCTTTTCCATTCCATATCTTTATGTGAGCCTGAATGTCCACATTTCGTGTCTTGCATCTTGAAGCGGAGCGGGTGCCAACGGTGTCTACTACTCAGAGTGTTGGTGCCACCGAGGGTGAGAGTGCAAGGGTGAGTGATGAAGACGAGGGTGCTGGAGCTGATGATGGAGGTGAAGGGCGGAGGATTCGAATCCCAGTTCCTAAGCGCTTTCTTCCTTAGTCTTCTCGGCATGCGTTTAAGAGGGATCGTGGATAGTAGTTTGCTTTTTCTTCTATATCTGTATTGTTAGTCTTAAAACATACAAGAATCATGTATTTTATGAAGCAACCTCAACATGTTTGGCGAGTTTGTGATTTAAACTCTTTGTCTTATTGGAACATGTTTTGTCCCCAAGATACTTCAGGATTGTATGCAATGGTTTAAAACTTGTTTTGAACAAATATTTGCTATTTTGAATGAGTAATGAAAGTTGATAATCTTGAAAATGGTTTTGCAGCAAAACTATCCTTCGGTAGGTGTAGACACCCCAATTTGGACATTTCGAATTTCCTTAATTTGTGGCCCGGAGGCTCCCCAATGATGAAATTGGATTAAACAAGCCTTGGACCGATAGAACGATGCTCCTTGGAAGGCTTTAAAAAGGGAAAATAAAATGTCAAAATCAGTCCCAAGCGCTCTGGATCAATCCCGAGCGCTCCAAACCATTCTCAAAACCTGAGATTTGTCGAACTCTCGAGCGCTCGAGAGTAAACTCCCAAGCGCTCGAGACTGAACCCGAGCGCTCGAGTCTTCTATGATGGCCAATGGGTGGTGAGCCTTCCCACTACCCATGCAATTCAACATTACAAATCCTTTGAGTCAGCTGAAGCTCGGTCCACACTCAACCTCAGTCAAAAAATCCTCAGACCAGCAGTTTTCCCCTTAAAAAAATAATTGTTTCAAATGCATGTGATAGAAATTTTTTGCCTATAAGTAGAGGCTGGTATTCAGCTATCAGGAGGACGAAAAATTCTCTCTCCATAAAAGACCTCTTTGGGCAGTTTCAAACAAAACCATCTCCCATCTCTCTCTCAAAGCTTGATTTTCAAAAAAAAAACAAAAGCAACAAAAAGAAATCCAAGGCATCAAAGACATACAAGGAGTTCAGATCATTCTCCAGTTCTGAGTCTCCTGATCTTTCTCTCTCATTTCACTTCTTAGAGCTTTTTCCAAGGAGCAAAGTTCTGAGCCAAAAGGTAGAAGCTTTCTATCTTAGTGTCAAACCAAAAACATGGCTGTTTCTCCTTTCTGAGGGAGGTTCCTCAGCCCTTTTAGTCCTTAATACTAAGTGTGGGTTGAGAGACCTTGGTGCAATAACAAGAGCAAAGGGGTACAAGAGTATTTTCTGTGATCAGCCCACTGGAAGCATTCCCGAGCGCTCAGGACTGCTCCCAAGCGCTCGAGAGTGGCTCCAGTCCTATTTTCCTTCTTTTAAGTACTTAAATGGACATGCATGGGGAGCAGAAGGTGTTTTAAGACCTTTTTGTTCTTCTAAAGTATGTTGGAATGAATGATCCGCTGTTTTCAAAGTAAAATGAAGGAAATGGTCTTCATTTAACGTGCAAAAGAGTATTGGTCAGGATTTGAAAAGAAAAGCCTTCTTCATACTTCAAGAACAGAAAATCCAATGTACCAGCATACTGCATTTGATGGATTAGTTGGTTGAAAATCAGTCCTGGGTTGTGGAACACTTCCGAGCGCTCGAGTTTACTCCCAAGCGCTCGAGAGTGTTTGCATGCAAGCTCGGTCCATCTTTTTCTTCCAGTTTGGCCCTCCTACTACACTTGTATGTCCATGCATGCACCACTTTCAGCTTTTACAACTGTAAAACCATTTTTTTAGAAAGACAGGGAAGCAGGGTTTGGCAGAATAGAGTCCGATTTCATTCTGCTAAATCTTGTGTCAAGTCTGTGACATGTGTAAATATTATTCCAGTTAATTTCTTCTGTATTATACTTTGTTGTATCCTGTTGCACTAACAAGAATTGCAAGGTGAGCACGTGGTACTCCCGAGCGCTCGAGAGTGCTTCCGAGCGCTCGAGAGTAGATCAGTGGCAGGATTTCCCAGTTTCTGCCTTTCTGCATTTTTTCACCATATTCATCATCTCCTGTACACATGCACATGCATGCACCTCCTGTACTTGATGTATATCTGTGAATACTTGCTAAGTGACTTAATGAAATAAAATCTTTTGAAAAATCCACAAATGTTTAGTAGAGACCGATTTCAAATCGGGCGAGGGGGGTGCCATAAAACCCTTCCCCCTCGTAACGTGGCTTCCGAACCATTAACAAATCTCTGGTTTTCAATTCAAATCTATTGTTTTCAATCAAAACGGTTTCTCGGGTGGCAAACCACAAATCGGAGTGGCGACTCTTCAAATTTTTCAATTCGATTCAAAAACGGTATTTTTTCGGGCCGCTCCGATCCACCCGGGGCTGTGGTAGCCCACAGTGGCGACTCTGCTGGGGAATATGGTTTAATTGATACTTGAGAAAAGTCGGTACGTTGATAAAATGTCCCGATTTCCTTAAGCATTAATTAAATTAGTAAGCCAAGCTTAAAAAACATTTGTGGGATTTTCAAAGGATTTTATTTCACATTTTATTTCTTGTATACATATGTTGTGCAGTCCCGCTGTTGTGTTTCGGCAATCTTGCCCGGCTTGCCGGTGACAACGAATCCCGGAATGCTCAGCAACCCTCGACAGTGATGAGTCATCCCTACCGTTTGTACCATTATTGGGTGTACGCTCAATAACGGGAGGTGTACTTTGACTCTAGTCCGGGGAGCCCTCTTCAAGCCAAAATCCGGCCTTTGTACATGTGTACCAAACCATAGAACCTTCCAAACTAGGACAGGAGCCTGCAGGGTAGGACTATGTGCTATAATCTGTTTAAGTGTTGCATTGCATCATCATCATGCTGTCAGCCACGGTTCTCGAGACTCGCTCGCGCGATCCTCGGAAGGTTGCCAAGACCCGATGAAGAGTCACGCACCCTAATGCGTGTTGATGAATCTCATTAGTCCTCGAACCCGAACCTAGAGGAAACTAAGATTTTGCTAAGTCCTTGACTAAGTATTCAATCGGGATTTAACCAAAAAAAAAAAAAAAGGAATGATAGGGGAGCAGAACATTGTGATGCCAACACCATCCAGGCTAAAAGCAAGTGTACCGCTTACGCCACATCGGTTATCGCATCACATTGTTCACCTCAAGTCATTCCGAACCAATGGTCAAATTGTAGATGGAATATTAGCCAAATATTTAGCTTATCTTAGCATCTTTTGGGCGTCGACCGTTCCTAAAAGAGGATACACCCCAAAAATCCGGGGATCGAGGCAACCTCCCGTAAGTCAATCGTTTTTGAAAAATCGGAGTCGATGACAATGACGACGTGTCACTTATTTTCTAAAAATCATGCATCAATTTCATAAAAATGCAAGCAGGAACCGCGTCTCAGCATAAGTTTTTGCTTTGCTGTCAGTTCTGAGCAATTGGGCTGAAAAAGAAGAACATCATACCCTCCTGGACCAGACCCTCGGGACAGAGATTGGAACGCCTTCAACTGCAAGCAGACTCCGTCAGTGTATCAGATTTGGGGGCGGAAATGGATCTAATGATCGGGAATCTAAACCCAAACCCCAATCCAAATCCAAACGGAGGCAACCCAAATCCGAATCCCAATCCAAACATTAACCCAAACGGAGGCAACCCTAATCCAAACCCGAGTGGAGGCGAGCCAAATCCGAATCCTAATCCCGTTCCCAATCCCCGTCCAAACCCTAACCTAAACCCGGGAAATCTGAACGGAGAAATGGCTCAGATCAGAGAAGATATTCAGCGCCTGGGCGAACGTACTGATAACCAAATTGCCCAACTCATGATGATGATTACTGGAGTTGCACGACGCCTTCCACCGCAAACCCAGAATCCGGTGCCTAACCCAATTCCTATCCCTAACCCAAATCAAATTCCTAACCCAATTCCTATCCCAAACCCAAATCCAAATCCCAACCTAAACTTCAACCCTAACCCCAACCCGAATCCGAACCAAGAACAGCAGCTCTTCGATTTGGAAACTCCGCAAAACCCCGAGATGGCAGCAGTATTGGCAAAACTCACCCAACTAGAGGAATCCGTTGCAAGAAATGAGAAGATAGCGTCGACTGGTTTTGAGATCAATAAGCTTTGCCTGTTTCCTAATGCAAAGCTTCCAGAAAAGTTCAGGCCAATTGATTTTGCTAAGTTTGACGGAACAGGAGATCTAAAAGCACACCTGACGGGATACATTGGAGCACTTTCCATGTGGGGAGTCGAGAAGGACGCTATGGCACAGATGTTTTCGCAGACTTTGGTGGGACATGCTCTGCACTGGTTCACTTCACTGGATGAGAGAAAGAAGCGTTCTTGGGAGGATATATGCACGGCTTTCGTGGCACAATACGATTACAACATTCAGTTGGAGGTAACTACTCGTGAATTGGAGTCAACCAAGATGGAAGCAAAAGAAGCCTTCGCCGATTTCGTGAAAAGATGGAGGGCTAAGGCAGCGCAGATGAAAGATAGACCGAGTGACAGGGACCAAATCCGGATGATTGTCTGTAACCTTCAACCCACTCTGGCAAGGCACATGGTTATGGCCCAAGCATGCTCAGACTTTAAAACATTCTTCGACACAGGCTTAGCCGTCGAAGAAGCAGTTCAGTTGGGGATCCTTGACAAGCCCGAGCCCGCTCCTAAGCCCAAGAAGGTTTACTCTGGAAACAGCAACGCTCTGTTTGGCAACTCGAACTACACCAACCTGCCCAACACCCCCACAAATACAACTCAAGCTGAGCCGGTGAACCAAATAGCCACCCAAACCAGTCAACCGTGTACCCAACCTCGCACTTTTGCTCAATTCTCAGCACCTCTTTCCGCCGTGCTCGAGAAATTGGTCGAAAGCGGCACCCTCAAGCCACTTACCCCTACTCCCTTACCTCAAAAACTACCCGCATCCCACAATCCTAATGCGTATTGTGCCTATCACCAGAATGTGGGCCACCAGACCGACAACTGCTTCCGTCTCCGCCATGCAATCCAAGACCTGATAGACAACAAAACCCTCCCTATGCCACCACAGAAACCAAACACCGTCTCAAACCCACTCCCAAAGCATTCCAATGCCCGCACCAACCTTATCTCCATAAGCCGACCCTGTGACCCTAGCCATTACATCATTCCTGCTACCCAACCCAAACCAACCGTCGAGCTGCCAGTTGAGGATGCTGTCTGCGCATTGGAAACCGTGGAATGGGACTTTCAAAGAAGGTGGAAAGACCTAGTGCAAGATTTCCTGGCAGTAGAAGACAGGGCTTTTATTACTGGAGCATGGCCTGTGGCACTTAACCTTAGTCAAGTTGAGGAATTGGAACAAGGAGAATGGAGGCAAGACTGGGAGGAGATGATGGCCGACCCATTTGATGGGTATTCTCTGTTTGCTCTTTTCACTGAGCCTGAACCTGTTGAGAAGGAAGACGAATGGGAATGGGAGCCTGAACCCAACGGATGGCACTGGATGGATGATTCCGACCCCCCTAGACGAAACGTCATTATCGTACCTTTTTCAAGAAGAGGAAGTGGTAGAAGAAATAGATCTGATGAATCCCCGCATGCTCTCAGGGCTCAACGCCAGGACCATTGTCAACCTTACTCGAGACTCTGATGCTCTGGAACGCTCCATGGACTATCTTTTCCTCCCGCAGAAGTACATCGTCGAGGAGTTCTTTTCCAAACCCGTAGTACAAATCCCTGACGAGCCCAGCATCTGTGTATTGGATCTAGAAGATCTGTGGGGTAAGTCTGAATTGGTGAACGTGTGGATGGACGGTGAAGAACTGACTGTCAATAAGGCCATGTTGGATGAGGGATCTCTGCAGATTAGCAATGACAACAGCAGCAACAATGCCAACTTCTGGAATTCTCTAGAGGAGGACAGCATCTGGCACTCCTTGGAAATGGAAACTCTCAATGAAACTTTGGAGAAGACAGCACTTGACAAAGGGAAGCGTAAGGCGGACGACTGTGACTTTGACTTCTCCGATTTCTGGGAAGGTACTTGGTGGGAACCCATTCCCAAAACAGTTAGTAACCTTACCAGGAGTGGAAAAGTCTATCAGCCTACCAACCTCTAGCAGAGTAGCTCATCCCGAGCCCTTCCACCGCAGCAAAATACCCCTGTCAACCCCACAAACCTGAACACCCCCATCTCGCAAGCTCCACAAAATATCCCCTCAAGCTCCACTAAAACTAACCCACCTACCCAGCCCAAACTGTCCATCGACCTCAACTCACTCCCTGAATCTGACCCTGAAGCCTCCGCTGATCCCATTATTCGTCAACTCCAGGAAACCCCTGCTCGCATGTCTATGTGGGGAGTGTTAGCTGCCTCCCGCGAGCACCGTCGTAGGTTGGTCAACACCCTTTCCAAGCTCGAAGTCCCCTCTGATATTGCCCCGAAAGCTCTCATTGCCCTTATAACCCCGAATCTCACCCAGCATACCTTGTCCTTCACCGAGAAAGACCTGCCGCCCGAGGGAACCGACCACAACAAGCCCCTTCACATCACCATGAAGTGCCTGGGAAAGTGGGTCCCAGGAATCCTTGTTGATAATGGCTCCGCCATTAACGTGTGTTCACTCCGCACTGCTTATTACTTGGGCCTTAAGAACAAGGATTTCACGCCGTTGAATTTGGGTGTCCGTGCTTATGATAATACGCGTCGTGATGTTTTGGGGACAATCAACTTGGAATTGGCAACTGGCAAGTTAAAAACCACCGTCGAATTCTGTGTGCTGGAAATACCTGCATCTTTCAATCTCCTGTTGGGAAGGCCTTGGCTACATCGTCCAGATGTTATGGGTGTGCCCTCAACACTGCATCAAAAACTCATCCTGCGTTTGGAATCCGGAACCCTTATCATCCATGGAGACTCAGGCATTCATCCGCACTCCGAGGACAATTCCCCGCTGCTTGAGATTATGCATGGAGAGGAAGATATTGCCATGGGAGGCTTTGCAGTTATGACCTCGAAAGTGTGTACCATTCGGGCCGAGGACGGCTTCTTGGTGAGCTCTGCAGCGCTGGAAATTATGAAACGGATGAAGTATTTGCCGGGCATGGGCTTGGGACTTTATGCTCAAGGAGTCCCTGAATTCCCTGGAAGTAACGAGCGTTTTGGTCTGGGATATGAGGCCAAGAAGGGTGATCCAGCAAAGAAATGGCGCAATCGCGCCCGGGCCCGTACAACGGAGATGAAATCAAAGGAAAAGGGGCCGCTGTACCAAGGAGAACCTGAGCCCTTTATAGACCTTGAGATGAAGATGAAGTATCCTGGCTTCGAAATCTTTGCCAATGATACATGGGAGAGTGACGAAGAGGTTGCAAAGGTAGAAGAGCTGTCTGAGGCACTCGACTGGCTGGAAGCTTTTGGTTTGGGCAGTCTCCAACTCCTGTTTGAGGGCGAGGATCCAGAGGGTATGATACAAGATCCTGCTGTGCTGATTCTTGGAGATGAAGAAGAAATTGAAGACCCTTCCAAACTCATTGTGGAGGCTATAGGCGTTTATAATAATTGCACTTTCATTCCACATGTAACTCGCACTCACAGCACTTGCACTGAGTCTGAATCTGAGTCCAACACTGACTCGTCGTCTAGCATAGAGTCGGAGTTTGTGCCCGTCGGCCCTCCACTTCGTAGCTTTTACTTTGAATTCGAGTCAACCGCTGTATTCCCCCCGTCTGATGAACTGGTTAATGAAATGAATGACGTTTTCGCTTACTTGCCGATTTTTGAAATAAATTGTTTGGATCCCGACGATGAAGGAATAGATCTCGATGGGGACATTCCTAAGGAGATCCGTTCCCTCATCGATCGCGAAAATGAAAGGCATGCTCAGCCTTTAAAAGAAGAAATAATCTCCATAAACTTAGGTGATGAGGACAACCCCCGATTGGTTTAGGTAGGTTTCGGGCTGTCTCCCACTGAGCTTCAAGAGCTCACTGATTTACTAAAAAAATTCAAAGAAGTTTTCGCTTGGTCCCACGCAGACATGCCCCGAATCGACCCAGAGATAATCGAGCACAGAATCCCTCTCTACCCTGACGCGAAGCCCATTAAGCAAAAATTAAGGAAAATGCGGCCCGATTGGGTATTAAAGATAAAAGAAGAGCTCACAAAACAAATCGACGCCGGTTTTCTAATCCTAACAGAGTACCCCACTTGGGTGGCCAACATCGTTCCTGTCCCCAAAAAGGACGAAAAAATCAGAGTGTGCGTCGATTTCAGAGATCTGAACAAAGCAAGCCCTAAGGACGATTTTCCATTGCCACATATAGATGTACTCGTGGATAACACTGCAGGGCACGCTCTACTTTCTTTCATGGATGGCTTGTCGGGGTACAATCAGATTCTCCTAGCTCCAGAAGACAGGGAAAAGACCACATTCATCACCAAGTGGGGGACGTATTGTTATCGGGTTATGCTATTTGCGTTGAAGAACGCCGGTCCTACGTATCAGAGGGGTGCCACCACACTGTTGCACGACATGATTGACAAGGAGGTTGAGGTTTACGTTGCTGACATGATAGTGAAGGGAAAGGGAAGGAAGGACAATCTCCCGGCATTGAGAAAGTTCTTTGAGAGGATTCGAAAGTACAAAATGCGACTCAATCCGCAGAAGTGCACGTTCGGGGTCACGGCTGGAAAGATGCTTGGATTCATGATCACGACCAAAGGGATTGAGGTGGATCCTTCTAAGATTAAAGCCATTCTTGAGATGGAGCCACCTCAGTCCGAGAAGGAAGTCTGGTGTTTCTTGGGAAAAATTCAGTTTATTAGTCGGTTCATCGCCAAGTTGACTTTGACCTGTGAGCCGTTGTTTCGTCTGCTCAAGAAGGACGTAAAGTTCGAATGGAACGACAAATGCCAAAAGGCTTTCGAAGCAGTGAGAACTTACCTATAGAATCCGCCGATCTTGATGCCACCCATTCCGGGAAGACCTTTGATCCTGTACTTGTCCGTCACGCCCTCGTCAGTGGGGTGCATGCTCGCACAAGAAGGAGATGATGGGGTTGAAAGAGCGATCTACTACCTGAGCAAGAAGATGGTGGGGAGCGAAGAGCGATACACTCATTGGAGAAGACATGTTGGGGCGCTCGTTTGGGCGACAAAGAAATTGAGACACTACATGCTGTCTTACTCGGTGATACTGATTTCTCGTATGGACCCCCTCAAATATCTATTCGAGAAGCCAGCACTTACCGGTAAGCTAGCACGTTGGTTGCTCTTATTGGCCGAGTTTGAAATCAAGTATGTTACCTGCAAATCAGTAAAAGGAAGGGCAGTAGCAGAGTTTTTGGCAGATCGCCCGATCGAGGGTCCAGAACACACGGAGTTTCAGTTTCCCGACGAAGACGTAATGACGGCAGTTGATGAAACATGGATGTTGTACTTCGACGGAGCTGCTAACCAGAAGGGCTTCGGGATCGACATACTACTGGTCTCACCCGAGGGGTCACATATTCCCCTGGCTTTCAAGTTGAACTTCCAAGTCACGAATAATGAGGCAGAGTACGAGGCATGTATTGTTGGAATGGAAGCTGCGCTCGAAATCGGAGTCAAGGTGTTGGAAGTCGTAGGGGATTCCAACTTGGTTGTGTCACAAGCAAACGGAGAATGGAGGGTTAGGGATGAAAAGATGAAGCCATATCATCAGCAGCCCGATGAACTTATCCTGAATTTTCGAAAGGTGACTTTCACGCACGTCCCGAGGATGAAGAATCGCTTCGCCGACGCGCTCGCTACCTTAGCATCCATGCTGGAACTTCCGATCGGGGTGAAATTGAGGCCTGTTATGATTGAGCAAAGAAGAAAACGCGTGTACGACTACGTCATGAACATCGACGAGCCTGATGACGGACTCCCATGGTTTCACGATATTTGGAATCTTGTCGAAAAGGGAGAATTCCTTGTAGATTCTACCAGGAAGGATCGGATCGCATTACAGCGATTGGCGTCTCAATACATTATCTGTGGTGGAAAATTGTACCGGCGATCTCCGTGCGGAGTCCACAAGCACGGTGATGACACGGGAGCGGTAATGGAAGAAGTCCATGAGGGAGTTTGTGGACCCCACATGAATGGAATGATGCTAGCAAAGAAAGTTCTAAGGTTGGGTTACTATTGGTCGACCATGGAGACAGATTGCATTGAGTATGTGCGCCGATGTCATAAGTGCCAAACTCATGCTAATCTTATCCACGTACCTCCCTCGGAGTTACACCCAATGGCGACACCATGGCCATTCTCCGCCTGGGGCATTGATGTCATCGGAAGGATCACACCCACGGCTTCTAATGGTCACAGGTTTATCTTGGTAGCGGTTGATTATTTCACCAAGTGGGTTGAAGCAGCTTCGTACAAGACTCTGACGGCAGTTCAAGTGGCTCACTTTATCAGGCAAAACATCATCTATTGGTATGGGGTACCTCAAGCCTTCGTATCTGATAATGGTGTTCACTTCAAAGGGAAAGATCTAGAACTTTTGACGAATTCAAGATTCAAGTGCATCACTCGACCACTTATCGGCCGCAAATGAATGGGGCAGTCGAAGCAGCCAACAAGACCATCAAGTCGATCCTCGAAAGGACTGTCGAATCAGCTAGGGATTGGCACGAACAGCTACCGCTAGCTTTGTGGGGATACCGGACGTCTATCTGCACGCCGACAGGGGCAACACCCTATTCTTTGGTGTACGGTATGGAAGCCGTTCTCCCTATCGAGCTAGAAGTTCCATCACTCAGAGTCATAGCAGAACAAGGGATAGACGAAGCCGAATGGATCAGCGGGAGGTTCGAGGAACTCATGCTATTTGATGAAAGAAGATTGCGGGCGTTGTACCATATTCAGGGTTATCAGCGAAGAATCGCTCGAGCATTCAATAAGAAGGTGAAGTCGAGGGATCTGCGAGAGGGGGATATGGTAGTCAAGGAAATCCGTGCGCCAGTTTTTGACCTGCGAGGGAAGTTCCGACCAAAATGGGCCGGGCCGTACATCATCAAGTCGAACCTTTCGGGAGGAGCAGCATCGATCATCGATCTCTACGGCAACGAATTCTCGAATCTTGTCAATTTGGATCAACTCAAGCGCTATTACCCCTGAGAGAGCTCGCTGGGCTGAAAACCGCAAGGGCGGGCGGTCCTAGGCAAAAATTAGAGCAAGCCTGCTAGGTCGGAAACCCACAAGGGTGGCCTAGGCAAAAGTTAAGGCAAAAGTCGAAAAAAAGAGCTCGCTAGGCCGAAAACCCGAAAGGGCGGTCCTAGGCAAAATTTAGAGCGCAAAAAGGAGAGTGTTAATACCCGAGCGAACCCCAGCCTGAACTACGCATGGGCCTGATTCCCCTTCCCTAAGGGATACGTAGGCAATCTCACTTTGAGATTCGGTCCTAAATCACAAAAATCCAAATCCAAATTGACGAGTCAAAATGCTCTTTCTTTCAAAGTACATGCAATTAATGAACCGAAAAGGGGGAAACCCTTAATCAGTCAATTTTATTTCGATGATTTCTTTATTACAAGCTGAGCATGAAAACAGAAAACGCACAACGAGACCTAACTTTTATTTCAAAAAATGGCAAAGTAAGCAATCAACCCATTCTCGCTTCCACATCTCTCCTTAGCCACTTGCGGTACCTTCCGGTCGAAGCAATTGAGAAGAGTGGGTCATTCGGCTCAGTCCTACGAGCCTCCCATGTTCGAACATAACTCCGAAGGCCCGGAATGGTGAAGGGAGGGAGACGAAGCACTTCAGCTCCTTGCGGCGGCACCTCCTGGCTGAGCCCGAGCTGACGAAGGATACGAAAGGGTGAGTAGAAGGTAAAGCCTGTCAAGCCAGCCACAAACACGTGCATCGAGCCCATGTTGCTCACAGTCATTGTAGGAAGCCTCAGCCAATGGCACCGCCAAACGATGTCGTCTTCCTCCGTAGATGCGAGGAAATCAGCCCAGTCATCTTCACTGCTATACATCACCTGGAAAGGACGGTTCCATCCGCTTGCTCGATACCACCAATCATTTGCCGGCGATATCAGCAAACCCAACTTGTCGCAAAGCCACATCTATCCAAAAGAGAGAAAACAAGTGAGGAGCCAGATAAAGCCTAAACCGAGTGTCGAGGTAAAATGAATGTCAGAAATAGAAAAAGGAGAGCTGAGTGAGGTCCCTAACCTGCAGCAATAGCGGGCTACCACCAAAAACCCTCGTGCGGCCGGCATGGACAGCATCCAACCCCATCAAGGTTTCTGCAAGGACCAAAGGCGCAACATCCTTGCGAGCCTCGATCTGAACAGCGACTCCAACCAATTGGGAACTGGGCTGACCAACAGGAGGAACCAACAAGAAGGCCGCCAAGAGACAAATGCAGCAGGCTGTCATCCGACGACCTTGATGCTCGAAATCCGTTAAGTCTCCAGGTGGACTGAATCTCTCGTACAGCTGCATGATATTGATAGCGTTACCCCGGGTCAAGAACTCAGAAACGTTCCCACTGACGCCCAGCTTGGCTTTTAGGATGTTCTTCATGCTCTCCCTAAGCATCGGAACAATTGGCTCGGCGGATTCATGGCTGCCCAAATAGGCGTGGAATTCTTCGACGGTGGGGCATAGCTCTTGAGAACCAAAGCGAAAGACACGCACTTCAGGATCCCAAAAGCGTGCCGCCGCGTGCAGCAACACAGGACGAATTGCGACCTCTTGAAGGTATTTCAAGGCATGAAGGCGATGCCCTCGGAAGTTCAGCCAGTCGATGCCCTCGAGGCTGTCCAACCAAGGCCGGAGCAAGGCTTGGTTCAACAAAGCCATGGCAAAGGGGAGTTTTGGAAGAAAAATGATGGAATGAGGTGTGAATAAGTTGCCAAAGCAGGAATTCTCTATTTATAGAGGTCTGGAGGATGCAATACCAGCTCTCACCAGCCTTGGAACCATTCAAGCTCAGCATTTTCAAGACAAATTCAAACTTTGAAGGTTTAAAAACATATTGGAAAAGCTCAAATCTTCTTTTGGGAAGTTGTTTGTTCTAGGGAACAGAGGGTGCAAGGTTACGAGATGTCTTGGAAGCGTACATGCAGAGGAAAAGGACATGAGGATAGCTAGTGAGTGGCATGGGGAAGCAACACTGATCTGCCAATGACAGAAGTCCCGAGCGCTCGGGAGTGAAGTCCCAAGCGATCGAGACCACTCTCGAGCGCTCGGGAGTGCTGCTGTTTTCTGCAGTTTCTGATTCTCAGCATGCCAGCCTCAGTTCAATGCCACAAACACCTTCAGCTCAAATCAGAAGGCTCCCAACATGTTCCCAGGGGATACAGCGGTTTCCGTTGCGGATTTTCTTCATGTACTTGTCCTTGTCCTTCGAAAAATTCCAAAATTCCCAACGTTTTTGACCCTCGGGTATGTCAAATTCCATGTAACATGTGTTTTGTTGGACCCAGTGGCGCGCATAAGTCACAACGTACATTAGTGGTTGTTTGGCATGTTCAAGAGCGCATTGGTGCTATTAGTTCAATTTTTCGTCATCCAATCGGCCCAGAATCACCGTTTTCGAGTGTGTGTGTATATCAATCCTCGCGTCAAGGCTATTTTTGTGATTCTATCAATCCTCGCAGGTCACGACACTCACTGCCAACTGTACGACGCACTGGTTTACGATTAAAAGCTCAAAAATCGGCGGTTGTGTGTCGATGTCAAATTTTTGTTATTATTTTAAGAGTATCGGTTGAAATTCGCGTGCTCTTTACTTTCTTTCAAAGCTAGACGAACATATTTCATAAAATACAATTCTTAGAGGAAGTGCAAACGAACGCGAAATAGCGAGAAGTGCGAATGTTCATAAATAAATACGGTATCTACAATGAGTAAGGAAGGAAGTACATAAGCTGGGGCAAGCACATACCCAATCCTATCTACCAGGGCACGCAGGCCCAAAACAAAACCAAGGCACGCAGGCTTGGAAGCTACGACTACTCCACGCAGGCCCATGTAAAAGAAAAGACTAACAAAGCAAAAAAACAAAAGCTCAGCCCAGGCGGATCCTCTTCTGCTGGTGTCCCTCAGACTCGCTGCTCTCAACCTCATCGTCATCGTCATCATCGGAAGGACCTGACGCAGAACTCGAGTCCATAGACCCTAGGGCTCGTGACTCGAGTGACTCCTCAGTCTCCTCCTCTGACTCCTCGCGAGCGGGTCTCCGCTGAGGCGCTGCCCTAGGGACCACCTCAAACTGTCGCGCCTCTGTCCTGGACCGTGACACTCTCTGTGTACTCCGGCCTCTCGTGCTGGTGGAAGCTGGAAGGCTCGCGGCGCCATGCGACTGTGTCCTAATTGAGCGGCGTGGCTGTACCTGCATATCATGAGCATTCATTCGTTCAGTGCATGTTTAATATCCAATAAAGTGTATATGTATGCATTTTTTTTATATACCTTTGAAGCAACAGGTAAGGCAGGCTCGGGAACAGGTCGAGTCTGAAGGGTCCTCCCCTTGGCGCAATCTTTCAGCAGCTGCTGCATCCCCACCATCAGCATAATGGCCTGTTCCGCCCATTCTCGCGGCACCTGCACGATGGTTCAAAAGTCAAAGCATGTATGCATGAACAAGAAACATTTGAAGCATGGAAAGAAACAAAGTTGTGTTATACCTGTGCGGGAAGCTGCATCCGCGGCTGCCGAAGGCGTGGAATATCCAGCATCGCCCGAGCACCAGAAGGGTCCCTCACCCCTATCACCCAGTCTAACGTCGGCAACCCAACTGGAGTAGACGCCTCAGCCGTCTCCGGAGCCTGCGAGTTGCCCTCGCCCCGACCTGAAAAGCTGACACCTCGCCCACCAGCAGGAGGCCTGGCGCCCCGACCTCTACCGCGAAGGCGATATCCTCGCGCCCCCTCCCTCCTATCTCACCTCGGCCTCATCTCCAACCTCACCGCCGACCTCACCCTGGCCCTCACAGCCTCGGCCTCTGCTACCCGCCTCTAGCTCCTCTCCACTCCCAAGCCGGTGGCTGTACTTGTCTCTCAGTATGTAGCGTAGTCCAGCAGGCGCCGCAAGTATCTCTCGATCGATAGGCACCGTATACCGCTCCAGCTCAGCGCGTGTATAGGTCCCGGTCCGCTGCACCCGTGGAGGAAGTGGCCCCGGCACGACGAACTCTGGAAGACCGAGTGACTGTCGCGTCACCCGATCCCCCAGGTACCACTGCCAACTCAAAGGGCACTCCAGTAGGACTCGGCTCCTGGTCACCTCCCGGCTCCTCGGTAGAAAGTCAGCCTCCAGCCTCGCCCATCGATCCCAGTGAACTTGCATCCAGTTGATGTACATTAATGATCGTATTTCATAAAGGAAAGCACAAGGCAGGAAAAGAAAGGAACATCAATGTTTATACCGTGACTTCAGTGATGTTATCCAGCCAGCGACGGAAAGTCATCACCTGTCCTCGTCGCTCCTTCGCTCTCCGGTACTCTGTACTCCATGCTAGTGCACGTGGAAGCAAGCTCGAATTTGTGCAAGTGTTCTCGGGCAGGAACATGCCCAAGACCTCGTAAGCCCAAAGCTGCATATTTTGGAAGTCGATTCAAGTCAGATATATGTTCAATTCAATTCAATTCATTCAATTAAAACAATTCAAAGCAGTAGTGTTGAATCATACCTCAATCACCCTCCAGTAACCGCCTATGGTGTCTCCCACTCCACGTGAGGCAGCTCCTAGAATGCAGTAGAGCGTGCACAGAGCAGCACCGCCTGGGCCGAACTATCCGGCTGTCTCGAGATCCACCAAGCCCGCCAAATAGCTCAAGTGAACCCGGGATCGCTTGAGCGGAACGGAGAAGCCCCGAACAGGTACAACAAGTAAGCCCTCGCCATCTCGGGCCACCTTGTCGTCTGGCTGGCTCGTGGTCCCGACGTCAGAATCGCCTGCACCGCTACCCTCCGCCGTGGCGCGGACCCGCCCAAGAAACCACCTCGAGCCGTCGCCCAGGTCTATGCTTGCGTCCGAATGGAATCGGGTCACCACCAACTCGAGCCCCGTGATCGCAGCGAAGTCGAGTGGAGTCACCGTCATCTCCCGGCGGAGGTGGAATGTGTTGGTGGTGTCCCACCACCGCTTCCGCCACGCCGTCATCACGCGCGATCAACCTCACCGTAGTCGGCGGGGATGAATGGCCCGAAGCCAGCCTCCTCCACTAGCTCCTGCACTCTCCGGGGCAATGCCTTGAAGTGCTTCAACGAGTGGCCCGAGCCTCCGTGGCCGTAGATGTCCCTGGTGCGCTGTTTCAACAGAGTAAAGAAATAGCATCAGTAAGCAACACAATAATTCAAGGAAGCAAGTCTAAAAACAGGAAGCAAAACATTGAAATCATACCGTAGCCCATCCAGAAGAGATGTGTGTGGCCCGATCTCGAAGAAGCAAGTCCTCAGGATAGTCATCCTGAGCTGGAACGTAACCGGTCATCCCCGTCGGCTCAAAGAAGTGCAACCGTGGAGTGTAGGTCCCCGACTCGAAGCGAGGACGTGCGCTGGCCAGGTAGGCCTTCACCTCAGCAGCTGTTGTAACGCGCTCCTCGATCACCATCTCTCCCCGCCTCTAAATCAGCCATCTCGGCCACCTCAGATTCTGCACTGCCCTCGTGATCGCTTCCTAACAAAGAAGGCCGAGTTCGATCCTCAGGGGTCTGTGCACCCCTCAACACCTCTCTAATCCCGGCATCGAGACCGAGAGCGTCCAGTATGTCGCGCGGCCTCGCCGTGTCCAAGAAGTCCCCCTCCGTGAATGGGACCGGGTGCGAAGCACCAATCCCGCTATCCTCGACCCTCGGCTCAACAGCCGTCGCCCTCAACACCGGGGTCGCGACGACACGACCAGCCGTCACTACCTCATCACCGCCACCTTCCCTCCGCTCACTACCGGCCCGCTCGGCGGCCACGAGCAACTCCTCCACCATAGGAGTATGTGGAGCACCTGTAGCACCTCCTCCGCTACCCGAGACTCCCATTTCACCACCCAATGTATCTCTGCTGCCCGTGGCCAGCTCGCCGCCTTCTCCTCGCACAATCTCGCTCCCACCAACATCTCCTACCGCCGCTAAACCGCCGCTACTGCTCTCTACTGCCACTAGGCCCCCGCCAGCCTCAACCTCTGTAACCAGACCCTCGCTAACAACCCCCTCCTGAGCTGGTGTGACAGCACTGCTGTTGTCCACCTCCGTTGCCGCCCTGGTCGTCGCCGCCGCCGCCTTCTCACGGCTAGGCAGCTCGCCATCACCTCCGCTGGCCATCGCTCCTTCTTCTCTTTCCCACGAAGCCTTCTTCCCCCTCCTTTGAATCTCCTGGCACACGACCACCCAATGGAAGATCGTGGAAATCTCGAGACCCCATGCTCGATCCGTTTTGAGAGAGGGATCTATTTGAGTGAGAGAGAGAGGGAGATCAGTCGAGTGAGAGAGAGAGATCGCCTGAGAGAGGGGATGAGTGCGAGCTTGAGAGTTGGAGTGTGTACGATTCGCTCTGGTTCTCGAGCGCTGAGGAATATGTTTAAACCCCCAAATCAGTCGAAGAAGATGAATAGAACCGTAGGCCCCAGCAGCGGTCTTGAGCGCTCGAGATCACTCCCGAGCGCTTGGGAGTGGTTCTGAGCGCTGAGATCTATCCTCAGCCCCCATGCCAATCCTCCGTCGTCCCCTGTATTTCTCACTCCCGAGACTTGCTTAGCTTCTTCTTCTTCTTCTTTACAAAATCAATCTCAGTCCTGGCTTCAACCGCGTTGAACGAGACTTTGGAACGTGAGCCTCCGTCGGTGATGTGTTCTTAACCTCACGCTTCACGAATTGGTGTTTCACTTGGTAGTCGATCGAAATTTGGCTATTTATACTAATTTCTACACGTTTGCAGGTATTTCTACCCTTGTTCCGTCCGCCAAACAGAGCAACAGGTGGACCCTTCATACATTTACCTTATTAAAATCGTGTCGATCCTTTCTCATGCATGCATCACACGTGATTGCATTTTCAGTCCGCCAAACAGAGCAACAAGTGGGCCCCCCTTTTATGCATTTATATTATCAAACTCGCGTCGATCACTTTTCATGCATGCATCACACGTGCTTGCATTTGCTGTCCGCCAAACAGAGTAACAGGTGGACCCATTGTACGTTTATCTTGTTAAGGTCTTGTCAACTTTTCTTGTGCATGCAGCACACGTGTTTGCACTTGCCCCAAAGAACTACGCTGGTCTGATCCTTGCAGAAAAAGGTACGTAGGCAGTCTGGAAAGACGCGACCGCATGCATCAAAAGCTGTTACTTGCATTTGTGTTTGAAATTAAGGGTTTGACGTGGCTTGAATTGGGCCGTCTCAATCTTCGAATGTCACTCGTGTCCAGACATGACGCCGAGCGCCATCCAAAGAGGGGCAACTGTAGACACCCCAATTTGGACATTTCGAATTTCCTTAATTTATGGCCCAGAGGCTCCCCGATGATGAAATTGGATTAAACAAGCCTTGGACCGATAGAACGATGCTCCTTGGAAGGCTTTAAAAAGGGAAAATAAAATGTCAAAATCAGTCTCAAGCGCTTTGGATCAATCCCGAGCGCTCCAAACCATTCTCAAAACCTGAGATTTGTCGAACTCTCGAGCGCTCGAGAGTAAACTCCCAAGCGCTCGAGGCTGAACCCGAGCGCTCGAGTCTTCTATGATGGCCAATGGGTGGTGAGCCTTCCCACTACCCATGCAATTCATCATTACAAATCCTTTGAGTCAGCTGAAGCTCGGTCCACACTTAACCTCAGTCAAAAAATCCTCAGACCAGCAGTTTTCCCCTTAAAAAAATAATTGTTTCAAATGCATGTGATGGAAAATTTTTGCCTATAAGTAGAGGCTGGTATTCAGCTATCAGGAGGACGAAAAATTCTCTCTCTAAAAAAGACCTCTTTGGGCAGTTTCAAACAAAACCATCTCCCATCTCTCTCTCAAAGCTTGATTTTCAAAAAAAAAAACAAGAGCAACAAAAAGAAATCCAAGGCATCAAAGACATACAAGGAGTTCAGATCATTCTCCAGTTCTGAGTCTCCTGATCTTTCTCTCTCATTTCACTTCCTAGAGCTTTTTCCAAGGAGCAAAGTTCTGAGCCAAAAGGTAGAAGCTTTCTATCTTAGTGTCAAACCAAAAACAGGGCTGTTTCTCCTTTCTGAGGGAGGTTCCTCAGCCCTCTTAGTCCTTAATACTAAGTGTGGGTTGAGAGACCTTGGTGCAATAACAAGAACAAAGGGGTACAAGTGTGTTTTCTATGATCAGCCCACTGGAAGCATTCCCGAGTGCTCGGGACTACTCTCAAGCGCTCGAGAGTGGCTCCAGTCCTATTTTCCTTCTTTTAAGTACTTAAATGGACATGCGTGGGGAGCAGAAGGTGTTTTAAGACCTTTTTGTTCTTCTAAAGTATGTTGGAATGAATGATCCGCTGTTTTCAAAGTAAAATGAAGGAAATGGTCTTCATTTAAAAACATGCAAAAGAGTATTGGTCAGGATTTGAAAAGAAAAGCCTTCTTCATACTTCAAGAACAGAAAATCCAATGTACCAGCATACTGCATTTGATGGATTAGTTGGTTGAAAATCACTCCTGGGTTGTGGAACACTTCCGAGCGCTCGAGTTTACTCCCAAGCGCTCGAGAGTGTTTGCATGCAAGCTCGGTCCATCTTTTTCTTCCAGTTTCATTCCCTTACTGCCATTGTATGTCCATGCATGCACCCCTTTCAGCTCTTACAACTGTAAAACCATTTTTTTTTAGAAAGACAGGGAAGCATGGTTTGGCAGAATGGAGTCTGAGTCTGTGACATGCTCCTTGGAAGGCTTTAAAAAGAAAAATAAAATGTCAAAATTAGTCCCATGCGCTCTGGATCAATCCCAAGCGCTCAAAACCATTTTCAAAACCTGGGATTTGACAAACTCTCGAGCGGTCGAGAGTAAAGTCCCAAGCGCTCGAGACCACTCCCCAGCGCTCGAGACTTTTGTGTTGCCCAATGGATGTTGGAGCTTCCCCACTATCCTTTTAGCCATCATTGCAGCTGTTTGAACGGGTCTTAGCCTTAGACCACACTCAACCTCAGTCAGAGGGTGAGTCAGGGCTGGAGATTTTATTAGATTTCAATTCATATTTTTTCAAAATAAGACCATATGGTATTTTGCCTATATAAGGCCTCTCCCAGCTCAAAACAACCACAAACTCTCTCTCTCTAGAAGCTGCCTCTCTGTCTTTTAAAAGCAAAGAAAAACTCTCACTCTCTTTCAAGCAAAAAGACCCCCTTTCCCCTTCTTCAAAAGAAAAATAACCAAGAAATATCAAGAAGATGAAAAGGGTTCAGACCATTACTAGCCTCTGATCTTCTGAAATATTCACTTCCCTTCCATCCTTCAAAGCTTTCTTCAAGGTGCAAAGTTCCAAAGAAAAGGTAAAAATTTCATGCCTTGGTTTCAACCAAAAACAAGGCTGTTTCTTCCTTTCTGAGGGAGGCTTCCCAGCTCACTCCAGTCCTCAATACTGGAAATGTGATGGGAAAGCCTTGGTGTTAAAACAAGAGCAAAGGGTCACAAGTGTTTTCCATGCATGCAGCACTGGAAACACTCCCGAGCGCTTGGGACTACTTTAGAGCGCTCGAGAGTGGTGCCAGTCTCATTTTCCATTTTTGCAGCATTTAAGCTAACATGCAAGAGATATAAAGACAAGTCTCAAGCAAGAAGGGTTTTCTTAAAATGTTTTTGCTGTATCTGATTTGATTTTCAAGAAAAAAAAAATGAAAATCACTTTTCATGTAAAAGAAGTACAAAAACATGTTTTTCAGTAGGTAAAAAAGGAGAATCTTTGACATGCAAAATGAACAAATAGATCAGTTGCATTAAAACATCAAGGCTTTGGTTGGTTGAGACCAGCCCGGGGTGCAGCTCACTCCCGAGCGCTCGAGTCTACTCCAGAGCGCTCGGGAGTTCTCTGCATGCCATTTTATTCATGCCTTCCCTTATTTTAGTTCTTGTAATGCTCTTGTATGCCTTGCATGTGACCCTTTAGTCTTTTGATCTATAAAACCACTGTTATTGGAAGCAAAAGACACAAGACTTGGTGGAATGGGGTTTAACCCTGATCTACCAGGTCCCCTGTTTAGTTTGTACCATGCTTGAAGTTGTTTTAGTTTACATTTTCAGTACTATATCCCATTGTGTTCTGTTGAACTAACATGATTGGCAGGGTGGACATGCAATACTCCCAAGCGCTCGGGAGTGCTCCCGAGCGCTCAAGAATGAGCTTAATCACAGGGCTTTCCAGTCTCCAACATTTTGCACTCCATTTCCATACCTCTCATTTATTCATTATACATATGCACATGTATGCACTACTGTACTGGATATATCTCTGAATACATGCTAGCTGCTTAATAAAATAAAATCTTTTGAAAAATCCCACAAATGTTTAGTAGAGACCGATTTCAAATCGGGCGAGGGGGGTGCTGTAAAACCCTTCCCCCCTCGTAACGTGGCTTCCGAACCCTTTTCAAATATCTGGTTTTCAAATTCAAATCAACCATTTTCCAAATCAAAACGGTTTCTCGGGTGGCGAACCACAAATCCGGGTGGCGACTCTTCAAATTTTTCAAATCGATCCTAAAAGGCGAGGCGTTTCTTTTCGGGCCGCCCCGATTCCACCCAGGGCTGTGGTAGCCCACAGTGGCGACTCTGCTGGGGATAATGATTTAATTGATACTTGATAAAAGTTGGTATGTTGATGAAATGCCCCAATTTCCTTAAGTATTAATTAAATTAGTGAGCCAAGCTTGAAAAACATTTGTGGGATTTTTAAAAGATTTTGTTTTAACTTTTATTTCTTGTATATATATCTTGTGCAGCCCCGCTGTTGTGTTTCGGCAATCTTGCCCGGCTTGCCGGTGACAAGGAATCCCGGAATGCTCAGCAACCCTCGACCGTGATGAGTCATCCCTACCGTTTGTACCATTATTGGGTGTACGCTCAATAACGGGAGGTATACTTTAACTCTAGTCCGGGGAACCCTCTTCAAGCCAAAACCCGGCCTTTGTACATGTGTAGCAAACCATAGAACCTTCCAAACTAGGACAGGAGCCTGCAGGGTAGGGCTATGTGCTGTAATCTGTTTACGTGCTGCATCGCATCTTGCATTATCATTGACATGCTGTCAGCCACGATTCTCGAGACTCGCTCGCGCGGTCCTCGGAAGGTTGCCAAGACTCGATGAAGAGTCACGCGCCCTAACACGTGTTGATGAATCTCATTAGTCCTCGAACCCGAACCTAGAGGAAATTAAGATTCTGCTAAGTCCTTGACTAAGTATTCAATCGGCATTTAACCAAAGAACAGGAATGATAGGGGGGCAGAACATTGTGATGCCAACACCATCCAGGCTAAAAGCAAGTGTACCGCTTACGCCACCTTGGTTATCACATCACATTGTTCACCTCGAGTCATTCCGAATCAATGGTCGAATTGCCGATGGAACATTAGCCAAATACTTAGCTTATTTTAGCATCTTTTGGGAATCGGCTGTTCCTAAATGAGGATACACCCCAAAAATCCGAGGATTGAGGCAACCTCCCGTAAGTCAATCGTTTTTGAAAAATCGGAGTCGATGACGGTGACGAGGAGGCACTCATTTTTTAAAATCATGCACAAATTTCATAAAAATGCAAGCAGGAACCGCATCTGAGCTTAAGTTTTTGGCTTTGCTGTCAGTTCTGAGCAATTGGGCCGAAAAAGAAGATCATCATACCCTCTTGGACCAGACTTTCAGGACAGAGATTGGAACGGCTCCAACTGCAAGCAGACTCCGTCAGTGCATCAGATTTGGGGGCGAAAATGGATCTATTGATCGGAGGCTTGAACCCGAGCGCAGGCAACCCAAACCCGAACCCAAACGGAGGCAACCCAAATCCGAATCCCAATCCAAACATTGACCCAAACGGAGGCAACCCTAACCTGAATCCAAACGGAGGCGAGCCAAATCCGAATCCAAATCCCATTCCTAATCCCCGTCCAAACCCTAACCCAAACCCGGGAAATCTGAACGGAGAAATGGCTCAGATCAGAGAAGATATTCAACGCCTGGGCGAACGTACTGATAACCAAATTGCCCAACTCATGATGATGATCACTGGGGTTGCACGACGCCTTCCACCGCAGACCCAGAATTCGGTGCCTAACCCAATTCCTATCCTAAACCCAATTCCTATCCCAAACCCAAATCCAAATCCCAACCTAAACTTCAACCCCAACCCTAACCCGAATCCGAACCAAGAGCAGCTGGTCTTCGACTTGGAAACTCCGCAAAACCCCGAGATGGCAGCAGTATTGGCAAAGCTCACCCAGCTAGAGGAGTCTGTTGCAAGAAATGAGAAGATAGCGTCGACTGGCTTTGACATCAATAAGCTTTGCTTGTTTCCTAATGCAAAGCTTCCAGAAAAGTTCAGGCCAATTGATTTTGCCAAGTTTGACGGAACAGGAGACCCAAAGGCACACCTGACCGGATATATTGGAGCACTTTCCATGTGGGGAGTCGAGAAGGATGCTATGGCACAAATGTTCTCACAGACTTTGGTGGGACATGCTCTGCACTGGTTCACTTCACTGGATGAGAGAAAGAAGCGTTCTTGGGAGGATATATGCGCAGCTTTTGTGGCGCAGTACGATTACAACATCCAGTTGGAGGTGACCACCCGTGAATTGGAGTCAACGAAGATGGAAGCAAAAGAGGCCTTTGCCGATTTCGTGAAAAGATGGAGGGCTAAGGCAGCACAGATGAAAGATAGACCGAGCGACAGGGACCAAATCCGGATGATTGTCCGTAACCTTCAACCCACTCTGGCAAGGCACATGGTTATGGCCCAAGCATGTTCAGACTTTAAAACATTCTTCGACACAGGCTTAGCCGTCGAAGAAGCAGTTCAGTTAGGGATCCTTGACAAGCCCGAGCCCGCTCCTAAGCCCAAGAAGGTTTACTCCGGAAACAGCAATGCTCTGTTTGGCAACTTGAACTACACCAACCTTCCCAACACCTCCACAAATACAACCCAAGCCGAGCCGGTGAACCAGATAGCCACCCAAACCACCAATCACAGACACACCGCAAGACTTTTGCTCGGGCCTCAAGACCACTCTCCGTGCTTGAGAAATTGATCGAAAGCGGCACCCTCAAACTTAACCCTACTCCCTTACCTCAAAAACTACTCGTATCCCACAATCCTAACGCATACTGTGCTACCAGAATGTGGGCCACCTAACCGACAACCGCTTGCCTCCGCCATGCAATCCAAGACCTGATAGACAACAAAACCCTCCCTATGCCATCACAGAAACCAAACATCGTCTCAAATCCACTCCCAAAGCATTCCAATGCCCGCACCAACCTCATCTCCATAAGCCAGCCTTTTAACCCCAGCCTTTACATCATTCCTGATACCCAACCTAAGCCAGCCGTCGAGTTGCCAGTTGAGGATACGGTCTGCGCGCTTGAGACCGTGGAATGGGACTTTCAGGTAAGGTGGGAAGATCTGGTGCAAGATTTCTTGGCGGTGGAAGACAGGGCTTTTATTACTGGAACATGGCCTGTGGCACTTAACCCTAGCCAAGTTGAGGAATTGGAACATGGAGAATGGAGGCAGGGCTGGGATGAGATCATGGCTGATCCGCTGGATGGATATTCTCTCTTTGCGCTGTTCATGGAGCCTGAACCCGTCAAGGAGGAAGATGAATGGGAATGGGAGCCCGAACCCAACGGATGGCACTGGATGGATGATTCCGACCCCCTAGATGAGACGTCATTAGCGTACCTTTTCCAAGAAGAGGAAGCAGTGGAGGAAATGGATCTGATGAACCCTCGTATCAACGCCAGGACCATTGTCAACCTTACTCGAGACTCCGACGCTCTGGAACGTTCCATGGACTATCTTTTCTACCCACAGGAATTCATCGTCGAGGAGTTCTTTTCCAAACCTGTAGTTCAAATCCCTGATGAGCCCAGCATCTGCGTGTTGGATCCAGAAGATCTGTGGGGAAAGTCTGAATTGGTAAATGTGTGGATGAATGGTGAGGAGCTGACCGTCAATAAGGCCATGCTGGATGAAGGGTCTCTGCAAATTAGCAATGACAATAGCAGCAACAATGCCAACTTCTGGAATTCTCTGGAGGAGGATAGCATCTGGCATGCTTTGGAAATGGAAACTCTCAACGAGACTTTGGAGAAAACAGCAATTGACAAAGGGAAGCGTAAGGCGGATGATTGCGACTTGGACTTCTCTGATTTCTGGGAAGGTACTTGGTGGGAGCCAATCCCCAAAACAGTTAGTAACCTTACCAGAAGTAGGAGAGTTTACTAGCCTACCAACCTCCAGCAGGGTAGCTCATCCCGAGCCCCTCCACGGCAGCAGAATACCCCTGTCAATCCCACAAACCTGAACACCGCCGTCTCGCAAGCTCGACAAAACAATCCTGCTAGCTCCACTAAAACTAACCCACCTACCCAGCCCAAATTGTCCATTGACCTCAACTCACTCCCTGAACCTGATCCGGAAGCCTCCACTGATCCTATTATCCATCAACTCCAGGAAACCCCCGCCCGCATGTCTATGTGGGGAGTGTTAGCTGCCTCTCGCGAGCACCGCCGTAGGCTGGTCAACACCCTTTCCAGGCTCGAGGTTCCCTCTGACATCGCTCCAGAAGCTCTTATTGCCCTTATAACCCCGAACCTCGCCCAACATACATTGTCCTTCACCGAGAAAGACCTGCCGCCCGAGGGAACCGACCACAACAAGCCCCTTCACATTACCATGAAGTGCCTGGGAAAATGGGTCCCAGCGATCCTGGTTGATAATGGCTCCGCCATTAACGTATGTCCACTCCGCACTGCTTATTGCTTGGGCCTTAAGAACAAGGACTTCAAGCCGTCGAACTTGGGCGTCCGTGCTTATGATAATACGCGTCGTGATGTTTTGGGGACAATCAACTTGGAGTTGGCAACTGGCAAGTTCAAAACTACCGTCGAATTCTGCGTGCTGGAAATACCCGCGTCTTTCAATCTCCTGTTGGGAAGGCCTTGGCTTCATCGCCTAGATGTCATGGGAGTGCCTTCAACATTGCACCAGAAACTCATCTTGGGTTTAGACTCTGGAACCCTTGTCATCTATGGAGACTCAGGTATCTGTCCGCACGCCGAGGACAATTCCCCGCTGCTTGAGATTATGCATGGAGAAGAAGACGTTGCCATGGGAGGTTTTGCGGTTATGACCTCGAAGGTATGTACCATCCGGGCTGAGGACGGCTTCTTGGTGAGCTCCGCGGCGCTGGAAATTATGAAAAGAATGAAATATCTGCCGGGCATGGGCTTGGGACTTTACGCTCAAGGTGTCCCTGAATTCCCTGACTTTCCTGGAAATAACGAGCGTTTCGGTCTGGGATATAAGGCCAAGAAGGGTGATTCAGCAAAGAAATGGCGCAATCGTGCCCGGGCCCGTACAACGGAGATGAAATCAAAAGAGAAGGGGCCACTGTACCAAGGAGAACCTGAACCCTTTGTGGACCTTGAGACGAAAATGAAGTATCCTGGCTTCGAAATCTTTGCCAATGATACCTGGGAGAGTGATGAAGAGGTTCCAAAAGTAGAAGAGCTGTCTGAGGCACTCGACTGGCTGGAAGCTTTTGGTTTGGGCAGTCTCCAACTTCTATTTGAGGGCGAGGATCCAGAGGGTATGATGCAAGACCCTGCTGTGCTGATGCTTGGAAATGAAGAAGAAATTGAAGACCCTTCCAAACTCATTGTGGAGGCTGTAGACGTTTATGATAATTGCACTTTCATTCCACATGTAACTTGGACTCACAGCACTTGCACTGAGTCTGAGTCTGAGTCTGAGTCCAACACTGACTCGTCGTCTAGCACAGAGTCGGAGTTTGTGCCCATCGGCTCTCCACTTCGTAGCTTTTACTTTGAATTCGAGTCAACCGCTGTATTCCCCCCGTCTGATGAACTGATTAATGAAATGAACGACGTTTTCGCTTACTTGCCGATTTTTGAAATAAATTGTTTGGATCCCGATGAATAGATCTCGATGGGGACATTCCCAAGGAGATCCGTTCCCTCATCGATCGCGAAAATGAAAGGCATGCTCAGCCTTTAAAAGAAGAAATAATCTCAATAAACTTGGGTGATGAGGGCAACCCTCGATTGGTTCAGGTAGGTTCCGGGCTGTCTCCCGCTGAGCTTCAAGAGCTCACTGATTTACTAAAAGAATTCAAAGAAGTTTTCGCTTGGTCCCACGCAGACATGCCCGGAATCGACCCGGAGATAGTCGAGCACAGAATCCCTCTCTACCCTGACGCCAAACCCGTGAAGCAAAAACTAAGGAAAATGCGGCCCGATTGGGTATTAAAGATAAAAGAAAAGCTCACAAAACAAATCGACGCCGGTTTTCTAATCGTAACGGAGTACCCCACTTGGGTGGCCAACATCGTTCCTATTCCCAAAAAGGACGGAAAAATCAGGGTGTGTGTCGATTTCAGGGATTTGAACAAAGCAAGCCCTAAGGACGATTTTCCATTGCCACATATAGATGTACTTGTGGATAACACTGCGGGGCACGCCCTACTTTCTTTCATGGATGGCTTCTCGGGATACAATTAGATTCTCCTAGCTCCGGAAGACAGGGAAAAGACCACATTCATCACCGAATGGGGGACGTATTGTTATCGGGTTATGCCATTTGGATTAAAGAACGCCGGTCCAACGTATCAGAGGGGTGCCACCACACTGTTGCACGACATGATTCACAAGAAGGTCGAGGTTTACGTTGATGACATGATAGTGAAGGGAAAAGAACGAAAGGATCACCTCCCGGCGTTGAGAAAGTTCTTTGAAAGGATTCGAAAGTACAGAATGCGACTCAATCCGCAGAAGTGCACGTTCGGAGTCACGGCAGGAAAGATGCTTGGATTCATGATCACAACCAGGGGGATTGAGGTGGATCCTTCTAAGATTAAAGCCATTCTTGAGATGGAGCCTCCTCAGTCCGAGATGGAAGTCCGGTGTTTCTTGGGAAAAATTCAGTTTATCAGCGGGTTCATCGCCAAGTTGACTTTGACCTGTGAGCCGTTGTTTCGTCTGCTCAAGAAGGACGTAAAGTTCGAAGGGAACGACAAATGCCAAAAGGCTTTCGAAGCAGTGAGAACTTACCTACAGAATTCGCCCATCTTGATGCCACCTATTCCGGGAAAACCTTTGATCCTGTACTTGTCCGTCACGCCCTCGTCAATGGGGTGCATGCTCGCACAAGAAGGAGATGATGGGGTTGAAAGAGCGATCTACTACCTGAGCAAGAAGATGGTGGGGAGCGAAGAGCGATACACTTCATTGGAGAAGACATGTTGGGCGCTCGTTTGGGCGACAAAGAAATTGAGACACTACATGCTGTCTTATTCGGTGATACTGATTTCTCGGATGGACCCCCTCAAATATCTATTCGAGAAGCCAGCACTTACCGGTAAGCTAGCACGATGGTTGCTCTTATTGGCTGAGTTCGAGATCAAGTACGTCACCCGCAAATCGGCGAAAGGAAGAGCAGTAGCAGAGTTTTTAGCAGATCGCCCGATCGAGGGGCCAGAACACACTGAGTTCCAATTCCCCGATGAAGACGTGATGACTGCAGTTGATGAGACATGGACACTGTACTTCGACGGAGCTGCCAATCAGAAAGGTTTCGGGATCGGCATACTACTGGTCTCACCCGAAGGGTCACATATTCCCTTGGCTTTCAAGTTGAACTTCGAAGTCATGAATAATGTTGTAGTGAGCGTGTATTGTAGGAATGGAAGCTGCATTGGAAATTGGAGTCAAGGTCCTGGAAGTTGTGGGGGATTCCAACTTTGTTGTGTCACAAGCCAACGGGGAATGGAGGGTCAAAGACGAGAAGATGAAGCCGTATCATCAGCAGCTCGACGAGCTTATTCCAAATTTTCAAAAGGTGACTTTCACACACGTCCCGAGGATGAAGAATCGCTTCGCCGACGCGCTCGCTACCTTAGCATCCATGCTGGAACTTCCGATTGGGGTGAAGTTGAGGCCTGTTATGATTGAGCAGAAAGACAAGCACGTGTACGACTATGTCATGAACATCGACGAGCCTGATGATGGACTCCCTTGGTTTCACGACATTTGGAATTTCGTCAAAAAGGGAGAGTTCCCTGCAGATTCTACTAGGAAGGATCGGATCGCATTACAACGATTGGCATCTCAATACATTATCTGTGGTGGAAAATTTTACCGGCGATCTCCGTGCGGAGTCCACAAGTTGTGTATTCACGGTGATGACACGAGAGCAGTGATGGAAGAAGTCCATGAGGGAGTTTGTGGACCCCACATGAATGGAATGATGCTAGCGAAGAAAGTTCTGAGGTTGGGTTACTATTGGTCGACTATGGAGACAGATTGCGTCGAGTATGTGCGCCGATGTCACAAGTGCCAAACTCATGCTAATCTTATCCATGTACCTGCCTCGGAGTTACACCCGATGGCGACGCCATGGCCATTCTCCGCCTGGGGCATCGACGTCATTGGAAGGATCACGCCTGCGGCTTCTAACGGGCACAGGTTCATTTTGGTAGCGGTCGACTATTTCACTAAGTGGGTTGAGGCAGCCTCGTACAAGACCCTGACGGCAGTTCAAATGGCTCACTTTATCAGGCAAAACATCATTTATCGGTATGGAGTCCCTCAAGCCTTCGTATCTGATAATGGTGTTCACTTCAAGGGGAAAGTTCTAGAACTTTTTGACGAATTCAAGATTCAAGTGCATCACTCAACCACTTATCGGCCACAAACGAATGGGGCAGTCGAAGCAGCTAATAAGACCATCAAGTCAATCCTCGAAAGGACTGTCGAATCAGCTAGGGATTGGCACGAACAGTTACCGCTAGCTTTGTGGGGATACCGGACGTCTATCCGCACACCGACGGGGGCAACACCCTATTCTTTGGTGTACGGTATGGAAGCCGTTCTCCCCATCGAGCTGGAGGTTCCGTCGCTCAGGGTCATGGCTGAACAAGGAATAGATGAGGCCGATTGGATCAGTGGAAGATTCGAAGAGCTCATGTTGTTTGACGAAAGGAGACTGCGAGCATTATACCACATCCAGGGTTATCAGCGGAGGATCGCCCGAGCATTCAACAAAAAGGTGAAATCGAGGGACCTGTAAGAGGGGGACATGGTAGTCAAGGAAATCCGTGCAGCGATCTTTGATCTTCGAGGAAAGTTCCGACCAAAGTGGGCTGGACCGTACATCATCAAGTCGATCCTTTCCGGAGGAGCAGCGTCGATCATCGATCTTGACGGCAACGAATTCTCAAATCTAGTCAATTTGGATCAACTCAAGCGCTATTACCCCTGAGAGAGCTCGCTGGGCCGAAAACTGCAAGGGCGGGCGGTCCCAGGCAAAAATTACAGCAAGCCTGCTAGGTCGAAAACCCGAAAGGGCGGCCTAGGCAAAAATTAAGGCAAAAAGTCGAAAAAGAGCTCGCTAGGCCGAAAACCCGAAAGGGCGGTTCTAGGCAAAATTTAGAGCACAAAAAGGAGAGCGTTAATACCCGAGCGAACCCTAGCCTAAACTACGCATGGGCCTGATTCCCCTTCCCTAAAGGATACGTAGGCAATCTCACTCTGAGATTCGGCCCTAAATCACAAAAATCCAAATCCAAATTGACGAGTCAAAATGCTTTCTTTTGAGGTGCACACGATCAATGAACCGAAAAGGGGGAAACCCTTAATCAGTCGATTTTATTCAGATTGCTTCTTTATTACAAGCTGAGCATGAAAACAGAAAACGCACAACGAGACCTAACTTTTATTTCAAAAAATGGCAAAGTAAGCAATCAACCCATTCTCGCTTCCACATCCCTCCTTAGCCACTTGCGATACCTTCCGGTCGAAGCAATTGAGAAGAGTGGGTCGTTCAGCTCAGTCCTACGAGCCTCCCATGTTCGAACATAACTCCGAAGGCCCGGCATGGTGAAGGGAGGGAGATGAAGCACTTCAGACCCTTGCGGCGGCACTTCTTGACTGAGTCCTAGCTGACGAAGGATGCGGAAGGGTGAGTAGAAGGTAAAGCCTGTCAAGCCAACCACAAATACATGCATCGAGCCCATATTGCTCATAGTCATTGCAGGAAGCCTCAGCCAATGGCACCACCAAGCGATGTCGTCTTCCTCAGCAGATACAAAGAAATCAGCCCAGTCATCTTCACTGCTATACATCACCTGGAAGGGACGGTTCCATCCGCTTGCTCGATACCACCAATCACTTGCTGGCGGTATCAGCAATCCCAACTTGTCGCAAAGCCACATCTATCCAAAGAGAGAGAAAACAAGTAAGGAGCCAGATAAAACCTAAACCGAGTGTCGAGGTAAAATGAATGTGAGAAATAGAAAAAGGAGAGCTGAGTGAGGTCCTTAACCTACAGCAACAGCGGGCTACCACCAAAAACCCTTGTGCGACTGGCATGCACAGCATCCAACCCCATTAAGGTCTCAGCAAGGACCAAAGGCGCAACATCCTTGAGAGCCTCAATCTGAACAGCGACTCCAATCAATAGAGAACTGGGCTGACCAGCGAGGGAACCAGCAGGAAGGCCGCCAAGAGGCAAATGCAACAAGCTATCATCCGGCGACCTTGATACTCGAAATCCGTTAAGTCTCCAGGTGGACTGAATCTCTCATACAGCTGCACGATGTTAATGGCATTGCCCCGGGTCAAGAACTCAGCAACATTCCCACTAACGCCCAGCTTGGCTTTTAGGATATTCTTCATGCTCTCCCTAAGCATTGGAACAATTGGCTCGGCGGAGTCGTGGCTCCCAAGGTAGGTGTGGAATTCCTCGACGATAGGGCATATCTCTTGAGAACCAAAGCGGAAGACATGCACTTCAGGATCCCAAAAGCGCACGGCCGCATGCAGCAAGACGGGGCGAATTGCGACCTCACGGAGATACTTTAAGGCATGAAGGCGATGCCCTCAGAAGTTCAACCAATCGATGCCATCAAGGCTGTCCAACCAAGGGCGAAACAAGGCTTGGTTCAACAAGGCGATGAGGAATGAAGTTTTGAAAGGAGGATGATGGTTTGGAGCATGAATGACTAGCCAAAGCTAAGCTCAGTATTTATAGAGAACTGGATGAGGCAATCACTTACTCACCGGCATTGAAACTCAGCATGCTCATCTTTTCCAAAACCATTTCTTTGTATTTTCAAAGTTTCAAACTTTGGAAACTTGAGAAAACATTGGAAAAATGCTAGTCTTACCTTGGGAAATCACCGACCCTTGGAAAACAGCTTAATGAGAGTTACAAGATGTCTTGGAAGTGTGCATGCAGAGCAAAAGGACGCAAGGGAGCTGAAAAATGATCTTGGAAATGAACACTGATCTGTTGATCACAGTAGTCTCGAGCGCTCGGGAGTGAAGTCCCAAGCGCTCCACAACACTCTCGAGCGCTCGAGAGTTCTGCAATTTTCAGCAGCTTTTGGTTTTCAGAGTTTTGGCCTCAGCACAGCATTATAACCTCAAGCCTTTAGTTCATCAAGTTCCAACTTGTTTTTGGAGGAATACAGCGTGTCCGGTTATCTGTTTTCTTGTGCGTTCAAGTACATTCCTCGAAAAACCTTAAAATCTCAATAATTCCCATTCCTGTCATTGTGTCGAAATTCATGTTGAGAGTATTTGTTCGAATCTAATGGTATGCGCAAGTCTTAATACGTGCTGGTGACTGTGTGAAGCGATCAAACGCGCGTAAAGGCTTACAGGATCAATTTTCACCTTCAAACGCCTCTATTTCATCATTCATAATGGCATCAAGGGCGCATACTTTGTTCAAAGACTCTCGTATCCTATTCTTGTGTCTAATCCCGGTCGAGTTTAGTCATTACTTTCCGTTGTACTTGTAAATTCCATTTTGAAGGCATTTTTGTGCCATTCCAAGTCAAATTTTGTAAGTCGAATTGCCTTTTGTCAAGTTTTATTACATTTTGAGAGTATCGGTTGAAATTCGCGTGCTCTTTACTTTCTTTCAAAGCTAGACGAGTATATTTCATAAAATACAATTCTTAAAGGAAGTACGAACGAATGCAAAATGAAGAAAAGTGCAAATTTTTATAAATAAAATGCGGCATTTACAATGAGTAAGGAAGGAAGTACATAAGCTGAGGCAAACATATACCCAATCCTATCTACTGGGGCACGCAGGCCCAAACAAAACCAAGGCACACAGGCCTGAAAGCTACAACTGTGCTGGCACACGGGCCCATGCAAAAGAAAGACTAATAAAGCAAAAAAGCTAAAGCTCAGCCTAGGCGAATCCTCTTCTGCTGGTGTCCCTCGGACTCAGAGCTCTCAACTACCTCATCTGCGTCATCATCATCGTCGGAAGGACCCGAGGCGTGACTCGAGTCCGTAGACCATAAAGCTCGTGACTCGAGCGATTCCTCTTTGTCCTCCTCGGACTCGCGAGCGAGTCTCCGCCATGCCGCTCTAGGAACGACCTCGAAGCCCCTTGACCAACTGCTCTCGTCTACCGGCCTCTCGTCTTTGGCGGTTGTGAGCTCGTGGTGTCCTGTGGCTGTGTCCTGGCCGAGCGTCGTGGCTGCGCCTGCATGTCATGAATATTCATTCATTTCATACATGTTTTAAATTTGATAAAATGTACACACATGCATTTGCATTTTCATACCTGTGCAGCAACAGGTGGAACAGGCTCAGGAGCAGGTCTGGTCTGCAGGGTCCTCCCCTTTGCACAGTCCTTCAGCAACTGCCGCATCCTCACCATCAACATAATGGCCTGTTCGGCCCATTCTCGCGGCACCTATACAATGATTCAAAGATCAAGAACAACAAATACAAGAACAGGAAACATTTAAAGCATTGAAAGAGACAAAGTTGTGTTATACCGGGGCAGGAAGTCGCATCCGTGGTTGTGGAAGGCGTGGAATGTCTAGCATCGCCCGCGCTCCAGAAGCGTCCCTCACCCCTATCGACCAGTCCAACGTCGGTAACCCGGCTGGTGCAGAAGTCGCAGCTGCCTCTGGAACCTGTGAGCTGCCCTCACCTCGACCCAAGGAGCTAACACCTCGCCCGCCAACAGGAGGTCTAGCACCTCGTCCTCTACCACGTGAAGAGCGACCGCCGCGGCCCCGTGCCCCAGTCTCCTCTCCTGTGTCGTCTCCTGCCTCACCACCAGCCTCTCTCCTGGCTCTCCTAGCCTCAGTCTCAGCGAACCGCCTCTCCAGCTCCCTCTCCACACCCAAGCTGGTGGCCAGGTATCTGTCTCTGTAAGCTGCATAGTCCAGCGTGCGCCGCAGGTATCTCTCCAAATCAGTATCTGGCACCGTGAACTGCTCCAGCTCAGCTCGAGTGTATGTCTCAGTCCGCTGCACTCGTGGAGGGAGTGGCCCCGGCACGATAAACTCTGGAAGGCCGAGTGACTGTCGTGTCACCCGATCCCCCCGGTACCACTGCCAGCCCAGTGGGCACTCCAGCAGGACTCGACTCCTCGTTACCTCCCGACTCCTCGGAAGGAAGTCAGCCTCTACCCTGGTCCATCGGTCCCAGTGAACCTGCAGTCAATTGTTGTACATTAATGATCACGTTTCATAAGGGAAAGCATAAGGCATGAAAAGAAAGGACGATGTTTGTACCGTGATCCCAGTGATGTTATCCAGCCAGCGCTGGAAAGTCATCACCTCTCCTCGTCGCTCCTTAGCTCTCCGGTAGTCCGTACTCCATGCTAGTGCGCGTGGAAGCAAGCTCGGATTTGTGCAAGTATTCTCGGGCGGGAACATGCCCAAGACCTCGTAAGCCCAAAGCTGCGTATTTTGAAAGTCAATTCAAGTCAGATACATGTTCAAATGCAATTCAGTTCAATCTATCAAAGCAATTCAAAGCAGTAATGTCGAAGCATACCTCAATCACTCGCGATGAACGCCTATGGTGTCCCCGATCCGCGTGAGGCGGCTCGAGAGCGATGAGGGTGCAGCGATACCTCCCGATCGTATCGGCTGCACGCCTCGGATCGACCAGGCACGCCAAGTAACTCAGGTGAACCCGAGATCCCTGAGCGGGAACAGAGAAGCCACGAACAGGTATAGCAAGGCCCTGGCCATCTGGGCCACCTCGGCATCGTCCGCGGCTCATGGTCCCGCATCGCTGAATCGGCCATACTCGGGCCTACCCTCCGGCTGTGTCGTGGAACTGCCCAAGGAACCATCTCAAAGCAGAGCATCATCCAGGTCTATGCTAGGGTCGAATGGAATCGGCTCGCCTCAAACCCGGAGTCCCGTGATCGTTGCAAAGTCGAGAGCGTCACCGTCATCTCCCGGCGGAAGTGAAATGTATTGGTGGTGTCCCACCACCGCTCCGTAAGTGCCATCACTGCACGGTCTACCCTCACCGCCGTCATCAGCTGAACGGCCCAAAACCTGTCTCCTCCACCAACTCCCGCACTCTCCGGGGCAACTCCCTGAAATACTCCAATGAGTGACCTGAACCCCCGTGGCCGTAAATATCCTTGGTACACTGTTTCAACAGAGCAAAGAGATAGCATCAGTAAGCAACAATTGATTCAGGAAAGCAAGTCTAATGCAGGAAAGTAAAGCATTAAAATCATACCGTGGTCCAGCCGGAAGAGATGTGTGAGGCTCGATCTCGAAGAAGCAGGTCTTCTGGATAATCCATCCGAGCAGGAACGTAACCAATCATCCCCGTCGGCTTGAAAAAGTGCAACCGTGGTGCATAAGCATCCGACGTAAACCCAGGTCGTGCACGGGCCAGGTAGGCCTTTGCCTCAGCGGCTGCAGTAACTCGCTCCTCAATCACCACCTCTGCCTCCAGCTCCTCCCCCAACTCCATCTCTGACTCTGCTCTGGGTCCTCCAACACCTGGTACCCCAGTACCGCTCAGCAGAGCTCCTAGCAGAAAAGTCGAGGTCTGACCCTCCGTGGTCCGTGCATCCCCCAGCACCTCTCTCATCCCGGCGTCGAGACCAAGGGCATCCAGTATATCCTGTGGCCTCGCGCTGTCCAAGAAGTCTCCCTCCGTGAATGGGACCGGCTGTGAAGCCCCGATCCCACTGTCGCCAATCCTCGGCTCAGCAGCCGTCGCTCTCAGTATCGGCGTCGCAATGACGCGACCAGCTACCACTACCTCATCCTCAATCCTCCGCTCACCACCGGCCCGCTCCGCGGCCGCGAGCAGCTCCTTTACCGTGGGAGTGTGAGGAGTACCTATAGCACCTCCTCTGCCGCCTGAGATCCCCGTCTCGCCACTCGATGAGCCCCCGCTACTCGTGGCCGGCTCGTCACCGTCTTCTCGCACCACCTCGCTAACACCCATATCTCCTACCCCCGCTAAACTTCCACTACTAATGCTATCTACTGCCGCTAAGCCCCCGCTAGCCTCGACCCCTCTAACCAAATCACCACCAGCGGCTCCCTCTCGAGCTGGTACAGTAGCGCTCCTGCTGGCCACATCTACCGTCGCCATCTCCTCACCCCTAGCCCTACTGGTCTCCTCCATCATCACCTCTAAACTCTCACCAACAGCCCCATCCATCGCTACTGTGCTCTCACCAACAACCCTTCCCCCTCCCGGTGCCACGCTACTGGTCTCCTCCTCCATGGCCGCCGTAGCTGCCACCGCCACCGCCTCCTCGCGGTGGGGCAGCTCTCCATCACCTCCGCTCGCCATAGCTGCCTCTCCTTCTTCCCACGAAATCCTTTTCCCCTTTATCCGAACCTCTTGGCACACGATTGCCCAGTGGAAGATCGTAGAGATCTCGAGATCCCGAGCTCGGTCCGTTGTGAGAGAGATGAGAGAGTCTGAGATGGAGAGAGTGAGAGAGAGAGATCGAACGTGTGAGAGAGAGAGTTCGCCTGAGAGTGTGAGTGGGTACGATCGAGCTTGAGAGTTCGAGGTGTGTACGGATTTCCTGGTTCTCGAGCGCTCAAGAGTTGGGTTTAAACCCCAAAACCAGTCGAAGAAGATGTAAGGACAGTGGCCCCCAACAGCGGTCTCGAGTGCTCGAGACCACTCCCGAGCGCTTGGGAGTGGTTCTAAGCGCTGAAGTCTGTTCCCAGCCGCCGCGCCAGCCCCCGTCGTCCCGTACCTCTTCCCGTTGTCGAGGCTTGCTTAGTTTCTCCTCCCTTTTTACAAAATCAATCTCAGTCCTGGCTTTGGCCGCGTCAAACGGGACTGTAGGAAGCGAATTCTAGTCGATGTTGTGATTTTGAGCTCGCGCTCCGCAACTTGGTATTTTGCTTGATAGTCGATCAAAATTTTACCTCTTTATACTAATATCGTCGTGTTTGCAGGTATTTCTACCCTACAGGTGTTATTTTATCCTCACTCCATCCACCGAACGGAGCAACAAGTGGACCATTTGCATGTCTATCTCATCAAACTCGTGTCGATCATTCCTCGTGCATGCATCACACGTGCTTGCATTTTCTTTCCGCCAAACAGAGCAACAGGTGGACCATTTGCATGTTTACCTTATCGACTCGTGTCGATCATTTCTCGTGCATGCACCGCATGTGCCTGCATTTTCTGTCCGCGGAACAGAGTAACGGGTGGATAGTTTACATGTTTATCTCATCAAGCTCACGTCAATAATTTCTTGTGCATGCTTGCATTTTCCCTCTGCCAAACAGAGCAACAGGTGGACAATTTGCATCAAAATTGTGTCGATTCCTTATTGTGCATGCATTATACGTGTTTGCATTTGCCCCGAAGAACTACGCTAGTCTGATCCATGCAGAAAAGGGTACATAGGCAGTCCGAAGGACGCGACCCCATGCATTTAATGTTGGTGTCTTCACTTGCATTTGTGCTTTGAATTAAGGGTTGGTTTGGCTCGAATTGGGCTGTCTCAATCTTTGGACGTCACTCATATCCAGACATGATATCGAGCGACGCCCAAAGAGGGGCAACTGTAGACACCCCAATTTGGACAAATCGAATTTCCTTGATTCGTTGCCCGGAGGCTCCCCGATGATGAAAATTGGATTAAACAAGCCTTGGACCGACAGGACGATGCTCCTTGGAAGGCTTTAAAAAGAAAAATAAAATGTCAAAATCAGTCCCAAGCGCTCAAAACCATTTTCAAAACCAGGGATTTGACAAACTCTCGAGCGCTCGAGAGTAAAGTCCCAAGCGCTCGAGACCACTCCCCAGCGCTCGAGACTTTTGGGTTGCCCAATGGATGTTGGAGCTTCCCCACTATCCTTGTAGCCATCCTTGCAGCTGTTTGAACGGGTCTTAGCCTTAGACCACACTCAACCTCAGTCAGAGGGTGAGTCAGGGCTGGAGATTTTATTGGATTTCAAATCATATTTTTTCAAAATAAGACCATATGGTATTTTGCCTATATAAGGCTTCTCCCAGCTCAAAACAACCACGAACTCTCTCTCTAGAAGCTCCCTCTCTGTCTTTTAAAAGCAAAGAAAAACTCTCACTCTCTTTCAAGCAAAAAGACCCCCTTTCCCCTTCTTCAAAAGAAAAATAACCAAGAAATATCAAGAAGATGAAAAGGGTTCAGACCATTACTAGCCTTTGATCTTCTGAAATATTCACTTCCCTTCCATCCTTCAAAGCTTTCTTCAAGGTGCAAAGTTCCAAAGAAAAGGTAAAAATTTCATGCCTTGGTTTCAACCAAAAACAAGGCTGTTTCTTCCTTTCTGAGGGAGGCTTCCCAGCTCACTCCAGTCCTCAATACTGGAAATGTGATGGGAAAGCCTTGGTGTTAAAACAAGAGCAAAGGGTCACAAGTGTTTTCCATGCATGCAGCACTGGAAACACTCCCGAGCGCTCGGGACTACTTTAGAGCGCTCGAGAGTGGTGCCAGTCTCATTTTCCATTTTTGCAGCATTTAAGCTAACATGCAAGAGATATAAAGACAAGTCTCAAGCAAGAAGGGTTTTCTTAAAATGTTTTTGCTGTATCTGATCTGATTTTCAAGAAAAAAAAAATGAAAATCACTTTTCATGTAGAAGAAGTACAAAAACATGTTTTTCAGTAGGTTAAAAAGGGGAATCTTTGACATGCAAAATGAACAAATAGATCAGTTGCATTAAAATATCAAGGCTTTGGTTGGTTGAGACCAGTCCGGGGTGCAGCTCACTCCCGAGCGCTCGAGTCGACTCCAGAGCGCTCGGGAGTTCTCTGCATGCCATTTTATTCATGCCTTCCCTATTTTAGTTCTTGTAATGCTCTTGTATGCCTTGCATGTGACCCTTTAGTCTTTTGATCTATAAAACCACTGTTCTTGGAAGGAAAAGACACAAGACTTGGTGGAATGGGGTTTAACCCTGATCTACCAGGTCCCCTGTTTAGTCTGTACCATGCTTGAAGTTGTTTTAGTTTACATTTTCAGTACTATATCCCATTGTGTTCTGTTGAACTAACATGATTGGCAGGGTGGACATGCAATACTCCCAAGCGCTCGGGAGTGCTCCCGAGCGCTCGAGAATGAGCTTAATCACAGGACTTTCCAGTCTCCAACATTTTGCACTCCATTTCCATACCTCTCATTTATTCATTATACATATGCACATGTATGCACTACTGTACTGGATATATCTCTGAATACATGCTAGCTGCTTAATAAAATAAAATCTTTTGAAAAATCCCACAAATGTTTAGTAGAGACCGATTTCAAATTGGGCGAGGGGGGTGCCGTAAAACCCTTCCCCCCTCGTAACGTGGCTTCCGAACCCTTTTCAAATCTCAGGTTTTCAAATTCAAATCAACCATTTTCCAAATCAAAACGGTTTCTCGGGTGGCGAACCACAAATCCGTGTGGCGACTCTTCAAATTTTTCAAATCGATCCTAAAAGGCGAGGCGTTTCTTTTCGGGCCGCCCCGATTCCACCTGGGGCTGTGGTAGCCCACACTCTTACAACTGTAAAATCATTTTTTTAGAAAGACAGGGAAGTAGGGTTTGGCAGAATGGAGTCCGATTTCATTCTGCTTAATCTTGTGTCAAGTCTGTGACATGTGTAAATATTATTCCAGTTAATTTCTTCAGTATTATACTTTGTTCTATCCTGTTGAACTAACAAGAATTGCAGGGTGAGCACGTGGTACTCCCGAGCGCTCGAGAGTGCTTCCGAGCGCTCGAGAGTAGATCAGTGGCAGGATTTCCCAGTTTCTGCCTTTCTGCATTTTTTCACCATATTCATCATCTCCTGTACACATGCACATGCATGCACCTCCTGTACTTGATGTATATCTGTGAATACTTGCTAAGTGACTTAATGAAATAATATCTTTTGAAAAATCCCACAAATGTTTAGTAGAGACCGATTTCAAATCAGGTGAGGGGGGTGCCGTAAAACCCTTCCCCCTCATAACGTGGCTTCCGAACCATTAACAAATCTCTGGTTTTCAATTCAAATCTATTGTTTTCAATCAAAACGGTTTCTCGGGTGGTAAACCACAAATCCGAGTGGCGACTCTTCAAATTTTTCGATTCGATTCAAAAACGGTATTTTTTCGGGCCGCTCCGATCCACCCGGGGCTGTGGTAGCCCACAGTAGGTAAATCAAAACATCGGCCAAGGAATGGATTGCTCGGCCAAGGGTTCCATTCTTTGATCATTACTTCTATTTCCTAAAGAAGCTGGACTTTTCATTTTAGTCAAGCGGCGTTCCTTCCTTCTTATGCTTGAATCTAATTTATGCCTTTTGTTTGCTTTTGCTATATTCTATAGTCTTTTTGCTATGCTTTAGGATCTTTGAGATATCTCGCCCCTTATATTGATGACTCCTGAGTCAGAGAGGACAAGCAATGATTCTCGTGACTTTTGTTATTGTTAATTCTTTGAAAAATGACTAACTCATCTTTTGCGAGCTCAATACGCAGAGTTAGCTATGCTTATCATTGGGTACAAATCTCTTGATATCTTCTCTCCACATGTTTGGGCCGCATCTCAATGTGAGATTGCCTAAGTATCCCAATCAGGGAATCAGGGGTTGGTTTTCCACTCTTAGTTTTCTCTTCACATGCTCTAAATTTTTCCTAGGTTACCTGATGGAGGTTGAGTCCCTAGCAAGCTTTTTTTCAAATGCCTTGTGTAACACCCGTCCCAAGATATTTAGAGTTTCGATTTAATTTTGAGGTTCGTGGCTTAATTTGTATTCGTTAGATTCTATGAGGGGCCTTGGTGTGATTTACATGGAGAATTGTTATTGGTTCGGAGTATAAGTTAAGAGGTGAGGTGACCACATGGGATTTCTTCCTAAGAGAATAAATAGTCATCAGGAGGATATTTCCTCATTCTTCTGCCGACATAGCAAGAGAGAAAGAGAGGAGGGGAGGCTACGGCTTAGGGGAGGAAGGAGAGGTTCGTTTTCTGTGATCCAGTCCAGTAACAAGTAAGTTCTTGTAGGTGCAGAAAAACGAAACAGGCCTTCGAACAGCACCAAACTGTAACGACTACTTTTCTCTCTACACCGGAACCCTAGCACACCGCCGGTATTGATCCTATAAAACAAACAGAAGGTGAGCGCACCTTTGCCGTCTTGTGGCAAAGGCCCTCCGATGCCAAAGTTAGTATCTCGTACTAGTAAAACCTTAATTCTCAGTAAGTAATAAGCCAATAGCCAGGAATTGCGTACCTTTACCTCTAGGTTCACCTCATATTTATAGACCCATGTCTACTTGCTGTCCAAGCCATCTTGCTGCCCTAAGTTTCCTTTTTCGTAAAGGGAACCTAGAATATCAGGGATTCTCATTCCCATAACTGCGTATTTCCTTTTAGACCATTTAGGAACTCTTCCCAAAGCTGGCCGTTCATCCCATTCTCGTTGGGTATCTCCTCCAGATCTCGTTTCCTTACTGGATATTTCCATTTCTGGACCACTCGGAGCGCCTCCTGGCACCTTCTCCAGATTGCTGCTACTGTTCGGCCTTCTCGTTGCCGAACAGACCCTCTGGTCCAATGATTTCTCATATCACTGGACCCCTTATCACGAGACTGGTCTAACAACTACCCTTGCTCTTTGGACTATACCCCTGCTCGGGTATCTTGGACCTGGGACCTCTCGTGTCCCCTGTCCTTGTGCCGTTCACCTCACTGCACGACGGATATTCCGACTGTATTTATTCTGGGACCCACGTACCACGTGTTCGGGCCGATCTTTGTATCTGTTCGGGATTACTTCCCTACAATGGCTCCCCAGCTTTACTCGTTTTTTTTCTCTTAATATGACGAGCAAAGCTTCTGAACACCGAGCAAGATTCTCTTCCTTTGCTCCTGCACCCATGTTTCTCGTACTTGGTGCAAACTCATCATTAGTCCAACCCAAACATCTCGTCGTTTGGTCTGGACAGGCTTTTCCAGCTATCACCTTTACACGCGGCGCGCCCTGTACTGCCCACATTCAATGCGAGCAGACGTTTTAGGGAAGAGCGCCCAAACGGCGTCTGGGGTGACGTTTCTCATACGTCACCCCCTTTACTGGGGTATACTTGGGTTTTCATTCCTGATTTCAAACCCACTTTCGCTCTCCAACTTCCCTCTGCAGAAAGAACGCTTGAGCAGTCCGCCATCTGAAGCACTATTCACCATCTCGTGGTTCATCTCTTCTGCATCTCGAATCTTCAATCCGTGTAAGTCATCATTCCCCCTTTCTACTCTGTCTTGGTCATCAATCTAGGACCACTACAGTCTCCTTAGGGTTTCTTCGTACCCATCTCTTTTTTCGAAAACCCGCACCCACAGTTCACAGTATGGGTAGGTTTCATAGGCACTGTGACACACCCCAAAGGATGGCCGAGTTCAGGTCTCGCTATGAGATCCCAAACAACGTGGCCACTTCGTTGGCCACAGAAAACGCCATTCGTGAGTGTTTTGACAACGATACCTTGCACATCCCTGTTGTCGCTGTCGTTGAGGGCGGCGTCAGGTTTCCCCTGGCACCGCTTCTCCGCCAGGTTTTAGCCCATTACAGACTATCCCCTATGCAAGTGTCCGCCAATTTTTTCAGGGTCGTTATGGGCATCAATGCCCTGAACCAAATGCTAGGCACGTCCCTAGGTTTACATGACATTCACCATCTGTACAGCATCTCTCGAACCAAAGATGCTTTGACCTACTATCTCAAAAGTAGGGATTCCAGGAAAAGGCTGGTGCTTGAATTGCCTGATTCTGCCCGAGGAGACGATGATGACTTCCTCATCGTCACAGGGAATTTCGAGCCCAGGGATGAAGATGGTAGGGTCATCGGCTTTCACGCGCCGCACAGATTTGGCACCCCACGTTAGTCCTTTTCTCGTAGAACTTTATTGCCGAGCAAATTTTTCGTTTTGCACCATCTTCTTTTAACTTTTACTGACTGCCAAGTTTTTCTCGTATTTGCAGCCACAAACGTCAACCAGGGGCACGCCATCATCACCCCCCAGGTCCACGTCACCGACATCAACCGTGCTCTTGCCTTTAACGGGCAAGGTACGTGCTTGGTTGGCCGAGCAAGGGCGGCGCAGATCCTTCTCAGCTACCGTGCTTCATACGGCGGATTCATCGATAGACGAATCCGAGCAGCAGACAACCCCGTCGTCCCAGATCCTCCTGCTCAACAACCCGAGCAAGAAGAGGAAAGGCGTTCTCGGACCCCCCCTCTTCCCAACGAACCAATCCAGCTTGCCGAAGAAGCTTCCACATCTTCGAGCGGATACTCCCCATCTCCCCCACCTCGAGAGATGGACCAGCCGATCAATCTCAGCAATCTGCTCACCATTGGCCGTGGAAGGGGTCGCGGCACCGCTCGTAGCCGCGGTCGTACTCAGAGCCCGGCACCATCTCATGGCCGCCGTGGCCCAGCTCAATTGGACGTTCCTCCAGGCTTCTCTCCCGAGGAGATCGAAGCCAGTCATAGGGACAAACGCCAACGGCTCGATACCTCCTCGGTCGAGCAGCCTCCTCAACTCACAGCTCCTCTAACCCCCATTTGGGCTCCCCAGTTTACGCACAGCGGCGCCACCGTCCGTGGATGTGTTGATTCCGAGGGGACAGCCTCGCACTATCGAGGCTTTCTGTTGCCTGGGATATGCAAAAAGAAGTCTCCTGCTCCCCGGACAATCTCCTTGGCTCATTCATGAGCCACAATGCCAAGGTAACCACGCGGTGTTTTCCCCTGCAATAATGTCAGTCTTGTATACCTGTTTTGTGCCTAATGCTGCTTTTTGTGTTCAAAATCTCTAGGCAATGCAGAAGATGGTGGCCACGGCACAAAAGCTTGGCCAGTCCGAGCCCCAGCGTGCCAGATTGGCAAGCGAGAATGCCAAACTGCAGAATACCATAGTGAGGCTGGAGAGAGAGAGAGAAACCAAGCCCGCGGGCTTGCGGATGAGCTGAGAAACAAGCTGGAGGGTGCCGAGGACAGCCTGAATCAAACTTTGACGGAGCTGGAGGCGAGTAAAAATGAAGCCAAGGCCTCCTACCAGCAAGGCTACAATGAAGGTATTCGTGTGGCTACTGAGAGCTACACGGATCAAATGCCTGGGATTCAGGACCAAGTGTTCGAGGCTGGCTGGCTGGCTTGCCTCAGAAAATCTGGTGCCCCAGAGTCTTCTACCCTGTGGACTGAGATTGACCTTCCGAGCACCCAGGCGGCCACCGAGGAGCTGGAAGAGGTGGTGGAGGAGGAGGACAGCCTGGACAGGGAGCTTAACAACATCCCCGAACAGCAAAGTGCCGAAGCTGGTCAAACTGGAAAAGCGACCAACACTGGCCAGAAGGAAGCCGGTGGCGGTCCGTCTGAACCTGGTACAGCTGTGGATGATGCGACAACTCCTGTCTCTGCAGCTGCTCCAGCCTCTCCACTTGTCATCCAAGATCTAACGAACGAAGAGTAAGTTAGTCTCTTTGTATCGTCGTGATAACAGTTGGGATTTCTGAATTAGTTTCTGCTGGCCCTGCGTGGCCATTGGTATTGCCCTGCGTGGCGCCTGATACATTTTCAAACACTTTAATTTCTGCTGATTCTGGCCCTTCGTGGCTTTTTATGCTTTGGTGGCCCTGTTTGGCCTACACTTTTGTCTTGCCTGGCCCTTCGTGGCCTGAACATGTTTGGCTGGCCCTTCGTGGCCGTTCTTAAACATAGGTGGCCGTCTCGTGGCCGTCTCATGGCCAATATTTTATGTGCTTAGTGTCTTCATACTTAGCCTTATGCATATTCACGTATGCTCCCCAGGCCTTATCGTGCCTGCTGATGATGTTGTATTCACTTTCTCATACCTTAGAATAATGCTTAGTCGCATTCGTAACTTGCCTATCAGCACACGTGCTCGTGCGTATTCAGGGTCTGTTCATACCCGAGCAAGCCAGGAAGTTCATTCATACTTAGACAATGTTGTGTGTTCATGGCGTGCCCATGTTACCCAAATGTATTCGTATTTGGTCATGTTAATCCTGAGTTTACTCGTACTCTTATGCATAAACAAATGTATTCGTACTTGGAACTATCCCAAACATATTCGTGTTTGAGAACAGTGAAGTGTTTTTGACATAATTCTGGATGTATTCGTACCCGAGCAACTGCCAAGTGTATTCGTACTTGGCTCAATTCTGGGTGTATTCGTACCCGAGCAACTGCCAAGTGTATTCGTACTTGGCTCAATTCTGGGTGTATTCGTACCCGAGCAACTGCCAAGTGTATTCGTACTTGGCTCAATTCTGGGTGTATTCGTACCCGAGCAAACAGACAAGTATATTCGTATTTGGTAAAATTTTGAAAGATTCGAAATTCTATTTAGTTACCCTACACCTCTGCTCCCCAATACGAAGTAAGGACTAAAGACATAGCTTAACTTCGTATTTAAAGCATGATAAATATCGTTTGTTACCAAAATTTGGGAATTTTATTCATAATTCGCAAAACTCAAGGGGGCGTTACGCGTACCCCTTGCAACTAGTAAAAGAAAACACAAGGGAACTATATTTGTAATTCCCACACAATCACGATGTGCATCTAAAACAGAATAGAAACGAAATCGAAGTTCTTTACACGTAGAACTTTCTCAAGTTGTGAGCATTCCAGGGCCTTGGTACCGGGTTCCCGTCCAGGTCTGCCAATCGATATGCCCCAATGCCCACTACCTCTGTAACTCGGTACGGGCCCTCCCAATTGGCCCCCAACTTTCCCTCGTTGGCTACCTTGGTGTTGACGAGCACCTTTCTTAACACAAGGTCTCCAACACCAAATTCTCGTGGGTGGACATGTTTATTGTAGCTTTTCATCAGCTGCTCTTGGTACGAAGCCAGGTGCACCAGAGCTCGTTCTCTCCTTTCCTCGGCGAGGTCCAGCTCGATTTCCAGGGCTCTGTCATTGCCCCCACTTTCTACCAATGTGGTCCTGTTGGTTGGCAAACCAACCTCCATTGGAATCACAGCCTCTGTTCCATATGCTAGCGAATAGGGGGTCTCTCCCGTAGACCTCCTAGGAGTTGTTCGGTGTGCCCACAGGACCAGTGGCAATTCGTCAGGCCACTTGCCTTTTGCTTTGTCCAACCTTTTCTTGATCCCATCAAGTATAGTTTTGTTGGACGCCTCTGCCTGTCCATTGCTCTGAGGGTAGGCCGGTGTGGAATAGTAGTTCCTTATTCCATATTGGGCGCAAAAAGCCTTGAACTTTTTCTGGAACTGCGACCCATTATCAGTGATCAAGGAATAAGGAACTCCAAATCGAGTGATGATGCTCTTCCACACGAACCTTTCTATCATAGGTTCTGTGATTTTTGCCAGTGGTTCTGCTTCAATCCACTTGGTAAAGTAGTCCGTTGCTACCAACAGAAACTTCCTGTTCCCAGTAGCCTTGTGGAGCGGACCCACGATGTCCATACCCCACTGCGCAAACGGCCAAGGACTTGTCAGGGGCACCAGATCTTCAGCTGGTGTTCGGATCATAGGTGAGAATTTCTGACACTTCTCACAGATTTTCACATACACCTTTGCATCTTCTTGCATGTACGGCCACCAGTATCCCTGGGTAATTGCACGGTGAGCAATGGACCTTCCCCCAGCATGACTCCCACACGTTCCCTCGTGTATTTCATGGAGTAATTTTTGCACCATCTCGGGATGCACACAAAGCAAGTACGGTCCAGTGAAGGACTTTCTGTACAACTTCCCCTCTGGTGATAGCCAAAATCCTGCGAATTTTGTCTTTATCTTGTGAGCCTCCTTTTTATCTGTTGGAAGCGTCCCATCTCGTAGGAACTCCACTATTGGATCCATCCAACTTGGTCCTTGGTTCACGTCCAGGACCAATTCCACACTTCTCCCAATGCTCGGTTCAGCAAGATAGTCCACTGCTACCTTCCTTTTGAACTCTGTTGGCACAGCCGCTGCCAACCAAGCCAGTGAGTCAGCGTGGGCGTTCTGTCCAGAGCTTATCTGCTCGATGTGTACCTTCTCAAAGGTATCAAGCAAATCCTTGGCTGCCTCCACGTAGGCCGCCATCTTTTCACTCCGGGCCTCGTATTCCCCGGACAGCTGATTCACCACGAGTTGTGAATCACAGAATACTCGAATTCTTTTTACTTTCAAGGTTCTTGCGCTCCGTAACCCGGCCAGGAGTGCCTCGCACTCCGCCACGTTATTTGACGCACTGAAACCCAGGCGCAGGGAAAATTCGATCATAACTCCTTCAGGAGGGAAAAGCACCACTCCAATTCCAGATCCGGTGTTGCATGCGGATCCATCTACAAAAAGCTTCCATTCCAATGGGTCCTGCTCGGCGGATGCCCCTCGCTTCTCGACTGACGGCTCGTCCAACTGCTCCTTTCGCGTAGGAGGCCGTGGAGCTACTGTGGGAGAGAACTCTGCCACAAAGTCTGCCAAAACTTGCCCTTTGACAGCCGTGCGCGGCTGATAATCAATATCATACTGGCTCAATTCCACCGACCAAGTTGATATTTGTCCCGAGAAATCGGCCTTTTGAAGCAATGACTTCAACGGGAACTCCGTGTAAACCACCACTTTGTGACTTTGGAAGTAATGGGACAACTTCCTAGCTGCCGTCCTTAGTGCCAGGACCAACTTTTCAAGGGGCAAATATCTCGTCTCTGCATCCAATAGCGTCTTGCTTACGTAATAAACAGGGATTTGCTCGGATCCCTTGTTCCTCAGTAAGACCGCACTCACAGCATGTTCGGAGACTGCTAAGTACAAGGTCAGAATCTCTCCAGGCTCAGGGGTTGACAGGAGTGGGGCTGCCGCCAAGTACTTCTTCAGGTCTTGGAATGCCTGCTCGCATTCTACCCCCCATTCGTAGCCTTCTCTTTTCTTCAACAATTGAAAGAAGGGTCTACACTTGTCACTTGAACGATTAATGAACCTGTTAAGGGCTGCCGCCATCCCCGTCAATCGCTGGACCTCCTTCGTGGTCCTTGGACTCTGCAGCTTCTGCAAAGCTGTTATTTGATCGGGATTCGCCTCTATCCCCCTAATGGTCACTAAGTGACCTAGGAACTTCCCAGAACTTACTCCAAACGCACATTTCGAGGCGTTGAGCTTCAGCTTATACTCTCTCAGTATCTCAAAAGCTTCTTTCAGATCAGCGATGTGGTCCCGTTTCTCCTTGCTTTTCACCACCATATCGTCTATGTACACCTCCATGGTCTTGCCGAGCAGCTTCTTTAGCTTGATTGTCGCTAGTCTCTGGTAAGTTGCTCCAGCATTCCTCAGACCAAAGGGCATAACATTGTAACAGTACAACCCCCGTGGTGTGATAAAGGACGTTTTCTCCTGATCGGGCCCGAACATAGCTATCTGGTGATATCCTCGATAAGCGTCGAGAAAACTCATACGCCCATACCCAGCTGTTGCATCCACCAACTGATCTATCCTGGGCAGGGAAAAACTGTCTTTCGGACAAGCCTTGTTTAGATCCATGAAATCGACGCATACCCGCCATTTCCCACTCTTCTTTTTTACCACCACTGTGTTAGACAACCACTCGGGGTAGTATACCTCTCGGATCGCCTTTGCTTCGAGCAAACGGTCGACCTCCTCGATAACAGCGTCCACATGTTGTACGGCGGATTTTCTTTTCTTCTGCATCACCGGTTTGTGCTGGGGGTCCACATTCAGGTGGTGGCAAATCACGTTTGCATCCACCCCAGGCATCTCCTCGGGCACCCAAGCAAACACATCAACGTGCTCTTTGAGAAATTTCACCAACTCTTCCTCCTCTTCTTTGCACAGGTTTTCCCCAATCAGGAAATACCTTTCAGGATCATTCTCGTTGATCTGGATTTTCTTCAATCCTTCCACCACTTTCTCGGCTGGATTCCCTTCGACATCCTCGATGGTCGGCTGATTGGTAACCTCGACGGTTTGCACCAACTGTGCCTTGGGCGCCTTCTTGATTATAGAAACCAAGCATTGTTGTGCCGTCTTTTGGTTCCCCCTTATTCTCTCGATCCCATTGGACCCTGGAAATGTTACCATCTGATGGTAGGTGGAAGAAACCGCCCTCATCTTATGCAACCAAGTCCTTCCTATAATCGCGTTATAGGAAGATGGCACGTCCACCACTAAAAAGTCGGTTCTCAGCACCACTGTTCCTGCCCGAACAGGAAGGGTCACCTTGCCCAATGGCCAGACTGCCCCTGCACTGAACCCAACCAACGGAGTTACTGACTGTACCAAATCTGCTTGTGCCAATCCCAGCTTCTTGAACGCGTCGTAATAAAGCACCTCGGTGCAGCTTCCTGAATCCACCAGGACCCTTTCCATGTCATATTCCCCAATTCGTAGGGTTATCACAAGAGCATCATTGTGCGGCACCTGGACTCCTCCCAGGTCCTCATCCGTGAAGGTTATGCCCTCGTTGCATCCTTCCGTTTCACGTCCTCGTTTCTTTCCCAACCGCATTACGTGCTGGTCGTGTTTTACCTGCCTTTGGAGCAACCTCACCTCATTTCTCGTATAAGGTGTGGCTAATCCATGTATCATATGGATCACGCCCCTTGGATTCTGCTCGTAATCCAGCTCCATTGCCCTCTTGGCACCCTTGTGCTCCTCTTGAATGAATTCCTTCAAATACCCTCGTGAGACCCGGTCATCAAGGTGCTGCTTGAACATCTCGCAGTCCTCTGTCATGTGACCCCAGTCCTTGTGGTAACTGCAATGTTGACTCGTTGCCCTTCTTGCATCTTTATCACCCTCCAGCCGTAGAGGCCACTTAAAGTATGGGTGGTTCTTTATTCGATAAAGAACCCAATAAATCGGTTCTTTCCATACCGTCGTTACTGAGAAGTACGACTTTGGGTCAGGGGCATGCTTCTCCCGGTATGACTCTCTCTTAGTCTACCCGTGCTCCTTCCTTTCTCTGTAAGTCTTGGGTTCGGGTTTGTCCGCCTTCTTTGCGGGTCCCCTTGACCTGCTCGCCACTCAGCTTGCCATCTTCTCGTAGTATGTCATCTTCGTTCCTGGCATGCTGCTCAATTCGTTCCATCAGCTTTGCCACTGTGCTCACTGGACTCATGTTTAGGGATTTTCGTAGCTCCCCCCGAACAGGTAGCCCAGTTTTGAACATCGCTATTGTATACTCCTCACTGCAACTTTCAATCTCGTTGAAAGTCTCCCAATACTTCTTGGCGTAGTCCCTGATCGGGTCACTCTCTCCTTGCTTCATAACTGAGAGACTCTCAAAAGTTTTGGGTGGTTTCCTGCTCGTCAGGAACCGAGCAGTGAATTCCTCGGCCAACTGTCTCCATCCTCGTATGGTGTTCGGCCCCAACTTATGGAACCATGACAGGGCCACCTTTCCCAGACTAGATGGGAATATCTTGCACATGATCGCATCATCACCATCGTGCATAAACATCGCTTTCGGTAATCTTTGTATGTGTGCCACCGGGTCTGCATTCGTTTCGTACGGAATAAACGTCCCGTGTTTAACCCTGCTCGGCAACTTTGCCTCCTGCAATCTCTTTGCAAAAGGAGAAGTTGCTATGTTGCTAAGGGCTCTCCGCGCTGCTTCTCGTGCAGACATGGTCCCCTCTTCTGATCCCTTTGCATTATTCCTTTCCCAATCGGAATCAGGTCTCTCGTACCTGTCCCTGTGGTGCTTCCTGCTTCCTCCTTCCTCGGGGGAGGAGCTCCTACTCCTGCTTCTCCTTTTTCGTGAAGAAGCCTTTGGTCGTTTCGGAGTGAGGCTCCTGCTTCTTCTTCTTCGTGAAGACGCTCTCCTGTACTCCACCATATCCAACCCTTCTTTTCTGGACTTCCTTCGTGAAAGCCCAGAATCCTCCGGATGTTCTCGTATCCGCTGCAGGTGTTGAATCTCATATTCTCGTCTTTTAATCGGCGAGCGTATTCCTCTATTTCCTGTCTCTTTTTGTCTAGGATGTCTTCCCTGCTGTGCTTTTCGAACGCGCCACCGACTCCCTCCCATGGCGGGACTTACTCCTTCTCGTGGATCCTGTGTGGCTGTTCTGCCTTCCTTGTTCTTGGAGTCATCTTGGATGGTCAGGGGATGTTCTTTGCTTGTCGTCCTCCTGCCATGCCCGACAGTAGGCTTTTTCGGAGCACCTGGTGGGGATTTATCTCCTCCCCACCAGCCTGGTTCTTTTTAGTGAGCGGTGTGACTGGATCTACCTCCACCATGGTCATATTTCAAAAAGGAACTCCTTCATTTCCCACAGACGGCGCCAATTGTTGGTGCGAAAAAACAAATTGTACCTTGAGCAGCACTCACTTGCAACGACTCCACCGGAACCCTAGCACACCGCCGGTATTGATCCTATAAAACAAACAGAAGGTGAGCGCACCTTTGCCGTCTCGTGGCAAAGGCCCTCCGATGCCAAAGTTAGTATCTCGTACTAGTAAAATCTTAATTCTCAGTAAGCACTAAGCCAATAGCTAGGAATTGCGTACCTTTACCTCTAGGTTCACCTCATATTTATAGACCCATGTCTACTTGCTGTCCAAGCCATCTTGCTGCACTAAGTTTCCTTTTTCGTAAAGGGAACCTAGAATATCAGGGATTCTCATTCCCATAACTGCGTATTTCCTTTTAGACCATTTAGGAACTCTTCCCAAAGCTGGCCGTTCATCCCATTCTCGTTGGGTATCTCCTCCAGGTCTCGTTTCCTTACTGGATATTTCCATTTCTGGACCACTCTGGAGCGCCTCTTGGCACCTTCTCCAGATTGCTGCTACTGTTCGGCCTTCTCGTTGTCGAACAGACCCTCTGGTCCAATGATTTCTCATATCACTGGACCCCTTATCACGAGACTGGTCCAACAACTACCCTTGCTCTTTGGACTATACCCCTGCTCGGGTATCTTGGACCTGGGACCTCTCGTGTCCCCTGTCCTTGTGCCGTTCACCTCACTGCACGGCGGATATTCCTACTGTATTTATTCTGGGCCCCACGTACCACGTGTTCGGGCCGATCTTTGTATCTGTTCGGGATTACCTCCCTACAGTTCTTATACTCTAAAAGTATAATCCATGTTTAATTTCATGTTTGTGTGGTTAGATTTCTCCATGGTTTGAGTTTTGGAAGAAAATTGACAAAGTTCTTGTTTTGGGTCGAAGTCACTGGGTTTTGTTATGGGTTTGTTTTTGAGGCATGGGTATGAGTTAGAAGTGTGTAATTTTCATTATAGGATGTTGTGGTGGTGATTTGGTGGCTGTTTGGGTGGTTTTGAGGTGGTTGGTGGAGGTTTGAGGGTTGAATCTCGTAGCTGTCTCGCTGTAGGTTTTCAGATTCGTGTTCAAACTTCAAACAGGCATAACTTTGTCGTTATAATTCAGAACGACGCTTATAATATATCGAAATCTATGTACTAAAAGTGTACTTTCCAACTGTGGTAGTCTGGTAAGCTATTTCCAATCGAGTAAAAAGATATGGCCAAAATAAGACAGGCTGGTTGTGGTAGTCATTCCTGTTTTGGAAGTTTTGTTGCGTTGGGCTGTTTGGTTGAGTTTTTACACTTGTGGGTCTTTATATTTGATATGTTTGGGTGTGTTATAGTACCTTGGAGTATGGGAAAGGTGTGTGAGGTCTCCCGAGTACGTGGGTACTCCCGGACACCTCTAGAGATTTTAGTGACTTTGTGTAATGTTTGCCGTAGGAGTTAGTGTAAAAGACATGTTATGACTTGTTATTCTCGCATTTCGTTTAGCATCCGAAGATGTTCATATGCTAATATTGGTTAACTTGTGGCAAGGTAATGAGCTGGTCTTTTAGGAGGTGGCGGAACCATGAGTTTGGTATACTCTAGTCGAATCAAAGGTGAGTGGATATGGTTCTTCTCAATAAGATATTACTGTGGTGGTAAGTGTATGTTTTGCTAGTGGTGTTTTAGCTTTCGACATGATTATCGTTAAATAGATAATGCGGTGGAGGTGATTGTATATCAATGATATCATGCTACCGAGGTTTAGCTATTGATATGGATATAGGTGGTGGAGATTGTATATCATGCTATATGCTGTTTTAGCTAGTGGTATGCATGCTTATTGTGTGTTGATTGTACCCGTGAAAGAATTGTGGAGTGAGTCACGCCATGTCGTATGCCATTCCGTTTAATTAACGGAGGTTGGGAGCATGGTTTGCGGGACACAATGTCTTGGGTACATGGGAATGTGGCAGACGTGTCACTGCATGCTTGTGTGATTTATATTCATGCTGTTGTTGATTCAGTTATTGTTATGTGGTTGTTCATGGGGTAGTATTGTTGTGTTTTGGAGGATGTGGTGGTTATATCTATTGTTTTCAATTGGATATTTCTGTTAGGTTGGTGGATTCATTCATGATAATATTCTTTTGGGTTTTTGTGATATTTTATTGAGCATTTCTCTATATCTCACACACTCTGGCTTTCCTTTTTGGACTGTCAGGTAGCCGGTGGCTTAGAGTGGGTCCACTATCAGTTAATGCTTTGGGGAGTGCTGAGACTAGCGTCGGGTGACGTCTTTGGTGAGATTGTTGTGTAGTTGGTTCGTCTAGAAGTTAAAGTAAGTGTTTTGTAACTAATTGGAGAGACGGATATTTATTATAACTTGTGAGTTGAGGATTTAGCGTTGTCTTGTTTGTATTTTATGTAAGAAGTCTTCTGCTGAGTTTTATTCTGATTGTTGTACAGTGTGGTGTGGTTTTTTGTCTGGAATGCCACATGGCCACGCCAACTCGGGCTCACTTCGTGTGTCGTTTGCGGGGTGGGGCGTGACACCTTAACTGTTGCCTAGGCTATGCTTTTGCAGTTTCTTGTCCTAGCAGGTTTTGCTCTTACTTTTGTTTGGGTTTTTGGGTTGCCAGTGAGCATTTCTCTCGAGAGGGCTTCTATGTTTTAAGAGAGGAATTTGGTAGAGAAATTTTTCTGAATCGCCTTTGTGTTTGTACTTTCATAATGGGCAAGCTAACTCTAAGTGTTCTCGCGGAGATAGCGTCTTTTTTCTGAGTTTGGACAAAAACCTAGTTCTAAGCAATTAAGGCTCATCCCTTCTTTCCTCCTTGTCAACAACATAAAGAATTTGATTCTTTAAAATTTCCCTTCTTTGGCAAAGAGACTGTAGTATATTGCAATTGCAATTTAAGGAACAAATCATTCAATAAGCATTAAAATGGGAATTCATTTAGTTTATGAAAGAAATGCCTAAATAGAGGCCCAAAACATGTCCTGGCTTGATTTAGAAAATAAAAGTAATATTTGATGTTTTTGCCATTGAAATTTCTGAAGAGATGCTAGGAGTACTTATTTTGCCTTACTAGATGACTTCAAACACACCACGAAATCAACCAAAGAACAAAACACCAATTTTATGTGGAAAACCCCAAAATCGGGTAAAAACCACGAGAATGAATCATGCTCTAAAACAAATGTACGATTACAAGCAATCTTAATGCTGACTGTGTATCCTCACCACGAGTCCTGAGATCTACTTGCCGAATCCACGTTTATCGTACCCTTGCATGATCACCGTATCTTGAATCCTCAAACCTTCCAAACGATCGCCTTTCGAACTCCACGAAAGGACTTTACTCAAAAAGACGATTTTGTTGTGTTGCAAAAACCTCTCGAAGATGACTCTATTGCATGGAGATTCTGATAGTTCTTCAAGATCCCAAACTGAAGCTCTCCAAACTTGTTTTGATGTACTCTTTCAAGCACAAAGAAAACTCACGGCCGCACCCCCCTTATTTTGTCCTAATTGCCCATTCTCAATAGCGTTGGTGGCCTCCTAAAAAAACAAACTTAGGTCAGTCACACCAATTCAATACAGCGGCAACACCTTGATGTAATTAGAAAATTATCTAGTGTTGCCATGTCTTCTGGAAAAAAAATGCTGAACCCATTTTTAAAGATACTCAAGCAATCCAATTATTTGCTTGAGCGAAATCCTCCCTTCAACATGTCAAGAACACACCCTTTCGCTTGACTAACAACTACCGCACTCAAAATAAAAATACAATATAATGATTCCTTTCCACATCCTAAACAGACGGTTCTAATCAAAAGAAAAAAATTACAACACGATAAAATGGGGATACATGGAAAGGTGTTATTTGGTAATGAATGTGCCAACCAAAAGGGAGCTCGGCCTATGGAGCTTCAATCTCCCCCTTTGGCACTTCCATGACAAAACACACTTGAGAAATAAAACACCTATCCCCTAAGTAAAACTGTGAGATGGAAACCTGTATCGCTGCACCATAAAAGAGAAACTCACAACTATTAGAAAAATAAGAGCATCGATCAAACATTATTTTTTTTCTCCCCCTTTTTGTCGCGGACGACCAAAGGAACCTGCAACCAAGTATATCCAGATAGCTATATATATAACACCCATAGCAATACCATCCACAAATATCCCGCTGCCATAGACAAACAAGGCATGAACTCATACCATAAAGCCGAGAATATAATCTGGAAATTGCCTTAATATAAGCCAGCTGGCAGCAATAAACCCCCATACCAGCAGTCCAAACGAATCCAAATACGCGCACTAGCTTTGTTTGGTGAGAGGAGACAAAGAAGGGTGTTGTCATATGAGAAGGACCAGCCCAAATGTTTAAAAGTAAGCGACAAAACCCAAAAAGAACGATCTGGGGTATATAAACCCGACCAAAGTTGCTCAAGTGGGCAAACAATTGCTCGAGCATGAACAAAGAGTGATTCCATACTAAGTAGCAATTAGGCCAAAATAAATCCAATAAATGACAATCTTTTGGAGCATATTTCGGTGGCAACACCCAGATTAATAGTAGGGGGTTATTGAAAATCATGAAAACACCCACTAGGATAAAATGGTGACGTGAATCTTTTGAGGACCAAAGCATGTATACATCAAGAGCAGGATAAGTATTATGAATCAAGACTCAAATGACAAAAGTGTGTGTGTGCATCACGTCAGAGATATGTAGCTCGGCCTAAGAACTTACCTTGGTCTCTCATGTATGTAAGATGGTCAAGTGGTCTCCCCCTCAAGAGGTCAAACCAAGACATTTCGATAATCAAAGTACTACAAACTCTCCCTCAACCAAACTCCAACAACTATAATGTGGCCGTGCAATGCCGTGGTCCCTTAAGCTTTCTAATTGACCCTTGTAGCGAGCTTTAGGTCAGTGACACCCAAACCAGACGATTTTAGGGCACTAGATGTAGAGAACACCCCGACGGACTTACTTACTCGAGTCAAAAGGCTACGAACCCAAGCAAACCACACAAGACACTTTTGGAACTCTTCACCGTTTGACTCGAACACTCGCTGCTTACTGAGGCAAGAGGCCCGGTTACTAAGTGAAAAGCCCCAAAGGCCATAAGAAATAAAATACACCATATACAAAACCTCCTCTCTGTTTTTTTTTTATATACTTCTGTTCTTCCTCCTGCTACTTTTGATGAGAATTTTTTTTTAATATGTATTCAACTCCCACAGAGTATCCAAATGTTGAAAGGTCAATCTCGAGTGAAGAAAACAAGACACAATGTAGCTACATAAGAAATGACATGCAAGAATTAGGGAGCAGCAATTTCTGACGTGAACGAGCAAGTGGAGGTCATTTAGACAAGACTCATGCTACTTCCAGACAATACGAGGTATATCAAGATTTGTACTCAAAAATCATGCACACAGAAATTCCTAGTGAGCATAGTCATGAAAAACAATAATAAGCTACAATTGCACCATGTCAACCAACAACTTAAAGCTCACAAAAAACTGACCTCAACAGAAATATATGCTAATTTTTTGTTTTTAAATATATATATTATAAATATATGTAGCAAACTTTTAAAAAAAATAAACACAGATAAACTAATAGTAAGAACCGAACAAGAAAAAAAAATTAATGAAAAAGATAAAACAAAACTCAATTGATAGAGCATACCCCCACAAATTTACGAAGAGAATCAAAACGAATGTGATCAAGAGGTCTAGTAAAAATGTCGGCCTTCTGATGTTCAGTCTCCAGATATTCTAAGAGAATTACCCTATCCTCAACAAGATCTCGAATGAAATAGTGACGAATGTCTATATGTTTAGTACGAGAGTGCTGAACAGGATTTTTAGAGATATTTATAGCGCTAGTATTGTCGCTGAAAAGAGTGATAGTACCCTGGGTAATACCATAATCAGCAAGCATCTGTTTCATCCATAACAATTGAGTACATCCACTACCCGCTGCGATATATTCAGCCTCAGCTGTAGATAGGGAAATTGAATTCTATTTTTTACTAAGCCAAGAAACTAGATTGTTTCCTACGTAGAAACATCCACCAGAAGTACTCTTCCTATCATCTGCACAGCCCGCCCAATCGGCATCAGTGTAATCGGCCAAGTTAACAGTAGTGTCATGGGTAAACCATATTCCATAGTTAAGAGTTCCATTCACATATTTTATGATACGTTTGACGACTGAGAGATGAGACTCTTTACGAGATGCCTGATACCGGGCACAAACCCCAACACAAAATGCAATATCTGGACGACTAGCAGTAAGGTACAGTAAGCTGCCTCTCATACTATGATAAGTTCTCATACTACGATAAGTGGTCTGATCAACATCTATGCCCTCACTATCTCGTGCAAGCTTCACAGTAGTGCTCATAGGAGTACGAGCATGCTTAGGAGATTCAAGACCAAACTTACCAACAAGCCCTTTTGCATACTTATACTAAGATATAAACATGCCGGTATCAAACTGTTTAACTTGAAGACCGAGAAAATAAGACAATTCTCCCATCATACTCATCTCAAACTCACTTTGCATGGTGTTGGAAAAATATTTGACGAGAGATGGTGATGTTGAACCAAAAATTATATCATCGACTTAAATTTGAGCAACCAAAATGTGTTTATTCTCATGTTTCACTAAAAGCGTTTTATCAACTTTTCCTCTGGAAAAACCATTTTGAATAAGAAACTGAGTCAGGCGTTCATACCAAGCTTGAGGAGCCTGCTTTAGTCCATATAGGGCCTTTTTTAGATGATACACATGGTCTAGCTTATGGGGATCTTCAAAACCCTTAGGTTGTGACACATACACTTCTTCTTTAATAATGCCATTCAAAAATGCACTTTTCACATCCATCTGAAATAGTTTAAACTTCATGTGATAGGCAACAGCTAGCATGAGTCGTTTGGATTCTAGACGAGCTACTGGAGCGAAGGTTTCGTCAAAATCTATTCCCTCTACCTGAGTATATCCTTGAGCTACAAGCCTAGCTTTATTTCTGATAACTACACCTTCCTTATCGGTTTTATTTTTAAAGATCTATTTTGTTCCAATAACGTTTATATCTTTAGGTTTGGGAACCAAAGCCCACACACCATTACGTTCGAATTGATGAAGTTCCTCATGCATAGCGCTAATCCAATAATCATCAAGCAAAGCTTCCTTGATATTTTTAGGTTCGACTAAAGAGACATAACGTAAATAGGTTACCTCATCTCAAATCTGATTGTGAGTTTTCATAAGATCCGATACCTTACCAATCACTTGTGTTTCTGGATGATTTAATTTGATCCGTGCTGAGGGTTTCAGGGTATCACCCGTCTCTATTGAATCATCTTGTTCCTCTGTTTTGATTTCCTTTTGTAGACACCCCAATTTGGACCTATTAATTATCCTTAATTTGTGGCCTCGAGGCTCCTCGATGATGAAACGGAATCAAAACAGGCCTTGGACAAACTTGGACGATGCTTCTTGGACTTTTTCAAAACCAAAATCCTTTTTTTTCGACACCCTGAGGGTGAAATTGGCACACATTTCAGCATATAGAATACCTTTGAATGAAACCAATTGGGTTAGAAAGAGGACTCAACGAGCTTTCCAACGCTTTGAAAAACACCCAAAACTGAGTTCGGGAGTATCTGTGGCGCTCTTCTGAAGTTGGGCTGTCACTCCTGAGCGCTTGGGAACACTCTAGAGCGCTCGGGAGTGCCACTCTAGAGCGCTCAGGAGTGCTGACAGACCAATGCATGTTGAGCTTGACCTTTGACCATGGCTTTTTTAGTTTTTTCAAATCATTCAAACCTGAGGTTCAAAGCTGCACGTTCCAGGTCTGGCAGGGCATCTCATCATGAAGATTTTCCCTCCCAAAATGATTTTATTGAAGTTTTGATTTCATTTTCAAATCCAATCCATAGGTTATCTTTCCCTGTAAATACCCCCATGTTCTACCACACAAAAGACACGAAAAATCAGTCTCTCCCTCCCCCTTTTGCTGCCAATATCAGTTTCTTAAACTCTCTCTCAAACTTTTTTCAAAACAACCTCCATTTTCGAAAAAAAATCACCAATTCTCAAGCAAAATCCCAAAGAGAAATGGAGTTCTAAATTCCCTATTCTCAAACTGTTTTCTAACTATTTTCAAGCTCCAATTCAGTCCAAGAAGCCAGATTCAAGTCAAGCAAAGGTATAAAAGATTATTTTATACCTAAAATCTACTATTTTTTTCAAACTTCTAAGGGAGATCAAGGGCTCATGCCAGTTCCTCATGCTGGTTGTGAGCTCATTTGATCTTAGTTTAACTACAAGAGCAAGGAGAGCACAAAGAAACAAAACAATTTCTGGGCACTGTGTTCACTTCCGAGCGCTCGGGACCATTCCTGAGCGCTCCGTAGTGATGCTGCCACTAAAACCATGTTTTGTTCATTATGTATTTCATTTTCTGTTTTTAGTAGACACTGGGTGTGTACTGGTCCTTCCAGAGCCCTGTTAGGTTTCTTTACAATTGCAAGGAAGCAAGGTTTGAATGGTTAAGACCAGTTCTTAGCTGTTTAAACCTCTGGCTGAGCACATTTGTATTTTGATCTCTTTGTGATTTTGCTGGCAGTACTAGCATGTGATTATGTCTAACAAAATTTGCAGGGCGGCTTGACAGCACTCCTGAGCGCTCAGGACAACTCCCGAGCGCTCAGGAGTGATTCCAGTAACAATTTGTTCTGTTATCTTGCTTCATTGTTCTGTCACACCTCGTACACTTTGCACATGCATGCACTACTATCTTTTGGTATTTGTACATACTTGCTAGTTGGTTTAATGAAACAAAACATTTTTATTAAAGATCCCACAAACATTAAGTAGAGACCGATCTTGTATCGGGCGAGGGGGGTGCCGTAAAATCCTTCCCCCCTCGTAACGTGGCTTCTGAATCCGTAAACGAATCTCTGGTTTTCTGTAGACACCTCCCAAACGGGGCATCGCCATACAGATTCCCCTTTTGCTTATATATGCTCGATTGGTTGCTTGTTTCATAAACCAAGATCGTGGATACTTCCATGGCTAGGGGTATCGCCACACGATAGCGGTTATCATCAAAACAGAGTCGCCACCCAGTTTGTTTAAAACTAGGAAAACAGATAGAGATTCTGGGTACGGAAGCCAAAAGTACAGTAAGGGGAAGGTGTTAGGCACCCCTCTCTGCCTAGCCGTGAGGCTAGCCCATAATGAGTCAACACAAGACATATGCATGCTTTATTCAATTCCACAAGTGGTCTGTTTTTATCCCGTTAGACAGTAAATAGGTGAGCCAGGACTGTAAAGAAATAATGCATCAAAAGCAGAACAAAACAAAGCTGTCCCAGGGGAATGGATTCCGCGGCCGGTGAATGGATGTGACGGCCGAGGAATCCTCCTGGATTTATGTACCGGTCGAGGGATCAAAGCCGCGGTCGATGTTCTTCCTCACACCAGACAGAAAACTAGCAGGTAATTAAAACACTACAATTAAGCATAGATGCGATAAATAAACCGAACCAGAGGCCGTTGGGATTGGATCAGACGACCGACAGAAGGTTCGAGAGTCTGGAAAAAGGCCGATCTGGCGGCCGAGCAAAGGATGTCGCGGCCTGGAAATGGATATGGCGGCCGAGCCATTGATCTGGCGGCCGAGGCTTCGATCTCTCAGGGAGATTTTTGGTGCAACAGGTTGCTTGGGTGAGGAATGGATGTTGAGGCCGTGATATCGATGTTACAGCCGATCGATGGATTTTCCTAACACACTATGTTTCTGTCTGAAAGGCTATTTGGCTCTGGATTGGGTCCTCTAAGTGGCTCAGAGTTCGTACCATAAGTCCATGGGTTTCACAAGAAAGCAATAAGCAATCATCGAATCCGTATCATCATCGGGATGGTCCCAAGGTGGGAGTTGAAATAATCGTTAGGCCAAATTGGGGTGTCTACAGATGCCCCTCTTTGACTGAGCTCTCAGACGGATCGCGAGACATGTTTGAGTAAAAGTCAAAGCTGTAAAAGCAGCTCAATTTGGTCCAACCACTATTCCAAGGGTTTTAAAAAAAAAGGTTTTGTTATGGTCTGGCCGGGAGGCTGCCTACGTATTCCACAGGGGAAATTCAGACCGATCGTAGTTCGGAGGGGCAATAAAAAAGAAAAAGTTTGGAGGATTAGAGACAAAAGACGTACCTTCGGGCTTAAAAAGCCGTAGTGCAACGTACCTGGGTAGAGCCAGGGTTTTGGAGGGAAAGTAGTCGAAGGAGCGCGGGGCTGCCGGGGAAGTTTTTTTGCGGAGAGTTACCTTTAGTATTTTGGGGTAGATCAGTACACGGCAGGTGTGTTTGCTTTTCTTGATCATCCTTACTTTGACTGAGGGGAGCTCGGTAGAGTAGCCTATCCTTGCGAATGAGCTGGAAGGAATTGATGTAGTTGGGGCGGAATCCAAGCCATCTGCGGGGATGAATTGGATGCCATTGTAGGAGGCGTAAGGGCCAGTAACCGGGGCCTAGAGTGCTGAGATGAAGGTACCGAGGCACGGAGCCGGTTGTGATCATGAGGTGAGAGCCTGAGGTTTTGGAGCTTTGAGCTTTGATCGGGTCGAAGCGCGGAGCTGGTTTTGATCATAAGGCGAGCGCTTAGGAGGTGGAACCGAAGCAGGGAGCTAGTGTTGATAGTTCAAAAATCTTTGCCTTCCGGAGGTAAGAACTTGAAAGGTCAGAGCTTCGAGCTTTGACGTGGTTGGAGTAAAGCGAGAGTCTGAGGTGTTGGAGCTTTGAACCGAAGCGCGGAGCTGGCATTGATCATCAGTCTTGAGTAGTCGGGGAGGTTGAAGCTTTTGAGCTTGATGTGATTGAACCGAGGCATAGAGCCGGTTGTGTTCTGATGATCTGTGCATGGAGCTTTCTCATCATAAGATTTTGGCTTCGAGCCAAAGGATCGAGGCGCCGGGCCGATCAATAAAAACCGAGGCGTAGAGCCGGTTGATTGCAGGATAGACCTGTTGAACAGTGATAGATGCAAGACATAGCATGTATGTATGATAATGTTTGTTAGATGTGAGATGATTATGCAGACTCGATGTGATTGATGCAATATGTGCACGGGCCCGTGCGTGTGTGTTTGATATAAGCTTAGAGCTTCTTTCAAGTTCCGGACTTGCAATCACAGCGTAGAGCTCGAGCATTCGGACGACAATTCAAGCGTTCAAAGTACAGGCTTTGAGCATCCATTACGATGGTTGGGCATTCAAGCGTAGAGCTTGCGCATTCAAGTGTAGAACTTGAGCATCGAGTACCACAATGGTTGGGCTTGATAATTGTTGCTGGCGGCGTAGAGCCTGTTTGAGCCAGTTGAATTGGTTACGGCTTCGAGCCAGCTGAGATAATGGGCTTTGAGCCGCTGAGTGGATAACAGGCGTGGAGCCGTTGAAATAATGGGCTTGGAGCCGCTGAGTCGATAACAGGCGTAGTCCCGTTGGAGTAGTTACGGCTTCGAGCCAGTTGAGAGGTGGGCCTAGAGCTGCTGAATCGATAATAGGCATAGAGCCGTTGGAGATAGTGGGCTTCGAGCCGCTGATATTGAACGTAGGCGTGGAGCCTCTTGAGCGAGCATAGAGCTGCTGGTAGTGAATACGGGCATGGAGCCATCATGATAATAGGCTTTGAGCCGCTGAAACATGGGCTTTGAGCCGCTGAGAGGTGCCATGGCGTAGATCCAGTTGAAGTAGTTACGGCTTTGAGCCAGTTGAAGTGGTTACGGCATAGAGCCAGTTGAGATAGTTACGGCTTCGAGCCAGTTGGTTACGGCTTCGAGCCAGTTGAGATGATTACGGCTTGGAGCCGCTGAGTTTGATGGTTGTTGATTGGGGTGGCGTGGAGCCTGTAGTGATATTTACGGCATAGAGCCAATTGAGCAGGCATAGAGCTGCTATGATGATGGGCTTTGAGCCAATGAATTGAGATGGCTTGAACAAAGGTTTTGAGCCGCTTGATTGGCGAATACAGGCGCTGAGCCTGTCGAGATAAGGAGTCTGTCATGGAAGTGAGCTTAGAGCCGCTGAGGATAGGTAATAGGCCTAGAGCCATTGAGACAATAATTACGGCTTTAAGCCATTGAGTACTGGGCTTGGAGCCGCTGGGTTGATGAACACGGACGTTGAGCCGTTGAGATAATAGGCATAGAGCCTGTTTTGAAAATGGGCTTAGAGCCGCTGATGATAGATAGGGGCGCGGTGCCGCTGAGTAGTGGAGTTGTCGAGGTAACAAGCACGTGGTGCTATTGAAATGTGGATACGGGCGTAAAGCCGTTGAGGTAGCGAGCTTAGAGCTGCTGAATGAGTAAGCATGATGGCGAGCTTGGAATTGCTGTTTGGTAAAATGGGCTTAGAGCCTGTTTTGGACAGATAGTTGTAGAGCCGCCGAGTTGATGGGTGTAGAACCATCGAGGTAAGCATAGGTCGCTTTGAAAGTGATGAGCTTGGAGCTTCTTGAGCATAGGGTTGCTGCAGTAGCAAGGGCTGCTGACAATGATGCTTGAAGCTTTGTTGAGTGTTTGCTGAGATGGTAATGGTCATAGAGCCACTGAGACGGTGAGTAGTGAGTGCGAGACCGTTGAGTGATTGGCGGGTATAGAGCTACTGAATATCTTGATAGCAACGAGTGCTGCTGAAATAGTGAGGGCAAGCACTGAACTGCTAAGTGATTAGGTAGCTTGAAGCTGCAGAGTTTGGGCACATGGCTGTTGGTGTAATGGGCTGCTGAGCTGATGACAAGATGGAGTTGCGGGATGAGCTTAGAGTTGCAGTGGTGAGATAATGAGCATGGAGCTGCTAAGATGGTGCAGTGGTACTGCTGGAATGATAGGCTCAGGGCTGCTGGGCGAGCTTAAAGCTACTGATAGTAATGAGTGTAAAGTTGCTGAGTGCTAAGTTGCCGAGTGATCAGATGGGTAAGCATAGGGCTGCTTTAGGTGATGATCGCATGTAGTGCCGGGTATATGGCTGTAACGGCTGTTGTACCGGGGCGTAGAGCCTGTACTTGAGGTATCTAGGATTCTTGGGTTTTGCGAGCTTAATGACTGATAATCCTCGACGATTAAGCGACCAGTAGTTGTGGGCTTGCTGCTATGGAAAGAGATTTGGAAAAGTCCCAATGCGGCTTTAACACCGGTGTTTGATCATTCCTTGTGCATGGGTATGCCCCCACGGTTAACTTCCACATGCTCGAGTTTGTCCTCAAGGCTAGAATACTCTATATGCTTGGAGTCATCTCCAAGGCTAGATTCCATATGCTCGGGATTGCCCCCAAGGCTAAATTCAGCCAATTTCCACTTGCTCAGGAATTTCCCCAAGGCTAGACTGCATGTATTTGGTAACCCCTGCAAGACCTTGATTGATACTTGATCTTTTTCAAGCTTGGGAATGCTCCCAAGACTAGTTTCCTCATGCTCGAAATGATTGTGAGGCTAGACTGAGTGCTTCTGGCAGGCATTTGACAACCTATGCCAGGCTTTTGACGCTGATGCTCGATATCATGCATGCTTAGGGATGCTCCCAGGGCTGGATTTGATTATAAATTCTATTGGCCGCGGGCCCAAAATACCGTGAATGCTTTGTTGGTGCCTGGATTCCCATCGATTGCAAAAGGATGCAGCAGCTGAGAGGTTGATTTCTTTGGGCGCAAGAATGCCAGGAGTCCGAGGATTGATTCCACATACTTGGGGTGCCCCTAAGGCCAGTTTCCACATGCTTGGGATGCCTCCCAAGGCTGGTTCTGAGTATGCTCGGGATTGCCCCCAAGGCTAGTTCTTGACCGCATTCCACTCTGACTTTGTTGACTTGTTGACCCAAAGTGCTATAAGGTTTATTAAATGCTTCGGCCATTAGAGGTTTCCATCGCCTCGACTGATGGGGGGATTCACACATACGCTCCAGGAGATTTCCATCGTCTCCTTTGGCAAATTCAACTTGTTTTGGGAGATTTCTATCGCCTTTATTAACGGAATGCCTTCCAGAGGCTGAACGCTTTCTGGAAGCTGGCCATACAAATGCTTTCTGGAACAAACGCCTTCTGATGGAAGTCGTAGGATTGTTTTTGCTAGCCTGGAGGTGGCGAGGCTGCTTATCTTCAAGATGTGAGCTGGGGGTAGCTAAAGTAGGTGCTGTACTGTTGAGATTAGACCTGCCGAGCATGAGGCTGTTTGAGTGTAGAGTTGCTTGAAGTTCATGAAACCCGACATGGTCGTGAATATGACAAGGCATGTGCATGGTGCTACTGAGGAGCAAGTGCGGGGCTTCTGAGTTATGAAGGCAGAGCTGCTGACATGGAGATGAAAGCGTGAAGCAAGGAGCTTTGGAGATGTAAAGTGCGAAGCCACTTTAATGTTGCTGATATGGTGCCAATTGTAGAGTTGGTTCAGGACTTGTTACGAGGCTATCTTCCAGCTTCCTTAACTTGGCTTTGTCGGTCATGGACACCAAGCTTGGTATGGTCAGTACAAGGACCGAAATCCAGAAGAATCCTGCAATCCACATTTGAATAGTTTAGAAAACAACAATGGATAAGGAAACAACATGCAACAGGCTTGGAGTCAACCACGGGTTGAAGTCCTTTAATGACTGCCAGGGGCATGACCACCATACTTTGAGAACCCTAGTCCAAGTGTTGAACCACTTTGGGTGATATAGTTTGCAACCATGACACATATGCATATTTGAATTGAACTTTTGGAAAGAAATAGGAGCCCCCTGTTTAGGCAATGGATGCTTGATCCTAACTGTGTGTGATAATGACGACCTAATTGCCCCTAGCATGGAAACATGCGATGTAAACAGCAATGAATGTGAGTGCAATGTTCCTCTTTTTATTTGGCAGAGATTTCGGCATGCCCTTGACAGTGCTGTGTGACAGCATTCCACAAAGGCTGAGCTTTCTTCAAGTGTGTTGACAGGGAGGTAGACTTTGCAGTGCATCCCTTTGTTGCCCTTTATCCTTGTATAAAGAGGATGGCCATGATGCCTTGATGAACCTACCTTGCTTGAGCATAAGAACACCTCATACTTGGGGTTAGCTCGTGCAACCAAGACAACTACTTTCATTAAGCAGCCATATCGAAATACTAGGATGCAAAAGACAGGGTGAGAATGATATGCATGTGAATCTGCAATGCATTTTGGACATCTCAACTTTCGCACATTTAAGTTAATGCTTCTCTCTGATTTAGGGAAACAAATAATGACTTATTTATACTAGCCAGGCGTTTAAAAGACCGCAATGCCTTAGCGGCACTACTGAAAACATTGTTTGGTCAAGGGACCATATTGTTGTACTCTTCATGAAGTGAGAGACTCATCTTATCTCCTCGAAAGTTTGTAAAAGCAATTGTGCTTGTATTGCTGTGGTAAAAATGCTTAGGATAAAGCCATGTTTGAAAGTTTTTCCTCAAGGATTTCAAAGTCATATTATTTCATCCATGTTCCACACTCACGTCATTCAATCATCAAAGAACACAGAACTATTTTGCAAACCTATTCCCCTAGTCAATTAGGTAAGTTCATTGCTTCGAGCCTGATTTGGTTGACTTGAGTTGGATTGATAAGCGCCTACTAAGACCCACATAAGAGGTTGAATACTTTTGAGAGAAGTGCATAAAGGGGAATGTAGCCATGCCCTTTGTGACTCTCCATGTTGTGCGATTTGCCAAGACGGTGTGAATTCCAGGATCCTTGCCCTTCTAGTTAAGTCCCACATTGGTGATGCCCCTAGTGTCTAGGACCTTGCTACTAAGTCGTGTTCCCCAATCTGAGAGGACTTTGTTATGGACCATAATGTAGGCTTGGGGTTTTGGCTTAAGAAAGAAGTGGATATAAAGGCTCAAACCTAATTTCTACTCATGCTTGGGTTTTAAAAGCTAGCAGCCATCTTCAACTCTTGTTGTCTCTTGTCTCACTTTTTGTGAAAGAGTTGGTTTCTTCAAAAATGTCCTTTGTATGTATTGGAAGAGATGTTTCCTTCGAAGTGCCCCTTGTATGACAGGGTGCTCGTTCTTTTAATGATTTTTCTTTCATCCCTCCTTGTGTTTTTTTGTTTGCCCTAACGTAGGGGATGGCTGCCTAGCAGGCTTTACAATGAAATCATCCAGAGGTTCAACGTGGTTAGCAAGGGATAAGTGTTTGGATAAATGAAATGAATGCCTCTCTTCATTTTGAAACACACGACAGAGTGACAGGGGTCCTAACCAAGAGATTAGGGGCTTTGATGTTTAACTAAGTGGATTTTCTAAGATTGAGGACAATCCTTCGAGACACATAGCAGATGCATGGAGACATGGCTGATTTCTCACTTTGTTTGTGCTCTAACTTTTGCCTAGACCGCCCTTGCAGGTTTTCAATCTAGTGAGCTCATTTTTTCCTTCATTTTTTTCTCTTTTCTTTTTCCTCTTTTTTTTTTTTATACTCTTCATCTTCAACAGCATGGTTTGCTTACAGGTGATCTCTGTGAGGGTGCAGAGATGTTTCAACTCCTTCTTAGCTCAACAGAAATGACGTGGGTCATGGCTTTGGAAAACTCATTTTGTGCTTTTGACAATTCGAGTGACTATGATGTGTTCCAAAAGATGTCATAAGATTACTTTAAAACCCTTGTGGATTGTTTTCAACGTTTGACGTTATCATGAGTATTCTTATGGCAGCAAACTAGCACAGGAGAAAACATTTTCAAAATTGTAGCCGACCGAAAGGTGCCTACGTATCCCAATAGAGAATCAAGCCATTCGTAGTTCATGTCCGAGGAGATTTGAACTTAAGATCCACATTTCATGCTGAGTGTGACAATTGGCCAGAAACCATGATGAGCAAAATGATATCAACATGGGCCAAAATGGCGGCGAAAGGTAGCTAGGTAGGATTTCCACGGAAGGATTGTTTTAAAATTTAAGCCAAGACGTGATGGGCATGGCTACCATTGCTCAAAACTTGGTTGGATTAAAACTTCAATTTTTTTGTCAGCGATTACCATCACGTCTGAGATCAAACTCCAAGTCTAAGAGAAGGAGAAACATAATCATGCTCAAGTTGAGATATCCAAAACTAATTGTTCATGCGGCGCATTTTCTAATATGCAAACTGCCCTTAGTGGTGGTGCAACCAAATGACATGCGATGAACAAAGAAAGGAAATGAGAGGGATGGACTCCTCTTTTGGTTTGGCCCCTGCATAGTTAGAAAGAGGCAATCAAAATGATATGTATATATATAGCACCACAGCTACTGACACAGGTTATGAATGAATCATGCATTGCAATTCGTTTGTATGCATGAGTTGATTGGATACTATAGATAGCCAGCCATTTTTGATATGGATGATTCTTAAGACTTGTTGTTGCCACTTAAGATCCCACTTCCAAGCCAATTCTTATTATGAGACAAACCGAAAAGGTTGAGCATATGACTATAACAGAAAGTAGACTCGAAGTCCATCGCTGTGCTAGCGGCTATTTGAATGTTTCAGGAAATCTTATTATTTGAGGATTAGACTAGGCATTGCAAAGAGTTTTAGATTCTTTCAATTCTTGGTTAGGGAAGATTCTTTCTCAAAATGTGATTGAGGTAATTGAAATCCACGTGATTATTTGCTAGCACATTGACAAACTCTTAAATCTTACCGGCTTGTTACAGTAAGTATGCTCAAAATTTTGAATTTTGAAAGATGAGTTGCTAGGCCGATTTGAAAATAGGAACTGAAGTCCTACACTTGTCATGCTGAATCATCCATGCAAAAATAAGTATTGCAAGTCCTATCCATAATATCATCCACAATCTGCTTTACTACTTTATACTCCCTCTTTCCTTTAGCCTCGCAAAGGAAAGATTGCTAGAGTAACCCCTAATTCAATTGTCGGCGGGGCAGCCAGTGTTTGATTTCATTCTAGAAATCCATGCTTTGCGGTGCTTTAAGTTAAGCGGGAATGTTAAGTAAATGATGCTTTCAACTTGCCAAAAACATACCTTGCAGGCAATGCTATGCCTTGGTGCTTAGCTATGAAGAATTAGAGTTAGGGCTATTGGTCCATGCCCCAACCCTTCTGCACAGAAAGAGATAATACAATATGGTACAAGGTGTGAGGAAGAACTTTGAAGCAAAATGCAAGTAGGTTCCTAGCCTGTAGGTTCCTGTCTTAGTTTGATAAGTTCTATGGCTTTCTAACACATGAAAGGTTTAGGTAGTCTCAGGGTGCTCCGTTGTCAAAGGGCACCAGTCCTTTCACCAACCCATCATAGGCGGTAATTGGGTGATTCCCTTTTTGATATACCACTAGGTACGAGTGACTGTGGAGTTTGCTGGAACCCCTAACGTAGCCCGTGTCATGCCGGGGTATTAGGTGAACTCAACGAGGCTTGCCTGCTCGATGCATATGATAAATGAATTAAATAAGGCATGTATTAGTCTTATGTTGAACTTTCTGGTTATGGCTCTCATATCCCCAGCAGAGTCGCCAAAAACTGTAGACACCTCCCAAACGGGGCATCGCCATACAGATTCCCCTTTTGCTTATATATGCTCGATTGGTTGCTTGTTTCATAAACCAAGATCGTGGATACTTCCATGGCTAGGGGTATCGCCACACGATAGCGGTTATCATCAAAACAGAGTCGCCACCCAGTTTGTTTAAAACTAGGAAAACAGATAAAGATTCTGGGTACGGAAGCCAAAAGTACAGTAAGGGAAAGGTGTTAGGCACCCCTCTCTGCCTAGCCGTGAGGCTAGCCCATAGTGATTCAACACAAGACATATGCATGCTTTATTCAATTCCACAAGTAGTCTGTTTTTATCCCGTTAGACAGTAAATAGGTGAGCCAGGACTGTAAAGAAATCATGCATCAGAAAGCAGAACAAAACAAAGCTGTCCCAGGGGAATGGATTCCGCGGCCGGTGAATGGATGTCACGGCCGAGGAATCCTCCTGGATTTATGTACCGGTCGAGGGATCAAAGCCCCGGTCGATGTTCTTCCTCACACCAGACAGAAAACTAGCAGGTAATTAAAACACTACAATTAAGCATAGATGCGATAAATAAACCGAACCAGAGGCCGTTGGGATTGGATCAGACGACCGACAGAAGGTTCGAGAGTCTGGAAAAAGGCCGATCTGGCGGCCAAGCAAAGGATGTCGCGGCCTGGAAATGGATCTGGCGGCCGAGCCATTGATCTGGCGGCCGAGGCTTCGATCTCTCAGGGAGATTTTTGGTGCAACAGGTTGCTCGTGTGAGGAATGGATGTTGAGGCCGTGATATCGATGTTACGGCCGATCGATGGATTTTCCTAACACACTATGTTTCTGTCTGAAAAGCTATTTGGCTCTGGATTGGGTCCTCTAAGTGGCTCAGAGTTCGTACCATAAGTCCATGGGTTTCACAAGAAAGCAATCAGCAATCATCGAATCTGTATCATCATCGGGATGGTCCCAAGGTGGGAGTTGAAATAATCGTTAGGCCAAATTGGGGTGTCTACATTTTCAAATCAAAAACGGTTTCTTGGGTGGCGAACCATAAATCCGGGTGGCGACTCTTCGACTCTTCAAAATTTTCAAATCAAAACATTTTATTTTTTTCGGGCCGCCCCGATCCACCCAGGGATGTGGTAGCCCATAGTGGCGACTCTGCTGGGGATGTGTTTAGTTGATACTTGAGAAAAGTTGGTGTGTTGACAAAACGACTTACTTTCCTTAAGCATCAATTAAACATGTGAGCCAAGCTTGAAAGACATTTGTGGGATTTTTAAAAATATTTTGTTTCATTGCTTATCTTTTTGTATCTATATTCTGTTCAGCCCCGCTGTTACGTTTCGGCAATCTTACCCCGCTCGCCGGTGATAGGAAATCCCAGAATGCTCAACAACCTTCGACCGTGATGAGTCATCTCTGCCGTTTGTACCGTTGTTGGGTGTACGCTCAGCAACGAGAGGCATACCTTGACTCTAGTCCAGGGAACCCTCTTTAACCCAAAACCTGGCCTCTTTACATGTGTAGAAAGCAATAGAACCTTCCAAACTAGGACAGGGACCCGTAGGGTAGGACTATGTGCTATATTCTACTTACATGTTACTGCTTTCTACATCTCACCGCGCATCTCATCCATGTCATGTCATCATGCTGTCTATTCAATTTCAAGTCCTGTGCTCTTAAGACTTGCTTGTGCGGTCTGTAGAAGGTTTGCCGAGACCCGATGAAGAATCGTGCACCCTAGCGTATGTTGTCTAAACTACATGAGTCCTTAGAACAATGAGACTTTGGGAAATCAAAACTTACTAAGTCCTTGACTAATACCTAATCAAAGATTCAACAGAGAATAAGGAATAGCAAGGAAACGATGCCGTGATGCCACGTCATTTACACCATTTCGGCTAATGGCGCCATGCCACTGATGCCACTTTGGTTATGGTATCACATCATCTATACTAAGCTATTCCAAGTTCAAAATTGAAATTTCGAATGAGGACTAGTTGAATACTTAGTTCATTTTGACATCTCTTAGAAATTGTCGTTCTAAACAAATAGGGGTCCTCTATAAATAGGGGTCCTCTAGAACCACGAAATACATATCTCTCCACTCCATGATCCGCCCCCAAACTCTACAAAAATCATCGCCTATCAATCCTCTACAAAAGCCCTAACCTCCCGTGAGTAGCCGCATCCGAGAGTAAAACCCCCCAAAGAACTCACTTTGTTCTTTTTGTGAAGTTGACCACCACAATCAACCACTATTATCTACAATCAATCGCAATCCAAGCAATCAATCTCTGAGGGATCAAGGTGGTGAGGCCCAGGGGCCTATGGTTTGATTTAATTTCCATCTCTCGCTTTTAATTAGATCTTTTTATTAACTGTTCGTATTCTGGTGTGAGGAAGAACATCGGCTGGGGAATCAATCCTTCAACCGATACATTGATCTAGTGGGATTCCTTGGCCGTGACATTAATTCACCGGCCGAGGGATCTATTTGCTGGGACATATTTGTTTCCTGCTCATTCTGATGCATGCTTTCATTTATCGTACTGGCTCACCTTATCAACTGTTAAAGGCTAAAAATCAGATTATGTGTTAGAATTAAACAAAGCAAATATACATTGTATGTTGAACGATTATGGGCCAGTCTCACGACTGGGCAGAAAGGGGTGCCTAACACCTTTCCCTTACTGTACCTTTGGCTTCCGTACCCAGAATCACTATCTATTTTCCTAGTTTTAATAAACTGGGTGGCGATGTTCCTAGCCATGGGAATATCCATGATCTTGGTTTACGAAGCAAGCAACCAAACGAGCAAACAACGATCAATCTGTATGGCGATGCCCCATTTGGGAGGTGTCTACAGTTTTTGGCGACTTTGCTGGGGATTTGAGAGCCATAACCAGAAAGTTCAACATGGAATTAATATTTGCTTTATTTAATTCTTTTTCATGTGCATTGAGCGGGCAACCCACGTTGAGTTCTCCTAATATCCCGGCATGTCATGGGCTATGTTAGGGGTTCCAGCAAACTCCTAACGGAGCACCCTTTGAGACTACCCGAAACCTTGCATATTGTAGAAAACCATAGAACTCTTTCCAAACTAGGATAGAAAATCCCAAGTAGGTTAGGACTATGTGCTGCATTATATCCGAAACTCTTGTTTGATTCAATGATTAGTTCTCTTTAGAGTTTTAATTGCTGTAGAAGATGAATTCATGCTCATTTTATCAAGAGTTTGTGATAAAGTCTATCTCTCTTGAGATAAAGAATAGTCCTTGCATAACTCTGTCTCTCTTTGAGATAAGTTTTGACTTGTGAAAGATTGTCATAGTCTTATACTATTAGGAGTTTCGAAAAAAAAACAAAAGAAAAGAAAAATCAAAAGTCTTCTTTTTTCTCTAGGTTTTATTTATTTATTTATTTCTTGCTAGGATTCTTTCAAAAAAAACAAAAAGAAAAGAATCTTTCTTTTTATTTCTTTCTCTTTCAATCTTTGCTAAGATCTTCTCAAAAGAACAAAAAATATATATTTCCTTATTCTTTAGGTTTTCATAAATTTCTTTCTTTGTTTGTTTTTTCCTAGGATCTTAAAAAGAAAAAAGAAAATGTGGGGATTTCATCAATCTTTTATCTTGCATGGTACATTATATATATGATCACTTGATTGTGTAATTGTCGCATGATTGCTTGCTGTATCGCATTACTAACTGATCACATCACTTCATAGTACTAATACGTTGTTCAACCACTTGGTTGCATGCATGGTAAATGGTCATCATATTAGGGGCAGTTTGCATTCTAGGGGGCAATAGGTGTTGGTGCACAACACAATCACTTGATTTGGGATGTCTCAGTATAAACGTAACTGAGCTTTTGCTTCTTTTAGATTTGCTTTTGGACTTAGTTGTGACTGTTGTGGCCGCCAATCTCTCAGAAGCCCTTTCCTCCAGAAGTTGACAGCGCCGTGATCATAATGAAAAACCATGAGCTTGCCCAACAAGTCAAGGACATCAAAGCTGCCTTAGCTCGCTCAAAAGGAGATCAAATCCTTGATTTTGATGAACTCTGCCTTTTCCCAAATGCTAAGCTGCCAGAGAAGTTCAAGATGCCCGATATTGAGAAGTTCAATGGCACCGGCAATCCCACCAGCCATGTCCGCCATATCATCAACACCCTGAAACCCATGGGCTTGAATAATGAACTCATTGCCCAACTTTTTCAAAGGACTCTCACAGGCAGTGCTCTCGACTGGTTTCTCACTCTGGACTTCACTAAGTACAAGGGGTGGCAAGAAATTGCCAATGCTTTCATCAATCAATATGCCTACAATGTCCAAATTGAGGTAACCGCTAGAGATTTGGAGATGCTCAAACAAAAGCCATATGAGAGCTTTGCCAATTTTCTTACAAGGCGGAGAAAGAAAGCCGCACAGATGAAAAGTCTTCCCTCAGAAGAAGACCAAGTCAGAATAGTGGTAAGAAATTTACAGCCACAGTTCCTGAGGCACATATATTCCCAAGCAATTTCTACTTTTAAGTGCCTCCATGCTACAGGATTGCAAGTTGAAGACGACCTTAATCAAGGATTACTCGACAATGGAGAAGTTAGCCACAAGGTAGAGACAAACACAAATACCAACAATGACAGCGGTATTAATATGGTGAGATCTCATCACAAGCGTAAGAGGGAATTTGTTCCTCTTGGAATGAAGTTAGAAGATGTATTCCACATTTTAGAAACAACAGGCAATCTGAAACCATTGCAACCAAAATTTCCTAGTAATCTTGCATAGAAGGATGGGGAGTATTGCAAGTATCACCAAGTGACTGGTCATTCCATTGAACAATGTGGGGCTCTCAAAAATGCAGTCCAAGATCTCATCGATCAAGGGATAGTTGATCCAACCAAGCTGGATGATTGAGAAGCGGCGGCCAAATTCTGTCAAGTGTTTTGAGTCATTTTTTTAGAGTCTCAATTATCTAATTTTTGGGCCTTTCTTTTAACCCTTATTTGCTTCTTTTTAGGGTTTGAATCTCGAGTTTGTTCTCCTTTAGGAATTTGAGTCTTGAGTTTATTTTCTCTTGAAATTAAAGTCATTTTGTTCATCATGGTTTTGGATCAACTCTTTGCACTCAACATGAAATGTGAATTTCTCCCAGAATATGAATCTCCTTAAACCTGAACTACGAATGGCCTGATTCTCTTTAGAGATACGTAGGCACCTTAGGCCCCGTTTGATAACAGTGATAGATGGATGGGATTCGTAAGGAGATGGGATTAGGATTGGGATTCGTAAGGAGATGGGATTGGTAAGGAGATGGGATTGATAATGAGTATGTTTGTTTGGGATGGGATTAGATGATGGGATTATTAATATCATGTTTGTTTGAGATGGGATTAGATGATGGGATTGGATTGTTAGAAGAAATTGGTAATGAAAAGGGATTGATAATGTGAAGGAGTTGGGATTGGATTATTAATACCCCGTAATACCAAGTCCCACGGGGTATTAGCAATACCCCCTAATACCCCCTCAATTAATCCCATCGGACTACTAGTCCGAACCATTTTTGGTTACCAAACAAGGTATTACTAATACCATCACCTTCATAATCCAATCCCAACCTCCAATCCATTTATCAAACGGGGCCTTAGGGTCGGCCACATTTTTGAAAATTATTTCTCTTGTGCTAATTTGCTGCCAAAGAATACTCATGATAACATTAAATGTTGAAAACAATCCTTAAGGGTTTCAAAGTAATCTCATGATATCGCTTGAAACACATCATAAATCACTCTAGTTGTCAAATGCAAAGAATGAGTCATGACCCATGTCATTCATGTTGGGTTGAGGGGGAGTTGAAAACATTTGTGTGCTCTCATCGAGCCGCTCGTAGGAGAAATATGTTGAAAAAAAAAAATGAGCACACTAGATTGAAAACCCTCAAGGGCGGTCTAGGCAAAAGTTAGAGCATAAAAAAAAAAAAAAATTTGGCCATGTCTCCATGCACCCACTTTGAGTCTCAAGACTTGTCCTCAATTTTGAAGAACCACTTGGTAAAACATCAAAGCCTCTTTATCTCTTGGTTAGGATTCTTGTTGCTCTGTCGCGTGATTCAAAATGAAGAAAGGCCATCATTTCTCTATCCAAACACTTATCCCTTGCTAGCCACATTGAGCCTCTGAATAGTTTCTTTTCAAATAAAACCTGCTAGACAGCCATCCCCCACGCTGGGGTAGATAAAAATGCAATGAGAGATGACTACAAAACGAAAAGTAAGCATCCCCTCACACAAGGGGGTTTTGAAAGAAGAAAAGAAAAACATCATCCCTTCCAATCCAAAAATCAGGGGGCATTTTGAAGAAACATCTCCTTCTCATACAAAATAGAGCGATTAGATGGCTGATAGCTTTCGTAACCCAAGCATGAGTAGAAAGTAGGTTTGAGCCGTTATATCCCTTCCTTTCTTAAGTCAACACCCTACCCTACAATATGGTCTATAATAAAGTCCTCTCGGATTGAAGAATGCGACTTAGCAACAAGGTCCTAGATACTAGGGGCATAACCAATATGGAAGGTATCGACGAGGAAAAGTGGTATGAAGCAAAGGGACACAACTGCATCCCCCTTTTTAGAAGCACACAACCTCCCATGAGGCGCGCAATGGTCACTTATCAATCCAACTCAAAGTAGTCAATTCACCCAGAAGCAGTAAACTCGCTAGGTGTGGGCTCCCGCGCCCGAAAGCGCTAACTCGAAGAGTCGCCACCCGGATTTTTGAGATGATAATCCGAGAAACCAAGAGCTTGATTTGAAAAAGAAAGGTTTTTGGTCTAGCGAAAACGTTGAGATCTTGGATCTGGGAGCCACGTTACAAACGAAAAAGGTTTTGTTAAAAAGCACCCGCTCGCCCGTTAAAAACCGGTCTCTACTAAACATTTTAAATGGGGGATTTAATACCATTTGAAAAACTTAACTTTAAAACATGTACGGGAAAGGGACACGGGATTAAATATAACACATTGGCGTGCTTGTGGTGCGAACTGTACAGAGATGATAAACATGATGCAGTAAAAGAAAAGCTATGCAAACTGTCTGGACTACGACCATCTCCATCACGGCATACCATAATGCCGCACACGGCCTTATGATATGCCGCGCGGGGTACCTGTCTTGCTACCAGACTGTCATCAGCATTCAGAACATTGCTTGGCACATTGTGTATCACATGCGACATTATTCAAAAACATCAGAAAATGCACCGTGACCAGATCATCTTAAAACAATACTATTTCTTCAAGCCAAGAGCATAAAATAACTTTTTTAGGCATTTGATCACTCAGGATGATCAAGAAAACCTTGTTTATGAGATATAATATGGCTCATAGATGTGTTCATGTTCTGATAATGCTAATGACAGATATCATAACAACAAAGGCAAGCCCGATGAAGGGTAACCATGATCCAGACAGTTTGAGCAAGAAAACAATAGCTAATGAAATGCCGTGCGCTTAAACATGATACGCCATGCGATGCATCAAAGTACCGCGCGGCGTGTCTTACCTGGATGCATCGCACGGTGCAACCAACACACCGTGCGGTACACCTGTCTACACATTCCAGAATCAGTTTGCTTTTACATGACAAAACAAACCATAGGTCCGCAAAATAGTTTGTTTTATTTTGTGAATATTTGAAAAATGATTTATGAGACCCATTTGTTCATCTTATCATGTAAAATTATGTTAAAAGCTTTTTGAAATGTTGAAAGATCTCATGAAGTAAAAAAAAAAGGACTTTTAACATGAAACTTGAATCTAGAATGTACCCGCACGAACTTTAAGAATTTATTAGCCGAAATATGAAAAGAAAAAGCAAAAAAAGAAAAGAAAAGAAAGACTTTGAATGTAAAGCTCGTTTGAGACCCAAATTCGGTATAGAAAGACCGAGAAGGGCCTCGATCGGCTCCCCTCAAAGCTAAATGTAGTTTAGCTCAAGGAAACTTGATTTATACCTTTTGATTAAAGCTTGGATGTGCTTGAAGATGGAGGAATGAAGGTTGATTTAGATTGAGTTTTGAGAGACTTGAAAGCAAATGGGTGTAGAGAGAGAGAGAGAGAGAGAGTCAAGAGGGAGTATTTTTAGAGAGAGAGTGAGAGAGCCAAAAAATGGCAGAGTAACTTTACTTTGAGTTGAAGGGGTGCTTCTCAACTAGAGGGGAGGTGTATTTATAGGCGAAAGAGCCAGGATGATCACTAAAAGAGGGGAGGTGGCTTCTGGGCCGAATAAAACTCATTTTCGGGCAAAGACGCTCCTCCTGCGGGCGTGGTCGACAACTTTCTGCGACTGTCAGAACTTTACCCAAGATGTCGTGTGACACATTGAAGTCTCGTGTGGCAGAGTGATATTTTTGAATTTTCTGAAGTGCCGTGCGCCCTTTTGAAGTGCCGCGCGATATGTGAGTCAACACAGCACACCGAATTTCGCGAGGGCGCCCCCGGACACTCCCAAACTCGGATTTGGACGTGGTTCGAAGCGTTGGAAAGCTCGTCGAGTCCTCTTTCTAACACAATTGGTTTCACTCAAAGCCATTTTATACATTAAAATATGTGCCCATTTTACCCTCAGTGTGTCATGGAAAAAGTTGTTTTTAACAAAGCAAATGCATCTTTCTCTTTTGCAATTGAACCGGGGGCCACCCTACATTGTTGAAAAGGGGTTTTCTTGAGGTTAGAGAAGGAGTAGCAAAGGAGCAACATTCCAAGCCTCGAAGGTACATTTTTCTTTATTTCATCATCGGGAAAACTTAAAGATTATTCGGAAACCCAGATTGGGGTGTCTACACTAGGGTCATGGGTTCATGGAACAGTTTCACACCTCTTGACGATTGAGTGTGAATCATGTAGGTAAAATGATATGGTTTTGAAATCCTCAAGGAGAAACTTTCAAAATTGATTTTATCCTAAGCATTTTTGACACAGCAATACAAGCACAATTACTTATTTGCAAATTTTCATAGAGATAACATGGGTTTTCCATTCCATGAGGAGTGTAGCTAGAAGGTCCCTTGACCATACAGTGTGTTAGCAGCGTCGCTAAAGTGTTGCAATCTTTCGAGTCTTTTGAGCTTCATCGTCTTCTTTGTCATAGCCATTTGGCTGGTATAGAGTTTGTTGTCATCTAATAGAGTAGGAAAAGCACTAGCTTGAGTACGCGAAAGTTGGGATGTCCCAAAACACTTGTTTGCATATCACCCCAATCATGTAGTTGCTTGATGTATAGTTTAGGCAGTTGCATTGGCCTCTTGGCCTGCACAGTTGATTTGTTTACATGAGCACCTCACTGTTTAGACTTATCAAGACATTTCCTTGGGCCTCCTTGGCCCACGCATTTGATTTGCTCTCATGTCTTTGTGTTTGATCTAATACTTGATTTTTGTCTTCACTACTACATGTTGCTTGCATTATAAACGTGTTTGACTATCTGTTGATATGATGCCTCTTGGCTCTGAAGAGAAAAAAAAATAAATAAATAAGTGCTATTTCTTGATACATTGGGTCTCTCAACCACTACCCCTCTTAGCATTTACATCTCTCAATGTATTGGGTCTCTTGACCACTATACCTCTTGGCTTTGCATCTCTCGATGTATTGGGTCTCTCGACCACTATGCCTCTTGGCATCGCATCTCTCGATGTATTGGGTCTCTCGACCACTATGCCTTTTGGCATTACATCTCTCAATGTATTTGGTCTCTTGACCTATACAGCTCTCGTTGTTGTGTCCCTTGACGCCTGAGTCTCTTGACCTACATGCCTCATGGCTTTGCATCTCTTGATATGTTGTGTCTCTCAACATGTTGTGCCGCTTGGCCCCTAAATGATGTGGTATTGTGGTATACTATGTCTCTTGACATACTTTGCCCATTGGCATCCTTTAATGTGGTATGACCTATTTTACTCTAAGCATTCTATTAACAAAATAATGTGCACATACCTCTTACACCATTGTCTTGAATAATGTGGCTTGTAGTGGTTGATGTTTTTGTTGCATGTCACTTGACATAAGCTAATCACATGTCCAACGATTCGAAGCATAATGAGTATTACATTCTAAATTCCAAATAGAGTGCACAATGTCAAAGTTACGTCTCTCGGCGTTTGTGAGTCACCAAACTTATTTTCCCTGAACATTCCTTTGAATGAAACCTGGTGCTACACTCATAGGATTCACTAGTTGAGTGCATTTTGCTATCAAATATACCCTGTGTTTGCATTTGAAACAGGTTACCATCGGCTCTACGCCTCATTTCTATCACTTCAAGCTCCAAGCTCTGATTCCTCAGGCTCTCGCCTTATCATCAACGCCAGCTCCGCGCTTCAGTTCCATCAAGCTCAAAAGCTCCAAGCTCTCACCTCATGACTACAACCGGCTCCACGCCTCAGTTCCTTTAGTCCAATGCTCCATGCTCCAGTTATTGGCCCTGTGCCCCCTATATCTCAAGAAACGGCATCCAACTTGTCTCTGGAAGATGGCTTGGGTTTCACCCCATAGCTCAAAACCGGCGTCCAATTCATCCCCAGCAGATGACTTCGATTCCACCCCAATTACATCAATTCCTTTCAGCTCATTCGCAAGGATAGGCTACTCTACCGAGCTCCCCTCAGTCAAAGTCAGGATGGTCAAGAAAAGCAAACACACCTGCTGTGTACTGATCTACCCTAAAATACTAAGGACGCTCTCCGTAAAAATATCCCCGGCAGCCCCGCGCTTCTTCAATTACCTTTCGCCAAAATCCTGGCTCAACCTAGGTACGTCACACTACGGCTTTTAAAGCCCAAAGGTACGTCTTCTGTTTCTAACCCTCCAAAATAGATAGAGATTCTGCTTTCTGATGCATGATTTATTTACAATCTCGGCTCACCTTATTTACTGTTTAAATAATGGCTTGGAGCCGCTGAAATGATTGGCTTGGAGCCTGTTGTGTGACTGTGAGCATGGGCATAGAGCTACCATGATAATGGGCCTCGGGTCGCTGAGGTAATAGGCGTGGAGCCATTGAATGGTTTGGCTAGCTTGGAGCTGTTGAATGATAGTGGGTTCTGGCCAGTCTGGGTAAGTGTCGACAGTCTTCCGCAAAATCCTTTTGATATTCTTGTTGGCAGCCTCAACTGCTCCATTAGTTTGAGGTCGATAGGTGGATGACCGATGATTCTGTATTCCAAATGTACAGTAAGGGGAAGGAAAGGGAAAAGGAAAAACCTTGATATCGCTTGTTTGCTCGTTTGGTTCCTTGCTTCATAAACCAAGATCATGGATATTCCCATGGCTAGGAACATCGCCACATGATAGCAGTTATCATCAAAATAGAGTCGCCACCTAGTTTGTTAAAGCTAGGAAAATAGATAGAGATTCTGGATACGGAAGAAGGATTTTCCTTTTCTTCCGTATCCAGAAAACCTAGCTTCCTCGAGAAAATAGACCTAACGGCCGAATAATCAATACCTCGGCCGCAACAACGATTTTTCAGCCGAGTAATCGATTTTTCGGCCAGTATTTCATTTTACACAAACTACTGTCTATCAGTAAATACTTGTTCAAAGCCATGCTCTGACTTTTGCATGCATTCGGGGGCACAAAGAGCATTTCTTAGTTCATAGACAAAAACTTGTTCATAAAACCATTGCTGTGGTTGCTTTCACTATACAAATATAGTTTCTGCCTATTTTTAACTAATTATGAACAGGAAAAAGGAAAGCCCTGAAAACTAGGCGATCTCTGGGAAGAAGGCAAGGACTGTCCGCTAGCCTCTACATCCTCTCTATCAGCAACCGATACTCGCTCAGCCTCAAGTTGCACCCAAAAGAGGATACAAATGCTCAGAATCAAAGAGATGTGCAAAACAAATGGAAAACATGGGAAAGCCATACCTCGAGGATTCGGCGACGCTGTCTCCGGACCAAAGCCTCAGCACTCTGATAAGCATGCAGCCACTCCTGCACCACCTCAGAGGGCACCTATAGAAACAAATCGAATACTTCAAAGCATTGAAATAGCAGATACAAACAGAGAAACAAGTTCAGAATGATACATGGGAAACCCCAGCTGGCAACGTATAAAGCTGGGTCATGCAAGGAGTGAGGGCCAGACGCTCCTCCTCCCCATCATCAGAATGGAAGGAGACGAAAGATGGGGCCCGCGGCCAAACAGGAACGACAGGAGGGGCTGCAGCAGCTGGAGCCAAGAACACACGGCAGTACTCCATGTAGTCACCCGCCTAGAGAAGCAAGCCTGCCCAATCTCTGATTCGGGCATTCTTCAAATCTTCCTTAGACATCAAGGAAGTAAACCTCTTCGATGCTGGAGGAGGAGGAGGAATGAACTGAAGTGCCTTAGCACGCGGGCGCCACTGGCTAGCTACCCGATCACCTAAGTACCAAGCTCGGCAGAAAGGGCCCTCGAGCAAGCTACGAGTCCGATCTAGGATCCTCGAATGTGTAAGTGGAGTGTCCTCCGGAACACCATCCCAAGGGTCAAACCGTACCTATAAGCAAGGTCAAAATAAGCTACAGCATAAAGATACGGAAATCTAAAGAACAAGGAAGGGAGAAGAGAAGTACCTGATCAACCGTCAATCGGTCCAAGACTCGTCGCCATTCCGGAAGGGTCAAAACAGGTGACTGCGGCTTCCGATACCCCGTCAGCCATCGCTGGTAGCGAGGAATGCAATTCGCATTCCCATGTCTTGTATCGGTGGGAAACGGAAGACGATGCCCAAAAGCCCAGAGCTAAAAGACAGAATTAACCAGGACAGATTCAATACTAGCGGAAGGGCAAAACAAGGAAGTAAAAGAGAAAGATATGTACCTCAAGTACCCGATAGTGACCACCAAGAATGGGGCTCTTGTCCCGTGAGCAGGCTCCAGGATTGCCGTACAAGGTAGCCAGGGCAGATGCTCCCCAATCAAACTCCCGAATAGCCTCCAAATGCTGTAAAAGGACCAAGAACTGTGTATGCACCGAACTATCCTTGTTGGCAAACAATGTTTGCCCAAGGACATAGAGGAGAAAGGCCCGTACTAGCTGCTCCACACTCACCTGGGTCAGAATGTCAGTCTTCATGAATGTCTTGCTTAGCCAAGCAAGATCAATATGACCTCGAGAATGAAGAGGAGGCACCTTCCCCAAGAACCACTCCAAAGCCCCTGCTCGCTCCCAAACCCGGGGATCGACTCGAAGAGGAATCCCGCCTACCCGCAAACCAGTCAACAAAGAAAAGTCACCTGGGGTGATAGTCATCTCACCAGCAGAAGGGAAGTGAAATGTATTGGTGGTGTCCCACCATCTCTCCACCAAAGAGGTCATCAACGACCAGTCGATCTTCGGAAGATTGAGGCCCAGAACAAATGCCTCAAAACCAGCAGCACGAACCAACTCTTGAACCTGCTCAGACAGCGCCAGAAACCAGTTGTGCACCTCATTGCTTCCACCGCGAGCCTCCAGCCTCCTATTTCTCTGCCAAAGACAGTTAACTTCAAAATCACATAAACAAATAAAAGGCTAGGGGCATCAAGTTAACATTTAAAAGCATGCATTGCCTAAATAGGGGGCACGGTTATTTTGATCTTTTAACGAAACAAATTCGACCCAACATTGGGTCCTTCTTATTCACGCCCTTGGCTAGAAGGGATTTCATCCCGAGAACAAAAATTCATGATTAAACAAATTAAGATTCCTAACTAAAGTAAAGCTTTTACTTTTCAGGAAACTTACCGGAACATTGAGAACACTCAAGTGCTGCTTGGGCTCTCTACAGACTATCGCAGCCTCCGGGCCGCCAACAGGAGGGCGGTACTGCAAGAAACCGCCAAAACCCAACCTACGCGAGGGAAGCAGCGTCGAATAAACCAGGCTCCTCAATCGTCTCCTCATCAGACGATGGATACTCGCACCTGCATGGAGGATGCGAGGAAGAACCCACCGCATCTGTAGAAGATGGCATAGCCATCACAACTTAAAGTGAGAGAGAGAGAGAGAGGACGCGGCAACAGCCAACAGCGGCCAGAGACAACGGTGACCGGCGGTGAACAGTGACGACGGCGGCTGGTCGACGGTGGTCGGAGGAACGGTGGTGGTCGTCGGAGGATGAAAAGAACGGAGGAGAGGAATGGAGGTAAGAAAAAAGAAAAATGAGCCGTGAAATCGATTAAACGGAACTTAAAATCAATCTTCTGGCTTTTGGCGTTCCCACGGCCGAGATATCGATTCCTCGGCCAAGACATCAATCCTTCGGCCGCTGTATCAATCTCCTGGCCCTCCAATAAATTTCCTTCAGCCCCAGTGGATTTTGCTCAGTGCACTAACTCAAAGCCATTATGAATTTTGGGTCTTCAACCGGCAAAATAGTCTTGGGGGCATCCCCCGGACAAATACAATATGGTCAAAATTAGCCGAGCAATAAGCTCACTAGATGCTGGTCACTTGACCACTAAGGATTATCAATCACTAAGCTCTTGCTCGCAAAACCCAAGGATCCTTGTGTGGGGGGCTGTTTTCAACCTGGACCTCCTGAACCCTTTCGTCTCCTTGATTGAGTTATGGAAAGATGATGTGGCCCGCCGGGTACCTGCAAACCGGAGGGGAATGTTCCTCCGGGTAGAAGCTCCGACGATCTAGTTAGTATGAGGAAGAAGTGCAGTAGTGTATGCTAGGAACAGAGGAAGTGCTTATGAGAGAAGGAGGAGTGTGTATCAGTCCATTTGGAGTAAGAAGTACCATTGTATTTATAGGCAGAGGAGTCTTCCGTGCTAAGCAAGCCGAGCGTAGGACACACGCGCGTTCCTACGCTCGGATGACATCACCTGTCAGAGGCATTTAATGAAGGCCGCCTTCCCAGGTTTGCAGAGGCACATGGGTTCATGTCAGGCGCGTCACATCACGAAGAGGCGTCACGGCGGTGAGAAGAGAAGACAACTCACGTATCACGCGGAAGGTTCTAGAATGTTCTGTACCAGCGGTTTCCGAGCAAACCGGTCCCGAAGGAGATATTACAGGCCGAACAAACGCAGATCAGAATAGGGAAGCGTTCTGCCGAACAGAAGATCACCCCGCCGAACAAACCAGTGAATACCGTTGTTCGGCGAGCTGCACCTGATCCTCCTTACGTTCGGCGAAGGGTAGATGACGTATCTTCGGTCCAATTCAGCCCTTAACGGACTGAGACAACTGAACGATGGATCCCAGGTGTGACCCCTTTGAATCTTGTGAACCCTTCGGATATTTCGGCCCACTACAATAGCCCCTCAATTTCTTCTTCTTTTGCTCGGAAAAGAAGGAGGAGTTGATCCTGTGCGGCCGAACAAATGGTGCACTATTAAAAGACAGGTTTCCGAACGCAGATTCATCCAAACAGAGTGTATCGCCGAGTAAGGGTACGCTCCAGCCTTTGAAGACTCAAAAGCTGGGATTGCATTTAATGCCTCTGCAACCGCCAACTTCAAATATGCCACGCGTCGTTAGGTCACTGGAGGAAGGCACGGCGTCTGCTGAAGCTGCCACGTGTCGAGCATCCAACGACACATCAGTCTCCCGCCTAGATCTAACGGCTGGGGGCTCGACACCGTTTTAAATGCTTGGCTGAGTATAAAAAGCGGAGCGGGAAGAGAGAAACGCACGTTTTCTCTCTCCAGTCTCGATCGTTCTCTCTCCCAGACGCTGTTCATCACCCCAAATCCCTCCAAAACTCAGATCTTGCTGCATTTTCATCACAAATCATCCATATTTTCTAGGTATTTCTTGTTTCTCCACTGTTTTCTATATGTTTTGGTTGTTTTTGAGCGTTTTTTGACCCAAAAAATGGGTTTTTTCTGTGAACTCAGCCTGAAACGGTTTCTGGGTAATGAAGAACAGGTTGAAGATGTTCATCTGTTCTTCCGAACACATGTTCATCTTCAACCAGTGTTCTTCCGAACACAAGACCCAGAAAATAGCACTTTCATCTTCGGATGAACCCTTTTTTGCTCAGAAATTTCCATCGAGGCTTAGTCGTTTGGAAACTATGAACCACCCTCGGAGGGATTAGCACAGCACACCGAAGGTAGTCACCTTAGGAGACTTGACCTTGCGTCTCGGTAACGGTCTTTCCCTGCACTTGTATTTTTAGGTATGGCGTCCTTTCCAGATTCTTCGGCAGAATCATACAACTCTGTGGACCCCAATGCTTCGGGCTTCGGCGAGATTGATCCACGGATAGCTAAAGTGCTCCGAACCGCGGCTCGGGAATACAGGGTAGGCGGAAGACCTCTTCCCGAAGCATTCGAGGGAGTCTTCATCCCGTCCAAGGTGACTCCACTTCGGTCGATAGGTCCTGATGTGATAAACCTAGAGGACGAACCTTCAGAAAAGGCGCCCGAAGAACCCGACGAAGAAGCTGAAGCCGAGGAAGAAGACGAAGAGGCCACTGAGGAGGAGGCCATAGACGATGATGTGCCCGTTGCTTCCTCCAGCCAAGCCTTCGGCGAGTCATCTTCCCTGCCACCAAGGAAGAAGAGAAAAATCGTGGCTCTCGACCCCAACGAAATACCTTCCCGAGCAGGAAAGGACCCATGTCCCTACTGGGATTGTTTTACCGATGGAGAAGGGATAGATCTCTTCCGAACGACGTATCACATTCCCAACGACGTAGTAATCTCAACGATTCCCGGACCTCGAATTCGATTCTCCGACGGGCACATCACAGTCCCCCTGATGGCCATCACCGAAGGTGGCCTCAGGTTTCCCATGCACAGGATCTTAAGACAGATCCTTCACTTCTTTGATCTCACCCCTTGCCAGCTGAGCGTGAACTCCTATCGAATTATCCACTCAATCATAAAGCTGGCCGAGGTAAAACTGTTCAACCTCCAAGCACACCACATTTTCGAGAACTACATGATGTCTCGGAATGTGAGGTATTCTCGCTTCTATCTATGCTCCCGAAGGAATATGATGAAGATCATTCCCGAGGGTATGTACGATTCGGAGAAATGGGCTTCGGATTACGTCAAAGTTCGGGGGAACTATCAATTCTCCCCAGGCGAAGACGACCAATTTTACGTAGCCAAACAGAGGGGCAACCCAAGTAAGTTAAGAGTGATTTCATTATGTTTGATGCTCGTTATATCTCGTTCGGTACAAATTGATTCAAATATTCGCCCATTTCATTGTGGACTGACTGCTTTTCTTTTGTGTTGTGTTCGGCAGATACGACAAAGATCAACAAAAATCTGCTAAGGCTTGCCAAAGGTTGTGGCCTTGCAGATTCATTGCTGACGATTCCGAGCGAAGAGAGGGACGCGCCAACCATTCTGCAGTACGACGCCACATACGGAGGGAGGATCCGAGGAAAGGGGGCCGAAGGAAGCTCGAAGAAAAAGAGCACAGTAGTTGACCTCACCGACCTTCCCGAGGATCAGCTCCCAAATCTAGACAAGCCTCTCCGAGGAACAATGCGCCAACCTACCGAAGGAACGCCATTCCCCGAGGAAGAAGACATGCCTCCAAGAAGTATGAGAGCTGTCCTCCAGGGGAAGCTGGAGGAGAGAAAGGCCAAAGAACAGGCCGAAAAGCAGACAGCTGGGGCGCCTGGTGCTTCGGGTTCGGCACCGAAGGTCAGCGCTCCGGGCAAGAAGACAGCCCCCGATGCTGTCTCCCAAAAACGTCCACCATCCCCCCCTACCTCTACTGACAAGCCGACGAAGAGGTACAAGGTCACGGCCAAGAAGGCCTCAGCCTCGGCCGCTGCTGGGAAAACTCCCATTGCCGAAGAGCAGGAAGGGGGAGAAAAACAAGGAAAAGTTGCCGAAGGCCAAACCCTTGATGCCGACGTTGCCTGGGCTCCCAGCTTCGTCACTCCTCGGAACAAGCAAATCCTACGCACGGATAGCTTGATCGAGGACCCCTCTCTGGCCTACACCCTTCACGCTGGGCTCAGGCTGCCGAGGGACCTCGCCGCTCAAGGGTCTTTGAAAACAGCACTGACCGACTACTACTACTTTGCTGGCAGGGTAAGTTTTTCGTTGTACTGCACAGTATGAACAATTTCCACCAAGTGTTTACCTTCGGATTCTCACATTTGATTCTTATCTGCAGGCTACTCAGTCCATTATGAGCGCACAACGTCATCTCGTTGAGCATGACAAGAAGGAAAAGCTCCTCCGGCAAAAGGTAGAGCTGCACCAAACGTCCGCCGAGGACTATAAGAAGTGCCTCCAGCAATCGGAGGATGCCCGCCGAAGCCAAGAGATCACCATCGCAAATCTAAATGATGTGATCAAGGGGCTGCAGGACGGCGGCGAACAGGCCCGTGCCGAGGGGAAGGATGAAGGGCTGACCGAGGGAAGAGCCCTTGGGAGGAAAGAAATGGAAGAAGAGATGAAGAAAGAACTGCAGGCCCAGTACGATAAGGGTTATTATCAGGCTGAAGAAGATGCAGCCGAAGAACTGGTGGCCCTGCAGACCGAGCTCCGTGAAGAGCAGCACAAGAAAAGCTTTATGCTCGGCTTCAACAGTGGTTTCGATGAGGCTGGCGTCGAAGCTGATGACGAAAGGAGGTCCCTAGTCGAGGTGCCACCCCTCGAAGCAGCTGAAGTTTACGCCGAGCCTCCACCCCTTGAAGAGGTTGCAGTTGACGTGCTTCAACGGGAGAACACCCAAGCCCCTCCAGTCGACCAGACCATTTCCTCCACGGATGAGGTTCGTCCCAAAAATAAACAAACTGATGAAGCTCGGTTCTAATCCCGAGGATCCAGTTTAAAGTACCATGTGAAACTTATCTGTACCCACTTAGTAGCCCCCTGCCGTCGGGTACACAAACATGCGGATGTAAAAGATATCACGGGCGAGGTGCTATACCCAACGAACGAATGAGGAATCCGAAGAAACCAGGGGCGATATGTTATACCCAACACACAAATGAGGAATCCGAAGAAACCAGGGGCGAGATGTTATACCCAGCAAACGAGTATAAAAACTGAACAAGTGAATGTACCGAACATATAATACCACCAAAACGCCCGTAGGTTTACAATCGAACAAAAGCAAAAAACAAAAAACGAGCAAAGCGCGAAACAGAGTTGGCCGAGGCTAACCATGGAACTTCCTAAGTTTTTGGGCGTTCCAGGGGTTAGCAATCGGCGTACCATCCATTTCAGCAAGCTTATAAACTCCGTGGCCAATCTTCTGGATCACCCTATAGGGGCCTTCGTAGGGATCTTTAAGCTTGGTCAACTTCTTGGCTTCCACGACCATCTGAAGAACGAGGTCACCAACTTGGAATGGCCGAGCACGGGCGTTTTTATTATAACCTCGAGCAACTTCCTGTTGATAAGTAGCATGGTGTAAGTTGGCGTTGTCGCGGAATTCTTCGGCGAAATCCAACTCAGCACCAACTAAAGCATTGTTGTCCGCTGGGTTGAAGTTTTCGGACCGAACAGTATGAATGAGGGAAGATAAGGGCAGGACGGCTTCCATACCGTAGGCCATGGAAAACAGGGTTCGGCCAGTGGAGCGCCGAGGGGTGGTACGATAGCTCCACAGAACGTGGGGAAGCTCATCTACCCACTTGCCGAGCTTGCGATCCAAACGACGCTTGAGCCCCCGAGTGATAGCCTTGTTGGATGCTTCAGCTTGTCCATTCCCCTGGGGGTAAGCTACCGAGGAAGTGTGGATCATGATGTGATGGCGCTTATAGAAGGATTGGATTGCTGCGGCCACAAATTGCGTGCCGTTATCCGAGAGAATGGCGTAAGGTACCCCGAAGCAGATACTCGAACCCGTCTGGGGCCTTTGGTAGCTTACCCACGATGTCGAAGCCCCACACAGCAAATGGCCAAGGGCTGGTGATCATCTTGAGGGGAAAGGCTGGTTGGTGAGGTATGTAAGCGTGTTTCTGGCACCGAACACAACGCCTCACGTAATCCTCGGATTGCTTAACCATCTTCGGCCACCAGTAACCTTGGGTTAACGCTCGGTGAGCAATCGTCCTGCCACCGGAGTGCCCGCCACAACTCCCCATGTGCAATTCATCCAAAACGCTCTGTACTTGATCCTCATGCACAACACGTAGATCTGGCCCGGTGAACGTTCGGCGGTATAATTGGCCTTGCGGATCCAAGAAGTAGTTAGCCGCTTGGCACCGAACTTTGTGGGCCTCCATCCTACTCGGTGGAAGGGCCTGGTCCCTCAAGAAAGCAATAACGGGGTCCAGTTGACTGGGGCCGAGAGGAACGGTGCTGACCGAACAAACGGCAAGCTCCAAGCTCGGAGTGGTAACTTCATCAAAAACAATGGTGCGAGCCCCGGCGGCCTTATACACCGAAGCAAGCCCCGCTAAGGCATCGGCATGAGCATTATGCTCCCGGGCAATCCATTCCACCTCGACTCGGACAAATTGCTTCAGGAGGGCCAAGACATGGCTGACGTAAGCATTCATCCGTGCATCCTTGGCTTCGTAGTCGTCATTGAGATGGCCCACAACCAACTGTGAGTCACAGAAGACGTGAACCGAACAAGCCCCTAACCGAAGAGCAAGCTGCAGCCCAGCAATGAGAGCCTCACATTCGGCCTCGTTGTTGGTGGCGGGGTAACCGATAGAGACGACATGCTCATGAACAGTTCCAGCTGGAGAAACGAGCACAATGCCAGCCCTTGCCCCGTTGACGTTTGAAGCACCATCCACCGTCATTTTCCACGCATCGCCGGAGAAAAGCTTCCACTCCTTCTTCGGCTTTCGTGTGCCCAAGACGAACTTCGAATGAAGAGACTCGCGAGGAGGCTTAGTCCACTCAACATGCTCTTCTGTCTTGGCTAACTGTGCTTCTTCGGCTGCCGTTACCAACACATTTTCCTCATCTTTGAGCCCAGGAGTAAGCTCGGCAAAGAAATCCGCCAAAGCTTGTCCTTTGATAGCTGTCCGCAGCTCGAACTGGATGTCATAGTTGGCCAAGTCTTGGGAGAATTTTAAAATCCTGCTGGAGGAGTCCGTTCTCCGAAGAAAGGCTTTGAGAGGAAACTCAGTGAGGACCACGATCCTATGGCATTGAAAGTAGGGCAGTAGACTCGTCTTAGCTGAGACGAGTGCTAGAGCCAACTTTTCCATAGGCAGATACCTCGTCTGAGAGTCCGTCATCGTTTTGCTGGAAAAGAATACGGGTAAGTGCTCCATCCCTTCCTTTCGAACAAGCACCGAACTCGTGGCATGATCCGAGACCGCCAGGTATAAATAAAGGTCCTCTTCGGGCAAGGGTGTGACGAGGAGTGGAGCTTGTGCAAGATAGTCTTTTAAAGATTGCAAAGCCACATCACGTTCCTCAATCCACACAAACCTGCGGCGATTGGTCTTTATTGCCTGGAAGAAAGGTCTGCAAAGATCTCCCGAACGACGGATAAAACGACTCGACGTAGCTACCATACCCGTGAGTCGTTGAACCTCTTTAATGGTAGTTGGAGCTCGGAGGTTCTGCACGGCCGTGAGCTGGGTAGGATCAGCTTCTATCCCTCGGCAACTCACCATATAGCCGATGAACTTTCCCGAGCCAACTCCGAACGCACACTTCTCAGCGTTCAAACGGAGCTTATATTCCTTGAGGATAGTGAAGATCTCACCTAGATCCCGAAGGTGATCGCAACTGATCTTACTTTTGCACACAAGATCATCAATGTATGCTTCCAATGTTTTGCCGAGCTTTAAAAGGAACATCTTGGTGATCGCTCGTTGAAAACTAGCTCCGGCGTTCTTCAATCCGAACGGCCGACATTGTAACAGTAAATTCCCCGAGGAGAGATGAACGCCGTCTTTTCTTGATCCTCTTCCGCCAAGGCAATTTGGTGATACCCTCGGTAGGCATCCATGAAGCTAAGGCGCTCATGTCCTGCTGTTGCATCCACCATCAGTTCGATCCGAGGAAGGGGAAAACGATCCATCGGACAAGCATCGTTGAGATTGGTGTAATCGACGCAGACTTTGAGCGTTCCATTCTTCTTCGGAACAACGACCGGATTTGCTAGCCATGTCGGGTACAGAATCTCTTGTATAGCCCCAGCCTTTAGCAGCTGGTCCACCTCAGCCATCACCGCATCAACGTGCGAAGGGGCCGAACGCCTGACCTTCTGAATAACAGGACGTCTGTTCGGATCAACATTCAGGTGATGGGCGGCAAAAGTTGGATCTACTCCAGGCATTTCCTCGGGAGTCCAAGCAAATACTTCAATGTTCTCTTTGAGAAAGTTGTACATCTCCATACGCTCGGTCTCGACCATAGAACTGCCGAGTAGAAAGTACCGGCTTCCATCCTCCGTTATTGGCATCCTTATAAGTTCTTCGGCTGACCTTTGCTCGGCGGGTAACCCCACGTCCTCGAGTACGGGTATGTCCGCCGTGTCGACGCACTGTACTTCCAAATAGCTTTGTTTATTAGTCACCGTGCTAATGTAACATTTCTTTGACTGGACCTGGTCGCCCCGAAGTCTCTCCTGTCGTCCGTTCCACCCAACGAACTTCATCACCTGGTGCAAGGTTGATGGAACTACCTTCATCTCGCGTAGCCATGCTCGACCGAGGATAACGTTGTAGGGGCTCAGAGAGCTAACCACTACCAATTCGACGTTAATCACTCGGGAACCGACATGCATGGGAAGGGTTATCAGCCCAAGAGGCCAAACTGGAGCCCCTGTGAAACTGACGAGCGGGGTGGTTGCTAGCCGAAGCCTATCCGGTGAAAGCCCCAGACTTTTGTATGTGGATTGGAACATCACTTCGGCCAAACTTCCTTGGTCGATCAGCACCCGTTGGACTCTGGAGGAATCTACCGTGACTGTAACTACCAGAGCGTCGGTATGTGGCATTTGTACGCCCTGCATGTCTTCGGCTGAGAAGGTGATGATTCCTCTGAGGCTCGGATCTTCCCATTTGCGTTTTTGTGTCGCTCCAACGTTGCAAACGGACAGAGCAGCAACAGCTTTACCAATTTCCGTACGAAGCTCGGCGGCTTTCCCTTTGGACACTAACCCCTGGATCACGCCAACAAGATTCCCAACTACGGGAGGGGGAGGTGGAAGTGGATTCCTCCGAAGATCGATCCATTGATTGAGATGCCCTGCCGCAGCTAGTTCCTCCAAGTAACGTTTGAATGCCTGACATTGGGTGGTATAATGACCACGTTCCTTGTGAAAGCTGCACATCCCTGGTCCATTGCCTGCCGTACCGAGAAACCGCGTTGGCCAAACGAAAAACGGAAGTTGGCCAATTATGCTTAAAAGCTTATAGATTGGCTCGGTGAATGCCGTACGCTCGGCAACGTATTCCTCGGGCCTCGGATCCCTTCGTGTTTGCTGCCAAGGCTGCTGCTGTGGGACCTCGGGAGGTTTGGTCTTGTTGTTCGGTTTGTTTGCTCCTGAGCTTGAACCGTGCTGCCCATTCTGCCCTTGCCGAACGTTTGCAACATGTTTCTTCGCTGTTGTGGATTTTGGTGCTTCTGCGTTCTTCAGAGCGTTTCGCTCGGCAACTGCCTCCTCGTGGACGCAATCCTTCTCTATGATGACCATCAGGTTGCCCATTGTCTTTGGTGGATTTCTGGATAAGTCCCGGAACATTGCCGAAGCTGGATCCAACCCGTTCATGAAAGATTCCGCCGCCACACTTTGATCGCAATCAGGGATCAGGTTATACACCTCCCAGTAACGTTCGGTGTACGCCCGAAGAGTCTCCTCCGGTGTTCTCCGCATATTTACCAGCATGGAAAGCGTCTTCGGTTGAATGTTGCTTGTTACGAACCGTTTCGTGAATTCCAACTTCAACTCGTTGAAACTCTTGATGGACTTCGGCTTGAGCTGATTATACCACAACATAATGGGCTCACTTAATGTAAGAGGAAAGATCTTACACATGAGTGCGTCGGTGAAGTTGTGGAGGCTCATCGTCTGACGAAATCGACAAACGAACGCAACAGCATCCTCCTTTGCCTCGTAGCGTTTGAGCTTCAGCATGACAAAACGGTCTGGAGGCCGTTCTTGTTGAATGGCGTCGATGAAGGGGGATGCCTTTGCCTTCTCGAGCTTGGAGTCGTCCACAGGTACAGGTACAGGTGCGGGTGGAATGACCGGCGCTGGAGCCTCTTGCTGAGCCTCATTGTTTGCCCTTGGTTCCCGGTGGCGGCGCCTATGTTCCTGCGGAACGTGATGACGATGCCGAGCTTCATCTGAGGGCTCCGGATGTTCCACCCTCGGATCTTCGTACCGAACGTTGCAAGGGTCTCCCCCTTCGACCACAACTTGGTACACCACTGGCTTTCCCGTGTATTGATCATACAGGACAATGGTATTGGTATGCTCGGATCGCGTTCCCCTGCTTGTAGTTCGTTCACCGCGCGAACCTGCAGTTCGGTGACCCCCGGGGTTGCGTTCGGTTCGTGACCTGGATTGCTCTGATCGCTCGGGAAGCTGGCTCGTTCGTAGACGAGGTGGTGGGTCATTGAGATTTATGGGCCTTTTACCGTCCGCCCGCTCCAGTTGTCTTCGGCTAAGGCGATGTGTCCGCCCCGAAACTCCCGTCCTAAGAGTTCCAGCCGTGGAGTGTGTTGCCGAGGAACGTGAACTCTCTTCCCTGATGACGCTTGCCACACGCGAACGAGAGGATGTTAGAGGATCCCTAGAAGTGCGTTCGAGCCTATCGAAGACGGTGCGACACTCGGATGGAGCTCCTTCTGATGTTTGGGTTTGGTGCGTCCTTCGCCTTCGTTTTTAAGGTTTCTTCAGCTGGCTTGGTTCGGCCAGATGGCCTCGGACAGGGGTTACAGCCGGGCCTCCATCCCGTGCCTCGAGACGTTGTTGTAGGAGGGCTATGACAGTTGCCTAACGCTTTTGCTCCGCCAGGGCGATGTCAAGTTCGGTTGGTGGATAGGTCAATGGACGAGCAACTGGTTGCGTAGTTCCAACGGTGTGGCTAGGCTCAGCGTTCAAAGTGCCGAACCCAGCTAGACCGAGGGTAAAGTTTTCTGGGCCAGGTGGAGGTAGGCGTTGTGCCATAGCCGAAGATAACGAGGGAAGGGGTGAAAGGTGGAGATCTAAGGCTGAACACAGATCCACGTCCTGCTAGGATATGTTGTCCCCAGCAGAGTCGCCAATTGTGGGGGGCTGTTTTCAACCTGGACCTCCTGAACCCTTTCGCCTCCTTGATTGAGCTATGTAAAGATGATGTGGCCCGCCGGGTACCTGCAAACCGGAGGGGAATGTTCCTCCGGGTAGAAGCTCCGACGATCTAGTTAGTATGAGGAAGAAGTGCAGTAGTGTATGCTAGGAACAGAGGAAGTGCTTATGAGAGAAGGAGGAGTGTGTATCAGTCCCTTTGGAGTAAGAAGTACCACTGTATTTATAGGCAGAGGAGTCTTCCGTGCTAAGCAAGCCGAGCGTAGGACACACGCGCGTTCCTACGCTCGGATGATGTCACCTGTCAGAGGCATTTAATGAAGGCCGCCTTCCCAGGTTTGCAGAGGCACATGGGTTCATGTCAGGCGCGTCACATCACGAAGAGGCGTCACGGCGGTGAGAAGAGAAGACAACTCACGTGTCACGCAGAAGGTTCTAGAATGTTCTGTATCAGCGGTTTCCGAGCAAACCGGTCCTGAAGGAGATATTACAGGCCGAACAAACGAAGATCAGAATAGGGAAGCGTTCTGCCGAACAGAAGATCACCCCGCCGAACAAACCAGTGAATACCGTTGTTCGGTGAGCTGCACCTGATCCTCCTTACGTTCGGCGAAGGGTAGATGACGTATCTCCGGTCCAATTCAGCCCTCAACGGACTGAGACAACTGAACGATGGATCCCAAGTGTGACCCCTTTGAATCTTGTGAACCCTTCGGATATTTCGGCCCACTACACCTTGATACCTCAAGTACAGGCTCTACGCCCCGGTACAACAGCCGTTACAGCCATATACCCGGTGCTACACTTATGCGGTCATCACCTAAAGCAACCCTGTGCTTACTCACCTAATCACTTCAGCGGCTCTAAGCCCATTACTTCAACTGACTCTACCATGAACAGCAAATCCACAGCTACTGATCGCTCGGCCACCTGAGATCATCAAAATCCAAGCTCCGGCCTCATATTCAATTCAGCGGCTCCAGGCCCATACCAGTCATCTCGGCGGCCCCGCGCCCGTATCTATCATCTCCGCGTCTCCAAGCCCATATGTATCAACTCAGCGGCGCCATGCTCATACATCAAACGGGCTCTTTGCCAATCAACTCAGCGGCCCCGTGCCCATACCTATCAACTCAACAGGCTCGACGCCTATCATCTCTGTGGCTCCGCGCCCATATTTATCATCTCAGCCGCTCCAGGCTCACACCTATCAGCTCAACAGGCTTCAAGCCAATCATTTTAGCAGCTCGAAGCCCATTATCATAATGGCTCTACGCCCGTTCAACTGGCTCTACGCCGTAATTATCCCCACAGGCTCTACGCTACCCCAATCAAACAATCGTCAACTCAACGGCTTCAAGGCCATTATTTCAACGGCTCAACGCCCATATCATCCAACTCAGCGGCTCTAAGCCCATCATTTCAGTGGCTCCATGCCTGTTATCAACTCAGCGGCTCCGCGCCCACTATCTTAACTGGCTCTACGCCATAAATAACTCTCAACGGGCTCTGTGCCACCCCAATCAAGATATCATCGATTCTCAGGCTTTACGCTTGAATGCCCAAACCCAACACTTTGAATGCCCGAAGCTCTTCGAATGCCCAACCACTGTGTATTGGATGCTCAAGTTCTACACTTGAATGCTCAAGCTCTATGCTTGGATGCCCAACCACTGTGTACTGGATGCTCAAAGCCTGTACTTTGAATGCTCGGATTCTGCCGTCCGAATGCTCGAGCTCTACGCTCTGAATGCTCAAGTCTAGAACTTGAAAGAAGCTCTAAGCTTATATCAAACACACACGCATGGGCCCGTGCACTTTTGCATCACCATTATCACATCGAGTCTGCATCATCATATCTATCTAACCACCATTATCATATACACATTTCTGCATATCTCTCATTCACAGGTCTATCCTGCAATCAACTGGCTCCGCGCCTCAATTTTATTGATCGGTCCAGAACCTCGATCCCTTGGCTCTACGCCAAATTTTATGATGAGAAAGCTCCGTGCACAGACCATCAGAATACAACCAGCTCCGCGTTTCGGTTCTGTATCTCCAGGCTCTCGCTTTATGATCAACATCAGCTCCGCGCTTCGGTTCGATCTACGTCAGCTTAGGCTCTCGCCTTGTGATCAAAACCAGCTCTGCGCTTTGGTCCGATCAAAAGCTCAAAGCTCCAACACCTCAGGCTCTCGCCTTATGATTGCAACTGGCTCCGTGCGTCGGTTCTTTCATTCAAATGCCCCGTGCTCTAGTTACTGGCCCTGCGGCATCCAACTCGTCTCCAGAAGATGACTTGGGTTCCACCCCTATCTCAAAACTGGCATCCAATTCATCCCCAACAGATGGCTTGGATTCCACCCCAAATTACATCAATTCCTTCCAGCTCATTCGCAAGGATACGCTATTCCACCGAGCTCCCCTCAGTCAAAGTAAGGATGATCAAGAAAAGCAAACACACCTGCTGTGTACTGATCTACCCCAAAATACTAAGGTAACTCTCTGCAAAAACTTCCCCGGCAGCCCCGCGCTCCTTCAACTACTCCCCGCCAAAAATCCTGGCTCCGCCTAAGTACGTCACACTACGGCTTTTAAAGCCTGAAGGTATGTCTTCTGTCTCTAACCCTCCAAACTTTTTACTTTTCTTTATTGCCTCCGAACTACGGTTGGTCTGAATTTCCCCTGTGCAATACGTAGGCAGCCTCCCGGCCCGACCATAACAAAACCTTTTTTCAAAAAACCCTTGGAATAGTGGTTTGACCAAATTGAGTTGCTTTTATAGCTTTGATTTTACTCAAACATGTCTTGCGATCCGTCTGAACTGAGTCAAAGAGGGGCATCTGTAGACACCCCAATTTGGCCTAACGACTATTTCAAGTCCCACCTTGGGACCATCCCGATGATGAAATGGATTCGATGATTGCTGATTGCCTTCTTGTGAAACCCATGGACTTATGGTAAGAACTTTGAGCCATTTAGAGGACCTAATCCAGAGCCAAATAGCCTTTCAGACAGAAACACAGTGTTCTAGGAAAATCCATCGGTCGGTCGTAACATCGATCTCACGGCCTTAACATCCATCCTTCACCTGAGCAACCTGTTGCTAGCAAAATCTCCCTGAGAGATCAAGACCTTGGCCGTAAGATCAATACCTCGGCCGCCACAAACATTCCTCGGCCGCGAGATCCTTTGCTCGGCCGCGAGATCGACCTTTTTCCAGACTCTCGAATGTTCTGTCGGTGGTTTGATCCAACCACGATACCTTTCCGATGCGTTCGGGCTACGTTCAGAGATCACAATGAAGAGTTCGAATTGCATTGCAATTGCAATCGCGTGATTTGATTGGACCGAGTGAGTCATCCCTTTGCCTATATAAAGAGGCCTTTGCACCACGAAATTAACACAGATTCACACCCTCATCAGCCACGAAACTCTGCAAAAATACTCACACAAACCCTCTCTACAGAAGCCCTAACCTCCCGAAGGGAGCCATTAATCCGAAGATCAAACCCCGGAGTTCAAATCCTAACCCTAGGGTTTCGTCCAAGAAGCAATCAATCAGTCAATCCCGATCAATCCGAAGCAATCAAGCAACTGAGGGATCAAGGTGGTGAGGCCCAACGGCCTCTGGTTTGGTTTCTTTACCGCTTATTTTACTAATCGTAGCGTTTTAGTCACCTGTTAAACTTTCTGTCTAGTGTGAGGAAGAACACCAGCCGGGGCTTCGATCCCTCGGCCGGTACATATAATCAGCATGATTACTCGGCCGCGACATCCATTCACCGGCCCAGTAATCGATCTGCTGGCACACATTTTGTTTTGTTTTCTGCTTTTTTTGACGCATGTTCATTTATTGTTTCGGCTCACCTTATTTACTGTTTAAAGGCATAAAGAAAACAAATTGTGTGTTAGGGTTAAATAAAGCATCTATATGTCTTATGTTGAATGATTATGTGCTAGCCTCACGGCTAGGCAGAGAGGGGTGCTTAACACCTTCCCCTTACTGTACCTTTGGCTTCCGTATCCAGAATCTCTATCTGTTTTCCTAGCTTTAACAAACTAGGTGGCGACTCTGTTTTGTTGATAACCGCTATCATGTGGCGATGTTCCTACCCATGGGAATATCCATGATCTTGGTTTATGAAGCAAGGAACCAAACGAGCAAACAAGCGCTATCAAACTATATGGCGATGCCTCGCTCGGGAGGTGTCTACTGTTTGCTTGCCCATAATCATTCAACATAAGACATATAGATGATTTATTTAAAGAGGGGCATCTGTAGACACCCCAACGGCCTCTGGTTTGGTTTATTTACCCCAGCATTTTAGTCACCTGTTAAACTTTTTGTCTGTTGTGAGGAAGAACACCAGCGGGGCTATGCCAGGATTTTTGGTTCCCCTTACTGTACCTTTGGCTTCTATATCCAGAATCTCTATCTGTTCTCCTAGCTTTAACAAACTAGGTGGCGACTCTGTTTTGATGATAACCGTTATCATGTGGCGATGTTCCTAGCCATGGGAATATCCATGATCTTGGTTTATGAAGCAGGGAACCAAACGAGCAAACAAGCGATATCAAACTGTATGGCGATGCCCCACTCGGGAGGTGTCTACAGTTTTCTGTATTTGTCCCGTTGGCATCATGGAAAGAGATGAAACTGGGAGCCCATGGCCAAATAGGAGGAGCGTCAGCAGTGGTAGCAGTAGGTAGGGTCAGCGGTGATATCTCCATGATGGCTTGTATCTTGGAAGGGTCTACTTCGATTCCTCTTTGAGTGATGAGAAATCCTATCATTTTACCAGCTGTTACCCCAAAAGTGCATTTTTGAGGATTGAGACGTAGCTTGTATTGCCTAATCCTCTTAAAGAACTTTCGAAGTGCTTCGGAGTGCCCCTTCCTTTCCTTGGATTTGACTATCATGTCACCGACATACACCTCTACTTCCTTGTGCATCATGTCATGCAGCAATGTGGTTGCCATCCTTTGGTAAGTGGCTCCAACATTTTTCAATCTGAATGGCAGTCTCTGAATTGAGATCCGGCCACTGCTATTGTTATCACTTCCCAATTTCTAGGTCTATCCTAAAGCACGTTAACTGTCAAACCATGGCAACAACATTTTCAAAATAAAGCAACCGATGTTTTATTATTTCCAAGGAAAAAGGAAAAGCAAGCTCAAAGAATTCCCAGTTTATGAAAACTAGAATCAAAATCTTTCAAAAAACATAAGCAAAGTGTCGATCTCTAGGTCCTCCTTCTCTTTGCACTCTTGTCTTCCAAAAGGTTTTTCTCTAGCCAACGCTTATACGAACCCGATAGTTTGTCAGCAAAGTTCTCAGCAACCTCTTGCATTACTCGATTTGGCCACAAGTGAAGCACATTACGACTAAGGTTGGCATCATGAACCTTAGAAATAGCATACTCAGGGTCACCCAAAACCTTAACCTGTTCAGCTCCCAACTGCCTTTGGAAACGAGTGGGGAAACAGAAGGTAACTTGAGTGATGCCAATCATTGCTACAGCAAAATGGTTCATGGTACTTGCAGTCATGCTCTTTACACCATACCAGGGGCAAACCCATTGAATCTAGTTACCCTTACGAGTCTTCATCCACACTTTCCAAGCAGCCTTAGTGGGAAACTGTCTGATCACACGGCGCTCCACGCAATGTTCCAAACTATAAGTTAGCCGCTCTGGCACATCCCACACCGTCAACTTCTAATAAAGCCATACCTATGGAAAACAAGGGAAAATTGCGAGTTGAGAGAACACGTAAGTCAAAACAAAAGAGGGACGAGCAGAAAGATAAATAGCAATGAGCAAACCTACAATAACAAAGGGCTGCTTGAAAACTGGACTGTAGGATTATCCTTTACCATGTCAAGGCCTATCAAGGTCTCTGTCAACACTAAACCAGCAAAACCTACACGGTTTCCCATCTGTTGGGCAAAGTCAAACAGCATAGAATCAGCATGGCCGGAAGAAGGTCCAAGCAAGTAGTAATGGAGAAGACAAATGCACAGCGCATGAAAGCATGCCTTCTGTAAAGGAATCTGACGATGAGCTTCAGTGGTACCAAAGCGCTGAACAAGCTATAAGGTTTCCAACCTTCCATTTACCATGAAAAACCTAGCTTCATGTTTCTGAATTTGGAGCAAATCTTTCAAGAGGTTGCCCCGATTAAACAAAGGGTTAGGAATAATGGGACCTTCTCTATCCGAATGACCCATGATAGCTGCAAATTCCTCGATAGTAGGACACAATTCCTCTCTTCTAAGGAGGATTTGAAGAATGCCCGGATCAGAGATTGGGCAGGCTTGCTTCTCCAGGCGGGTGACTACATGGAGTACTGCCATGTGTTCTTGGCTCCAGCTGCTGCAGCCCCTCCTGTCGTTCCTGTTTGGCCGCGGGCCCCATCTTTCGTCTCCTTCCATTCTGATGATGGGAAGGAGGAGCATCTGGCCCTCACTCCTTGCACGACCCAGCTTTATACGTCGCCAGCTGGGGTTTCCCAGGTATCATTCTGAACTTGTTTCTCTGTTTGTATCTGCTATTTCAATGCTTTGAAGTATTTGATTTGTTTTTATAGGCGCCCTCTGAGGTGGTGCAGGAGTGGCTGCATGCTTATCAGAGTGCTGAGGCTTTGGTCCGGAGACAGCATCGCCAAATCCTCGAGGTATGGCTTTCCCATGTTTTCCGTTTGTTTTGCACATCTTTTTGATTCTGAGCATTTGTATTGTCTTTTGGGTGCAGCTTGAGGCTGAGCGAGTACCGGTTGCTGATAGAGAAGATGTAGAGGCTAGCGGACAGTCCTTGCCTTCTTCCCAGAGATCGCCTAGTTTGTAGGGCTTTTCTTTTTCCTGTAGACACCTCCCTTCCTTGTTCGTGGACGATGCGTGGCCAGCGATCACAGAGGGAGTCCGCGTTGTTTTTGATTCTGTCTTGCTGCTTGATTAAGGACCCTTGCATGGGTGGCTTGCTTCCGTGACGTGGAACTTCCGGGGTGGCGCTTGTACACGGCATGATGATTTTTCTGGGCTGCGTGATGTCTCTTCTGCAACACAGTGCTTCTTTGGTACATGTTGCCTCGGGAGGTTTCCTTTTCTTTTTTTGCAGCTGGTCTCTGGCGTTCGGTCCGTCAAAGAGTTCGGCATCCTCTTCTCCTTCTTTTATTTTCCTGCATAGGTTAGTTCAACAGGAAATCGATACATAGCTTTGTTTTAGGAAATGTGGGATGATTCACCTTGTGATGTAAAAGTTTTTGTTATATGAAACAAAATCTTTTGCTCTGTTATATGATTGCATATGCTGTTGTTCACCGTTCGTTATGATAAAATCGATATTTTGTTGAAAATCCAGTGAAATGGACAGAACCGTGGAAACAGTCGTTTTGGCGGCCGAGGAATCGTTCCATCTGCCAGATTTTGATTTTAGGTCAACTTTGATTTCCATGGGTCGGGGGATCGATCCTGCGGCCGTTTATTCGAAGTGCCGGCCGAGATACCGACTAGATTAATGACGAGTTTAGAATCCAATTCGAACTAAGACTCATCCTAGCCTATAAGTATACGTTCTATGAACTCGATGGTATTTGTCAGCAACGATTTCATGGCACAACTAGTCCTCGATCAGTGTTTGAACTCTTTTAACGACCTCGACCGTTTGCACTTTAGGTTCTTCGGCATGGACTTCATCTTTTCCCTTTGCCAAATTCCTGTGAATTTTGCTTTCCTTCTGGCAGCCACTAGCTTGTGGGACCCTGCTTTCCATGTCTTTCGATTTAGAAGAGAGGAATTGTGTCCTACTATCAAAGAATTTGCAGCTATCATGGGTCATTCGGATAAAGAAGGTCTCATTATTCCTAACCCTTTGTTTAATTGGGGCAACCTCTTGAAGGATTTGCTCCAAATTCAGAAACATGAAGCTAGGTTTTTCATGGTAAATGGGAGGTTGGAAACCTTATAGCTTGTTCAACGCTTTGGTACCACTGGAGCTCATCGTCAGATTCCTCAACAGAAGGCGTGCTTTCATGCGCTGTGCATTTGTCTTCTCCATTACTACTTGCTTGGACCTTCTTCCGGCCACGCTGATTCTATGCTGATTGACTTTGCCCAACAGATGGGAACCCGTGTAGGTTTTACTGGTTTAGTGTTGGCAGAGACCTTGATAGGCCTTGACATGGTAAAGGATAATCCTACAGTCTAGTTTTCAGGCAGCCTTTTGTTATTGCAGGTTCGCTCATTGCTATTTATCTTTCCGCTCGTCCCTCTTTTGTTTTGACTCACGTGTTCTCTCAACTCGCAATTTTCTAGGAGACATAAGATGTCCTCATCAGGGAACATGAAGTCTTCTGCCTCGGCTTCTGTTATAGGGTGATCTGCCAAGAATTCTGCCACAGCCCTTCCTTTTACTGATTTCCTCGTCATGAATTTGAGGTCGAATTCTGCTAGAAGCAATAACCACCTAGCTAGCCTTCCAATAATTGTCGGCTTCTCGAAAAGATATTTGATTGGATCTAAACGAGAAACTAACACTACCGGATGCGCTAATAGGTAGTGCCTTAGTTTCACAGTCCATCATCTTCTTGCTGAGGTAGTATATGGCGCACTCTACTTTGGCGTCATTTTCTTGTGCTAGCATACATCCCATGGATGTGTCTGTTACTGAAAGATATAGAATCAATGGCTTACCAGGGATGGGTGGCGACAGCACATGTGGATTCTGAAGATATTCCTTGATGGCTTCGAACGATTGCTGACAGTCTTGGCTCCATTCAAAATCAGTACTTTTCTTAAGAAGCTTGAAGAGGGGTTCGCAGGTGGTTGTGAGTTTGGAAATGAATCTGCTGATGAATTGCAGTTTCCCCAGAAAGCTCCTTACTTCCTTTTCCGTCTTCGGCGGTGATATCTCCATGATGGCTTGTATCTTGGAAGGGTCTACTTCGATTCCTTTTTGAGTAATGAGAAATCCTAACATTTTACCAGCTGTTACCCCAAAAGTGCATTTTTGAGGGTTGAGACGTAGCTTGTATTGCCTAATCCTCTCAAAGAACTTTCGAAGTGCTTCGTAGTGTCCCTCCCTTTCCTTGGATTTTACTATCATGTCATCGACATACACCTCTACTTCCTTGTGCATCATGCCATGCAGCAATGTGGTTGCCATCCTTTGGTAAGTGGCTCCAGCATTTTTCAATCCGAATGGCATCACTCGGTAACAGTCAGTTCCCCATGGTGTGGTGAAGGTGGTCTTCTCTCTGTCCTCAGGAGACATCAAAATCTAATTATACCCAGAAAATCCATCCATGAAAGATAGCAGTACATGTCCTACAGTGTTGTGCACGAGCTCGTCCATGTGTGGTAATGGAAAGTCATCTTTTGGGCTGGCTTTGTTGAGATCTCGGAAATCCACACAAACCCTGATTCCTCTAGTTTTCTTTGGTACTGGGACGATGTTGGCTACCCACTGGGGGTACTTGGTGACTATGAGAAAACCGGCGTTGATTTGCTTAGTGACTTCTTCTTTTATTTTTAAAACCCAATCAGGGCGCATACGTCTTAGCTTTTGGTTAACAGGTTTTGCATCAGGATGAAGTGGAATTTTGTGCTGAAGAATTTCAGGGTCTATCTCAGGCATGTCTTTGTAAGACCAAGCAAAAACATCTTTGTATTCTTTTAGCAAAAGAATTAATTTTTCACTCTCTTGAGAAGATAGTGTTGCACCAATTTTAACCAGCTTGGGCTCATTTTCAGAGCCTATGTTTGCTGTAATTATTTCCTCGGAAAACGGTTTGGCGTGCCTTTCTTCTTCTCTTTCAATGAATTCTAGAATTTCTTTAGGAGTTTCTTCTTCAAAATTCGGATTGTCGGCCGGAATCCTCATAGTTAATCATAGGCAAAGTGAAATACTCTAAATTTTCCTTCTCATTGCTAAAATTGTCAAAAGACATTTCAGAGTCAAATTCAAAATAGATATTGTTCTTTGGTACTTTGGCCAGGTTTTCCTCAGTAGACTCAGTAGTTTGGGAAGATGAAAAACTAGACTTGGATTGAGTTGACCTAGAGTCAAAATCGGAATCAGAGCTAAGATCGAAATCATCATTTTTCGTTTTGTATTTTAAAGTGTGTTCCACGGTCCAGTTAAGGTAAGCCCCACTTTCAGCATCCACAATCAGCTCAGAGCAGTCTTTTTCATCACCAAGGTTGATCATCAGCACTTCGTTGTCAATTTGATTCACACTTTCATCATTGTCACCCTGCAAGTCTTGGAGGGCCATTTGATTTGCTATTGCTGTTATCTCTTCCAGTTGAGCTTCGATTTCTGCTTCGTCGCTGTTGTTGACCCTTCGTGTGCCAACAAATCCCCACCAATTACCAAACCTATCTGTGATGGGGTGGATCACCCTTATTTCGTTGTTGGCGACCCTTTCATCAAAGAGTAAGTTTAGTGATACTTCATCTAGTGGATCATTGTCAGCAGACTCTTCTTCCTTTGCTTCTTTAGATTCAGAGTTGTTGACCTCATCGATTGGCCAATAGTTATTGGTGGGTGCATAAGGGTCATAGAAATAGATTGGAAACCTGCCAAACCCTTCTTCTTCAATTATGTCTTCTACTTCCTCTTCATAGACTGTTCTTGCGAACATGACATGGTTGTCCTCAATGATGGCTACCATAGGCCTTGGTTGTTCCATCGGAGTGATGTATTTGGAGGGATCGAAATCCTTGACTGCAGAGTGGGACGGACCAGACAGCTTGGTGACAATTTGAAAGTGCGAATCGAACATGAACAGCGATGCGGTCATTTTTCCTGAAAAGTTTTTGGTTTTAGTTAGATTAGTTTGGATTACCTACTTCCAATTGGCTTAGAAAGGCCCCTAAGGTTTTACCTGCAAAAGAAAATTTTACAACATGCATACATACAATGGGTGTGAGGAAGAACTTAGAAAAATGCAGCAAATTTCCTTAACCTACAGGTTCCTGTCTTAGCTTGATAGGTTTTATGGCTTTCTAACACACGTAAGGTTTAGGTAGTCTCAGGGTGCTCCGTTGTCAAAGGGCACCAATCCTTTCGCCAGCCTATCATGGGCGGCGATTGGGCGATCCCCTTTTTGATATACCAATAGGTACATGTGACTGTGGAGTTTGCTGGAACCCCTAACATAGCTCGTGTCATGCCGGGATATTAGGTGAACTCAACGAGGCTTGCCTGCTCGATGCATATGATAAATGAATTAAACAGGGCATGTATTAGTCTTATGTTGAACTTTTTGGTTATGGCTCTCATGTCCCCAGTAGAGTCGCCAGAAAACTGTAGACACCTCCCGAGCGGAGCATCGCCATACAGTTTGATATTGCTTGTTTGCTCGTTTGGTTTCTTGCTTCATAAACCAAGATCATGGATATTCCCATGGGTAGGAACATCGCCACATGATAGTGTTTATCATCAAAACAGAGTCGCCACCTAGTTTGTTAAAGCTAGGAAAACAGATAGAGATTCTGGATACGGAAGCCAAAGGTACAGTAAAGGGAAGGTGTTAGGCACCCCTCTCTGCCTAGCCGTGAGGCTAGCTCATAATCATTCAACATAAGACATATAGATGCTTTATTTAACCCTAACACATAATCTGTTTTCTTTATGCCTTTAAACAGTAAATAAGGTGAGCCGAAACAATAAATGAACATGCGTCAACCAAAGCAGAAAACAAAACAAAACGTGTGCCAGCAGATCGATTACTTGGCCGGTGAATGGATGTCACGGCCGAGTAATCATGCTGATTATATGTACCGGCCGAGGGATCGAAGCCTCGGCTGGTGTTCTTCCTCACACCAGACAGAAAGTTTAACAGGTGACTAAAATGCTACGATTAGTAAAATAAGCGGTAAAGAAACCAAACCAGAGGCCGTTGGGCCTCACCACCTTGATCCCTCAGTTGCTTGATTGCTTCAGATTGATCGGGATTGACTGATTGATTGCTTCTTGGACGAAGGGTTAGGGTTTGAACTCCGGGGTTTGATCTTCGGATTGGTGGCTGCCTTTGGGAGGTTAGGGCTTCTGTAGAGAGGGTTTGTGTGAGTATTTTTGCAGAGTTTCGTGGCTGATGAGGGTGTGAATTTGTGTTAATTTCGTGGTGCAAAAGCCTCTTTATATAGGCAAAGGGATGACTCACTCGGTCCAATCAAATCATGCAATTGCATTGCAATTCGAACTCTTCATTGTGATCTCTGAACGTTGCCCGAACGCATCGGAAAGGTATCGTGGTTGGATCAAACAACCGACAGAACATTCGAGAGTCTGGAAAAAGGTCGATCTGGCGGCCGAGCAAAGGATCTCGCGGCCGAGGAATGTTTGTGGCGGTTGAGGTATTGATCTTGCGGCCGAGGTTTTGATCTCTCAGGGAGATTTTGCTAGCAACAGGTTGCTCGGGTGAAGGATGGATGTTAAGGCCGGGAGATCGATGTTACGGCCGACCGATGGATTTTCCTAGAACACTGTGTTTCTGTCTGAAAGGTTATTTGGCTCTGGATTGGGTCCTCTAAGTGGCTCAAAGTTCTTACCGTAAGTCCATGAGTCTCACAAGAAGGCAATCAGCAATCATCAAATCCATTTCATCATCGGGATGGTCCCAAGGTGAGACTTGAAATAATCGTTAGGCCAAATTGGGGTGTCTACACCTCGGAGAGTCTTTGTCCACCCCGATGATGAAATAAAGGAAACGGTACCTTTGTGAGCTCGAAAAAAGAATTCCCTAAGCCCATGAAAGCCAAACCGACCAAAAAGCCCAAAAACCCAAAAGAACTCGAAGAGCCCAGATAAAGCCCAAAAGCCCCCGGACTAGATATGAGATACCGCGCGGAACGGTACTCTAGGGCACGGCAGGTTGAAATTCAAGGGGCCTTGAGCGACCAACTTGTACCGCACGACACCTTGAGAAAAGTTCTGACTGGCTCAGAAAGCTGTCAGCCACGCTAGTTTGAGCCACAACTGATGAATGGCTCAGCCGAAAGTGCACTTCTGGCCCGCCCAGAAAATATCTCCACTATTTGAAATTCAAACTCCTTGGCCTTTTGCCTATAAATTAACCCATCCACTCAAGGGAAAGGGGCTCTTCTCTTGGCTTTTGGGCATTCTTACTCCATAAGCTTTCTCTCTCTAGTTTTATACCCACTTTCCCATTTCCATTTCCAAGTCTTAAAGAATGTCATTCCCAAAAGACATTCCTTAAGCACTTTCACTCATTCCCTTCTCATCATTGAAGTTGATCTCTCATTAACTTCAAAGCCCCATCCCCTCTAAATACCTAACCTTCTCTCACACCCATACTTCCTTTGTCTCATTCAACCTCCTCCATCCACATCCGTCACGATCCATCCTCATTTTTGCATCAACAATCCTTGATCAAGCTCAACACCAAAGGTAAAAACAAGTTTCCTTGGACTAGACTCAGTTCTGGTCCTGAGGGGACTTTTCTGCCGTCAGATCTAATCCCTTTTGATTAGATTTTGACTTAAAACTCATTTTCATAAAATAAGGCCAGCACTGTGCTGAGGTTGGGGTGCCATGCGGCTGGCTCACCAGGCGTGCGACACCTTGATTTTCAGCGCACGACATCTTATATGTTGATATTGTCGTAGGCAGGCTGTCTGGATCTGAGTTATTCTCTGTTGTGACTGTCTGTATCTGCTGTTTGCTGTTTTTGTTTCCTTAAAAACAAGACCATATCTACAAGCCATATCTTGGCTCTTGAAAAAGTTTTTCTAGATCACCCCGAATGATCAAGTGTGTTAAAAACTGTTTTGAGAAAATAACGACATCTTTGGGATGATCTGACTGTCATGAGGTTTCTGATGAGCTTTTCAAAAGATGTACGGAGAAAATAATGAGCTAGATGATGTTTTGAAAGCCTGTAACAGTCTGACAGCAGAGTGGACGTCCCGCACGGTATGTTGAGGTGCCGCGCGTGGCACCCCATTGTGCCGTGTACAGTATGACTAAGGTCTAGACAGTTTGCTGAATGTTGTTCATTCTATCTGCCCGCATCATTTTATCACTGTTGTACAGACAGCACCGTGCACGTCAATGTGATATATTTTCCATGTTCCTTCCCTGCTATTTGCTTTTATTAAAGAGCTTGATATTTCAAATGATATTCGAGATTTCCTCTTTTTGAAAACATAAGTAGAGACCAATTTTACCGGGCGAGTGGGGTGCTTTTTAAAGAAAAACCTTCCCCATTAGTAATGTGGCCCCCGAACCCAAAATCTTAACATTTTTGCTAGACTAAAAGCCTTTTGCAAACGAGTTCTCGGTTTCTCGGATCATCTATCTCAAAATTCTGGGTGGCGACTCTTCAAAAAAAAGGCACGGGAGCCCATAGGAAGATTGTGGACGCATTTTCGTTATGTTTAGGGGAGACATGCATGCTACGAAACAAGAAATGGAAAACTGTGGCCAGAAAATAAAAGATGGTAGAAATTTTTTTATCTGTTGCCTTATCATATTTTCAAAGATTAGTAAACAAAAAAGTAATGACCACGTTTTCTAGAAAGTCTATCAAATTAAACTTCAAAGACAAAATATAAACCAACAGTTTTTCTTTCCCCACAGCATGTCAGTAGTAAAACAATGTGAACTGTATCCACCTAACTACATAAGTGATTTTTTTTTTTACTACATAAGTGATTTTTTTTTAGCTTGGTGACGCCAGGTCAATAATTTTTGGTTTGGACCCAATTGACTGCTTAACTCCAAAAAAATTAAGAATATTAGTTGCTTTTAGACTGTGTTTAGAACCCAAAAGAGCCATACTCCAACTTTTTTTTTGATGAGAATAATGGTTGCTTTTAGGAAACCATTATCTTAGAACCCAGAAAATCAAAAGACATTGCCAAAGCAATACTGGGGAGCAATGTTATGCACCACCTAAGTTTTCGAAACAGAAAATTAGAGACCGGTTTGCGAAATAGGCATAGCAAATTAAAACACCCTGAAAAAATGAACAGATTCAATGAGGAAAAAGTTGGGTTTCCAATTAATCAAAAATTCAAAACTTCTCTACTAATCCCGAAAATAACAAAATCCAAGTAATATAGATCCGAGAGACGTACCTTCATGGGGGAGGGGATGTAGATATATTCCAGAGATAGAAGAACTTCAGAATGGAGCGGAGAGGTTTCTTACTTGCTAAAGAAGGGAGGCAGGAGCAAAGGATAGAGGGATTTCTTACTTGCTAAAGAAGGGAGGTAGGAGCAAAGGATAGAGGGAGAGAGCAAAAATTCAAACGTAGAAGAAAACAAGCTAGGGTTTCAGAGAGAGAGAGAGAGGAGTGACGTTCATTACCAAAACCGAAAACCGGCAAAATCATTATCAAAACCGAAAAAATCATTACCAAAACATAAAAAATCATTACTCAACCATTTATTCCAAAAAATGGAAAGTATGTACCAAAATATCAGGATTAAATCAAGGGTGGAGATTTATGCACAGAAATGTATCTTAAATCAAGCAGTCAAGATTTATGTAGAAAAAATGTCTGGGCCACCACACCGTCGCGAATTGTATTATAGATATAGTCCGTTTCAAATGAGGAGGTCCTCATTTTACTTAAAATACCGATCTCCCCATTTCTACCATTTTCTGGTCAAATTTCGATAATCCAATGAGCACACATACATGCAAAGCACGTCACATTTTTATGAGTTGGATTGATGAATTACTCAAAATCAAAGAGCACCAGCTTCCTTGAGAAGTGGGACTAGGTTCCCATTAATATGGGAAGCCATTACCCTATCCATGGCCCGCACTAGCTTTCCGCTGATAAATACGACGGGCTCGGTGGGGGAGTTTCCGAGCAGCCTCACAAATACCTCTCTATCTCTTTCCCCATCAGGTGCTGATCCAGTTCCTACCTGCATGTCTTTTTCTATTCTCGTGCACTGGGTGTTGGTTTGTGGGACTAGCAATTGTATATGTATTAATTGTTTGTACATTCAGGTTTTATGTTTTGTTTGAAGCATGTTTGACCCGCCTCCCTGATTCTTCAAATCTAGCCTTTGTACCATCCCTCCAGACTGGAATGGTTAACTAGTTAGATACTTCCTTTATTTCTGATGTAGGTTAAAACTGTGGTGGATGGTCTGCCTGCTTCATGGGTTGAGAATCGTGTCCCGGAGTTTCTCAAGAAATATGGAGAGGTCGAGAAAATTAAGCTTGCTCGTAATATGCCATCTGCCGAGAAAAGGATTTTGGATTTGTTACCTACGATACCCATGATGCAGCAGTGACCCGTGCTAAGAGCTTCGGCCTTATTCGGTTTGGAACTCCAAACCTAAAATTTTGGAAAAAGTAACTTTTCTACTTTTTCTCTCTCTAACGTTTCAATCATTACTCTAATTTTTCACTATATCTCTCTCTATTTTTTACCTCTCTCCACAATCATTACTTTCATTTCTCTCTCTACCTTTATTCAAAACACAACTCAAAATCCTCAACCGAACAAGGGCTACAAGGGAACACAAAAAGGTCGGTCTTACTTCAAAAAAAAAAAAAAGATTCTCGTTTCATTTTCATGTGTTTTTCCCCTTCTCAAAAGCAAGTTACTGTTTCAGGCTAAAGTGAGGGCCAGATTGTCCAAACCTCTTCAGAGAGGCAAAGGAAAACACGTTTCTCCAGATTTCCAACCTGGACGAGGGGCTCCATGGGGTGCGAGGGGACCCTGGGTTCGTCCAGTACCACGCAGCCTCCCTATACGTGCTGCTAAAGGAATTGGAAGTTGACTCGTCTTCCTCCTTTTGATCATAGTTGAAGAGGCCAATGGTTTGTCGAGAGGTTAAGATGCCACTGGAAATTCAATAATGTCGGAAGAGGCTACTGGCCGGAATTGTTAAACCTCTTCGCATACTGGTCTGTTCATACGGTAAATATATATATTTTTTTTTGGTAATCTCTGTTCATACGGTATTGCCTTCTACTTGTGGATGGTTTTCATCTTGCGATTATGTTGGAGCATCCAGTAATTATTGTTGGAGCATAAACTTGATTTAGTATTTTGGCCCAAATAAAGTCCATTGCAAGCCCAATAAAGAAGCCCAAATAGAAGATATTATTAGAGGAGTACAAATATCTTAGTTCTAGAAGAGTTCTAGAAGACTTAGTTCTAGA